>JAIUCV010000259.1:0-600000 GCA_026724425.1 Erythrophleum ivorense | reverse complement strand
CGGAGAATGCATCCATGAAGGAGAGTAGTTCGTTCCCCGCCGTAGCTTCGACGAGGCGATCGATATGTGGCAGCGGAAAGCTATCCTTTGGGCAGGCCTTGTTCAGGTCGGTGAAGTCCACACATACTCTCCACTTCCCGTTCTTCTTCTTGACGACGACCGGATTGGCGAGCCAGTCGGGGTACTTTACTTCGGTGATCGATCCGGCTCGTAGTAGCTTTTCGACTTCATCATTAACTGCTTGAGCTTTGTCGGTGCCGAGCTTGCGCCTCTTTTGCTTGATTGGTTTGTAGGTGGGGTCAACGTTGAGCTCATGTGAGGTGATCCTGGGATCTATTCCTTTCATATCCTCCATCGACCATGCGAAGAGATGCACGTTCTCCTTCAGTAGATCCACCAGCTGGGTTCTGATTTCGGCGTTGAGGTTGCTGCCGATACCAACGCTCCTTTCCGGTTTCGTCTCGTCGATGCTGATTTGGTCGACGTGATCGGGTTTAGGTCTTTGGTGGTAGGGGAGTCGCGGGTCGAGCTCTTCATTGATCATGCATGAGGATGAAGAGCGGAGTCGGCGTTCTTGGAGGAAGCGGGATCGTGACACTCTTTGGCTGCCGCGTAAGGTGAAGATTCCCAACGGTGTTGGAAATTTGACGCACTGATGAAATGTCGAGACGACGGCTTTCATCTCGTGGATCCATGGCGTTCCTAGAATCGCGTTATATATTGCTGGTCTATCTATGACGATGAATTTCACGAGCTTGGAAACTCCTCCGACGTAGACGGGCAAGCGGATAGTGCCGATACTGAACACGGTATCGGCGGTGAATCCAGTCAGCGGACGAGATGCTGGCTTTATGCTTTCTTCTTCAATCCCCATCCTGTCTAGGGTCTCCTTAAAGATCAGATTCACCGTGCTCCCAGTGTCAACTAGTATCTTTGCCACATCGCAATCGTGGACTTGTATTTTGACCACTAGCGGGTCGAGATGCGGGGTATCCAGCCCCTCCGCATCCTTGTCCGTGAAGGATATCATGCTCGTGTCTGGACGGACAAGTTGGTTGAGTAGGGCTTCTCCATCCTGATGGGAACTGGGGCGACGTTGGGCCGAGACGGCCTTTCGCTCGTACTCCTTGATTGCCGAGATGGAATCGTTGTTGTCTAAGAGACTTCCCATGATCATGCTGACCTGTCGCTTAGGTGGGGGCGGCAAATCTTCGGGATGGCCGTGATCCTCCTTCTCAGTTGCTGGCTTCGGATTTACCTTCCCCTGCTTTTGGGGGCGAAACTGGCGGGATCGCTTTCCCTTTTGCCCTCCTTTGGCCGGCTTCGGCGCGAAATCTTTGCCTTGAGATCGGTCGCCTTCTACCGCGATGACTCCTTCTCGGTACTTCCGGAGGAGGCTGCCGATGAGATGTCTACAGTTCTCCGTTGCATGACCGGTTCGACCGTGGAAGCTACAGAACAGGTCGTGATTATTGTCATCATCCGGGTCGGCGACAGTTGGACGAGACGACGTTAGTGCGAGTGCTTGCGGCTGCTCTGCTGGGTCCCAGTGGTGGAGGTCGTCGTCGACGGCAAAAGAGAGTGATCTCCTGACCTCTGGTCTTCGTCGCTGTTCATGACCTTCTTCCCTAGGTCTGGCGATGGCGGGCTTTTTCTCACCGCTCTTCTCGGCGAGAAGTTGGTGTCTTCTTCGAGGAAGATATACTTCTGGGATCGATGGAGCGCGTCTTCGAGGGTCGGCGATGGTTGGAGAGAGAGATCCTCTTTAAACTTAGAGTCGTATCGGAGGCCGTTGCGGAGTGCCTCCAGCGGAACGCTATCTGGCATGTTGCCGAGATCCATCGCGGCTTTCTTAAATCTTTCCATGAAACTTCGCAGCGGTTCTCCCCTTGATTGCGTCATGGTAAACATGTTTCGGGTTACCCTGGTCATGTTCATGGAGTAGTGCTTTAAGAATGCGCTCGTCAAGTCGTCGAAGTTATCGATCGACTCGGCAGGGAGGCTGGAGAACCATCCGAGTGCTTCTTTCGTCATATGCTCGATGAAGACTTGACAATAGTTCGCCTCTCTCTCCTCGGGAGTGGCGTACTGTTCTCTTGTCATAGCGAAGTTGAAAGCTGTCAACCACTTCTTCGGGTCTTCTTCGCCGGCAAAGGGCTCGATCTTCAGTCGGACTCTGTCGCGTAGCCGGATTCTGCGAAGCCTTGCCGTCAGTGGACTCCTCCGGGTGTCGGCAAGGATTTTTGCCAATTCTGGTGCAGCGCTCGTGACGAGATGCACTCTGGAATTAAACTCGTCTAGCCGACAGTTAATCCTATCGAACTCGGCGTACGTCTGCTTGCTGGCCTGCGAGATTCGGCTCGTCGCGTCTGTCCGATTAGCAGTTGCGTCTGCTACCGCGGTCCCCGTGGCATGACCTGTCGGTGTATCGAACGAGAGTCGACGAACCGGCGAAAACTTGCCGTCATCCGCTGTTACCGAGTCGATGAAATCCTGCGTTTTCTTCTGGCGTGCTTGCATTGTTTGGATTTCTTCGGAGAATGGCTTCATAGCCCTTTGGAGCGTCTTCATCAGGTCGTCGTGCTTGATGACCTTTGCTCTGGGTCTGCGGCGAGCGGGAGCTGGCGGCGGAATTGTATCTTCTGGCTCGTCGCGCTGTGTGTTTTCGTCGTGCTCGACGTGGTTCTCCTCTTGCTCGAGAAGGTTTTCTCTATCTTCGGGAAGATTCTCCGGGAGAGTCTTGTGGTTGTGTCGCGGTTCTCTTTCGGGGGAGCTTCCCGCTGAATGAGACATCGTCCAAGATTCTTTTGAGATGCTTAAGCCGGCAAAGGTATTCCCAGTCCCCACAGTCGGCGCCAATTGTTAGATCCAGAAATAGCACACGTTAGTATGACGGGATATTTCGGATGGGAGACTTGGGAAGCTTTGGATTAATCACTCAAGAAGAGGTTCGGATACAAGAGATAGTCTCGTCAAACAAGCCTTGACGAGACGAAATGCGAATAACAAGAGAAAACAGAGAAAAGATGAGCAAGGTGCTTTAGGGTTTTTAGGGCTGCCTCACTTCACTTCCAGGAAAGAAGACCTCTCCTTATATAGTTGAGTTAAGATGATTCTCTGCTGAATATTCTCCTCTTGATCATAAAGGAAATCTTCCTCTTTTCTTGATTTCCTTCCTTTCTTCGAGTGGCGGCTGCATCTTTTTCCTTTTTGCTTAAGGTATTACCTTCCTCCTCAAGGCTTTCCATTTCTGTGAGGAGGCTAGGGCTGAAGACGGGCTGGGCTTTTTGTGATGTTACTCATTGCGACGGGCTCGGGGGAATGTGCCCATTTCACCCCTAACACCATCTGCTCAGACCTTAATGACTTTCAAAAGTGAGGATTAGAAAGAGGACAAGGTTGAATCGGAGAAAATAAAGAAAGATGATGGAAGCACAATCTCGAAAACCCAAAAAACATTATGCTTATAATGGGGTTTTCCACGAAAGATAACAATAGTTTCAACCAAAAAACCTGACTTGAGAAAATGTAGATTAAAATGAGAATATCAAATCAAAACCAAAAAGACTGACAGCACAAGTCTCAAAAACGAAATAGTGAAAGAATACCTACGTGTAAACCTGACTAATTCATTGTGTAGATTAATAAGAGAATATCAGATAAAAACCAAAAAGACTGATAAAGGAGAGAGGTGTTGATGGAGCGCAAGGCTGTTATGCCATTTTTAAAGAAAAATCAATCTCACGTGCCATGGCAGAGTCTAATGCCATGTACGGAGAGAAGGGGTTGGGTAAATTACACTTTTAACCTTAATGAATGTTATTTAAATAAATCAATTTATAAATTATTTTCATAATTATTAAAATAAAACGAAAAAAAGAAAAGAATAAAAAATTAAAATCACGTTTGCTTCTTCCACGCCTGGCCCTCCGATCTGCTTCTTCCACGCCTGGCCCTCCGATCCGCTTCCGCCTCCGCCTCCTCCGCTTTCTTCAATCACTCATTTTAGAAAAACAAGTTGCGATAGCAGGTTAATTCGGAATTAATTTAAAACGGAAATTAAAAAAAAAAACACATTGGTAATTTGTTGGTTTAGTTGTTGAATTGCAGTGATTCTCATGTATAATTAAAACCCAATTTATACAAATCTGGAGATACAAAGCAACTGGTACAAATGGTACAACTGGTATTATTAGGTTAAACTTGGTCCAACTATGAACAATTATGGATGTGTATTTGTCCGTTTTGTACTACCAAGTTAAATTATGTATAACTAAGAACCATTGTCAATTTGTATTTGTCATGTTTCTATTTGTATTTGTATTTGTAGTTTTATTCCATATTGAATGTGTAGGTATTTGTATTTCACAAGATTTTAGTACAACTATTTTTCCATGGTTCAACTATAATTCAACTTTATTAAGAAAAAAATAAAAAATAAACAGTTACAAAAACAATAGGTAAATGAACCAATTAAGAACTTTAAACACATTTTTAACTATAAAAAAACAATTAATATTATGAATAACATGAATTTAGCATTTTCATTACAAAATCATGTTTTCACATCAACAACCCCATACAATATAAGGAAGAAATATGTAATGTTACCTTTTAATGATGCAAAAGAAACAAAATATCAGATTTTGCACAAATGTTACTATGAAAACGTTGTAAATGATAATTAAAAGACGAAAATCATGTGTTCAACTAATCCATAACAATTTATAGTATGGTTCAACTAGAAATATCCTAAAATCGCAAAAGTTCAACTATTAGAAATTTTGGTTCAACGTTAGATTGGGTACAACTATGTTTATATTTTTTTTCTCGGATCTGTTTTTTGACGGCGCCATGTGTTAAATGAGGTAATTTTTTTATATTATTTTTTACGGCGCCGTTTTTTTTTTAACACGTGTTTATTTTTTTTGTTCATTTTTGTATTTCGCAAAACAATTGGTACAACTGGTTTTGGGTAGTTCAACTATGTTTGAACTGTATTATAAAAAAAAAAAAACTAAACAGTTATGAAAACAGTAAATATCAACCAATTAAGAACTCTAAACACATCTTTATAAATAATATGGATTTATCCCTTTGTCTCTGTCGTTTTCTTTCTCCACTTCCTCAATCTCCCTCTTTAATCTTTCTCTTAATTCCCTTTGTCGTTCTCATCAAATCCTTATCCTGCAAATTTAACCAATTTTAATTAATAGTTGAACCAAGTAATACTTAGTTGAACCTGTTAATATGTAGTTGAACCAAATATTATGTAGTTGAACCAAATATTATGTAGTTGAACTCCACAATTCAGAGTAAAGAGAACTTCACATAAGAAGTATCAACCCAATGTTAAACACACTCCGAAGAAAAGTAAGACTATATAACCGTGAATTATTCTGTCTTGAGGACAAAATAAAGATCAATTTGTATGTATATGTAACCTATATCAGAACTGTAACTAGGGATACACAAACAGAATCACTGAATCATGAGTGAGTTGGTTTAGTTAATGTTAAACCCCTTGCTACAAAAGACAATACATAGTTACAAAAGATAAACCCCTTTTTTCGCTTGCTTTGATGTTATCTGGTTCTCCCAATTTCGGCGTTGGAGTAGGAAAACACTCTGTTTCCGGTTCAGAATCATCATCGTCGATGGATGGAGCAGTAACATGTGCTGGTTCAGGAGATTGAGAATAAGATGGTGGAAATGGTGATGGAGCCAAGGGAGATTCTGGGTGAGGAGGCGGTGGTGGTGAAGGAGAATTTGCTTCCGGTAATAAGCGGTGGTAGACTGGTGGCAGAAGGAAATCTGTAACTAATGGCCGTTGATGACCACGAGAACCATGAAGAGATCCAAGATCCGAAGCTCCATGTTTTTCCCCAATCTTAATCCTTGCCTCACCGTAGTCGCCGTTGATCCACCACCACCACAACCTTCTCCAACTCCTAATCCATGAACATCAAACATCAAAGGAAAAGAGAATGGCATAACCTGAGGAGACCAAGCAACAGAATCGCCAAATTCATAAGACATCGAAATCGATATGCGCCATGGTCCAATTCTTTCCTGGGCCGACATTCAGTTCTCCTAATCGGAAGACGACAAAGGAGGAAGAGGAAAAAACAAAGGAAAACAGAAGCGGAGGGGAAGAGAGACGAAGAGGCTTGCGAAGGGAGGGAGATGAGTTAGAGATGAAAAACTGGAATGAGAGTGTAATTGGAGAATCCCCACAGGCGATTAAGTGAATTTTGAATTGGTTTCTCGTTGTTTTGTGCTCTGTGCTTCTACCAAAAAATTTGCACTGAATTAATAAAGTGAATTGGGGAAGAAGAATAATATATCGATATAATATTTGGGGATAATTATTAAATTAGATGGGTTATTGGGTGGATTTGGTTGGGTTAAACGCACAAAAAATTCCTCAACTTTTCAAAATTTAACGTTTTATTCCTGAACTGTCGATTGCACGATTAATTCCTCAACTTATTAATGATTGTTTGAAATTGGGTTTCGTTTAATTAGGCATTAACGACAGTTAGACGGAAAACGAGTCCGACGTCGGAGTTTATATTCTCAGACACAAAACGCACAAAAAATTCCTCAACGTTTCAAAATTGAACGTTTTATTCCTGGACTGTCGATTGCACGATTAATTCCTCAACCTATTGATGATTGTTTGCAATTGGGTTTTGCTTTATTAGGCGTTAACGACAATTAGACGGGATAAGGAGTCCGTTAACTTAAACTCATTTTTCGTCGGAGCTTATACATCACAAACATCACATCTGTTAAGTAAATCGCAGCTGGTTCTTTGTGATGTTTTTCATGCTTTTGGTGTCTCAATTCTTGGAAATCACCTCTGCTCACTGTTGGTAATTTAGGGTTCGTGGTTTTGGAATGAAGTGAACTTATGTGATAACGCCGGTGAAGAACATATAAGCTCCGACGAAAATTGATTTTAAGTTAACGGACTCATTATCCAGTCTAATTGTCGTTAACGCCTAATAAAGCAAAACCCAATTTCAAACAATCATCAATAGGTTGAGGAATTAATCGTGCAATCGACAGTCCAGGAATAAAACGTTCAATTTTGAAACATTGAAGAATTTTTTGTGCGTTTTGTATATGAGAATATAAACTCCGACGTCGGACTCATTTTCCGTCTAACTGTCGTTAATGCCTAATTAAACGAAACCCAATTTCAAACAATCATTAATAAGTTGAGGAATTAATCGTGCAATCGACAGTTCAGGAATAAAACGTTAAATTTTGAAAAGTTAGGGAATTTTTTGTGCGTTTTCCCGGATTTGGTTTGGGTGGATAAAAGTTTGGTTGGGTTGGTAATTTCTAAAATGGATGAAGGGCATACAAGTATTTGCAGAGTTTTTGGATTTAAAAAAAAATCGAAAATAAATGATTTATTAGAAGAATGGCAAAGTAGCCCCATTTTTCTCAATTTATGGCAAACCAGCAATTCTTTCGTGTTGATGGCTCCTATCAGAAAGAATTGCTCATATGCCACACTTTGGAAATTTTTTTTTATTATTTTCTTTTAAATCAAAAAGCTCAGCAAATACAAGAAAACTCTTAAGAAATTAAAGTATTTACAGATCCAACCAGATTTTTATCCAAGAATCCACGAATCCGACCCACCTAAATGGATATTAACTCAATCCCTAATTTACCATTCTTTTCTAATATTTTCTTCTTCGATATTTTGTTTTCTTCGTCGAAGAGTGAAACTTTGCAGTTGAAAGAGTGAAAGGAGGAAAAAGGAAGAGATTAACGAAAAGATCGAGGAATCCAGAGGAATAGACGATTCGTCGCCGGGAATTTCAAGGTGATCGTTCCTTGATTTGAAATTTCTTCTTCTTCTCCGTCAGTTTCTGTAATTGAATAAGTTTCTAATGGAGCGTTGTCGTGATTTGTAGCAGATAATGACTAAGGTGAGAAACAATCAAACAGAAGCATAAACCCAATCCGACGAATAAGAAAATACGAATTCTCCACAAAAAACCAAAACTCAAGAAAAGATGAACTCAAATGAAGAAAAAGCAAATGAAGAAGAGAAAGAAGAAGATGAAGAGCACAAGCAAGAGGTCATTCATTCAGATTTGTCTGGTCACATATAGAAGAAAAAGGTATTTATTGAATTTTGTTAAGTTCAACTGCGTTTGTTAAGTACAACTGTGTAGTACTAGGTTCACTTAAGTAATTTGGTTTCTTTTGAATATGTAGGACGAGGAGGATGAAGGTCAATCTCCGGAACAAAGCCCACACAAACAAGCTCCTCAATCAGAACACACCACACACGATCAAGCTATTCCTCCAGAAGTGTCTCATTCTGCACCGTACCTGGTAATATGTTGCTTTAGGAAAGTTTAAGTGGGTTCAACTAGGATCTTGTGTTTGTTGTTTCTTGTTGCTTTTGTCCAATCTGGGGAAGGAGGCATGGCTAATTGAAGCATGTTTAACCATCGTTTTTTATGTTTTCTTGCTTGTTCTTAAGACACGAAGGGTCAAGGAAATAGAAAGGTGTCGTTGGATAGATATAGTGAAAAGTGAAAAGACATATGCTTTATGTAACTACGCTTATTCCAAATTGTTAAAGTACTGATATCTTATTCTTTATAATGTGTAGAAGAATCTCTAAGGCCAAAAAGGTTTCACGTGTTGCAAAAAACGTGGTGTTGATAGATGTGACATATCAAGAAAAGCATTGGAGCTCAAGACCTGAAGAACAAGTTATTTTCTTGTTAACAAATTGCCATGTACAAAAGAATCCCCACTTCCATTGTCGAAGATTGAGCTTGGAGAAATCTTGTAGATCGGTCTTTGTCCGTCTCACATATTTTTAACAAAGAAACCATTACCTCTAAATCTTTGTTTATCTTATTACCTAGTTTATATTCTTTGTAAAACTTAGGTATTTAGTACAACTATAACATTTAGGTACAATATTTATTAAGTGCAATTGGGTCTCTTATAAACAACTTAGACTGTTTCGGTACTCATGAATTATCTGGTACAACTGGTTCTCTTATAAGAAACTAAACAATTTTAGTACAAATGGTATTACTTGGTACAACTAAGTACAATTTGCGGAAAAAACACATGTTAAATAAAAAGACGGTGTCGTCACCATGCAAAAAAAAAAAAAAAATCAGATTTAACATGTGGCGCCGTCATAAACCATATAGTTGTAGCCATGTAAATGTACATAGTTGTACCCTCGCTAACGGTGGAACAAAAATTGGTAACAATTGTACATTAGCGAGTTTTGTGTTTTTGTAGTTGAACCTTACCATAACTTATAATGGTATAGTTGTACAATTGATATTTGATCTTCTTTTGTCATTCTAAACATGTTTATGTCATCATTTATTAAGAATCTAATAGTGTTCTTATTTTACTTCATAACATGAATATATTACCTATATGTTCCATATAATGTAAAGGGTTCTTGATGACTAAACCATTATTCATTACCATAATTTTGTAATTCCAATTTCTTGATATTATTTATTAATTTCTAGGACCTGGACATGTGTTTATCTTATTTAATTGTCTGAATTGCATATGAGAAACTTATTTTTTTATTATTACTTGTTTTTATATTTTTATAAGCGAGTAGTCGAACTAATGTGAGCCAGTTGTACGAAATGAATCAGAAACCAAAATACGTCCACATTCAGACGTCCACATTCGTACACAAAATGAATATTTGGAAATACAAACCCATGACCGTCAACATTTGTACGTACTTGAACTTGGTAGAACCAATTTCTGAACATTTGGAAATACAAACCCATGACCGTCAACATTTGAACGTACTTGAACATAGTAGAACCAATCTCTAAAAGTTAAAGATAGTTCAAACAACATAATTCAAACAACAAACTTCGAATATAGTTCATAAACAAACTCCAAACATAGTTCAAACACCATTTTCCGACAACATAACACAAACACATAATAGAGCTAAGGATACCATAATTCGGTACATCATCTCTGTCATTTGGAACCGGCTTCTTCTCGTAATTCAAACCAAATGAACTTATCTACCTCCGTTCTAAACAGGTACTCGCTCCTCTGATTAATTCTCAAATCTTTGATTATCTCCACATGCAAAACAGTCTTAAATCCCTCTTTATCCACTGTCGTTAGATAGACAAATAGGTCTTCATCATCGAAAATATACTCAAACAGATAGCTGCATCTCTCGCAATCTTCCTGCATATCTTATCTACTACCGCTGAGTAGGTAATCTCGTTCAAAGATGAAGTCTTGAAGGTTATAGCACAAGTGGGATTTCTTGAAACCCATTTCAACCCCTCTTCTGAATAATACCTTCCGTGGTCGAAAATATGTTTGTGATATTGATGCTCATTGTCCCCTGAAAATATAATGCAAATAATCAATCGTCAATTACAAAATATCTCACAGTAGTACTACGTGTACTAGTTGAACTTTTTGTACCGCTATTCTTTAATATTCAGTTGTACCTATTTGTACCATTAGAACTACTTAATCAACTAACTCTCATTTGTACCACTCGTACCAGTTGTACCAACTATGCAGATTCGGATCTATGGTAGTACGAGTTCAGTCACTGATTCACAAGCTACAATCTTCAAATCCCTTAATCTAACGTCTAATCTATCATTGCATGTATACCATTCCAATGTGAATACCCAATGAAGCAATTTACAAATCCATATATCAGAAAAAATATAAAAGATATAAACTCTCACCTCCAATACAATTGAAGCTTCAACAATGGTGAAAATCAAGAAAATGAGACATCGACAATGTATGGAGGAGAAAGAGGAGGCGGAATTGGTGTAGATGAGCTCAGCGGGAAGAAGATTTCGATTTCAATGGCAGAAAACAGAGCTCGCGTGATCGTGATTTCCAAAATTGAATTTCCAATTTGCATTAATTATTTTTGTTTATTTATTAAATTTAATATTTTCTATTAACTTATCTGATGAATTTTTAATTTCCAATTTTTAATTATTAACTTATTAAATTAGTTTTAGTTTTAAAATTTGGAAAATTAACTTATCTGATGACCGACTCAACATTAAGCCCATATGCCTCCATATTTCTATTTATATAAGGAATTTCTCTATATATTATCAACCTAATTTTATATGGCAAGAGCAGGAGACACAAAGAGAGATTAGAGTTTATGCTTTCAGAACCAAAGAACGACGTCATAAAAACTAGATATCGTAGCAAAAGGACACAGATCATGGAGACCGAGTCTGGAGTTATGGCACCGGAGACAAGAAAATTTATCGACGAAGACGTAGTTCCTCTTGATCTTGTAATCGAGATCTTGAGGAGATTGCCCTCGAAATCTCTAGCTAGGTTCCTCCTTGTATCTAAGTCTTGGGCAACAATCATCCGCAGTCCATATTTCATCAGATCGTTCCCGTTTCAACGCTTTCTTGATCTTGATCTTCAGCCTCCTATACTCCTAGCATTGAAAAATTTAGATGACCAATTCTCACGCCAGACTTGGAAATTCTTCTCGTCTTCATCAGCATCAGAAGGAGTCTCTTATTTATCTCTTACGACATGCTCAAATATCACGAGCCCGTATAGCCAGTACGATTACGTCGATAAGATTCCTCGTTATGTTAATGGCTTGGTAAGTCTTGGATGTGGTCGAGAAAAAATAATATGTAACCCTAGCACAGGTAAGTCCATAACTTTACCCAAAGTGAAATCAAGAAAAACTACTATCCAGAGCTTTTTAGGGTTTGATCCAGTGGATGGTCAGCATAAGGTGTTGTGCATGTCTGAAAAAACTCATCTTCGCTTGCATGCTCCATGTTGTGAATATCAAGTATTCACATTGGGAGGAGCTCATAAATCATGGAAGATGATTGAATGTAACATCCTTCACCGTCCCAAAACTAATGGTGTGTGCATCAATGGGGTTGTGTATTATTGCGCTTTAACAGGTCATGATATGACTGAATGGTGCTTAGCGAGATTCCATGTGAGGACAGAAAAGTTTGATCAGGTGGTACAATTTTTGGGTGATCATAGTCCTCCTCCTCCATCTTTGTTGCGCAATCTCGAACTATATTTGATAAGTTACAAAGACAAAGTAGCTTTAGCCATAAAAAATAACACGTCGTTGAGTTATGAATTGTGGGTTTTGGAAGATGCTGAGAAACATGAATGGTCAAAGGTATGTATCTCTTTTCGTCACCGTTTGAAGAGTCCCTTAATGTGGCATACTTTACGCATCGGCGGTGATAGTCATACTGGGGAGATTGTTTTCGCATCACACCATCTACGAGATTGGTATGTTGTCTACTACGATCACAAAAAGGATTCTATTAGAATTAATAAGATTGGAGAAGACTCATCCAAAGAGGATAATCGGTTTTCGGTTATCATTCCTTTTTTTAACTACGTAGAAAGTGTTATGTTGTTGTGAAGACGTATAGAAGATTTTCTGATGATTTATTTGATCGGCCAAGAGGCTCTATATATACAAGAGATTAACCGCCCTAACATCCTAGGGTTTACATAAAGATAAATAGAAATATGCCTAAAGTATGATGTACACAATATACATGTAGAATATACGATTCAATATTGCCAATATCGTAATACCCTCCCTCAAGTTGGCGTATGAAGATCTGCAATACCCAACTTGCCAAGAAATGAAGTGAACTCTTTCCGTTCTAGAGCTTTAGTAAAAATGTCAGCTAGTTGATTCTGTGTAGGAACATGGTGGGTGACGATAGTACCTTGCACTATCTCATCTCTAATAAAATGACAATCCTTTTCAATATGTTTTGTTCTTTCATGAAAGACCGGATTAGCGGCAAGACTGTCACAGTAAATCGGAATAGGACTTGTATGTGTAACGCCTAGATCAAGCAGATATTCTTTTAACCACAAAATCTCCTTAACCGTTTCTGAAAGACAACGATATTCCGCTTCTGCCAATGAAAGAGAAACAACATTGTGTTTTCGTGTCTTCCAAGAAATGGGGGATTGGCCTAACTGAATAAACCAACCAGTGAGAGAGCGACGAGTACGAGGACAACCTGCGTAGTCCGAGTCGCACCAAGCAATCAAAGATAAAGGTGAATCCGATCGTAGAAGTATACCTTGGCCAGGAAAATCATGTTTTCGAAAGTTTAAGAAAGCAATAAATATTATTTAACTTTAAATCGAAATTATCATCATACTATAGTACTTGTTATAAAAAAGTGGAAAACTAGAAATTCTAAAGAAATTAATCTTTATTATTATAATATTATTTGAGAAGTACATTGTAATGTTTGGATACAAGAATATGAGAGAAAAACAGTTTTGATACAAGAATAAGAGAGAAAAAACTGTTTGGATACAAGAATAATAATTTAAAACAAACCGATGAATAGTTCAGTCAAATCAGAAATCGAATCTATTAATTGATCTGGTCGGAAACTTAAAACAAACCGGCAGATGATTCAGTCAAATCAGAAATCGAATCTACTAATTTATCGGGTCGGTTACAAAAAATAAAATAAACTGAAAAGATAAAAACATAACCCTGCACAGTCAAATCAGAAATCGAATATGTTAATTGATCGGGTCATGTACCAAAACAAAACTAAAATGAAAAGATAAAAATGTTAATCAGCGCAATCAAATCAGAAATTAAATATGATAATTGATCGGGTCGGGTACTAAAACAAAACTAAACTGAAAACATAAAATCGTAAACCAGCGCAATCAAATCAGAAATTAAATTTGTTAATTGATCGGGTCGGGTACCAAAACAAAACTAAACTGAAAGGATAAAAAAACATAACCATGCGCCACTGCGCGGGTCGGCTACTTGTATTTTATTATAACATCGGTATTATTTATTAAATATATATATATATATATATATATATATATTATTATAACATGTTTATTATGAAATCATTACATGACTATTTATCTTTTTTTTATTGTACACAATGAATTTAAGTATTGAGAGTTTTTTTTATCGAGTTTTCAATATTATTTTACTTAATTTTAAGAATAATGATGGATACTTATTTTGACCAATTCAAAGTGCATAGCAGGGTTGGTCCTTCAGCAAAACTTGGATAAAGTTGAGCCAAAAAATCCCGATTCAAAGAGAAATTCATGAGGAAGTGGTATTTTTTTAGGATCTACTGCAGCATTTAGAAATTGGTTAATCGGTAAAGATACATGTACTTGATGGTCCTGCCCAAGAAAGAGACCCAAGTCCTAGTAGCCCTGCTAAACATCAAGAGGAACTAAATCTTCGTGTATACATCTTCTTGTCTCCGATGTTATAGTAACTCCAGACTCGTTCTCCATGATCTTTGTCCTTTTGCTGCGATATCTAGTTTCCATGATGTTCTTTGGTTTTGAAAGCATAAACCCTAATGTTGTGTCTCCTGCTCTTGCCTTAGAAAATTTAGGTTGACATATTTATTCGTTTTATAAATAGAAAAATGGAGGCATAGGACATGGGTCAAATTCGATAAAAGAACATTATTTATTTAATGGGCTTCATGTCGGGTCGTTCATCAGACCATAAACTAGGTCCATCCTAGTAAAATCATTCACCTTTTTCCGACAGGCACAAAACTTTATACTGGCAATCCTAGAGTTTAAAATCGAAACTAGAAAAATGAAAAACCCTCTCTAAAACCCTAACGTTTTTCACGCGCTCGCCATCATTTCGTTCGGACAGATCGAGTAACTAAGCAAAAACTTTTGCGTTTTGTAACCTAGATTGAAAGAAGGATGATGTATCAATGGCGGTTGCTTCTTTTACGGAGTTACCGTTCCTGTCATCGTCCATTTGTTTCCCAGGTAATCTCCAACTCTATCCGATCCTTGACTTCTTTCCACCATGAACGTTCTGGGTTTGGAGCTTTGCAACAAAGCCAATGTCTTCTCGCCTTGCCACCGCCAGTGACGATCTCTGTTGGCCGAAGCTTTTCATCTGAGAAAACTTATGATGAGACTGTCGTGATTGATGTTTTTAGCAGATTGAGTAGTGAGGATGAGATTACGGAAGGGCTTCGTTATATTTTGATTAGCCGTGACTTAGTGTTGAAAACTCTGAGGTCGCTTGAATCAAGCCCTGATGTTGCGGGAAGGTTTTTCCGGTGGGTTTTGGAGACTTGTCCGAAAAGACTTTCCTCGAGGAGTTACAACGCGATGCTGCGTAGTCTAGGTGTTAATGGACTTGTTGATGAGTTTTGGAGTTTGGTTGGTGATATGAAGAAGAAAGGACATTATGTATCAGCTAATGTTAGGAACAAAGTTGGTGACAAGTTTCAGAAAGATGGCTTGGAAGGTGATCTGAGTAGGCTAAAAGAGCTTTACGCTTCTTCGGGTTGTTCTATGGATAATAAGTTGTTCAGAAAGGTTTGCAAAAGGGTGTGTAAGATTGTGATGAAGGATGAGTGGAATGCTGAGCTAAGGGATTTGAAGCTCAAGTTTAACAGCGATCTGGTGAAGAGGATAGTGGAGAAACTTGACAAGGAACCGAGGAAAGCGTTGTTGTTCTTCCAATGGATTGATGAGTCTGGCAGCTTTAAGCATGACGAGAAGACGTATAACGCCATGGCTAGGGTTTTGGGGAGAGAGAAGTTTTGATAAGTCAAAGTTTATCCCTATTAATCTACTGCAAGTGTACAGCAATCAATGTGTAGTGTATAGGGTTATCGAATCCAACGTCAAGTGCGTTGCACAGTAAATTCTCAGATTCAAATATTGCTAAGAGGAATATAGATAATGAAATGCAAAACAAGTAAATAAAAGCAATCAAATATCGATTTGTGTAGTTAAATTCAGAGAGACAAACGCTAGGCCTTGGGAATTTCGCAAGTTGAATAAGAAGTTGTAGAATTAAATCTATCAGGATATGAATTAAGATCCGTTCTTGAACATGAACACTAATGTAAGATCGACCAACTTTCGTTGCGAAGATTCTCTATGTCTAATTCCTAGAATTCCAAATTCCTTTGCAAATTCCATAAACTAAACAAGCCTTAATTCCACAAAATCCCTAAACCAAATTCCTTTACAAATAGGTATTTTGCTCATCTAAGATATGTCGGGAAACTAATAACGCTTTCGCATCTATCAATTATCCTAAGTATGAATTCCAGGTGATCAATTCTATAAATCAATGATTAAGCACAATCTAGATGAAGAACTATAAGATTATCCTAACAGAGATTTAACTCTAACAACTCATCTTCAACCTTTGAAAAACCCAAAACCTAACTAGCAGATTACTCAGACATGGCTATTGAAAACAACATCATAAACTGAATAAATTGCATTAAAGAGAGAAGTAGGAATAACAGAGGTTCAGATTCTTCTCTCGGATGAACAGAGTTGCAGAATAATCTCCTCAAAAGCTCTGGAACAAAATCTCTCTCCAATCTCAATGAAAATAGGATACCAGTGATTAAAGCCTAAACAATGGCTTATAAACCTAAAAATCTCATAAAACACGAATTGGGCTTCTTTGTAAATAATGGAAACTTCTGGGCCAAAGTGCAAATTTCCAAATCTTCATTAAACTCGCGTTGCTCTTCTGGAAAACAGACGGTGTCGACCGACACCAGAGGTGGTGTCGATCGACACCAATGCTCTGTAGCGATAGTGACTTTTGTTTTCAGCATAATTTCTCCAAATGTATCCAAAATGCTCCATTATCTTCAAATCAGCTCCAAACGTACCTAAGACCTGTAAACACTAGAAAAATACCCAAAAACACCAAAAAGACTCTATATACAAGACTTATATCATGGCAAAAACCCATAAAAACCATGATATATCAACTCCCCCAGACTTAGATCTTTGCATGTCCTCATGTAAATCGAATTTAAGACATTTGAGAAAGAGGTTTGAAAAGCGGAAACTCACTTACTCTTCAGAACTTGTACCAACCTTTGCACCTACTCTCACTCAGAACATAACCAACATTAGACCAGTTTCACATAGTGGACACTAACTTGCAATTTAAACCAAACCCAACACTAAATCTCATCAGATAACTCAAAACTCTAAAGCTAACTCCTTAAGAAATTAAAAGCGTGAATTCTCAACAAGGGGTTATCGATTAAATAGCATTCTGATTTTTACCCCTCCAAGCACCAATCAAGACAAACTTCTAAAACTAAAACATGAATGCATTTTCTTTTCTCTTTTTTTTTCGTTTTTTTTTTTTTTTTTTTTTTTTTTTTTTTTTTTTTTTCATCTCTCTTTCCCCTATGATTTGGAATCAGCTTTTATTTAGAGCGCGAGTAGTGATGGTTGGAGCCACCAATTCCCGGTCCTTTTTATTACTTTCATCTTGCGGGTTTCCATGGAGTCAGAAGACCAGTTGGACTGACCTTCATCCACTTCGTTTTCCCGAGGGTGTCGTTAGACTTCCCTTTTGGGTTAGGAAAAGAGAGAGTATATAACTAAATGTAAAGCAATAAATAAACATGATGTAAATGCATAAGCTTGTCTTGACTGGGCTGAAAGAGAAATCATACTCATGTATACCAAACCCCTTGCTAAGAAATTTAAAAGTCAGGTTTATGCGAGGAGTTAGACATCAGAGAGTTGAGTACCTTAGAGATACGGTTGTGATCCGGCAATCGGTCCGCTAGAGCCATTTTGTTCGGCTAAATCCGCTGCTGATGTCTGCCCCTTGTGATTGCAAGAACATTGGTTGATAAGGTAAGCTCCAAGAGAAGGTCCTAATTTCCTAACTAGTTTTGACTCAATAAAACAATTTGAAAAACTTTTTTTTTTTTAGAAAACACCCTCAAAAACGAACACAATGTCAGCAACCACCTCCCCCAGACTTAAACAACACTGTCCCAGTGTTATTCAGCCGGAGGAAGGCAAAGAAAAAGAGTTGGAATAGAGTTAAACTGAAAAATAAACAGTGGTACCTGTCTGGCGGACTGGTGTCGACCGACACCAGGCTGGTGTCGATCGACACCAGCAACAGAGATCGCCAATGAATTCTGTGAATGTGAATGAAGTCCAGAAAAAAGGTAGAGATGGATGTCTACACGTTTTTCGCATCAATGTATCTGTAAAAGCACTCAAACACAATTCAGAAATAACCCTAGATATCATAAAAGCATAGTTCAACACAAATTCCAAATCAAAATCTCAAAAGAAAGATAAACCAAAACAAGGAACTAGTCCTCATCGGTGTCGTCGTGAGCTTCTGGTGCAGCATCAGTGTCGGTAGTAGGCGAGCGCATGCAGGTGCAGCGAGACATCCTATCCCAGATGGCATGTAAGCTCTCGACCACGTATCTCTGAAAAATAGCCTGCTCCATGGGAATCTCTGGAGTGGGTGGAAAACCAAGTGTAGCAGGGAGTGAAGCAGATGTAGAAGAGGAGGAAGCAAAGTCTGTGGTGGATCGAGGCACGCGGCGAGTCGATCCTGTAGCAGCACGGGCCGGCAGGGCAGGGAGACGAGTAGGAGGATCAGGGAGAAAGCGAAGGCAGCTCAGTGTCTCGGTGATGGTGGTGAGGGCGGGGTTAGGTAGCTGGACCATGTGATCTCCCGAAGCAGCGCGGTAACACCAAAGTAAATCCGCCTTCAGCCATTTAGCACTCTTCAAATGCTCTTCATCCATAAGAGATGGTACAGAAATGCGCTGGAGATGATCCATAGGGATGGCAAAGTGCTGAAAAATGGGGGTAAGAAGACTCCCTACCGTCTCGGGTTTCTTCTGAGTGCCGGAGAATGGTTTGGTCTTCAAAGAGACCAAGTGGTGTGCAAAAATCGCACCGAAGTTAACCCGTCCAATCCTCTGCAAATCAGGCTCGCCCGACTCATATAAATCCTCAACGCCATAGCTCAAAAGCATGAGCTCGCTATGCCGCATCTTCCCTGACTCAGACTTGCATAAAATGGTGTTAGCAATGAGCCTAGCCACATACCTCACCACTGGGTGTCGCACGTCGGTCTGAGTGAAATGCTTGCTGTCATAGCGCCCAGTCCCAAAAGAAGACCATACCCGCTGCTGATCAGCGAACTCGGATGGCCAGCTTGCACTATGCCACATGTTGTCGAAGCCATAGATGTCGCATAAGTCGGGGAGAGGCAGCCTGTATCTCTGTCCTTGGAGCATGAAAGTCAGAGTGCCCTCAGTGGCGTTCTTCGCAGGAGAGGTCTAGTAGACACTAACGGTGGAGAGGAACTGACGAACCAAATCCGGATAGACAGTGTAGTGCTTGGTACACATGGTACCCAGTCCAATCTTCCCGAGCATCTGAAGTACATCATCTAGAATGCCCATCCTCCTCATAATCACCGGATCAGCAAATCGAGTGGGCGCAATCCCAACCTTCAGCCAGGCATTATAGAACAGGGTATCGTAGTCATCCCAAGTCTCGGAGATGGGCCTGTTCTGGCAAGCGTCGCTCAGTGCTTCTTCTTTTTCCGACCTGTCCCAAACTCTCTTCGTTCGAATTCGCAGCCCCTCTACTCGAGGCCAAGGTGCAGTCGGGTTTGCCGGTGGTGAATCAGGAGGAGAAGAGGACGAGGAGTGTTGGCGTTTCTTGCTGCGACGTGGTTGTTGCTTGGGAGCCATCTGCATACAAAAATAACCAAACGCAAAACCAACAAATGTTGAAAAGTTAGCGCAAAATCAGAAATTTCCGGAAATCAAAAATTGATGAAGAGAACTTCCGTAATATGCCTGCAATCAACTCAAACCGCAACAATCATCACCATAAACTCCTAATTTCCGTTTCCAATCGACAATTTCCGCAATAATTTCACCCAAAATTCTACATTCCCAATTATTTCGAAATTTAACAATGAAAAGCACATGGGTATGTCGAAAATCCTCTAAAACAACCTAAATAGGCAATATTCAAGCTGAAAATCAAGTGAAAAGAGGCGTTTTTTCGAGTTTCTAAACCTTATGGCCGAAATCGAAAATTGACGATTGAGAGCACATACCTTGCAGATCGAACAAATGAATGATATAGAGAGATAGAGGGCTAAAATCCGAGCAGATTAGGGCTTTGAATCACTCAAAACGGTGAAGAATCAAGAGAGTTATGGAGTAATGGGCGATTTCGTTTTCGGGTGAAGAAGAAGAAGAGAAGTCGCGGAGAAGAAAAAGGATTTTAAAACACTTACCTCGCGTGGATCGAAACGACCGCGTTTTGATGGGGATGGTGTCGATCGACACAATTAGTAGTGTCGAGCGACACCCTTATTTTATGTCGACCCTTGTGTCGATTGAACGGTCGATATCTCTCCGTCTCGTCACTGGTGTCGACCGACACCCATGTGGTGTCGCTCGACACTGTCTCGTCCCGACCCTGGTGTACTTTTTTTTTTTTTTTTTTTTTAACAAAAAATAAAACAAAACCAAGAGTTAGTAAAATAAATCGAAAATCACAAAGGAATTTCACCTACAAGTGGGTTGCCTCCCACTAAGCGCTTGTTTTCAGTCATTAGCTTGACCGTTTGGGGCGATCAGAGAGTGGGTGCATCATCCAGAGGCAGAATCAGCCCTGCTGGAATCTCGGCTTTCGCCCAATAGTGTTTCACCCTTTGTCCATTCACTGTGAATTCTTTGCCTTCAGAATTCACCAGGACAACAGCACCATATGGTCTAACCTCCTTGATAGTGAAAGGACCTGACCAACGAGAACGCAATTTACCAGGAAACAAATGCAAACGAGAGTTATACAAAAGTACCTGATCATTGGGTTCAAAGTCTCTGGAGAGGATCTTCTTATCATGATATGCCTTTGTTCTCTCCTTGTACAGCTTGGAATTTTCATAGGCATGATATCTGATCTCATCCAATTCATTCAGCTGGACTAATCGCCTCTCCGCAGCAGATTTGATGTCAAAGTTCATCATTTTAACAGCCCATGCTCCTTTGTGTTCAAGCTCCACTGGAAGATGACATGCTTTTCCATAAAGCAAATGAAATGGTGTAGTCCCAAGTGGGGTCTTGAAGGCTGTCCGGTAAGCCCAGAGTGCATCATCCAGCTTGGTAGACCAATCTTTCCTTGTCTTTCCAGTCTTCTCCAGGATCTCCTTGATCTGTCTGTTAGAGACCTCAACTTGTCCACTAGTCTGAGGATGATAAGGAGTAGCCACTCTATGTTGTACACCATGCTTTTTCAATAGCTTCTCAAACACCTTGTTAATAAAGTGAGAACCACCATCACTAATAACAATTCTAGGCACTCCGAATCGAGGGAAAATAATGGTGTTAAACAGCTTAAGCACTACAGCAGAAGTATTGGTCTTGCTAGCAATTGCCTCAACCCACTTAGACACATAGTCTACAGCAACCAATATATATTTATTCCCATGAGATGAAGGGAAAGGGCCCATAAAGTCTATGCCCCAGCAATCAAAAACTTCCACTTCAAGGATGAAGTTTTGTGGCATCTCATGTCTCTTGCTTATCTTCCCTCTCCTCTGACAAGCATCACATTGAGCAATATAGGTTTGAGCATCTTTAAACATAGTAGGCCACCAATAGCCTGCTTGAAGTACCTTGGAGATTGTCTTGAAAACAGCAAAGTGTCCTGCATAATCGGAACTGTGGCAGTGAAACAACAGATCTCGAACTTCAGACTCTGCAATGCATCTCCTGTAAATCCCATCGGAACAATGCTTGTACAAATAAGGCTCATCCCAATAATATCGCCTCAACTCTCTCAAGAATTTCTTCTTGGCATAACCTTTGAAATTGTCTGGCTCAGCCTCTGCAGCAAGATAATTCACGATATCAGCATACCAGGGATGATCTGAAGTCTCGACAGCACAAAGCACGGATTCTGTGAGGATGTCTGCAATTTTAAAAGGAATCGTCGCTGCCTGCAGATGGTGTCGATCGACACATAGGTAAAGTGTCGTTCGACACTTGGCGACGGTGTCGATCGACACAATAGTGGTATCGATCGACGCTCCATGTCTGTTGCGAGAATCGGCCTGAAAACCAGTTTCCAAGAAGTTAATGTGTTCTTCAGGCAAGGAATCATCGATTGGGACGTCCTCATCAATCCTAATGCGTGAGAGATGATCAGCAACACCGTTTTCCACTCCCTTTTTGTCTTTGACCTCAATGTCAAATTCTTGAAGAAGGAGAATCCACCTTAGCAACCTTGGTTTAGCATCCTTCTTCTGCATCAAATACTTAAGAGCAGAATGATCTGTGTGCACAATCACCTTTGATCCAATCAAGTAAGGGCGAAACTTCTCAAAAGCAAACACTACAGCCAACAACTCCTTTTCAGTAGTTGCATAATTCCTCTGCGCATCATCGAGTGTTCGGCTAGCATAATAGATAGCATGAAGTTTCTTGTCCTTCTTCTGACCCAAAACAGCTCCAACTGCAAAATCGCTGGCATCACACATCACCTCAAAAGGTAATTCCCAGTCTGGAGGTTGCACAATTGGAGCGCTCACTAATGCTTGCTTGATCTGATTAAAGGCAGAAAGACAATCTGCAGTAAACTCAAATTTCACTTCCTTGCAGAGCAAAGCAGTGAGTGGTCTTGCAATCTTGCTGAAATCTTTGATGAATCTCCTGTAAA
Source organism: Erythrophleum ivorense (assembly GCA_026724425.1). NCBI lineage: Eukaryota > Viridiplantae > Streptophyta > Magnoliopsida > Fabales > Fabaceae > Erythrophleum > Erythrophleum ivorense. The sequence goes on along the minus strand of JAIUCV010000259.1, from coordinate 577,398 downwards.
ACCCAGCATGTCCCAGAAAACTTCTCACAGATTTCACTGAATCAGGTGGCTGCAAACTCGTCATCACCTCGATCTTCGCTTGATCAACCTCAATACCAGCCTCTGAAACTCGGTGCCCAAGTACAATGCCATCTTTAACCATAAAGTGGCATTTCTCCCAATTAAGAACCAAGTGCTTCTCTTCACATCTAGCAAGCACTTTGCATAGGTTGTCTAGACGAACGTCGGGCACGGATTTCCCGGCAACATCCTCCGGCCTCGGACCCGCCTCGTCAACTTTATCAGGAACGCCCAGGATTTCGGCTGCGGCTCTCTCAGAAGCCTCCAGAGCTCGGCTCGATGCCTCCAGGATATCAGATGGGGCTTTCTCAACCAGACCTTCGGTTCTGGGAGGCAGTCCGCTGGCTTGAGCAGGATTTACTGGAACTTGGTTCATCGATTCCAGGGTCGCACCAACCGGCCTCACCTCGGGAATCACCACCGGTTCGACCCCACTCTGAAATACAAGGGACTCTCTATTAGTACCCCATTGATCGACAATACCGAGACCAAGTCGGTCTAACCGAGTAATAGTTTCATCCCTAAGGTGTACCTCGGGCGGCTCGACGGGATCCGGAAAGGGAACGAGCTGACCGACTACATTGGCTAAAAGCGCACTAGCCTCTTCAGCGGCCCCAGGATCCGAATCAATAAGCGCCTGGAGATCAGCAAGCTCAATGTCGAGATCCGGCGGATCATCGCCTCGCATGTCGTTGATCAGTTCGACGTTGCCTTCGGCCTGAGCGATGCGCACGGCTCGTTCATGCACTTCCTGGAGTCTCGTCAACCCAGACTTGATCGACTCGAGGAGTTTGGCGTACCGGCTGTTCACTCGGCACTTCACTTTTCTAACCTCGGCCAGATAGTTGGCGTCCATGGCTCGCACCTTCTCATTGAGCTCGCAGATTTTGCCATGGAGAGCTTTCATTTTGATGGCATCATCAACATTTTTGCCGGCCATCTTAGCTGCAGCCTCCCGGTGCTTGATCGATTCCTCCCGCTCCTTGGCCAACTCAGCCTCGAGCTTGGCCGCCTTCTCCTCGGCTTGTTTGATCTCTATGGCACGCGCCTTCGACTCGACTTCGTGCAATCTCTTCAGATTGTCGGCATGCTTCTGAAGCTCTTCGAGAGCGGCTTGACCCGAGCGAGCCCTGGTTTCATAGCCTTCGACGACCCTGTTGAAAGACTCCGAAAACTGAAATAGAAACAAAAAGCAATTGAGTATATATACGTAAACCTTCCTCGCAAAACAAGCGAACGGAAAGAGAACTTACCAAATGAAGACGAGAAGCCGCCTCTTCATACGCTTCCCTCTCCAAAAGCGTATCGGGAGGAGGAAGGCGAACCCCGGGTGTACTCTTGACAAGATAGTTCGCCGCCTCGGTCCTCTGAAGAAAGCGGACTTGAGCAGGATCGACAAAGGAACCGGAAGGAGCATCCCCTTTGGCTCTCTTGGGCGCGCTCTCCTTAAGCCCCTCAGACGCGGCTCTCTTCTTGCTCATCACCTCAGATGGCTCGCTCGCCGACGGTTCGCCGGCGGGGTTAGAAGCTTTCTTCCGCCCCCGGTTAAGGACTAAGGCGTCCTGGTCCCTCGATGCGTTCGAGCGAGCCGGAGAAGGAGGTCTGGGGGAATTTTTCTTCTTCGAAGCCTTGTTTTTCGCCAAGGCTTCCTGGGCCAGCTTGACCGCCTTCCCAACTTCCGTGGGCGGCCTATTACCAGGACCTTTCTTCTCTGGACGGGGTTGCATTACCCTCTTACCCTCGGTTTTCGAGGGTACAGCTTCACGACGAGCCACCGGATCGGCTTCGAGACGAGCTTCCTTTTCTCGTCGTTGTTCTTTAAGTAGCGCGCGTGCAGACTTTGGGGGCATTGTATTCAAGGGCTCGGGCCAATCAGGAGTTTCCTCGTCCGAACTGTCTGAGGAGTCGAATGAATCGTAGGCTTGTTCGCGAGCCTTCTCCACTCGTTCGAGAGTAAAATCTCTTTCCCAGTTAACTTGCAGCTCGCAAGAACGGTCGAGGAATTCAGAGAGATCCGGCGGAAATCGAAGCACCAGTCGTCGATCTGCAAAACAAGAAGACCGAGCAACGTTAGATGACGGTTCGCGAGAATTTAAAATAGTGATTTCTCTTCAGCTCGCACCGATTTCCTGCCAATTCTCCTTGATAAACTTCCTCCGCGTACTCCCAACCGAAGCTCCGTTTATTGGGACGAAGAAAAAATATTTCTCCCAGCCATCATCTTTGTTGGGGAAGCCGTCGATGATCTTCCGATTCTTCTTATTGGAGAGGTAATAGCGAAGCGACTTCCCACTACGACGAAACTCCAAGAGATTCTGAAGGTGATGGATCCCGAGCGGAATGCCAATCTCATAGCTCAGGACGATCAACCCAACCAGATGCCGCATGCCTCGTGGCAGGAGTTGACCGAGTGCGAGCCCGTATTTCCCTAGGAAATGAAGAATCAGGCTCGGGACGGGAAACCACAGGAAAGTCTGGTAAAAGTAGCTTTCATATAGCGTCAAGCATCCAGGCGGTGGATCATCGGCTCTCTGATGGCTCGCTGGTAGGAAAAGCTCAACTTCTTCAGATATGTTGAAGTAGCGGCGGAGCGATTCCAAAGATGTCTTGGTACAAAGCGTTGCTCCAGGAGGATTCTGGACTGACTTTTTCGAGGACCTCCTCGGGGCTCGCGTCGATGTGGCTCGCCTCTTTGCTCCCCGGGACGAACCGGCTCCAAATTGTGGCCGATTCGATACTTGAGCGAAAGGAGGTGCAAACGGACTGAGAATGTCGCCAATCGCCCCGTCATCAAACGCCTGTTCGATTTTGATCGCCTCCGAGTCGTATATCGGATCTAGCGATAGTATGGCGCGACCCGATTGGTCATGGGAAGGATCCGCTTCCGTACGAGGAAGAGTTGGCTCTCCCATAGCCCCTTCATCGACATCAGTTGGCTCGCGCGCCTCGTTAGAACCATTACGCTGAGCAACCGGGGGCTCGCTCGTCAGTCGATCGATCTTAGCGTCCCCCGTAGACCGAACCGACTGACTTTCGACTTCTGATTGCGAGCCGCTAGAATCGTCGGATGTATCCGAAAACCAACGCCGACTCGAAGTCCCGGAATCGTTGGAATTGAATGAACGATCCTCAGAGTGATCCGGCCCAATGGAAGGGGTACGACTGCCTGAAGACATTCGGCTCGGAAGGAGATGGATCGGAAAATTTGAAGATGTGCCGGAGAAAGGTCTTATCACGGCGGCGCAAACGAAGAACACGAAGAACTTTAAAAAAAAAAGAGAGGAGAGAAAGAGAGAACTACCTTTTGCTCGGTCGAGGAGAGAGAGGCAGAATGAGAAAAATGAAGACGATGGTCTCGTATTTATAGAAGTTTTGGCTCGTGGGCGCGTCGGTTCAAGGAGATGAAACGGCGCGACCTAATCCACGCGCTGGCTCGGGAAGACGAAACGGCATGACCTAATTCCCGCCTAATCTTTAGGGCTTCCATCAAAGATTAGTGGGCCCGGAGACGTTTCGGATTCTAAGCCCATATACCGATAAAGCAACTCGACATCGTTTCATCAGAAGCAAACAGCGAGGCGACTCTCAACAAGCCAAGTATCTCGCGTCAAATATCGAGCGAAGTAACATTTGGCGAGCCACCTCCATAGAAGAATCAAATGATAATACCTTCTCACTTTCAACTTTTAGCTCGTCACTCTTACACCTAAGACTAACGAGCTGGGGGCTAACTGTTGGGGTCGGATTCCACCCCGAGACATCGTCATTTGGATTGGGCAAATGGTGGAAAACCGAGCCGAACCTCACCAAACCGGGCCGAACCGCACCAAACCGGGCCGAACCGAGCGTCAAACCAAAGGCCAGCCGGAAACTTCTCGATGGGCCGAACCAACATCCGACTGAGCGATTCGAGCCGAGGCCCATCGAAAAGACTTTCCTTAAACTGAAGTCGGCGCGAGCCAAAAAGGAAAGTTTACATTTATTGTGGAGTCGGCGCGAGCAGAAAAGGAAAATTTACATTTTTGCGTAAAGGCGGTTGTAAAAGTCGGTTCCTATTCTCTTATAAATAGGAACCGATAGTCATTATTGGGGGAGGACACTTTTGACACAGAAAAAGGCACACGCCACATATTGTAGCTCGCATAACAGCCAATAAAGTAACCATCATTTGGATCGATCCTTGTGGTTTACTTACAAAATTCTCGGCTCTCCCTAAAAACACTCTAAAAGTATCTCAGTGCAGTTTCGGCTCACACAATGTCCACATTAATCTGGTTCATTTAGGTTGGTTAATGTACGGGTGGAAACACTAGTTGGGATATAAAACACACGATTTCTTATAGGTGGAGCATGATTTAGTACACCTAAATAGTGTATGTACTTAGTGGTATTTTTGAAAGAGTTGGGGGCTCGTGAGGGAAAATAAAAAGAAATAATTATAAAGGAAAATTATTCTTATCTAAATTGTAAAATCAAAAACTAAAAATTTGAGTTTGTTTTTCAGAAGGGGATTTAGGGTTTTCAAAGCTATTGTCGAGCAGAACAAATTCCTCCGATCTCGCCTCATCGTATACTCGAAGATCTCTGCTTGACTGCGAGATTCTTGCTTTGAATCGATCAACGTCCTTGGGGTCTGAGCTTTGATTGGAAGGTATGTGAGCGTCAAATCTTATAAGTTTGAATCTCTGGGTTTGAAAATATCAGATTTGTTTATGTTCGAATATAAACTTTATAAATTGCATAGCCTTGTTTGAATAATGAAATCTATATAAATCCAACCACTAATTGCCACACAGAAGTTACGGGCGCATGGAATTGGCGAGGCAGAAGCTTGATCTTATGAATCCATCCTCAACAACCTATCGGTTATACACCAAGGGTTTGGTGAGTGAAGAGGTTATTAAGGATGATACAATGCTGGTCGGTGGTTCTGGCTTGTCCCTCTATGACTCGGACGATAACTCCAAATTGGAGACTAGCAAAGCTCTGAGAAACGAAGCGCTTCTGGCTCACTCCGAAGCTGCGGAATTGGCTGCCATAATTCACGGCCTGAGATGGGCGTTGGAACTAGGTGTGCAAAGTATCCAATTCTTCTGTGACGATTCCATTATCTTGGATTACGTAAGTTAACTTGACATACAATATCAATATCCTGTGTGTTGTTGTGTTTATTCAGGTTTATTTTTCTGACAGGTAACACGTAAAGCTGCACCGAACGAGTCCATTGTAGCAACACTTTTAAAGAAAGTGGCTCTTCTTCAGACAAGATTCACGTCTTGCCAGGCACTCGCTGTGCGGAGAGACATGGACATGACTTCTTCTGTCATTAAGCTCGCAAGAGATGCTATAGCTTCCCAAACCAGATGGCGTGAAGGTGACCACACCGAGTATGAGACTTGTCCAGCCTGCTACTCACACGTTTCACCTCGTGAAAAACTTGAGGTGATGAGCGGTTGCTACCACCGCATCTGCTTTACGTGCATAAGGGACTGTGTCTCAACCCAAGTCCAACTACCACGAGGGGACACTGTACTCTGCCCTTACCCGGATTGCAAGAAAGAACTTTTGCTAGAGGATTGTAGAGGTATTGTTGATGATGATGCTATTAATCTTATCATCCACCGCAAGAAGGAGAAGGCAATCCCCATTTCAGACAGAGTCTACTGTCCTAAGCCTTCTTGTAACTTTTTGATGTCCGACCGCGACCTCCCACTGGACTACTCCATTGATCCTCGGAACAAGTCAGTAGCAGTAGCACGCAAGTGCGTGGAGTGCGGCTTGTGTTTCTGCAAAAAATGCCATGTTCCATGGCACTACAAGCAAACGTGCCATGAGTTCAAGACGTCCGAGTCTTACCTGACATCTGACGCCGCGTTATTCGTCTCTTTAGTGGAGACACAGGGATGGATGAAGTGTTCCAAGTGTGAGACCGTCGTTCAACGAAATGGCGGGTGCAATCGCATTACCTGCAGGTATGTATTGGAACATTTGTTATTGAGACTCTGATTTTATATAATTTGTCTCTTTGACTAATTATCTATGTCTTTTTTTTTTATTCCTCACAGACATTGCAAGCACAAGTTCTGTTACACATGTGGGGCTGCGTGTACAAAGAAGAAAATAACATGCAGATGCCCCAGGAATTGAACATTCAAGGTTTGACTATATAGACCATTCTTCTTCAAATATAAAGGACTATAAATTATAGACCAGTCCAAATAGTTTCCTATAAAACTTTTGACACCAAGATGACTTATATCATGGTTTTGATTATGTTGAAGATATTAATGATATATGCTACTGTGTGTCTGAGAGCTTCTGTATTCCGTAGATGCTAAATGCAAAACCGAACAAGTTTGTAATGCATATTCGACACTTGCTTTCTCTCGAGTTGAGTTATACTTAAGAAAGTTCAGTTTTATATTAAAAAATAAAATAAAAAAAATGATTACCATTGTTAATGTTGTAAGCAATATGCATAAAAAGACGAAGGTGGAATGAATCAGAACTTGTAGCATCCGGGGATGAAACTCAAATCCGCAGATCTGTTCTATGTTTCTTTACATGCCAATAAACCAATGTATAACAACAACAAAAGTGACACGAGACTGCAAAAGACGTTCGTGTAAAAGAGTTTCCCGAGTTTTGTCTATATGTATTCTTGCTTCGGCCTTTTACACACAAGATTATTTTAGTACCAGAGAAGACAACAGCATCAACATTCACAACTTACTCCTAAATTAAACAAGCATTACCATTGCCACCTCTGCATATAACAGCTCTACATTTGCAACAAGTAAAAGAAGTCGGTTTATTTCAAATTATACTCTCACCGTTACATAATATGTATCGTTTTAGAATTTTATCCTTATTTCATAAAAAAAAAATTGTTCTGTATCCTTGATTCAGTATTATTTTCCCATGTTAGTTCAAGCTTATTGGGTAGATAGATTAATATTATATATATTTGGCTGGAAAACAGTTGTCAATTTTGTATTAATTTTTTGTACTTCTTTTTAATTTGTGTCTTGAGTTGTATGGCTTAGACAAACGCAATGTAACATACTTTGAGCCGTAAGGGCCTTAACCGGATGAGTTGGTAGTTGGTACCTAAACAGAGAGAGAGTAAGTTCCAACGGTGTTTTCATATAGTCAGAGACGACTCAGAAAGCAACACGCGGAAATGGAATAGAACTAACTTCATTGCAAGAGACACTTATACCTAGGCCTCACACTTTTAATCCAACCCGAACGAGTTATAAACTTCTAAACCAAAAACCCAAAACCAAACCTAACCCGAACCGAAAACCGAATGGACACCCGAAAACTAGAAATATAGTTGTATATTTTCAAATATATGTATATACATAAAATTGCAATGGTAAACTGGATATGTTAGTTATATTTATATTGAAATAATCTAAATGCTCCAAAATATCAAAAACTCTTTAGTTATATGGCTAAAACCAAAATGTTATTTTCAGAGGTTATTCGGTTACCGAACCAAAAATGTCCAAAAAACCCAAAAATATTTGAAATTACCCTAAGATAAATATTTTGGGTTTTTTGGATTTCATATATAAACCAAAAATAGAACCGAATCCAAAAAAAAAAACCCGAACCCAAAACGAAAATTTTGAAAAATCTGAATGGATCCATTATGACTAGGCCTGGGCATTCGGTTTTCGGTTCGGATTCGGATCGTTTTTTTCGGGTTTTTGATATTTCGGTTTTAGAGTTGTAGAAACCGTTCGATTATTTTTCATTTTCGGTTCTGGTTCAGTTCGGTTTCGTCCGGATTCAGATCGGTTTCGGATATTTAAATATCGGCTAAAAAATAAAATAATTTAAATAAAATTGAATTAAATTTGCAAAATAATTGAATTTAACGAATATTACTAAAAAAATTAGGATATTTCGAATATTTTGATTATTTTATTCTAAATATAACTAATATATTTAGTAAAATTATTATTTTTACATATTTTGGTTATTTTAAATATAAATATAACTAATAATTTTCGTATATAATTATATTTCGGTTATCCATTCGGTTTTCGGTTCGGTTCGGGTTTGGTTTCGGTTTTTCGGGTTTAGAAGTTTAAAACCGTTCGGTTTTTTTGTGTCAATTTCGGTTCGGATCGGTTCGGGTTTTTCGGTTCGGTTCGGTTCGGATTTTTTTGTTCCGGTTTTTTTGCCCAAGCCTAATTATGACTAAATCCAAAAACCCGAAACCCGAAAGTCCGATAAAAAAAAAACACTTATTCCTAGGGCTGTTGATATGAGCTAAAAAATAAGGGCTGGGTTGGGCCAGAAAACCCTAAAACAATAATATAAAATTTTTATGTTACGATACTAATCCATATATAAGGTTAAAAGTAGACATGCTCCTAGTTCTGAAAGTCTGAGCCGCTTCTAACTAATGTCTCTTTTCTCTCTCCCATCATGTCTTTTTTCAATCAGATTCTCTCTAGCTCTGTTTTCTTTCATTCTCTCTACATCTTTTCTTTCAGATCCAAATTGTACTTTGTTTGCTTTCAGATTCAAAGTTCTTAACAGCGTTGAGAAGGAAGAAAACTGTTATCTCTTGAAATTTTGGGAACTTTCAATATGAAAGTTCTCAAGATTTCCGAAGACAACAAATTTTTTTTCAATTATGTGTTAACTATCAATACTCTTTTGGGCCTCCCTTCCTTCTTCGCAGATCTGGTGAAGATGTGTAAGGCCTCACCACGCGATTCTACTACGGTAATCACTTCCTCTTTTGATTCGTTTTGCCAATCAGAAACATAATGAGAATATTGGGTAAAAATAAAAAAGCCATTTGGTAAATTTTTGAAATCATATTGAAATTTAGTTTTCTTCAGGAAAATCCTTTTATTATATAACCGCCTCTGTTGATTCAAACTAGTGTCACTCGTCGCAGACTCCTCATCGTCTCCGCTTGGTACCTGAAAAAACCCTAATTCCGCATCCAGAATCGGCATTGAGTATCAGGCCAGAGAATTAACCAGTAAGATCTCTGTCTATTCTCTGTTTTGATTCCGCTGCTTCGTCATCGAGCTTCGATTTCGCTTTCGCTGCTTAGGGTTTATCGGTGTTTTTTTTTTACTTGGAAGGATATAGTCGAAAACTCACCTGAGATGGGAAAGTCGGCGGCGAATAAGAAAAATCCGGAGACGGCAAAGGATGTTTCCGGCGGCGGAGGCAAGTCTGGGAAAACCTACCGTCGTTCTGCTTCGACAGCAGTCGACGAGGATATGGAGATTTTCATTAGCCTTGCAATTGAGCACAAAGAAGAAGGGAACAAGCTGTTCCAGAAACGCGACCTCGAAGGAGCGATGTTGAGGTACGGCAAATCCGTTAATCTCTTGCCGAAGAATCACATCGATGTTGCTTATCTGAGAACGAGCATTGCTTGTTGCTATATGCAAATGGGATTAGACTTGTATCCGAATGCTATTAGCGAATGTGATTTGGCCTTGGAGGCTTCTCCTAGGTACAGCAAGGCTCTGCTTACACGTTCTCAGTGTTACGAGGCTTTAGACAAGTTAGATTATGCGTTTTGGGATGCTCGGACTGTGTTGAACATGGAGCCTAAAAACGCTTCTGGGAATGTCATCTTTGAAAGAGTGAAGAAGAGGCTGGTGGATAAAGGTGTTGATGTGGATAAAATGGAGAAGAACTTTGTGAATGTGAAGGAGAATCGTGTGAAGAAGAATCGTGGGAAGGACGATGGAGTGAAGAGCAACAGAGCCGTGGTGGAGAGTCCAAAGGTTGAAATGGTAGACGAAGCAAAAAGCAAATATAAGCCAAATGAGGAAAAGAGCTTGGAGCCTGAGATTGATGGAAAGATGGGTGGGGATAGAGAGGTAAAGGAAGAGGGTTTCAAGAATGATCAAGGACAGAACAAGGAGAGTGGTAATATGGCAGGAGAAGAGAGGAAGCTGGAGGATACAGTTGCTGTCATGGACAACGAGCTTATTACCTCTGAGATTGTTGAAGGAGGACAAAGCACAAAAGAAGAGGCAACTGTTGAGGTTGAATTGGTGCATGGAGATGAAGTAAAGGAAGAGGGTTTCAAGAATGATCAAGGACAGAACAAGGAGAGTGGTAATATGGCAGGAGAAGAGAGGAAGCTGGAGGATACAGTTGCTGTCATGGACAACGAGCTTATTACCTCTGAGATTGTTGAAGGAGGACAAAGCACAAAAGAAGAGGCAACTGTTGAGGTTGAATTGGTGCATGGAGATGAAGTAAAGGAAGAGGGTTTCAAGAATGATCAAGGACAGAACAAGGAGAGTGGTAATATGGCAGGAGAAGAGAGGAAGCTGGAGGATACAGTTGTTGTCATGGACAACGAGCTTATTACCTCCGAGATTGTTGAAGGAGGACAAAGCACAAAAGAAGAGGCAACTGTTGCGGTTGAATTGGTGCATGGAGATGAAGTTAGGCGGACAGAATTGCATGATGGCACTGAAGTGGAGGCTTGTTGTCCTATCTGTTACGAAGATGTTCCACAGCCTGAGACATTTACAGTGTTTGGTTGCTTCCACCGATTTTGTTATGCGTGCATGAGGCTATATCTCACATCTACACTAGAGCTACGGAAACCACTAATCTGCCCGACATATGGTTGCAAGACTGAAATCGAGACTGTAGATTGCAACGTGTTTGCAAGTCCTGCTCAGATTGCTATGATGATCCAACGCAAGGCAGAGGAGAGCATCGAGGTTTCAGACAGGGTCTACTGTCCGAACCCTCAGTGTTCGTTTCTAATGTCAGCACGTGGCCTAGCCGTACTTGATGCTGCTCTTCCTGGAGCCCGAAAGTGTTTGCAATGTGGTTTACGTTTCTGCATAAATTGCAATATGGAGTGGCATCGTAAGATGACTTGTGGTCAATTCCAGAAGACTATGGCTTATAAGAAATCTGGTACAGCAGTTTTTGACGCCGCAGCTCGGAAACTTGGATGGCAAAAGTGCAGAAAGTGTCATTGTACAGTTGAGCTTGCTCATGGGTGCAAACGCATGACGTGCTTGTACGCTCTCTTAACATATACTCGTAATATTGCATTGCTTTATTATATCGTGTAACAATAAGATGACTTGAGATTGATGTGATTATTTGCAGGTTTTGCAAGTACGAGTTCTGCTACAGCTGTGGGAAGGAGTGGACAAAGAAGCATGAATGTTGATACACGACTAGGGATGTTATTACCCTACTTTTTTCTTGAACAAGATGTTAAAAAGGTTTAATATGGGCGGATACTGTTGATACACGACTAGGGCTGTTATTACCCTACTTTTTTCTTGAACAAAAGGTTTAATATGGGCGGATACTGGTTTTAATAGGGATTATCTGATGGATTTTTTTTTTTTTTTTTTTTTTTTTTTTAATCATATGAGTCATTTAGGTGAATAACCAACAAAAAAAAAAACACCGAAACTAACCAAAACCGTAGAAATACAGGATTTGGGCGCACAAGTGCTTTAAGTGAGTAAAACGATTTACCTCTCATATTATCTTGATGCTGAAAATATATTTAATTAGAAGAAAAAAAATCAAAAGATATGATAATAAAAAAATTACATAGAAAATGACTCTGCTTGATTCATATCCTCACACGCCTCTCTCAGCCTGGTAAATTCTTATCCTCATACGCCTCTCACACACGGCAAGCATTTACTCTGCGTTGCTACACACAAAAAAACCTATGGTATTTTGAGATCTTCTCCTATGTTTCTGCCTGAGTGCCCTGATTCTGTGGGCATCGACGAGGTTTTTCTTTCTGCAATCAGATATTGTTGGTTTCTATGTTGTTAAGTTTTCCCACTCCTAGCTTGCATAAGAGAATGCTCTAATGCGTTGACTCTTTATTTGTAGGATTCAACATGTATCATCATCTGCCAGCAGTTTCTTCATCTTTCTGCTATCGTCTGCAATTGCAGGCCATCTGTTTTTGCATTGCTTGGAGGTAAAGATTTGTATCTAACTTCTTAGAGAGATATCAACTTCACGCAGGATATAAGAATCTTGTTTCTTGATTTTGCTATTTTGCCTTTGTAATCTTGAATTTCAGCACCTTTGTGAGTGTGAACCTACAAAGTATATTCGTCATACCCTTGCCGAGTTGCATGTGGTGGGTACAAGATGTTAACCCAAAAACTCACAACGGCCGAGCTCAGGGACCAAACGATCAAGTGCTTTCAACAAAAAGGTATATAAGTCTTCCCTTTTATATGGTTGCTTGGGCCTTGATTCTTGTTATAATTTTCTGAGTGTAGCAGGAAGGAATGCAAGTTAGTCAGGCACGACCTGCAGAAGATTGGCTTCTCCGAGCAGAAAAGGTTCTCAACGATGTCTTTTCTAGTGATGAATATGCCACTCTTCTGAAGGAAGCAGAGCAGTTTCTTTGGGCTGGATCAGAAATGGACCGTGTGAGGTTTTACTAGCCCTTGGAAGCCATTTTTATGTCTTTGGGAAAAAAACCATTTCTTATTTATGTCAACTTAGGTTGTTGCAAAAAGTTTGATGGAAGCAAAGATATGGGCTGAAGCTATCAGTGACTGTCTGCCAAAGATGAAGTTCACTTGGAGTTTATTGATGAGTTGCTTGAGAGTTGAGCCTGGTCATCAAAAATTAAAGGTTAGTCATGTAGCTGCAGAGTGTCATAAGTTTGCCTTGAGATCCGTTACTGCTGTTTGCCGTTATGATCTCACTTTGTTAGCGCGTTTCTGTTTCTTGTGTTGGACTATGCTGAATCGGAAAATTGATTCTTCTCTGTCAAGTAGCCCTACTGGCTACTGTACACTACAAGCTCCTCGGAATAATCAACATGTGACAAATGTAACAAAGTCTTATGTGGTTCTACAACTCTCGAGGTTCGCTGTACTTTTGTTCTGTATCTTTCAGTGTGATTAACAACAATGCAAGCACTTTTGTGCAACCTTTCTCAAGTCATTTGTTTCTTTTTCTCTGCACAGAATGTGGAACAGTGGAAGAGTTGATTCATGAATTCAACAGTATCAGCATTAACGTTCCTTAGTTGAACATCTTGAGGCAGTACTTGTTGACACTTTGTCTTGGCTTTCACGCTTTTACAACTTAATGGTTGGTGTCCGTGAAGGCAAGGACCAACGGAAGCTAATCACTTGATCGTTTTCATGAATATCATCAAATTTCCTTATTGATGTTTTAGTTTTAAAATTTGGAAAAAAACTAAAACTAAAATTAAAATTAAAATTAAAATTTGACATGACGTAAATGTTATCATCGAAATCAACTGGTTGGTAAATTATAAATGTCTCGGAACTCCTTGAAATTGATATCGAACCCCTATATATATATATATATATAAATAAAAAAACCACAAGATTCTCAATATATCGGAACCCTATAATGTATACAAATTGATTTCCAAGAAAAATCTACAAATGAACATCAAAAAGTTTGTATGAGAATCAAAACCTCGCTATCCTCGACTTGTTTCTCTATGAGACGTAACTCCTCTTCCAGCGTGTGATAAGGCCCCTTCCAGCGTCTTAACGTATCTTCAGGTATAGCATCATACTCGCATCGCAATCGCATATACACATGTAAGGTATCGGCGGTAGTCCAATCTGACACCGGCCGGGAATCGAAATTACGGATTTGATACTATTTTACCTGTAGATTCTTGATTAAGTTCAGAGTTGGATACGTACCTGGCTCCTCCATCGGAATCGCTCCTCTGCGTTTATCAACAAAAGAAGAACCCAAACCCTAAATTTTATTCTAACTATTATGGCTTTTTCACTATGCTAAATGTTTCTTTTTTTATTATTAATAATAAAAACCAGACTTGAGGGAGTGTGAGTGGGTTTGGCTGATGCTTGAGGTATATAGTGAGTGGGCCAGAAGAAATATGTTGAGGCACAAAATGGTATATACATTTCCTATATCGACTATCGTTATGTAATCAATTTTCTCATGCGTGGAATAATGCTGCATGCATTTTCGGATTTCCATGGTTTACATCTTAGAAATCACCTGAGACGCCTAAAATTAATATTCTCTACTTTAAAAAACGTGTTGATGATGTGAAATATAATCATCTACTTCTAATTTTCAGTTTGATATAATGTTACCACATCTTCTTCTTTTTTCTCTACTAAAGCTAAGATGTTGCACTTTTAAAAATGAAATGATGCTTTGAACTATTTCATTTATCCAATTAATTGAGAATTTACTTTGTAATGTCCATCCGGAAGCATCAGGGAAAATGCAACGTTTTAGAATATGTGGATAGATAAACTATAGTTTGTAATTATTTAGAAAAATTCAGATAATAATATAATTATTGCTGGTGAGTTATTATAATGATTAAACAACAATAAGTTTTGTAAGCACAATCATGTCTTAGGTTTCTTGGATTAGAAGCGATCATCACACCGAAACCTTCCAAGCTAGGATCTATAATTACTTTTCATGTTTACCCGACTGAATACGTCATTATTAGACCGAAACCTGATCCATAAGGTACTCTTTCTACAGATTTTAGGTACTTGGGGTCATAGCAAAATCATATAGTGGTTATGATCTTTGTTTCATTGTATAGTATATTTGCCTCTTTCTCTTGTTTAAAGATGGTTGTGTATATACTATACAGTATAGTGGTTATGATTTATGTTTCTTGACATTTTATTTATCTGGATATTTGTTTTGGCAGTTCATTGTGATGGAAGCTTGGAGAAAGATGTGAAAAAGGTATAAGAAATGTGCATCTACAAGTGTCGTAACTTTGATGGATCCTTTACTTTACGTTGATGTTAGATTCTTGGCTTGATTTGTGTTTCTTCTCTTGAAAATGGTTATGATCTCTGTTTCTTGACATTTGAATTGTTTGGATTGTTTGTTTTGGCAGTTCACTGTGATGAAATTTCGGAGGAAAATGTGACGAAAGGTATATAAAATGTGCATCTATAAGAAGTCTTAATGTTGATGTTAGAATCTTGGATTGGTTTGTTTCTTCTGCTGAAAATGGTTATGATCTCTGTTCTTAACATTAATTAAAATTATTTGAAAGAGGTTAATGATCATTTACTTTACTCCGATAACACACATAAACGAATAGTTAAAAACAACTAGGGTTGGACCCGCGCCTTGCACGGGGTGATATTTTACTCTAATGTCTTTTAAGTTTTAATTTAAAGATGTCTATTTACATAACTCGAAATCTTATGCGACATATTAATTTGATGGTTTGATTCTTGTCTTCGTTTTACAGTTTGTAAATTAAACATTTTAAATATTTTTTTTTTTAAAAAGTAAAAAACAAAATAAAATATTGACCGTAGTCATAGATTACATATGATAAAATTGAGTGAAAGACATAAAAATCAAATGACTATAGTATAATAAGATAGTTAAAATAACAAATCAAATGACTACGTTTAAATTGTTATTGTTTTAAAAATTGGTAAGATTGTATGTATTGTTTTTAATCGTTACGGTGAAATCAGGGATTCGACATTCAAGAACTCCACAGACAGAGGTGCGATAGTAAGTCAATTGATCAATATGGTATGATGTTTTTTCTGAAAATAAAAGAAATATTATGCAAATTAAATTCAAATTTGCTAATATTATATATGTTAAGTTCAATATGTATTAAATAAAATCATTGCTCAAAAACACTATAATTTATGGCTGATTTTTTTTGTCAACTATTTATGGTTGATTTATAGGCAATTTATAATTAATGTGGATAAATAATAAATATTTGAATCTACTCATAATTAAACAATTTCCATATATGACGCTATATTTATTGGCGACATCATCATATAATTGGAAAATCTCGAATACAAATTTAAATATTAATTTTGAGAACAGTAATATTAATTTGTATGAAATTATTAAATGGAAAAGCATGTATATATAAATCTTCTATGTTTATTAAATTTTATATTGTTTTTCAATTATTTAAAATAACATATACTTCAATAGAAATCTATAACCTTTTAAAATTTTGATCAAATAAAAATATTTACAATATTTTTAAATTGTGATCAAATTATAATATAATATCTTAATATTTTAATATTTGAATTTATGATTAAGTTGAAATTTTATAATATTCAACTTTTTGATAAAATATATTTTAAATATTTTAACTTTTTAACCAAGTTTCATATATTTTAATATCTTAATATAAATATTTTCAACCTTTTCACAGTAAAATATTTATAATAATATAAATTTTATTTGGTTTAATTATATAGTTTTATTAAAAAAACATATTAAATCAAATATTCTGATAAATTTGGATGCTTATCAAATTAAGTTTCCAAGTCTTATGGTTTCTTATCATTTTGGTTCTTTTTATAATAGTGTTATGAACTATCATACATCTTCATTTCCAATGTGGGACTTTGATGATATACTTGCTTTTTTCATCATTTCAGTAATTGATATATGTTTTTAAAATTTCAAATTATAATTTGTATAAAAAAAACGTACATTTTCTTAATATATGAGTAATGTGATAATTTATTTACTTTTATAAAACTTAGTCCGACCAATAAATAAGAGGAAAAAATGTAGTATTTAATCAAATAATTAATTTGATATATTTGATAAGATATGGAAAGAATGATAATATCTTTATAATTAAATGCTGAAATATGTATAAATCATTGATATAAACTATTCTCTAACCAAACTAATGCAATGGCATAAAATGTAATTAATCTAATAATCTTTGTCTTAATTAATATTTGCCTTGAGAGTGAACCATGTGATGACACCTCACCATGGCACTCTTGTTAATAACACATCAACTAAATGTTAGTTTTAAAAAATGTTTCTCTTTTAATATATTAGGGATACCTACGTGAAAACTTGACTCTAAAAAGCGTAGATTAAAAAGAGAATATCAAATCAAAACAAAATCTAAAGAAATTTTCAAGTGAAAAAAAACATAACTTTTCAAAATCAAAACCTGACTCACCACCATTCACTTTCCTGTATTGGACAGCTCCTGTGCCAACCTGAGGAAGTGAGGATATTAATTTAAAAACCATTCAGCTAGCAAGATTAAGAAACAAAAGACTCATTTATATAAACCTGCGTTTCTTGGCATCTTCGTGAACTGCCAAATAAGTAGCAAAATATTATAACTTAGTTTCAAACTGATCTCAAGACCCATCTCCCGTAGTAAAAAGAGGCAAATCATGTAAATCATTCTATCCCTTTGCTACAATAACTTTTCGGAAAGAAAAGAGTACCTTTTTTCACAGGTTTGAGCTCGCAGGAGTGGTACTTGTTTGGGGAATAAGAGAAATGGCAGACCCTTGCTCGGAAGTCTTTTGGCTCATCATCGGAAAGATCTTTACCTTGAAAGGTAATGAAATACATTACGGCAGCAGTACCAGTTTCGTAAAAATTGGCTTTGATAACCTTGACAAACTCAAAATCTGTATCCTGTTTTAAACAAAAAGTAATAAACCATTTAATAAAATGCACAAAAATATTTGTATATAGATGAATATTTAAAAGAAGAAATATTCGACCTGCTCTTTATTGTATATCTCAAGGGAATCACGAGAGAGCTTGTCCATTACCTCTCTGGTGGTCTCTGGTGGCATGACGTAAATATTTTCATCGAAATCAACTGGTTGGTAATTATAAATGTCTCGGAACTCCTCGAAATTGATGTCGAACCCCTATATGTATATATAAAAAAAAATTACAGATTCTCAATATCGGAACCCTATAATGTATACAAATTGATTTCCAAGAAAAATCTACAAATGAACATCAAAAAGTTTGTATGAGAATCAAAACATCGCTATCCTCGACTTGTTTCTCTATGAGGCGTAACTCCTCTTCCAGCGTGTGATAAGGCCCCTTCCAGCGTCTTAACGTATCTTCAGGTATTTCATCATACTCGCATCGCAATCGCATAAACACAGGTGTGGTATCAGTAGTCCAATCTGACACCGGCCGGAAATCGAATTAATGATTTGATCCATCCATCGGTACTATTCTTGATTAAGTTAGAGCTGGATACGTACCTGGTTCCGCAAACGACATCGCTCCTTTCCCTTTATCAACAGAAGAAGAAGAACCCTAGATAAATGTACTAATCATTATTATTAACTAGATAAAACCCCGTGTATACGCGGGATTTATTTTAAAAATTTTGAAATGAATTACAAAATAATTATCAAAAAAATATGATTATTCTTAAAAATAAGTAAAATAATATAGAGAATCCGATAAGAAATTTCTAACTTTTCACTTTCAAATAACACATACTATACTATAATATGACATAATTTCGATTTTGATCCAATTGATTTAGAGTCAAATAATCTTTATTGCTTTCTTGAACTTTCGAAAAAATGATTTTTCATATTGTAAACTATAAAGAGACGAAAAAAAGATGGGTTATACCTTGTATAAAGTATCTTGCATGCTTCCATCTTTTTTTTTCCTCTCTCTATAGTTTACACTTTACAATATGAAAAATCATGTTTTCGAAATACTTGTGATAGTACTTACCCAACTCTTTTTCCCATGTGTTGCATGTAAAAGAATTGTGTGATCTCAGAATCGGGGCCGAGGAAAGGATGATAAGATTTGTTAGATTTTTTTTTTGTTTCGTTGTTGTTTGCAGAACCTGGTGTTAGGTTCCTAGTATTATTTATTATTCTGGAATTGAATTTTGTTGAATTGAAATAATTATTTATTTTATTTTAATTGATTTAGTGACTTCGGTATTATTAAGAACTAGTGTATGACCCGCACAGCAGTACAGTGCGGGATTAAGAATTTGTTTTTTGCTTTTCTTTTTCTTTTTATAACATGTTTAATTTTAGTGTTAGTTTAAGAGTTGTATGTTTTTTTTTGTTGTATGTTCTTTTCTGTTAAAATTGTCAAGTATGTTGTTAATTTGAATCTGAATTTTTGTATTAAGTGATTCGAATTTTGAAATTGGTTTTTGAAATTTTTTCTATATCATCATCTAAGATTAATTTTTTTTCTAAATTTTAGATTTGGAATATCGATAGATATAAGAAAAACATGTATAAGTTTTTAGTAACACCAAAAATCTACTTATAATTTATATTAGGAAAATTTCTTAATTTAAGATAATGGTTTAAATTATAAATAATTATCTTTTATTGAACCACAAAATTAAAAGAATCGATTGTTGGTTTAACTGAACCAAATATTGGTTTGATTTAAGTGATATTTTAGATTACTAAATTAACCCTCACTATACCTGTTTCCAAACAGATTTTATTCATAAAGAGAGATGGTTTTTTGGTCAAAAAAAAGAGATGTACTTCTCAATTAATAATAAAGAGATTGATTATTTATTTATTTTTTTAAAAAGCTTGATTGTTTTTTTTTTTTTTTTTTTGGGTAACTCAGAGGTAAATCCTAGACCTATGGAGGGGGCCAGACTAATCCCCTGGGGGAGGTGCAGCCCACGGATAGACCCTCTCTCCGGGTATTCAAATGGACCGTAAACAGGGACCCATATCCGTGTATGTGTCCAGAGACAATCGTGAAGAAGTTCCCTCCAGCAGGATTTGAACTCACAACCTGGGTGCAGGAAGGAGCCCATCCTTACCATTGGGCCACGATGCTCCGGAAAAAAAAAAATTTAATCGTAATCGTGAATCATAGTGGAACGGTAAGATTTGTCCGTTGTAAAATTGTCTTTGTAGTTGTTTTTAAAACTTTGTAATCAAAATATGTCTTAGACTATATATATACTATATTTATAAATGTATCCACGTAAGGCAATTTTACCGAACATACTATATTTCTCCTAGACTCCTCTTTTTTTTTTGAACACACTTGATTTCATTCATTTAAAATTCAAGATACAAGAAGAGGGAATATAACATCCTCTAAGAAAACTACAATAAAGCATAACACCAAATAACAAAAAGATAGAACTCCAAAGGAATTTGACAGCGGATTGAAGCTAAAGCTGGAATGCGTCGATAAACACTTCACGGCCAGAATGTTGAAAGTTAATCAATTTGGAATGTGATTTTGGAAGCCAATCTTCACCTCCGAACATCACCAACAAGATGAAGTCGGTTGTCTCTTCTGGCCCCATACAGACGGCTACACAAGAGGAAAAATCGGTTACTAAATCGACAAAATTTACCGGCATTGAATCCGGACAGCGGCCGATGCAGTCTCAACAAAACCTGGGCGATCTGTGGAGAGAGGTACATCGGTAAGGGAATAACTTGGGAGGGGTAGACCGGAGGAAACTCGGTAAAGAGATATGGCGGATGATGGTGGTGATGAAAAACCGAAACTGGCCGGAGGCGGATAGCGAGTAAGGGGTCGAGTAAGGGGTGTAGGGTCACTGAGCGTCAGACAACTCAGAGATTGAGAGCAGTACCGTAAGTCCGGTGGATCCAGAGGTTCCGGAGGAAGAGGCGGCAGAGCCGTCAAAAGCTTCACCCGGAGGTGAGAAGTTTCCGGTGCTCGTGCTATCAACTTCGGTAGATGGAACGAAAGAGTCGTGAGCTCCGACCACAAGAGTTTCGTAGATCTCATCGTTGTGGACACCGGTGGAGAAGAACGGCCGAATAGAAAACAAGAACTTAAAAATCTCGTCGGCGGAAAATCCATCGACGGAAGTTGGAACAAAAACATCGGACGACCAAAGGGTGTCCGGGAAAGAGAGGAGTTGCTCCGATCTCAGGAGAAAGCTCTCCGATTAGGGAGAAACATTCCGAGATCGGAGCTGTTGTGCGGCGGCTGAAGTTGCCTAGACTCCTCTTTTGTATAATAAATTACTAGCTGATGCACGCAGTAGCGCGTAGTTATATTTTTTTTTATCTTTTCAGTAGACGATCCACGCAGTAGCCCATAGTTATGTTTTTTTTTTTTTTCAGTTTAGTTTTATTTTGTTATCTGATCCGATCAATTAACAGATTCGTTTTTTGATTTGACTGAATCATCTGTCGATTTGCTTTAAGTTTCCGACCCGATCAATTAATTAACAGATTTGAATTCTCATTTGACTGAACCATCTGTCTATCAGTTTGTTTTAAGTTTCCGACCCAATGAATTGATATATTCGAATTTTGGTTTGACTGAATCATTCATCAATTTGTTTTAAATTATTATTTTTGTATCCAAACAATTTTTCTTTCTTATTCTTGTGGCCAGGGCCGGCCCGGGGCTAAAGCCCATGAAGCATGAGGCTTTAGGCGCCAACATTTATAGTTATTTAAGGGGCAGCAATTACAAACAATTTCCTTTAGTATAGTGGTTTAGTCCTTCCCGATATACGCTAGTGATAAAAGGTTCGAAACCCCTAAGGGCCAAAATATTTTAAAAATGCTTTAGGCGTCATTTTATATTGGGCTGGCGCTGCTTGTGGCCAAATAGTTTTTATTTCAAATTAGTTCTTCAATCTCTCTTTGTTTAACATTTTAACAAATAGTAACCAAGTCGATCTACCTCTGATCTCGTGAAAGTCTTATAAAGAATAAAAATTAATTATTTAAAATCTTTGAAATTTAACAATTGTAAAGCTAAATTCGCATGTAGCCCGGGTGCTCATGTAGTCATATTAATTTTAACAGAAATTTTGAAGTCATTCTAAACGACGACCGTTCCAAAAAGTATGAGCGTCTAATGAGAGGGCTGACATGCGATTTAAAGAAGGTGAATAAATTATTAAGTTTAATTTGGTTTATTATCATATGCTTTACACTATATAGGAATTATTGTTCTATCATATGGTGGACCAAAATCTTGTGACAAGTGAGTACGAACGAACATATTATAGTGAACTCGAGTCCGCACATCAACTTTTAAAATGCATTTCTTTTCAAAAGTACTACGAGTAGAAACTCGTGATGTCGTGAAACACATATCACAATCAATAGACTCACTAGTTCAAAGTCAAGTTTTTTAATGTTTGTTTGAAAACAGATAAAATCCTTTATAAAAAGAAAGAACAAACAGAACATAGTTTGGGACTTTACGAACAAGGCCAATACTAAAAGTCGTAGAAGTGACTGGAATCGGTCCGTTACAGTACGGCACCTCCTGTGTTAACCTGAGGATATCAATAAACAAAATCAACAACAAAAATATTCATCCTTGTGAAAAAAAATGCTTGGATAGAACAAGAAGTATCTAAAACCAACAAAAAGGAAAATACTCATCAAAGTAGAAAAGACATTTTCATATATAGATGGTGATAACTGCCAAAACAATCAGAATAAGTAAATAACTGTAGCTCGTATTCAATGGAAAAAGAGGCAAATATTACTCATTTATTGCTCCATAAATTAAAAGCTATCTCATCTCATAAATCCTAATCTAGCAAACATATCAATCAAATCATGTCAAAAGGGAACACTTACCAAACGGTTTCTCATCTTCACGCATCATACACTTGGTCAAGAAGCTACAAAAATTGTAAAAAAAGAAATTAAAAACAATAAAAAGTAATAAGAATAGGTTATATTATATATAAGTGGTTGGTTATAGACTTATAGTTTACCTCCGGGTACATATAAGCTAGTATTAGAGATTGATGGTTTTTGGGAAGACTTATCTTCCTTGCAATTTTTCCAAATCCACCATCCATTCCCCATGTGGGTCCATAGGAGTTTTGATGCTCGAAAATGTGAACACCTTTTTTTGTATCATATCCGGTTAGTGTAATCAAATGCTCTTCTGTTTTCTTTTCATTCCCTGGTGGTCCGTAATAGATCTCATCCTAATTTAATAAAGTAAAACACAATTACATTAAAAGAAAAAAAACGTTGTAATAGAGTTAAGTGAATATAATAACTTAAAAACGTTGAAATAGAGTTGAATGAATATAATAACTTACAACATGGTTTCCCTTGTAAGCAGACTTGTAATTCTCAGTTATCCTTATACGAGCTGCAATTGGACCGCGGGTCTTTAATAGTCTTATGACTTTTGTCTCATCAACTCCTTCGACTATGACAAGTTTAGAGACTTTGAAAGCTTTTTTTTCCCTGAAATTTTAAAAAAAATTCAGAACTTTCAAATCAAATATACCAATAATTAATTTGATAATAGAATAAAGGGCCCTAGAATAAACTTACATGTACTTTGTCACATGCTGTTGTGCTGTTGTTGCTCTTCTTTCCCACAACACATTTGCATTCATCTTGTAAAACGAGGCCATCCTCCTTTAGAAATTCCACCAATCCTTTATAGTTCTTAAGAAATCCATCCGTAAACTTCTCTTCGATGTGAGCATACAAATGCTTAGGTGAAAGAGGCAAAAGCGTTCTAGTTTTGCCATGGAAATATAGATGAGCTGCTATCACTCTGTTGAACACTATTGTCCAACAGGTACCTACTAATCAATAAATTTAGCATATTAGTACTTGTCTCTTCTTGTTAAAGAAAAAAGAGAAGTTAGATTATTTGTATATAAATAAATGAAAAAAAGTAATCAAACACAAAACATACTCGCAGAAAACCCTTGGTGACCAAAACAATAATGAATAATTGTAAGTTTAAGTTTTTGTTTGTATCTTTATGGGGTTAGAGTTGATCATTCATGGTTTAAAGTTTAGATTCTAGAAACTCACCATTACCTCCTTGGTTCATGGTCACAAGCAGAACCAGTTTCCCATCTTGGGAATCTCTCCAGATAAATTTGTACTTGAACCCTGGAGGGAGATCCGTGGGAAGATCTGTGGGTAAACCGGAGCTTCGTGGTCTGGTGGTATAGGATCCTCAGCTGAGGTATCCGCCATCCCGAGTTCGAGTCCCCGGCCACCCGGGCTGTTTTAAATGGTAAGAAGACGTGGACTGCCGTGGGCTAGGTTGGATTAGTCCTTGGGCCTACAAATCCTTTGGAAAACCAACTTAAAAAAAAAAAAAAAAATCTGTGGGTGGCTGCAAATTAATACACAACATGTTAGCAACGACTTTTTGTATGCCTACTTTGATTAGTCTTATTTATTCAATATCACTTAAAAGCGTACCACATCTGAAACACCCAAACTTTTTTTTTTTTTTATAATTAATTAATTAATTAATTAGCCCAGATTAATATTCCCATAAATATTAATCCTCAACAGCTAATTCAACAAGACAATGCGGAAGCTCTCAAAAGAAATCAATAATACTAAATTATTCAATGAGTTCAACAAATAAACCAATAACCAATAAAACCAATAATAAAGTCTAGCAACCTAAACACCAGGTTTGCTACATTGCATAAAAATAAACTAACGACCTAAAACAGAATTCCTGGCCCACCACAACAAGTAAGCCAAAATCAAATTCCTAATCTCATCATCCTCTTCTCTCGGTCTCTTTCCGCGGAGGAACATAGCCATTACCTGCAACACATTGGAATAGAGTTGCGTAAGTATTATCATAAATACTTAGTGAGTGGATCATCCTGCCTACAGGCCAATTACGTCAAACACTAGACAATACATCACAATAATCAACAACCATAACAATGCTCAACAATAATCAACAATATAGACCATCCCTGTCAGGAAACACCCACGTTTCCTGACACCCAGGTTGGTGTCGACCGACACCTCTATGGTGTCGATCGACGCCATCCCTCTGAGTGTCGATCGACACTCAACCGAGTGTCGGTCGACACCAGCTCGACGCCCAGATACCAACAGCTACGAAAATCACATAGAAATCGCAAAAACACATAATCAAAGGGTATTCAACGCCCCAATACAATCCACAACACGATTTCCAGCATAAATAACTCAAGAACACAATACAAATCCGAAATCACACAATCTCTAACACTTAACGGACCTACAGTCACGCACTCACCTTGAAACGGATTGAAAAGAGGAAAGGAGATGGAACAAGGAAGAACAACACCAGATCCGCTCCAGAAACTCTGATTTCTCTCCAAATCGCCTCTGCCTCTCTCTGAAACTTGCTTTCTGCGAAAAGTGACTTTCTGACGCGGCTGCAGTGTTCTTACACGAGAAATAGGGCTTCCAAGCCCAGAACCGACCAAGTCAGAAATCACTCAAATCGAACCGGCCCAATTTCGGATAGCCGGTGTCAATCGACACCCTTCCTTGGTGTCGGTCGACACCCCTCGACCAAAACCAACTCAAACCACAAATCAAATGCGCAATCGACTTAAACCGGAATTGATTTCTCAACCCGGTGTCGATCGACACACCCCTTTGGTGTCGATCGACACTAGACGTTCAAGAGCTTTTTACACATTTTCTTCGAAGTGATTTGACCTTAGACCGACTGTACAACAATCAAACAAGAACATGTACAATCAACCCTTAATCCACACCCCAAAGAGCATATGAATCCACTCTCAAATTCCTAATGTCGTCCGATACCACTTCCAACACAACTTTCTGGTTCGCGGATGTTACAATTCTCCCCCACTAAAATGGATTCGTCCTCGAATCCCAACACAAACGTCTCTCCAAGACCTCAAAACTCAAATTTTAGTCCTATGTTATACGCATGTTTCCAAGATATTATTACTCTCAATGCCATAACCGCAGTCATGACATCCGTACTGCGACCGCAGTCCAGTACCGAAATGTGACCAATGTCACAAAACCAAACGTGACCCGAAGTCACCACCAAAATGTGATCCCTGTCACAACCAAAATGTGATCCCTATCACAACCAAAATGTGATCCCTGTCACAACCAAAATGTGATCCCTGTCACAACCAAACGTGACCGAAGCCACTAAAACCACTTATACCGAGGTAGCGACCCCCAATATAAGTCTGCCGAGCACAATGCTCCCAAAACGTAGACCCAAGGTCTACCCAAAACGAGTAATAAATCCGAAACGCGTACCAACATATGACTAAAATCTCAAATGACCCCACTGGCCAAAACTTGTAACATCCCAACCATAACCAAAAATATGAGGCAAAACTCCATCTCATATAACTCCAAAAATGTATATCGTACAACGAAAACGAAAATACATAAGTCCAGAAACCAACAACAACAAAACCAAAAAGATGAAGAAGCTCACTCCACAGCCTGCTTGTCGAACCACTTTCCGAACTTCAGCTTCATCTTTGCCTCTGGCTCCCAAGTCTGCTCCTCTGTGCCACTACAGTCCCACAAGACTCTCAACAATGGCACTCTCTTGTTCCGCAGAACCTTGACTCTCCTCTCAAGAATCCTCACAGGAACTGCCGGAACTGTCATATCTGGCTGAAGATCCTCTGGAATCTCAGCCACTAACTCCTCTGAAGGATGCAAACACCTCCGCAACATAGAGACATGAAACACCTTATGAAAGGCGCTCATAATCGGTGGCAACTCCAACCGATAAGCCACTGGTCCAACTCGCTCCACCACTGGAAACGGACCCATAAACCGCGGACTGAGCTTGTTCTCTGCTATGGACCTGTTAGGGCCTCTCAACATAGCCATCTTGAGATAAACTCTATCTCCCACCTGAAACTCAAGCTCACGTCGTCGTCTATCTGCATAACTCCTCTGTCTATCCTGAGCCTCCTTCATGTTCAGCTTCAAGACACGGATCTTCTCCGTCGTCTCCTGAACAAAAGTAGCTCCAAACATGCTGCGCTCCCCCACTTGGGTCCAGCATAAGGGTGTCCTACATGGCCTCCCATACAAAGCCTCATAAGGAGCCATGCCAATGCTAGACTGAAAACTGTTGTTATAGGCAAACTCTGCCAAACACAGATGATCAGCCCAATGACCACCCCAATCCAAAACACACATCCTCAGCAAATCCTCGAAAGTCTGGATAGTCCTCTCTGACTGCCCATCTGTCTGCGGATGATATGCTGTACTCATATGCACCTTGGTGCCCATCTCAGTATGAAATGCCCTCCAAAACTCTGAAGCAAACCTCGGATCTCTATCCGACACAATACTGGCTGGCACTCCATGCAGGCTCACAATCTCTCGCACAAACTTCCTAGCCAAAACAGCTGCTCCGTCTGTCTTCTTGATGGCCAAGAAATGTGCGGACTTGGTCAAACGATCCACAATGACCCAAATAGCATCAAACGTCCGTGAGATAGGTAATCCCACCACAAAATCCATCGTGATCATATCCCACTTCCACTCTGGAATGGGTAAGCTCTGCAAAAGTCCACCCGGAACCTGATGCTCTGCCTTGACCAACGAACACGTGTTGCACCTCGCAACCCAATCTGCCACATCTCTCTTCATCCCGACCCAATGATAATACCGTTTGAGATCACGGTACATCTTGGTCGCACCCGGATGAATCGAAAACTTGCTCGAATGAGCCTCTCTATAAACCTCATGCCTCAACTCCTCATCCTTAGGCACACAGACTCGCCCACGAACAAAAATAGTCCCATTCGATGAGACCTGATACTCAGAACCAGCTGCCCGCGATGCATCCAACAAAACCGGATCATCCTGCTGAGCCACTCTGATCCTGCTGAGTAAATCTGCCTGGTCAGCTGCCTCCAAACCCAAAGGCTCCTCAGAAATAGCACATAGACGCAATGTACTCAACTCGCCAACCAAAGCCTCAACATCCCGCTCTCTATCGGAATCAACCCTCCGTCGACTCAAAGCAGCTGCCACCAAGTTGGCCTTGCCCGGATGATAGACAATGTCCAACTCGTAGTCCGCCAGAAACTCCACCCAACGCGTCTGTCGCGCATTCAGCAAAGGCTGAGTGAAAATATGTCGCAGACTCTTGTGATCTGTGAAGATCTGCACTCTAGCTCCCAAAAGATAAGACCTCCAAATCTTGAGTGCAAAAACCACGGCTCCCAACTCAAGATCATGAGTAGGACGGTTGCGCTCACTGCCCTGCAACTGTCTCGAAGCATAGGCAATCACTCTGCCCTCCTGCATCAACACACAACCAAGACCAATGCCTGAAGCATCCGTATACACCACATATGGCTTCCCTGGATCGGGTAACGCCAAAACAGGTGTACTAGTCAACATCTCCTTGAGCTTCCCAAAGCTCTCCTCGCACTCAGGCGACCACACAAACGGCACGTCCTTGCCAGTCAACCTCGTCATCGGCTGAGACATACTCGCAAAGCCTCTGACAAACCTCATGTAGTAGCCTGTTAAACCCAGAAAACTCCTGATCTCGGTAGCACTACTCGGTCTAGGCCAATCTCTAATGGCCTCAATCTTAGCCGGATCCACAGAAACCCCCTCTGCAGAAACAATGTGGCCAAGAAATCCCATCTCTCTCTGCCAAAAGCTGCACTTGCTCAACTTAGCAAACAGCTTCTGTTCTCGAAGCTTCTCTAAAACAAGCCTCAAATGCGTCGCATGCTCCTCTGGACTCTTCGAATACACCAAAATATCATCAATGAAAATGATGACAAACACATCCAGAAACTCCCTGAACACGTCGTTCATCAGCCTCATAAAAGCTGCCGGCGCATTTGTCAAACCAAAAGGCATGACAACAAACTCAAAGTGTCCATACCTCGTCCGGAAAGCCGTCTTCCGAACAGCTGCCTCATCTATCGGAATCTGATGGTAACCCGATGCCAAGTCGATCTTGGAGAACCAAGTAGCACCCCTCAACTGATCCAACAACTCATCAATCCTCGGAAGTGGGTACCTGTACTTCACAGTGACTCGGTTAAGACCCCGATAATCGATGCACAACCTAAAACTGCCATCCTTCTTCTTCACAAATAACACCGGTGCTCCCCACGGCGAAACACTCGGTCTGATGAACCCTTTACTCAAAAGGTCCTCTAGCTGCTTCTTCAGCTCCGCCAACTCTGCTGGCGCCATCCTGTAAGGTGTCTTTGATATTGGAGCTGTCCCGGGCTCCAACTCAATCGTGAAAGGATCTGACCGAGATGGTGGCAACCCCTTCAGCGACTGAAACACATCCTCGAAATCCTGAACAACCTCAATATCCTGCAAAACCACCTCACCTCCAGACTCTGTCATAGTAATCGTCGCCAAATAAGCTTCGCAGCCCCGCTCTAGCAACTGCTCTGCCTGAATAGCTGAGATCACTATACTCCCCGAAGTCGGTCTCACTCCCTGATAAACCAACTTCCCTACATCCCGCTCAAACACCACTCTACCTCTGAAACAATCCAGATGGACCCGGTATAAGGATAACCAGTCCATCCCCAAAATCACGTCATACAGCTCCACTGGACTGATGACCAAATCCGCAGGCATAGACTGCCCCGCAATCTGAACATCCACTGCTCTAGCTCTGCCAGAAGTAGCCAGAAAACCACCACCGGCCACCTTGACAAAACCAGAAGCCTCGCCCTCGCTACTCCGAATACCACTACCCTCGGCCTTCTCCGGAGTAATGAAGCAGTTAGATGCTCCCGAGTCAAATAACACGTGAGACTCATGCCCGCCAACTAACAAGGTCCCTACACATTTCCACAGTGTTGAGAACCTCCCAATTCTATCACAGTAAAATAACAGAAACAGACAACACCAAAATTCTACCTCTAAGAATTTACAAGTCTGAGTCAAGATTTTACCTGTGATCTGGCCTGACTGACTGGTCTGGCCCACCTCCGCCGAAGTGTACACACGCGGCGCCCCGCCTGACTGCAACGCTGCAATCTGAGCTACTGGCTGGATAGCCAATGGCTGCATCGCTGCCAACGCCTTCTGCTGCAACTTGGGACACATGGTCTTGACATGCCCCGCCTCTCTGCAGTAGTAACACACAATGGGCTCCCTGGGCCCCGCCCTCTTGGGATAAGAAGCAATCCTGTGATCCAAACTCCCACAACCAAAGCAACCACCAGTACTCTGGCCACTCGCAGACATCTCATCTGCTCTCCTCTTCTGGCCCTGCGCAGGCCTGCCGCCCCTGCTAAAACCAGAACTGTAACCTCCACGCTGCGGCTGCCGCTGCTGGCCCCTAGGCTGGGTAGCAGGAACAACTGCCGCTGGAACAACTGCCGTACTCGCCGGCTCACGCAGATCCTCCTCGATAGAAGCTTACAACTCCACTAGCTCAACTCTGGAGTGGTACATCCCACCCCTGCACTGAGTCCTGATGCTCCTCCGAAGTCCCTGAAGAAACCTCGACATCAGCTCTCTCTCACCCACCAGCTCACTCCTGGTGTGGACCACCAACGTGCAGAACTCTGCATCGTACTCCCGAACTGATCTCTCGCCCTGAGTCAGCCCCATAAACCTCACTCGCAACCTGTCACGAGCCTCCTGCGGAAAGAACTTGTAGTTGAACTCCTCGACAAAGTCAACCCAAGTCCAAGCCGCCCTCCTGGTCCTAACAGGCCTCCACCACAAATGTGCATCGCCTCCAAGATAATGCACCGCAAGCTCAACCTGGAACTGCTCTGGACAACGGACCGAACCGAAGTTCCGCTCTAACCTCTGACGCCACTCGTCAGCCTGCTCCGGAGTGACACCGCCCTCAAACGTCGGCGTGCCAATCCTCTGCATCTCCCTCATCATCTCACGATAGGGAAAGTGATCATCTGCAGCACCATGCTGCCCAACAAAACCTGCAGCCCCCTGCTGCTGAACAAAACCGGCACCCGCCTGTGCCCCGGCACCTGCCTGTGCCCCGGCCGCTGGAGGTGCAACCGGAGCCTGCTGTGGAACTGCCTCTGGAAGACGTGCCAAAAGCTGCGTCAGTAGCCCCACAATCAAATCACCCTGAGCAAGAGCCGCGCCCCCACCAGGAACCGCTCCTGCTCCCGCGCCACCACCGACGCCCAAACTAGCCCCACCGGCCAACGAAACAGAATGTGTCACCGACGCAGTCTCCACACTCGGTACTGCACTCTCCGCTGAAGCCTCAGCCTCGGGCAAACCACGACCAGCACCCCGACCTCCACGACCCGCTGCTCGTCCACCACGAACAGCTCCTCTGCCACGGCCTCTACCGCGACCACGACCACGACCTGCGTCCATCTCGCTGCACTACCACCAAGTACAAGAATGAGCAAGGTCAGCACACAACAAAACACCACACAAAATATCCAACTCACTTACCCGCGGAAACTGGAAGACCGAGAGGATGAGACTAGACTACTAACTGACTAACTCACATAATCAATTAAAACACATAGTCCAGTTCACCCAATACTAGATGTCCTAAAACCGAACTACGCTCTGATACCAAAATGAAACACCCAAGGCTTTTTTTTTTTTTATTATTAATTAATTAATTAATTAGCCCAGATTAATATTCCCATAAATATTAATCCTCAACAGCTAATTCAACAAGACAATGCGGAAGCTCTCAAAAGAAATCAATAATACTAAATTATTCAATGAGTTCAACAAATAAACCAATAACCAATAAAACCAATAATAAAGTCTAGCAACCTAAACACCAGGTTTGCTACATTGCATAAAAATAAACTAACGACCTAAAACAGAATTCCTGGCCCACCACAACAAGTAAGCCAAAATCAAATTCCTAATCTCATCATCCTCTTCTCTCGGTCTCTTTCCGCGGAGGAACATAGCCATTACCTGCAACACATTGGAATAGAGTTGCGTAAGTATTATCATAAATACTTAGTGAGTGGATCATCCTGCCTACAGGCCAATTACGTCAAACACTAGACAATACATCACAATAATCAACAACCATAACAATGCTCAACAATAATCAACAATATAGACCATCCCTGTCAGGAAACACCCACGTTTCCTGACACCCAGGTTGGTGTCGACCGACACCTCTATGGTGTCGACCGACACCTCTATGGTGTCGATCGACGCCATCCCTCTGAGTGTCGATCGACACTCAACCGAGTGTCGGTCGACACCAGCTCGACGCCCAAATACCAACAGCTACGAAAATCACATAGAAATCGCAAAAACACATAATCAAAGGGTATTCAACGCCCCAATACAATCCACAACACGATTTCCAGCATAAATAACTCAAGAACACAATACAAATCCGAAATCACACAATCTCTAACACTTAACGGACCTACAGTCACGCACTCACCTTGAAACGGATTGAAAAGAGGAAAGGAGATGGAACAAGGAAGAACAACACCAGATCCGCTCCAGAAACTCTGATTTCTCTCCAAATCGCCTCTGCCTCTCTCTGAAACTTGCTTTCTGCGAAAAGTGACTTTCTGACGCGGCTGCGGTGTTCTTACACGAGAAATAGGGCTTCCAAGCCCAGAACCGACCAAGTCAGAAATCACTCAAATCGAACCGGCCCAATTTCGGATAGCCGGTGTCGATCGACACCCTTCCTTGGTGTCGGTCGACACCCCTCGACCAAAACCAACTCAAACCACAAATCAAATGCGCAATCGACTTAAACCGGAATTGATTTCTCAACCCGGTGTCGATCGACACACCCCTTTGGTGTCGATCGACACTAGACGTTCAAGAGCTTTTTACACATTTTCTTCGAAGTGATTTGACCTTAGACCGACTGTACAACAATCAAACAAGAACATGTACAATCAACCTTTAATCCACACCCCAAAGAGCATATGAATCCACTCTCAAATTCCTAATGTCGTCCGATACCACTTCCAACACAACTTTCTGGTTCGCGGATGTTACAACATCTGATGCAATGTCTTTCCCTTCTCTTTTTGGTGCCATATGTTAGATCCAGAAATAGCACACGTTAGTATGACGGGATATTTCGGATGGGAGACTTGGGAAGCTTTGGATTAATCACTCAAGAAGAGGTTCGGATACAAGAGATAGTCTCGTCAAACAAGCCTTGACGAGACGAAATGCGAATAACAAGAGAAAACAGAGAAAAGATGAGCAAGGTGCTTTAGGGTTTTTAGGGCTGCCTCACTTCACTTCCAGGAAAGAAGACCTCTCCTTATATAGTTGAGTTAAGACGATTCTCTGCTGAATATTCTCCTCTTGATCATAAAGGAAATCTTCCTCTTTTCTTGATTTCCTTCCTTTCTTCGAGTGGCGGCTGCATCTTTTTCCTTTTTGCTTAAGGTATTACCTTCCTCCTCAAGGCTTTCCATTTCTGTGAGGAGGCTAGGGCTGAAGACGGGCTGGGCTTTTTGTGATGTTACTCATTGCGACGGGCTCGGGGGAATGTGCCCATTTCACCCCTAACAATAAGTCCCCCCCCCCCAGTTTGGCGAGTCAAATGCAATTTGGTCTCGGCGAACTTCATGAATGGGAGTTGAGCTCGAGAGTTATTAGTAACAACACAAGGCGCCAGTGCTAGCTCGTCTTAGGTGCGATTGACTTTAGATTCGTACCGCCTCATTAAAACCTTGATATGGAAAAACCCGGTTTGGGATAAAAACCATAGGAAGGGAAAAGAGTACGTTGACGTCATCTTGTCCGCAAAAGAATACACATTTTGATGATTATCTTTAACATCAGCTCGTCAAAAAGAATCAACCATCTATGGCGATCTCATTCGAGTCGGCTCGTCGAAGAGAATGACCGTTCACCCTTATTTTAACGTCAGCTCGTCAAAAAGAGGAGCTATGCCGCTTGGCAGGCGGTTCGTCAGAAGTGGGATTGCCACGTCATCAATGCATATCCTATTAAAATTGCTAAAGTGGGTCGGCGGTTGAGATTTTGCGAAAAAAGCCCAAGTCCCGTTAGGTTTTTCCAAGCGGGAAAAAGGAAGGGAAGTTTTTTTTCCTTGGAAGTCGGGAAACTTCTCTTAAAGGGACCGTTCGGGTTTCTCCTCCTCATTAATTCCTTTTTTGCCTGCTCATCGCCTTCAACCGCCCTGAAAGAGAAAAGGTAATTTCCTTCCTCCATCTCGGATTCGAGTTGCATTGCTCGATTAATCCGATAGGTTTTGTGTAATTGCCTTAGATTCGTTTGCTTCTTGACTCGAAATTCTCTTCTCGCTTCGATCCTTCCTCTCGTCAGATTTTTTAGGGTTTCTCGTTAAACTTTGGCTCTTCGTCTTCCGGTTCTCGTCTGATGGATCCGTCGGATCGAAAGGGGAAAGGGAAAGCTGTAGCGCGGGACGACGATGATGTCCCGCTTTCGAGTCTAGTCCCGGGTTTTCTCGGTGATGCGGTCCGAGCGGGCCGAATGCTGGAGCGTCGTCGTAGGGCGGCGGCAGCGGAAAGGCCGGATTCTGCGGCCAAGGACTCTTCTTCGGGGGTCCGTGCCGATTCCGACGCTCCGTCTTTGCGGGACGAGGACAGTGAGAGTTCCGGGTACCGCGATGTAATCTTGGAGGATGATTCGGACGCGGATTCCGAGGTTGGACCGGATGAAGTGCCGACTCCGGACAATGTCGAACTCGAGGGTCTTCCGTCAGTCGTCGAGATGCCTTGGCGCATTCCGGCGACTTCCTTGATCGCCGATGGTCGGTCTTGGGTTGACGAAGGAATCGTTGCGGCACTGAGGTCGAGATGCTCAATCCATGATGCCGTGGAGATCCGGATTCCATCTGCCGAGCAAAGACCTTTCGACGCTCCGCCGGGATGGTTCTGCGCGTATGAGTGCTGGTTCACGGAATTTGGGGTACGGTTTCCCATCTTCCACCATCTGTTGGACTACGCTTACCAGCGTAGCGTCCCCATGAGTCAGCTGACTCACGGCGTAGTCCGACACATGGTTTTTACGGAGGCTTTGGCCAAGCATCTCGGGATCGCCTTCGACCGAGAGCTCTTCGAGCGCCTTACTGATTTCCGTGCTAGTGCGAAGGAGGAGCGGTTCAGACGGTTCTGTACCACGATGAAGCACGGCATTGTTTACGGCGCCCACAAGGACAAAATCCATCACTGGAAACATTATTACTTCTATGTCAGGAAAAGCGCTGCGTCGATTGGGGATTTTAACCCCGACCATGTCTTGACGGGATGGGTCGATGAAGCTGGTAGATTGCTTATAGATTTCGTCGCGTCATAGATCGAGTTTGACCTTGGTATGCTAACCTTTCGCCTTTGCTTGTTTTGCAGAGAGGATCGTGCCGAGACCAGCGTCTGCCGCGTTCCGGAAGAAGTGCGAGCTTTTGCAAGATCGAAGCAGAGTCATCTGGGCCGACTTTGCTGCTAAATCCGAGGAGCGGAAGAAGAGGAAGAGAGAGGGAAGGTTCAAGCCCGCTTCTACTCCAGCAACTGGTGAGAACCCAATCGCTTTTGGATTTAGATTTTGTTTTTCGACTATGCTTGTCGTTGATCCTTGCTTGATCTTTTGCAGCGAAATCGTCCCGTCATACGAAGAAGATGGGGCTGAAGAATAGGACGCCTGTATCTGCCGACGATGCCATTCTGATCCCGGACTCCCCTCCAAAGGAGAGGAAGACCGACGCGGCTACCGAGTCAAGTGGACCGGCCAAACGTCCGGCTTGCTCGATTGCGTCGAGGACGAAGTAAGTTCTCCTATGGAGAACTTTTTTTTCATCGTAGTTTCGGTATGTGCCGCTGATATGCTATCATTTCTGCAGGGCTTCAAAGAGGGCCAAGATCGAGAGAGAGAGAAAGGTCAAGGAGGGGTCGTCGGCTGCCGAGATGACACCTGAAGTCGTGCTTGACGGGGGAGATGTTCCTCCTGGTGGTGATGACCCATCTCGTCGAGACGATGGTGACGAGATCGGCGAGGATCCGTCTCGTCAGTCAGGTGAGGATGATCTCGGCGAGAATCCGTCTGAGCTGCCGAGAGGCCCTTTTAGTGTCGGCGCGGGCTCGTCAGGCCCTAAGGTCGAGCCTGCTGACTCTGAGGTCCCGGACCCGGATGCGGTCGCAGTTGTCTGGTCAGGGGGCTCTCCTCTTATGCTCAACAAGAAGTTCTGCGCCGAGCTGGTTTGGAGCTGCAAACCTAAACCTCACTGGGGGGTTCCGCTCAAGAAGATCGAGCTGAAGGGCGATGTTGTCGATGTTGCTTCGGACCTTGTCAATGCCGCCGGGAAGTTCTCTTCGGTTGTCCAGCAATACGACACCATGCTGAAGGCGGCTCGGGAGGAAATCGTCAAACTGCAGAGCGAGCGATCTAAGGGTCCGAGGTTTGAGTTCCTTGAGAGAGAGAAGGCCGATCTCGAGAGGAAGGTCGGCGTCTTAAACGGCGAGATCCTGAAGGCGGCTGGCCTTCAAGATGAGATGGTCAGGTTGCGAGCTCAAGTTGCAGAGCTTGAAGAGAAGTCCCGCCGAGACGCGGAAGATGCTGCGGCTGAGGCTTGCCGTCTTCGACAGTCCCGCCAGAAGCAGGCTGAGTATGTCGCCACTCGTGTCTACGACGACTTGCGGGACTGGTATGCTTCTCGTTTAGATCGTCTCGGCAAATTCGTTGCGCAGCGTGATGAGGTGGAAAAGGCAGTGGTCAAGATTGCGGTTGACGAAGCGTTGCTCGATTATGTGCAGCGGACGAGAGGTGTCTCTCAGGATCTTGACCTCGTTATTGCGAAGCTGGAGGCTAAAGTCAAGGAGAGTAGAGCTGCCGGGGACTTGATCGACGAGGTTGAAATCGGAGCGGACGACTATGCAGCGCCACACAGGTTAAGTTGCCTCTTTGATCTTGCCGATTTCTACTTTGATAACACTTGGGTTACGCCGAAGGGTTTTAATCAATTTGGTACAATGTATAATACTCTCAGGCCCAATCTTGCCGAGCTCATAATTGGTGGATCGCCGACGAGAGAGAGTTCGGGAGCGGCCAGTGCTGAAGCCGGGACGAAACCGGGTCTGGATGCTTCCGAGGCCGTTTAGGACTTCGCCTTTATTCTCTCCCCTTTCTGCTTTTTAAGAACTCTGCTTTTATTAGTCGCGGCGATTCGTGCCGATGTAACAACATTGCCCGGGAGGGTTTTAATCCGTATGCTTTTCAGGATTTAAAACTTAAGTATTTGCTTTACTTCCTCGTCCATCGTTTTGCTTTGTGCGAGATGAATATTGCGAATATAGTTGATGATTTCGTGCTTTTTGAAACATCCTGCTTTTAATCTATACCCTTTAATGACGTGCACTATGTTGTCAATCTAGCAGAATGATCCAAGCGTCTAACCGTCGCTAGACAAGTGGTTCAACGTGCCGAGACAACTTGGCATGCTCAAGTTCTGTCGTGACGAGATGCTTCTCGCTATGACAATGCTATGCATCTGACGAGATGCGAAGTCACGCAGTTCGTCAGAAGTCTCGTTTTAAAGAGACACCGATCCGTGCTTGTTGGATCTGTTTGCGGTGGCGCTTTTTAGGCCGGTAACAGGAACCGAAGTCTAGAAATTCGAATTACTCCTACGCCGCTAAGTCGAATATGATTAACAAGGTAGCGATTTTCTCTTGCCCATATGGCTTAGGGTCGTGCGAGATATGCGTGCTCTCGACTTGTAGTGCGTCATTCTTTTACGAATGGGGGATGATCAGTCCACTGGGTGCGATGTGTGGTCGACCGTTTGGCCAGAACGTCGACACTACTCTTTTATGCGTGTGCTTCAGAGTAGCTTTGAGACTCTCTTTTTTTGCCGAGCTCATAAACAAGGACTCATTATACTGCCGAGTTCCAGAGGCTTTGAGACTCATTAATTTACCGAGTACTAAAGGGATTTTATGACTCTGATTTTGCCGAGTTCACTAGGCACACCAAAACATCTGTTTTTGACCTAAGTCAATCAGGAAATTCTTGCTTGGGTTTTTCTGCCGAGATGGAATGTTTCTCAAGGATTCAGAAAAAGATGCATGCATACAAGCGAATTAATAAAATAAAAAAGCTTTTTATTTTTATTAAGTTATAGCTGCGCCTCGGTGAAAAGGCTGCCTACGTACCCGTGCCGGGATCAAGCCATTCGTAGTTCGTTACAAGTGTTCATGTAGTGAATATGTCTGTTTTTTTTTTTTTTTTTTTTTTTTTTTTTGACGAGACGCGAAGCTACGCGTCTAGTGGTGGAACTTGCGCAAGTTCATGGAGTTCCACGAGCGAGGGAGTATGCTTCCGTCGTCATCTTCGAGCTGGTACACTCCTGGTTTGATGATTCGCGTGATGCGGTAAGGTCCTTCCCAGTTGAAACCAAATTTGCCGGCGTGCTCGGGCTTGGTGAAGTCATGGACTTTCTTCAGGACGAGATCATGTAGTGCGAAGCGGCGGTTGCGAATCCTCTTGGCGTAATATCTTGCTGCTTTTTGCTGATAGTTTTGCATACGCAGGAGGGAGCGATCTCTTAGCTCCTCAGTGTTGACGAGACTATCGTGCAACGATTCGTCGTTCAATGAGGAGTTGAGGGGCATCAGTGATCGGCGTAAGCTCGCGACGTGTAGCTCGGCAGGGGCTAATGCTTCGCAACCATGAGATAGGGAGAAAGGGGTTTCGCCTGTCGCCGACCTGGGTGTTGTGCGGTGAGACCAAAGTACGCCGTCAAGTTCGTCTGCCCACGTTCCTTTGTAGCTTTCGAGTCTTTTCTTCAGGCCGTCGACGATAGTTTTGTTTGTTGCCTCGGCTTGCCCATTGGCTTGGGGGTATCTTGGTGTGGAATAAACGAGCTTGATCTTCCAATTGGCAGAGAACTCGCGGAAGCTTGCCGCGACGAATTGGCCACCATTGTCGGTGACGATTTCATATGGTAGACCATGTCGGCAGATGACGTACTGCCAGATGAAGTTCTGCACGTCTTTGGCAGTGGGGTTCGGGAAGGATTTAGCTTCTACCCACTTGGTGAAGTAGTCGGTGACGATCAGGAGGTATGCGCATTGCCGGGACCGTGGCATCGGGCCGACGATATCCATCGCCCATCGCATGAAGGGATATGCCGGGACGGACGCTTGAAGTTCTTGCGTCGGGGCGTTGATGATCGGGGCGTATCTTTGGCAGGGAATGCACTTCGCGGTGTGATTTTCGCAGTCTTCGATCATCTTTGGCCAGAACAGTCCGTGCTTCTTGATCTTAGAGGCCAGGGATTTTCCGCCGGCATGGTTTCCTCCGGCTCCTTCGTGAGTCTCAATCATCACCTTCTTGGCCTGCGTCTCGTCGCAACAACGTAGGATGACTTTGTTTGCGGTCCACCGGAATAATTCGTCGTTTTGGAGGAAGTAGTAGGCGGCTTTGCGGCGTAGTCGACGAGCTGCCCAACGATTGGCTGGAATCGTGCCGTTGATCAGATAATCTTTGATCTCGTCCTGCCAAGAGCGGGATTGGTCTTCTTCTGACTCGGGGGTCATTGGCTCGTCGTCTTCATCTTCCTCCTCTTCTTGATATATCATCATGATAAACGCCCCTTTAGGAAGTTTGATGCTAGGTTGCTCAATTGTTTCGACGGGAATCGTTCGCCGCAAAGCCGAGTCGGTCCTCGAGGCTAAGGCAGCGAGCGCGTCGGCTTCTGTGTTCTCGGTGCGGGGAATTTTTGTCAACTCGAACGACTTGAATTGCTTGGACAGTTCCGTCGTTACCTTGAGATATGCGTCCATGCGGTCGTCTTTAGTGTCGTAGTCTCCGCTGAATTGCTTTGCCACGAGCTGAGAATCGCAGAATGCGTGCACGTGCTCGGCCCCGACTCCCTTTGCGAGACGTAGTCCTGCGATGACTGCCTCATATTCGGCCTCGTTATTGGATGCCGGAAAGTCGAGCTTGAAGGACTGTTCGAGAACCTCGCCTGTAGGGGATACGAGGCGGATGCCGACACCAGATCCTTGCTTGGACGAGGCCCCGTCAACGTGCAGGAGCCATTTGGCGATATGCTCGGCTTCGTTCACGACGAGCTCTGGTGGGATCTCGACAATGAAGTCGGCGAGAACCAGGGATTTTGCGCTGGTTCGGCCTTTGAATTCGATGTCGTGCTCTGACAGTTCTATCGCCCATCTTGCCATGCGACCCGATTGGTTTGGGCCGTGAAGGATTTGGCGCAACGGTTGGCTTGAGAGGACGATGATTGCGTGGGACTGGAAGTATGGTCTCAATTTTCTTGCCGAGATCACTACCGCTAATGCCAGCTTTTCGAGGGTAGGATATCTCGTCTCGGCATCGCTGAGGGTTTTGCTCACGTAGAAGATGGGCTTCTGCTCGCCGCGATCTTCTCGGACTAGTGCGCCGCTAACGGCTGTGCTTGATATGGCGATGTAGAGGAGCAACGTCTCGCCGTCCTCGGGTTTCGCGAGGATTGGTGGGGTAGTGAGATACTCTTTCAGTTGCCTGAATGCGTCTTCACACTTCTCGTCCCATTTAAAGAGCTTGTTGGAGCGGAGCAGTTGGTAGAAGGGGAGTGAGTCTCTGGACCTCCTTTGAGTTTTTTGGCGAGGGGAGGTCGAGGATTGCCGAGATCTGCTTCGGGTTTGCCTCAATGCCGCGCTGAGTTACGATGTAGCCGAGGAATTCTCCGGAGGTGACGGCGAAATTGCACTTCGCCGGGTTGAGCTTCATTCCGTATTTCGTCAGAACCTGAAAGCATTCTTGAAGGTTCTTGACGTGATCTTCGGCTTTAGCAGATTTTACCAACATGTCGTCGATGTAGACTTCCATGCTGTTGCCGAGCTGTTTCGCAAACATCTTGTTGACCAATCTTTGGTAAGTAGCGCCAGCGTTCTTCAAGCCGAAGGGCATGACTTTATAGCAGTACGTGCCTCGATCAGTGATGAAGGCTGTCTTCTCGCGGTCGTCTGGGTGCATGAATATCTGGTTGTAGCCGGAGAATGCATCCATGAAGGAGAGTAGTTCGGTCCCCACCGTAGCTTCGACGAGGCGATCGATATGTGGCAGCGGAAAGCTATCCTTTGGGCAGGCCTTGTTCAGGTCGGTGAAGTCCACACATACTCTCCACTTCCCGTTCTTCTTCTTGACGACGACCGGATTGGCGAGCCAGTCGGGGTACTTTACTTCGGTGATCGATCCGGCTCGTAGTAGCTTTTCGACTTCATCATTAACTGCTTGAGCTTTGTCGGTGCCGAGCTTGCGCCTCTTTTGCTTGATTGGTTTGTAGGTGGGGTCAACGTTGAGCTCATGTGAGGTGATCCTGGGATCTATTCCTTTCATATCCTCCATCGACCATGCGAAGAGATGCACGTTCTCCTTCAGTAGATCCACCAGCTGGGTTCTGATTTCGGCGTTGAGGTTGCTGCCGATACCAACGCTCCTTTCCGGTTTCGTCTCGTCGATGCTGATTTGGTCGACGTGATCGGGTTTAGGTCTTTGGTGGTAGGGGAGTCGCGGGTCGAGCTCTTCATTGATCATGCATGAGGATGAAGAGCGGAGTCGGCGTTCTTGGAGGAAGCAGGATCGTGACACTCTTTGGCTGCCGCGTAAGGTGAAGATTCCCAACGGTGTTGGAAATTTGACGCACTGATGAAATGTCGAGACGACGGCTTTCATCTCGTGGATCCATGGCGTTCCTAGAATCGCGTTATATATTGCTGGTCTATCTATGACGATGAATTTCACGAGCTTGGAAACTCCTCCGACGTAGACGGGCAAGCGGATAGTGCCGATACTGAACACGGTATCGGCGGTGAATCCAGTCAGCGGACGAGATGCTGGCTTGATGCTTTCTTCTTCAATCCCCATCCGGTCTAGGGTCTCCTTAAAGATCAGATTCACCGTGCTCCCAGTGTCAACTAGTATCTTTGCCACATCGCAATCGTGGACTTGTATTTTGACCACTAGCGGGTCGAGATGCGGGGTATCCAGCCCCTCCGCATCCTTGTCCGTGAAGGATATCATGCTCGTGTCTGGACGGACAAGTTGGTTGAGTAGGGCTTCTCCATCCTGATGGGAACTGGGGCGACGTTGGGCCGAGACGGCCTTTCGCTCGTACTCCTTGATTGCCGAGATGGAATCGTTGTTGTCTAAGAGACTTCCCATGATCATGCTGACCTGTCGCTTAGGTGGGGGCGGCAAATCTTCGGGATGGCCGTGATCCTCCTTCTCAGTTGCTGGCTTCGGATTTACCTTCCCCTGCTTTTGGGGGCGAAACTGGCGGGATCGCTTTCCCTTTTGCCCTCCTTTGGCCGGCTTCGGCGCGAAATCTTTGCCTTGAGATCGGTCGCCTTCTACCGCGACGACTCCTTCTCGGTACTTCCGGAGGAGGCTGCCGATGAGATGTCTACAGTTCTCCGTTGCATGACCGGTTCGACCGTGGAAGCTACAGAACAGGTCGTGATTATTGTCATCATCCGGGTCGGCGACAGTTGGACGAGACGACGTTAGTGCGAGTGCTTGCGGCTGCTCTGCTGGGTCCCAGTGGTGGAGGTCGTCGTTGACGGCAAAAGAGAGTGATCTCCTGACCTCTGGTCTTCGTCGCTGTTCATGACCTTCTTCCCTAGGTCTGGCGATGGCGGGCTTTTTCTCACCGCTCTTCTCGGCGTAGAAGTTGGTGTCTTCTTCGAGGAAGATATACTTCTGGGATCGATGGAGCGCGTCTTCGAGGGTCGGCGATGGTTGGAGAGAGAGATCCTCTTTAAACTTAGAGTCGTATCGGAGGCCGTTGCGGAGTGCCTCCAGCGGAACGCTATCTGGCATGTCGCCGAGATCCATCGCGGCTTTCTTAAATCTTTCCATGAAACTTCGCAGCGGTTCTCCCCTTGATTGCGTCATGGTAAACATGTTTCGGGTTACCCTGGTCATGTTCATGGAGTAGTGCTTTAAGAATGCGCTCGTCAAGTCGTCGAAGTTATCGATCGACTCGGCAGGGAGGCTGGAGAACCATCCGAGTGCTTCTTTCGTCATATGCTCGATGAAGACTTGACAATAGTTCGCCTCTCTCTCCTCGGGAGTGGCGTACTGTTCTCTTGTCATAGCGAAGTTGAAAGCTGTCAACCACTTCTTCGGGTCTTCTTCGCCGGCAAAGGGCTCGATCTTCAGTCGGACTCTGTCGTGTAGCCGGATTCTGCGAAGCCTTGCCGTCAGTCGACTCCTCCGGGTGTCGGCAAGGATTTTTGCCAATTCTGGTGCAGCGCTCGTGACGAGATGCACTCTGGAATTAAACTCGTCTAGCCGACGGTTAATCCTATCGAACTCGGCGTACGTCTGCTTGCTGGCCTGCGAGATTCGGCTCGTCGCGTCTGTCCGATTAGTAGTTGCGTCTGCTACCGCGGTCCCCGTGGCATGACCTGTCGGTGTATCGAACGAGAGTCGACGAACCGGCGAAAACTTGCCGTCATCCGCTGTTACCGAGTCGATGAAATCCTGCGTTTTCTTCTGGCGTGCTTGCATTGTTTGGATTTCTTCGGAGAATGGCTTCATAGCCCTTTGGAGCGTCTTCATCAGGTCGTCGTGCTTGATGACCTTTGCTCTGGGTCTGCGGCGAGCGGGAGCTGGCGGCGGAATTGTATCTTCTGGCTCGTCGCGCTGTGTGTTTTCGTCGTGCTCGACGTGGTTCTCCTCTTGCTCGAGAAGGTTTTCTCTATCTTCGGGAAGATTCTCCGGGAGAGTCTTGTGGTTGTGTCGCGGTTCTCTTTCGGGGGAGCTTCCCGCTGAATGAGACATCGTCCAAGCTTCTTTTGAGA
This sequence comes from Erythrophleum ivorense, assembly GCA_026724425.1. Classification (NCBI taxonomy): domain Eukaryota; kingdom Viridiplantae; phylum Streptophyta; class Magnoliopsida; order Fabales; family Fabaceae; genus Erythrophleum; species Erythrophleum ivorense. The sequence goes on along the minus strand of JAIUCV010000259.1, from coordinate 533,981 downwards.
TGCTTAATCCGGCAAAGGTATTCCCAGTCCCCACAGTCGGCGCCAATTGTTAGATCCAGAAATAGCACACGTTAGTATGACGGGATATTTCGGATGGGAGACTTGGGAAGCTTTGGATTAATCACTCAAGAAGAGGTTCGGATACAAGAGATAGTCTCGTCAAACAAGCCTTGACGAGACGAAATGCGAATAACAAGAGAAAACAGAGAAAAGATGAGCAAGGTGCTTTAGGGTTTTTAGGGCTGCCTCACTTCACTTCCAGGAAAGAAGACCTCTCCTTATATAGTTGAGTTAAGACGATTCTCTGCTGAATATTCTCCTCTTGATCATAAAGGAAATCTTCCTCTTTTCTTGATTTCCTTCCTTTCTTCGAGTGGCGGCTGCATCTTTTTCCTTTTTGCTTAAGGTATTACCTTCCTCCTCAAGGCTTTCCATTTCTGTGAGGAGGCTAGGGCTGAAGACGGGCTGGGCTTTTTGTGATGTTACTCATTGCGACGGGCTCGGGGGAATGTGCCCATTTCACCCCTAACACCATCTGCTCAGACCTTAATGACTTTCAAAAGTGAGGATTAGAAAGAGGACAAGGTTGAATCGGAGAAAATAAAGAAAGATGATGGAAGCACAATCTCGAAAACCCAAAAAACATTATGCTTATAATGGGGTTTTCCACGAAAGATAACAATAGTTTCAACCAAAAAACCTGACTTGAGAAAATGTAGATTAAAATGAGAATATCAAATCAAAACCAAAAAGACTGACAGCACAAGTCTCAAAAACGAAATAGTGAAAGAATACCTACGTGTAAACCCGACTAATTCATTGTGTAGATTAATAAGAGAATATCAGATAAAAACCAAAAAGACTGATAAAGGAGAGAGGTGTTGATGGAGCGCAAGGCTGTTATGCCATTTTTAAAGAAAAATCAATCTCACGTGCCATGGCAGAGTCTAATGCCATGTACGGAGAGAAGGGGTTGGGTAAATTACACTTTTAACCTTAATGAATGTTATTTAAATAAATCAATTTATAAATTATTTTCATAATTATTAAAATAAAACGAAAAAAAGAAAAGAATAAAAAATTAAAATCACGTTTGCTTCTTCCACGCCTGGCCCTCCGATCTGCTTCTTCCACGCCTGGCCCTCCGATCCGCTTCCGCCTCCGCCTCCTCCGCTTTCTTCAATCACTCATTTTAGAAAAACAAGTTGCGATAGCAGGTTAATTCGGAATTAATTTAAAACGGAAATTAAAAAAAAACACATTGGTAATTTGTTGGTTTAGTTGTTGAATTGCAGTGATTCTCATGTATAATTAAAACCCAATTTATACAAATCTGGAGATACAAAGCAACTGGTACAAATGGTACAACTGGTATTACTAGGTTAAACTTGGTCCAACTATGAACAATTATGGATGTGTATTTGTCCGTTTTGTACTACCAAGTTAAATTATGTATAACTAAGAACCATTGTCAATTTGTATTTGTCATGTTTCTATTTGTATTTGTATTTGTAGTTTTATTCCATATTGAATGTGTAGGTATTTGTATTTCACAAGATTTTAGTACAACTATTTTTCCATGGTTCAACTATAATTCAACTTTATTAAGAAAAAAATAAAAAATAAACAGTTACAAAAACAATAGGTAAATGAACCAATTAAGAACTTTAAACACATTTTTAACTATAAAAAAACAATTAATATTATGAATAACATGAATTTAGCATTTTCATTACAAAATCATGTTTTCACATCAACAACCCCATACAATATAAGGAAGAAATATGTAATGTTACCTTTTAATGATGCAAAAGAAACAAAATATCAGATTTTGCACAAATGTTACTATGAAAACGTTGTAAATGATAATTAAAAGACGAAAATCATGTGTTCAACTAATCCATAACAATTTATAGTATGGTTCAACTAGAAATATCCTAAAATCGCAAAAGTTCAACTATTAGAAATTTTGGTTCAACGTTAGATTGGGTACAACTATGTTTATATTTTTTTTCTCGGATCTGTTTTTTGACGGCGCCATGTGTTAAATGAGGTAATTTTTTTATATTATTTTTTACGGCGCCGTTTTTTTTTTAACACGTGTTTATTTTTTTTGTTCATTTTTGTATTTCGCAAAACAATTGGTACAACTGGTTTTGGGTAGTTCAACTATGTTTGAACTGTATTATAAAAAAAAAAAACTAAACAGTTATGAAAACAGTAAATATCAACCAATTAAGAACTCTAAACACATCTTTATAAATAATATGGATTTATCCCTTTGTCTCTGTCGTTTTCTTTCTCCACTTCCTCAATCTCCCTCTTTAATCTTTCTCTTAATTCCCTTTGTCGTTCTCATCAAATCCTTATCCTGCAAATTTAACCAATTTTAATTAATAGTTGAACCAAGTAATACTTAGTTGAACCTGTTAATATGTAGTTGAACCAAATATTATGTAGTTGAACCAAATATTATGTAGTTGAACTCCACAATTCAGAGTAAAGAGAACTTCACATAAGAAGTATCAACCCAATGTTAAACACACTCCGAAGAAAAGTAAGACTATATAACCGTGAATTATTCTGTCTTGAGGACAAAATAAAGATCAATTTGTATGTATATGTAACCTATATCAGAACTGTAACTAGGGATACACAAACAGAATCACTGAATCATGAGTGAGTTGGTTTAGTTAATGTTAAACCCCTTGCTACAAAAGACAATACATAGTTACAAAAGATAAACCCCTTTTTTCGCTTGCTTTGATGTTATCTGGTTCTCCCAATTTCGGCGTTGGAGTAGGAAAACACTCTGTTTCCGGTTCAGAATCATCATCGTCGATGGATGGAGCAGTAACATGTGCTGGTTCAGGAGATTGAGAATAAGATGGTGGAGATGGTGATGGAGCCAAGGGAGATTCTGGGTGAGGAGGAGGCGGTGGTGGTGAAGGAGAATTTGCTTCCGGTAATAAGCGGTGGTAGACTGGTGGCAGAAGGAAATCTGTAACTAATGGCCGTTGATGACCACGAGAACCATGAAGAGATCCAAGATCCGAAGCTCCATGTTTTTCCCCAATCTTAATCCTTGCCTCACCGTAGTCGCCGTTGATCCACCACCACCACAACCTTCTCCAACTCCTAATCCATGAACATCAAACATCAAAGGAAAAGAGAATGGCATAACCTGAGGAGACCAAGCAACAGAATCGCCAAATTCATAAGACATCGAAATCGATATGCGCCATGGTCCAATTCTTTCCTGGGCCGACATTCAGTTCTCCTAATCGGAAGACGACAAAGGAGGAAGAGGAAAAAACAAAGGAAAACAGAAGCGGAGGGGAAGAGAGACGAAGAGGCTTGCGAAGGGAGGGAGATGAGTTAGAGATGAAAAACTGGAATGAGAGTGTAATTGGAGAATCCCCACAGGCGATTAAGTGAATTTTGAATTGGTTTCTCGTTGTTTTGTGCTCTGTGCTTCTACCAAAAAATTTGCACTGAATTAATAAAGTGAATTGGGGAAGAAGAATAATATATCGATATAATATTTGGGGATAATTATTAAATTAGATGGGTTATTGGGTGGATTTGGTTGGGTTAAACGCACAAAAAATTCCTCAACTTTTCAAAATTTAACGTTTTATTCCTGAACTGTCGATTGCACGATTAATTCCTCAACTTATTAATGATTGTTTGAAATTGGGTTTCGTTTAATTAGGCATTAACGACAGTTAGACGGAAAACGAGTCCGACGTCGGAGTTTATATTCTCAGACACAAAACGCACAAAAAATTCCTCAACGTTTCAAAATTGAACGTTTTATTCCTGGACTGTCGATTGCACGATTAATTCCTCAACCTATTGATGATTGTTTGCAATTGGGTTTTGCTTTATTAGGCGTTAACGACAATTAGACGGGATAAGGAGTCCGTTAACTTAAACTCATTTTTCGTCGGAGCTTATACATCACAAACATCACATCTGTTAAGTAAATCGCAGCTGGTTCTTTGTGATGTTTTTCATGCTTTTGGTGTCTCAATTCTTGGAAATCACCTCTGCTCACTGTTGGTAATTTAGGGTTCGTGGTTTTGGAATGAAGTGAACTTATGTGATAACGCCGGTGAAGAACATATAAGCTCCGACGAAAATTGATTTTAAGTTAACGGACTCATTATCCAGTCTAATTGTCGTTAACGCCTAATAAAGCAAAACCCAATTTCAAACAATCATCAATAGGTTGAGGAATTAATCGTGCAATCGACAGTCCAGGAATAAAACGTTCAATTTTGAAACATTGAAGATTTTTTTGTGCGTTTTGTATATGAGAATATAAACTCCGACGTCGGACTCATTTTCCGTCTAACTGTCGTTAATGCCTAATTAAACGAAACCCAATTTCAAACAATCATTAATAAGTTGAGGAATTAATCGTGCAATCGACAGTTCAGGAATAAAACGTTAAATTTTGAAAAGTTAGGGAATTTTTTGTGCGTTTTCCCGGATTTGGTTTGGGTGGATAAAAGTTTGGTTGGGTTGGTAATTTCTAAAATGGATGAAGGGCATACAAGTATTTGCAGAGTTTTTGGATTTAAAAAAAATCGAAAATAAATGATTTATTAGAAGAATGGCAAAGTAGCCCCATTTTTCTCAATTTATGGCAAACCAGCAATTCTTTCGTGTTGATGGCTCCTATCAGAAAGAATTGCTCATATGCCACACTTTGGAAATTTTTTTTTATTATTTTCTTTTAAATCAAAAAGCTCAGCAAATACAAGAAAACTCTTAAGAAATTAAAGTATTTACAGATCCAACCAGATTTTTATCCAAGAATCCACGAATCCGACCCACCTAAATGGATATTAACTCAATCCCTAATTTACCATTCTTTTCTAATATTTTCTTCTTCGATATTTTGTTTTCTTCGTCGAAGAGTGAAACTTTGCAGTTGAAAGAGTGAAAGGAGGAAAAAGGAAGAGATTAACGAAAAGATCGAGGAATCCAGAGGAATAGACGATTCGTCGCCGGGAATTTCAAGGTGATCGTTCCTTGATTTGAAATTTCTTCTTCTTCTCCGTCAGTTTCTGTAATTGAATAAGTTTCTAATGGAGCGTTGTCGTGATTTGTAGCAGATAATGACTAAGGTGAGAAACAATCAAACAGAAGCATAAACCCAATCCGACGAATAAGAAAATACGAATTCTCCACAAAAAACCAAAACTCAAGAAAAGATGAACTCAAATGAAGAAAAAGCAAATGAAGAAGAGAAAGAAGAAGATGAAGAGCACAAGCAAGAGGTCATTCATTCAGATTTGTCTGGTCACATATAGAAGAAATTAAAAAGGTATTTATTGAATTTTGTTAAGTTCAACTGCGTTTGTTAAGTACAACTGTGTAGTACTAGGTTCACTTAAGTAATTTGGTTTCTTTTGAATATGTAGGACGAGGAGGATGAAGGTCAATCTCCGGAACAAAGCCCACACAAACAAGCTCCTCAATCAGAACACACCACACACGATCAAGCTATTCCTCCAGAAGTGTCTCATTCTGCACCGTACCTGGTAATATGTTGCTTTAGGAAAGTTTAAGTGGGTTCAACTAGGATCTTGTGTTTGTTGTTTCTTGTTGCTTTTGTCCAATCTGGGGAAGGAGGCATGGCTAATTGAAGCATGTTTAACCATCGTTTTTTATGTTTTCTTGCTTGTTCTTAAGACACGAAGGGTCAAGGAAATAGAAAGGTGTCGTTGGATAGATATAGTGAAAAGTGAAAAGACATATGCTTTATGTAACTACGCTTATTCCAAATTGTTAAAGTACTGATATCTTATTCTTTATAATGTGTAGAAGAATCTCTAAGGCCAAAAAGGTTTCACGTGTTGCAAAAAACGTGGTGTTGATAGATGTGACATATCAAGAAAAGCATTGGAGCTCAAGACCTGAAGAACAAGTTATTTTCTTGTTAACAAATTGCCATGTACAAAAGAATCCCCACTTCCATTGTCGAAGATTGAGCTTGGAGAAATCTTGTAGATCGGTCTTTGTCCGTCTCACATATTTTTAACAAAGAAACCATTACCTCTAAATCTTTGTTTATCTTATTACCTAGTTTATATTCTTTGTAAAACTTATGTATTTAGTACAACTATAACATTTAGGTACAATATTTATTAAGTGCAATTGGGTCTCTTATAAACAACTTAGACTGTTTCGGTACTCATGAATTATCTGGTACAACTGGTTCTCTTATAAGAAACTAAACAATTTTAGTACAAATGGTATTACTTGGTACAACTAAGTACAATTTGCGGAAAAAAACACATGTTAAATAAAAAGACGGTGTCGTCACCATGCAAAAAAAAAAAAAAAAAAAAATCAGATTTAACACGTGGCGCCGTCAAAAAACACATGCGCCGTCATAAACCATATAGTTGTAGCTAGCCATGTAAATGTACATAGTTGTACCCTCGCTAACGGTGGAACAAAAATTGGTAACAATTGTACATTAGCGAGTTTTGTGTTTTTGTAGTTGAACCTTACCATAACTTATAATGGTATAGTTGTACAATTGATATTTGATCTTCTTTTGTCATTCTAAACATGTTTATGTCATCATTTATTAAGAATCTAATAGTGTTCTTATTTTACTTCATAACATGAATATATTACCTATATGTTCCATATAATGTAAAGGGTTCTTGATGACTAAACCATTATTCATTACCATAATTTTGTAATTCCAATTTCTTGATATTATTTATTAATTTCTAGGACCTGGACATGTGTTTATCTTATTTAATTGTCTGAATTGCATATGAGAAACTTATTTTTTTATTATTACTTGTTTTTATATTTTTATAAGCGAGTAGTCGAACTAATGTGAGCCAGTTGTACGAAATGAATCAGAAACCAAAATACGTCCACATTCAGACGTCCACATTCGTACACAAAATGAATATTTGGAAATACAAACCCATGACCGTCAACATTTGTACGTACTTGAACTTGGTAGAACCAATTTCTGAACATTTGGAAATACAAACCCATGACCGTCAACATTTGAACGTACTTGAACATAGTAGAACCAATCTCTAAAAGTTAAAGATAGTTCAAACAACATAATTCAAACAACAAACTTCGAATATAGTTCATAAACAAACTCCAAACATAGTTCAAACACCATTTTCCGACAACATAACACAAACACATAATAGAGCTAAGGATACCATAATTCGGTACATCATCTCTGTCATTTGGAACCGGCTTCTTCTCGTAATTCAAACCAAATGAACTTATCTACCTCCGTTCTAAACAGGTACTCGCTCCTCTGATTAATTCTCAAATCTTTGATTATCTCCACATGCAAAACAGTCTTAAATCCCTCTTTATCCACTGTCGTTAGATAGACAAATAGGTCTTCATCATCGAAAATATACTCAAACAGATAGCTGCATCTCTCGCAATCTTCCTGCATATCTTATCTACTACCGCTGAGTAGGTAATCTCGTTCAAAGATGAAGTCTTGAAGGTTATAGCACAAGTGGGATTTCTTGAAACCCATTTCAACCCCTCTTCTGAATAATACCTTCCGTGGTCGAAAATATGTTTGTGATATTGATGCTCATTGTCCCCTGAAAATATAATGCAAATAATCAATCGTCAATTACAAAATATCTCACAGTAGTACTACGTGTACTAGTTGAACTTTTTGTACCGCTATTCTTTAATATTCAGTTGTACCTATTTGTACCATTAGAACTACTTAATCAACTAACTCTCATTTGTACCACTCGTACCAGTTGTACCAACTATGCAGATTCGGATCTATGGTAGTACGAGTTCAGTCACTGATTCACACGCTACAATCTTCAAATCCCTTAATCTAACGTCTAATCTATCATTGCATGTATACCATTCCAATGTGAATACCCAATGAAGCAATTTACAAATCCATATATCAGAAAAAATATAAAAGATATAAACTCTCACCTCCAATACAATTGAAGCTTCAACAATGGTGAAAATCAAGAAAATGAGACATCGACAATGTATGGAGGAGAAAGAGGAGGCGGAATTGGTGTAGATGAGCTCAGCGGGAAGAAGATTTCGATTTCAATGGCAGAAAACAGAGCTCGCGTGATCGTGATTTCCAAAATTGAATTTCCAATTTGCATTAATTATTTTTGTTTATTTATTAAATTTAATATTTTCTATTAACTTATCTGATGAATTTTTAATTTCCAATTTTTAATTATTAACTTATTAAATTAGTTTTAGTTTTAAAATTTGGAAAATTAACTTATCTGATGACCGACTCAACATTAAGCCCATATGCCTCCATATTTCTATTTATATAAGGAATTTCTCTATATATTATCAACCTAATTTTATATGGCAAGAGCAGGAGACACAAAGAGAGATTAGAGTTTATGCTTTCAGAACCAAAGAACGACGTCATAAAAACTAGATATCGTAGCAAAAGGACACAGATCATGGAGACCGAGTCTGGAGTTATGGCACCGGAGACAAGAAAATTTATCGACGAAGACGTAGTTCCTCTTGATCTTGTAATCGAGATCTTGAGGAGATTGCCCTCGAAATCTCTAGCTAGGTTCCTCCTTGTATCTAAGTCTTGGGCAACAATCATCCGCAGTCCATATTTCATCAGATCGTTCCCGTTTCAACGCTTTCTTGATCTTGATCTTCAGCCTCCTATACTCCTAGCATTGAAAAATTTAGATGACCAATTCTCACGCCAGACTTGGAAATTCTTCTCGTCTTCATCAGCATCAGAAGGAGTCTCTTATTTATCTCTTACGACATGCTCAAATATCACGAGCCCGTATAGCCAGTACGATTACGTCGATAAGATTCCTCGTTATGTTAATGGCTTGGTAAGTCTTGGATGTGGTCGAGAAAAAATAATATGTAACCCTAGCACAGGTAAGTCCATAACTTTACCCAAAGTGAAATCAAGAAAAACTACTATCCAGAGCTTTTTAGGGTTTGATCCAGTGGATGGTCAGCATAAGGTGTTGTGCATGTCTGAAAAAACTCATCTTCGCTTGCATGCTCCATGTTGTGAATATCAAGTATTCACATTGGGAGGAGCTCATAAATCATGGAAGATGATTGAATGTAACATCCTTCACCGTCCCAAAACTAATGGTGTGTGCATCAATGGGGTTGTGTATTATTGCGCTTTAACAGGTCATGATATGACTGAATGGTGCTTAGCGAGATTCCATGTGAGGACAGAAAAGTTTGATCAGGTGGTACAATTTTTGGGTGATCATAGTCCTCCTCCTCCATCTTTGTTGCGCAATCTCGAACTATATTTGATAAGTTACAAAGACAAAGTAGCTTTAGCCATAAAAAATAACACGTCGTTGAGTTATGAATTGTGGGTTTTGGAAGATGCTGAGAAACATGAATGGTCAAAGGTATGTATCTCTTTTCGTCACCGTTTGAAGAGTCCCTTAATGTGGCATACTTTACGCATCGGCGGTGATAGTCATACTGGGGAGATTGTTTTCGCATCACACCATCTACGAGATTGGTTTGTTGTCTACTACGATCACAAAAAGGATTCTATTAGAATTAATAAGATTGGAGAAGACTCATCCAAAGAGGATAATCGGTTTTCGGTTATCATTCCTTTTTTTAACTACGTAGAAAGTGTTATGTTGTTGTGAAGACGTATAGAAGATTTTCTGATGATTTATTTGATCGGCCAAGAGGCTCTATATATACAAGAGATTAACCGCCCTAACATCCTAGGGTTTACATAAAGATAAATAGAAATATGCCTAAAGTATGATGTACACAATATACATGTAGAATATACGATTCAATATTGCCAATATCGTAATACCCTCCCTCAAGTTGGCGTATGAAGATCTGCAATACCCAACTTGCCAAGAAATGAAGTGAACTCTTTCCGTTCTAGAGCTTTAGTAAAAATGTCAGCTAGTTGATTCTGTGTAGGAACATGGTGGGTGACGATAGTACCTTGCACTATCTCATCTCTAATAAAATGACAATCCTTTTCAATATGTTTTGTTCTTTCATGAAAGACCGGATTAGCGGCAAGACTGTCACAGTAAATCGGAATAGGACTTGTATGTGTAACGCCTAGATCAAGCAGATATTCTTTTAACCACAAAATCTCCTTAACCGTTTCTGAAAGACAACGATATTCCGCTTCTGCCAATGAAAGAGAAACAACATTGTGTTTTCGTGTCTTCCAAGAAATGGGGGATTGGCCTAACTGAATAAACCAACCAGTGAGAGAGCGACGAGTACGAGGACAACCTGCGTAGTCCGAGTCGCACCAAGCAATCAAAGATAAAGGTGAATCCGATCGTAGAAGTATACCTTGGCCAGGAAAATCATGTTTTCGAAAGTTTAAGAAAGCAATAAATATTATTTAACTTTAAATCGAAATTATCATCATACTATAGTACTTGTTATAAAAAAGTGGAAAACTAGAAATTCTAAAGAAATTAATCTTTATTATTATAATATTATTTGAGAAGTACATTGTAATGTTTGGATACAAGAATATGAGAGAAAAACAGTTTTGATACAAGAATAAGAGAGAAAAAACTGTTTGGATACAAGAATAATAATTTAAAACAAACCGACGAATAGTTCAGTCAAATCAGAAATCGAATCTATTAATTGATCTGGTCGGAAACTTAAAACAAACCGGCAGATGATTCAGTCAAATCAGAAATCGAATCTACTAATTTATCGGGTCGGTTACAAAAAATAAAATAAACTGAAAAGATAAAAACATAACCCTGCACAGTCAAATCAGAAATCGAATATGTTAATTGATCGGGTCATGTACCAAAACAAAACTAAAATGAAAAGATAAAAATGTTAATCAGCGCAATCAAATCAGAAATTAAATATGATAATTGATCGGGTCGGGTACTAAAACAAAACTAAACTGAAAACATAAAATCGTAAACCAGCGCAATCAAATCAGAAATTAAATTTGTTAATTGATCGGGTCGGGTACCAAAACAAAACTAAACTGAAAGGATAAAAAAACATAACCATGCGCCACTGCGCGGGTCGGCTACTTGTATTTTATTATAACATCGGTATTATTTATTATATATATATATATATATATATATATATATATATATATATTATTATAACATGTTTATTATGAAATCATTACATGACTATTTATCTTTTTTTTATTGTACACAATGAATTTAAGTATTGAGAGTTTTTTTTATCGAGTTTTCAATATTATTTTACTTAATTTTAAGAATAATGATGGATACTTATTTTGACCAATTCAAAGTGCATAGCAGGGTTGGTCCTTCAGCAAAACTTGGATAAAGTTGAGCCAAAAAATCCCGATTCAAAGAGAAATTCATGAGGAAGTGGTATTTTTTTAGGATCTACTGCAGCATTTAGAAATTGGTTAATCGGTAAAGATACATGTACTTGATGGTCCTGCCCAAGAAAGAGACCCAAGTCCTAGTAGCCCTGCTAAACATCAAGAGGAACTAAATCTTCGTGTATACATCTTCTTGTCTCCGATGTTATAGTAACTCCAGACTCGTTCTCCATGATCTTCCGTCGCAATTTTGCGATGGCTTTGCGTCGGACTTGCGACGGAAAAATAAACCATCGCAAATCCGTCGCAAACTTGCGAGGGAACTTTGTCCGTCGCAACTTTGCGACGTACTTGCGACGACTTTGCGAGAAAATAAGAATCCGTCGCAATTCCGTCACAAAATTGCGACGGACTGGCGATGGAAAACTTCCATCGCAGGTTTGCGACGGATTTGCGGGTGGGTATTTTCGTCGCATACTTTATCGTCGCAAATCCGTCGCAACATTGCGACGGATTTGCGAGGATAAGTTGGTGGCCGACATGCGGATCGGTTAGGTGCGCACGTGTTAATTGAGTTTACCTAACTTTTTGCGATGGAATATTGCCGTCGCAAATCCGTCGCAAGATAGTCGCAAGTAAGTCGCAATTCCGTCGCAAAATTGAAACCGTCGCAAATCCGTCGCAAAGTATACATCGCAAATCCGTCGCAAATCCCTAGCAAAAATTTTTCAGAAATCTATAAATAGCAAATCGTTCAGCTTTCGAAATCAAAAATCAAAAAAAAAAAAAAGGGAAGAGAGGGAAAGAGAGAGGAGAAGGGAAAAAAAAAAGAGGAAAAAAAAATAAAACACTAAAAAAATGAGTTACGGAATATATGTGTTACGAAGCTGGATGTACAATCAAAGAGATCCAGGGACCGGCGAAGTGAGGAGAGAGTTTGTTGAAGGATTACATGGATTTTTTAACCAAGCACAAAACCAACCGCAGGCAATGCAAACGGGTAAAATATTTTGTCCCTGTGAGAAATGTAGGAACAAAAAATATATCGCTGTTGATACTGCTAAAAAACATGTATTTAATAGAGGATTTGTACCAAACTATTATGTATGGTATTTTCATGGTGAAAATCATTATAATCCGACGACTCACTATGAAGCGGGAAATAGTGGTTCGAGTCAAGGGGTTGAAGAACATAATTATAGCGGTAGCTATGATTATGGTCATCCTGATATCTTGGGAAATGATATTGGGTATCAGCAAGGGAATAGATTTCATGATATGGTTACAGATGCATTTCATGAAACTACACCTGCTTTTGCCGATAATCCTACGGAAGCAATTCTGGAAGAACCCAACATAGAAGCACAAAAGTTTTATGATATGTTAGATGCTGCAAATCAACCACTTTACGATGGGTGTAGAGAGGGACTTTCTAGACTGTCACTAGCAGCTAGGATGATGACAATTAAAAGTGAGGATAACAGCAGCGAGAGTAACATGGATAAGTGGGCCGGACTATTTCAAGAGTATTTACCGGAAGATAATCTTTCTGCTGGTAATTACTATGAAATACAGAAGTTGGTTGCGGGTCTTGGGTTACCTTATGAAATGATTGATGTATGCATTGACAATTGCATGATTTTCTGGAAAGATGATGATAAGCTGCAGGAATGTCGATTTTGTGGGAAGCCGAGATACAAACCCACTATGGGAAGGAGGCGGGTCCCTTACCAACGTATGTGGTACTTGCCAATCACCGAAAGATTGAAACGGTTATACCAATCGGAAATGACGTCAGCGTCAATGAGATGGCATGCAGAACATTCCACACATCATGGAGAGATAACACATCCCTCAGATGCAAAGGCGTGGAAACACTTTCAGACGGTACATTCAAACTTTGCTAATGAGTCCAGGAATGTTTATCTTGGATTATGCACAGACGGATTTAGTCCATTTGGTATGTCAGGGAGACAATATTCGCTATGGCCCGTCATATTGACTCCATATAATCTTCCGCCGACAATGTGCATGCAGCGAGAATTTTTGTTCTTAACTGTTTTAGTGCCAGGTCCAAAGCATCCGAAGCGATCCCTAGATGTATTTCTGCAACCTTTGATCGATGAGCTGAAACAACTGTGGTATTCAGGAGTCTGCACATTTGATTACTCGCAGCAACAAAACTTCAACATGCGCGCAGTATTATTGTGGACGATTAGTGACTTCCCAGCGTATGGAATGTTGTCGGGGTGGACTACGCACGGAAGACTATCGTGTCCACACTGTTTGAATAGGGCAGAAGCATTTCAGCTGAGGCATGGAAGAAAACCTTGTTGGTTTGATTGTCACCGTCGTTTTCTTCCTATCAATCACAAGTACCGAAAGAACAAGGTTTTATTTACGAAGAATAAAGCTGTCCGCGGTCCCCCTCCGGATTATCTTTCGGGACAGGATTTGCTTGATCAGATCGATTATTATGGTGGTGAGGAAACATGCAAACGTGGGGGCAATTGGCATTGTACTGCAAACATGCCTGACGGATATGGACAAGCACACAACTGGCACAAAAAAGTATATTCTGGGAACTCCCATATTGGAAGGATCACCTTTTGCGACATAATCTTGACGTTATGCATATCGAGAAGAATTTTTTTGATAACATCATGCATACCATTTTAAACGTCCAAGGGAAAAGTAAAGACAATATGAAATCGAGGCTGGACTTAGCAGAAATATGCAAAAGAAGCGAGTTGGAGATTACTAGAGACGGCAAACAGCCAATTCCGAGTTTTCGATTGTCTGCAGATGGGAAGAGAGCTCTATTTGATTGGGTGGCCTCAGATGTCAAATTTCCGGATGGATATGTTTCCAAATTCTCACGATGTATAGAGCGAGGACAAAAATTTTCTGGTATGAAGAGCCACGATTGCCATGTTTTCATGCAGCGACTACTACCGTTTGCGTTACAAGAGCTATTGCCGTCTCATGTCCACGAAGCAATTGCTGGTAATAATTAAACAAGTATATATTTACATTTCTTTTAATTGAGTTTATGTACGTAATTAAATATATATGTTTGCTTAAGGAGATTATGTATGGTACGTGTATATTATATTATAGGTATTGGGGCGTTTTTCCGAGATCTTTGCACGCGAACACTGACAGTAGACGGGGTAGAGAAGTTAAAAAAAAACATTGCTCTCTTGTTGTGTAACATGGAGAAAATCTTCCCTCCTTCATTCTTCGACGTGATGGAACACCTAACGGTACATTTGCCATATGAGGCGGATCTCGGGGGGCCTGTGCAATTCAGGTGGATGTATCCGTTTGAGCGTTTTATGGGACACTTGAAGGGAAAGGCTAAAAACCTTGCAAAAGTTGAGGGATCCATAGTACAAGGTTCATTGACAGAGGAAACATCTAACTTCGCGTCTTACTATTTTAGTCCAAATGTGAGAACGAGAAGAACCGCTACGAAACGATACGATGATGGAGGCGTTGCACCTGTTTATAGGCATGTTGTCCCCAGCATCTTCAAAGAAATAGGCAGACTTGCTGGAAAGTTGAAGGAAAAATCGTGGGACCATGAAGATTTGAGAGCTGCTCACAATTACATATTGCGTAATCTGGATGAAGTGCACCAATTTGAGAGGTAACATTAATTATATTATATATACGTTTACATATACATATATATATATATATATATATATACATATATATATATTTATATAACTCGAGATGTTTGTGCAGCATATTTGATAATCTGATCCGCCAAACATACCATGGTTTACAAGAGCATGAGTATGAGTTCTACAAAGAACGTGACTTTGCTGGATGGTTAAAATACTATGTAAGTAATCTTCAAATGAGTGATATATAAACTAAAACCTAACACTATAGCTACGTTACATAATTAATGTACCATTTGTTTGTATATAGGTGAGAGAGGGCTGTCATCCGGAACAAATACCGCTGTGGCTGCATGAGATTGTGAACTCTCCAATAGGAAAGATCACTACAGCACCAATGTACTGTACTCGCGGGTACATTTTCCATACGTACAAGCATGGCATGCGGAAGTCGACCGCAAATTATGGTATTCATGTCCCGGGGGAAATAGAATTCTATGGAGTTTTGCAAGAGATCATCGAGGTCACATACCCTGGAATTATCAACTTGAAATGTATTATATTCAAATGTGATTGGTATGATCCGACACCAGGTCGAGGGGTTCGGAGAAACGAGACGGTAGGTGTCACCGATGTAAATGCAAACCGAAAATTTTCCAAGTTCGAACCCTTCATCCTTGCATCGCAGGCAGAGCAAGTGTGTTTCATTCCTTATCCTCGAGTTAGACAAAGACGGGAGACTTGGTTATCGGTCATAAAGGTCAATCCAAGAGGTTATGTAGTTGGTTTAGACGATGAAGTGGCCATGCAGCATGATAGAGTTGCAGAAGTTTCAAACCCGAGCGAATCCACAGAAAATATCAACCACGTTAACCCCGAGAACAGAGAAGTTGAAGACGTCGTTGACGATTCAAGTGAAGATGGAGAAGCCGATGAATTCGAAGAGTCTGCGACTGATGAAGAAGAAAGAGAACACAGTGAAAACTCTTACGTATCTGAAAATGAGGACGAAAATGAGGATAATGTTGAGTTTGATTAATTTTAAGGTTTTTCTTTGTATTTTCTTATGTGCTGTATGTTACATATTTTGTCACTCCATCGCAAACTTTATACTTACAAGCCGACACGAAATTCATTTCAGTACGTATAACATTTTGAGATTGCAGATGTCTTCTCTATGGTTCCCCACGCCGAGCCAGTTGATGACGGCTTCTCTTCTAGATTTGACGTCACCGGGTGGCTTTTTGTTCCAGCCGCCGTCACTGTTGTTTCCGATATCCCCCTAATCGTTCCCGGAACCCCAAGCTGCTTTGTTATCATTGCCGTGGTTTGTCATTGGAGTCTAAACCCCATCTAGACTAGTTTTCGACAGAGGAATGTCAAATCTAGCGGCTAATTGCGATGGAATTGCGATGGAAACTTAAAAATTTAACTTTCCATCGCAAATCCGTCGCAAGTTTGCGATGAAATTGCGATGGAAACTTAAAAACTTAAGTTTCCATCGCAAATCCAACGCAAACTTGCGATGGAATTGCGATGGAAACTTAAAAATTTAAAATTCCATCGCAATTCCAACGCAAGTTTGCAATGGATTTGCGATGGAAACTTAAAAATTTAAGTTTCCATCGCAAAGCCAACGCAAACTTGCGATGGAATTGCGATGGAAACTTAAAAATTTAAAATTCCATCGCAATTTCATCGCAACCTTGCGACGGATTTGCGATGGAAACTTAAATATTTAGGGTTTAGGGTTTTCGCTGTTTCTTATAACAAGTGTTTTGTGTTTATGGTATGTTTTTATGTGATGTATAATTCAAACTAAAAGCTTTCAAGTAAATAAAAAACATTTCTCTTCAACTAGGTACATATCAAGCTCACTAAAGCTTACGACGTATATAACATTACAAACGGTTTTGTGAAAACACATCGACCATGTACATATATATCTACGAATGTTCAATATCTATATAAATATTGAAATTCATCTACTAATGAGCATAAATATTTCATACGTAAAAACTTATTAGTCCGTTATGAAATCCCTAAACCCTAAAACCTAAACCGTACGTTTCCATCGCAAATCCATCGCAAGATTGCGACGGATTTGCGATGGCATAGGCCATGGACCTCGCAAGTCACTCGCAAAAACCCGATGGAATTGCGATGGAATGAGCCTTTTTCGTCGCAATTCTATCGCGAACTTGCGATTGACTTGCGAGGGCAATGTATATAACCCTAATTCGCAAACTATTAGGGTTTCCAATCATTCCATCGCAAACCCATCGCAATTTTGCGATGGATTTGCGATGAATTTTCCCAATCCATCGCAAATCCATCGCAAATTTTAGGGTTTTCCAACATTTCCATCGCAAATCCGTCGCAACGTTGCGATGGATTTGCGATGAACTAGCCCAGTCCATCGCAAATCCATCGCAAATTTTAGGGTTTCCAACATTTCCCTCGCAAATCCATCGCAACGTTGCGACGGATTTGCGAGGGACAGATATTTTCTATATAACCAGAGCGTCGGGTTTGAGCTTCGCTCAAACCGACTCCCCTCCCCGAAAAACTCGCAGCCGCCTACTTCCTGCTTCCCGTTCCCGACCCTTTTGCCCGCAAAAGCCGCAGCCGCTCCGACCCGACCGCAGCCGTCGCAGCCGCAGCCGTCGCCTTCTCCTCCGGTCATCATCCTCCGCCTCCGGTCATCATCCTCCGCCTCCGGTCATCATCAGCCGCAGCCGTCGCCTTCTCCTCCTTCAGATCGCGAACGGAAAGCCTCTTCCCGCCGCCGCCTACTTCCTGCCGCCAGCGCGACCCGCCGCCGTCAGCGCCATCCTTCTTCCCGCCGCCGCCTTCTTGCCTTGCCGCCGGAGACTTCCCGCCGCCGCCGGAATCTGGTTATCACCTTCAACACATTTTTTTTTTTTTTTATTTTACGGATTTACAATTTGTTAGATTGTTAGATTGTTAGATTGTTAGAATTAGTTTGTTAGATATTTAGATTGTTAGAATTAGTTTGTTAGATTGTTAGATAATTAAATTAGATTAGTTATAGTATTTAGAATTTTAGAATGTGATTATATGAGTAGTGTGAGTATATTAGTTAGATTGTTTCATAATTTGTGATTATATTAATTTTTGAATTTTGAATGACAATTTTGAATGTTCCTATTGTTAGATGAAATTAACTACATCGATTAGTTAGATATTAGTTTAGGTTAGATTGTTGATTAGTTTCTTTGATTTTTAGATAATTAAATTAGATTAGTGTTTAGAATTTAGAATTTTAGAATGTCGTTATATTACTAATGTGATTATATTTGACAGAGTGTTTGGAAATGTGATTATATTAGGTTAGAATTTAGAATTTTCCCAACTATTTAAGTTTCTAGAATTTAATTTGTTGATGTAAACATTACGTTAGATTCATGATATAATTGTGTGATTATTAGAATAATTTTTATTATTAGTGTATTTTTTATTTTTATTTGTACAATTATTAATTTTACTTTTTTAATTTATTGCAGATGGAGCATCAAAACACTTACGAGGACTTCCTGAGTCAGGGAGGATCCGGGGGCCGTGCTGGTTCCGGGGGTTCCCGTGGTGGTCGTTCCGTTCACGTGAGGAGTCACGGCCACCCTACTAGTAGTTCCCATGGTTCTACGGGAAGGGAGCAGCAGCAGCGGGTACGGTCTCGGTCTCCTTCCCCACCACATCAGCCACCCGCAGTTGAGGCCGCGGTTGAGGCCGCTAGAGCCCCATTTTATGCGGCCATGCGGGAGATTTTAGAGGAGCCCGGTCATGATCTCCTCCCTCATCTTCATCCACACCGCCCACCGAGAACTTTATGGTATGTAATTTTTAATTTTTATTTGTTTTTGTTTTATTTTATATTCTATAATTTAAAATGTTAAAGTGTTGTTTTCTTTTTAAGGTTCTCTCATGATTCGTCCGTAGCTTCAGCAGTTACGGAAATCTTTGAAAAAGATTACCAAGATCCTTTTGCCCGGTGGAAGGATGTGAAGGAACCCGTTCTTCAACGTTGGTTCTCTACTTTTGCTGTAAGTGTTTCTTGTATTTTTTTTTTTTTTTAAATATTTTCTTATTGATAATCTCTAACATTATATTATTGTTTTTTGATTTTTTTTTGAAGCGCAAGTATCACTGGGAGTCTGGCATTACCGAGAGGGTTTACCAAGAGTTCTGCGCCAAAGTCCATGATCGGTTACCCGATATGGTACATCGATGGAAGAAGTCGTGGTTGGCGAAGGGTGATGCTGCCAAGCCACTTCACTTTGATCAGAATGTGTGGGATGCCTTGGTTGCTTACTGGTTGGATCCCGATCACCAGAAACAGAGTGACAACAGTAAGTCTGCTCGAGGGAAGAGCAAAAATTCTAAACATCGATCCGGCCGAACTTCTTACGTAGCCCGCGGCCGAATGCTTGTAAGTTTTTTTAACTTTCTATTTATTTTTTAACAATATTTTTTGTACCATTTATAATTTCTTATCGTTATTATGAAATCAAAAATTATTTTTATAGGCCGAGGAACAAGGGGAATCAGAGACGGATTTGCTGGCCGTTCTCGCGTATGCGAAACGGAATCCGGATGGCACTTTCCTGGATGACGATTCTGAGGAGCTCTACAACGACGTTAACTCAAAACTGCAAGAGTTGACTCAGAATGATGATCCGGATAGCGTCGCTTCTGGTTCTTCCGTCGCCGCGAAGAACAAGGTTTTTCTTCAGGTAAATTTGTATCATTTTTTAGTTTAAATTATTTTTATTCTTATGTATATTGTTGGCTTCTGAATTTCAATGTTTTTTTTGGTTTTTCAGTCCGCTCCCCGTAAAAAGGGGAAGATTTGGGGGGTTGGTTCTCTTCAATCCCAAATCGATCTTGGGAGCGGTTATGTTTGCGGTTCGGCTTCGAGTCAGTTCCCGGATCCGAGCGAGGTTGCTGTGTTGAAGGAGGAATTGACTGCAACAAAGACGGAATTGACTACAACGAAGACGAAGGTTGCGGCGTTCGAAGAGATGTTCGACTACTTGGGCAACTCGGATCCGAAGCTCAAGGAGATTATGAGCCGTTTGCGTCAAAACCAGCAGCAATCCGAGGGCGGAAACAGCGGAACCGGCGGATCGGGTGACGACGGACCATCCGTCGATTTTTAGTTTTTTGTTTTATTGTTTTTTTGTGAATTTGATGAATATTTTAATTACAATTAAATTTAATTTAATTTTGATTTTCAAATTTTTTAATTTATTTATTTATTTTTAAAAAACAATTTCATAATAAAAAAAATTTGAAAAAAAAAAAAAAATTAAAAACTTGCGACGGATTGAATCCCGTCGCAAGTTTGCGATGGAAATATTCCGTCGCACGGTTGCGACGGATTGCGATGGACCTTACTCCGTCGCAATTTTGCGATGGATTGCGACGGAGTTATATCCATCGCAACTTTGCGACGGAATAAAATCTCTCGCAAATCGATCGCCAAATTGCGACTGAATAATTACGCCGTTAATCCGTCCCAAATTTGCGATGGAATTATTTCCATCGCAAATTTGCGACGGAGGTGCTTCCGTCGCAAATTTGCGACGAAGTTGCGACGGAAAAGTCATTGCGAGGAACAATTTGCGACGGAAATGTTTGCCTCGCAATTCCGTCGCAAATGGTCAGTTGCGACGGAATTGCGACGGGAATTTCCGTCGCAAATGGCCTATATTTCTTGTAGTGAAAAAGGTATTTATTGAATTTTGTTAAGTTCAACTGCGTTTGTTAAGTACAACTGTGTAGTACTAGGTTCACTTAAGTAATTTGGTTTCTTTTGAATATGTAGGACGAGGAGGATGAAGGTCAATCTCCGGAACAAAGCCCACACAAACAAGCTCCTCAATCAGAACACACCACACACGATCAAGCTATTCCTCCAGAAGTGTCTCATTCTGCACCGTACCTGGTAATATGTTGCTTTAGGAAAGTTTAAGTGGGTTCAACTAGGATCTTGTGTTTGTTGTTTCTTGTTGCTTTTGTCCAATCTGGGGAAGGAGGCATGGCTAATTGAAGCATGTTTAACCATCGTTTTTTATGTTTTCTTGCTTGTTCTTAAGACACGAAGGGTCAAGGAAATAGAAAGGTGTCGTTGGATAGATATAGTGAAAAGTGAAAAGACATATGCTTTATGTAACTACGCTTATTCCAAATTGTTAAAGTACTGATATCTTATTCTTTATAATGTGTAGAAGAATCTCTAAGGCCAAAAAGGTTTCACGTGTTGCAAAAAACGTGGTGTTGATAGATGTGACATATCAAGAAAAGCATTGGAGCTCAAGACCTGAAGAACAAGTTATTTTCTTGTTAACAAATTGCCATGTACAAAAGAATCCCCACTTCCATTGTCGAAGATTGAGCTTGGAGAAATCTTGTAGATCGGTCTTTGTCCGTCTCACATATTTTTAACAAAGAAACCATTACCTCTAAATCTTTGTTTATCTTATTACCTAGTTTATATTCTTTGTAAAACTTATGTATTTAGTACAACTATAACATTTAGGTACAATATTTATTAAGTGCAATTGGGTCTCTTATAAACAACTTAGACTGTTTCGATACTCATGAATTATCTGGTACAACTGGTTCTCTTATAAGAAACTAAACAATTTTAGTACAAATGGTATTACTTGGTACAACTAAGTACAATTTGCGGAAAAAAACACATGTTAAATAAAAAGACGGTGTCGTCACCATGCAAAAAAAAAAAAAAAAAAATCAGATTTAACACGTGGCGCCGTCAAAAAACACATGCGCCGTCAGAAACCATATAGTTGTAGCCATGTAAATGTACATAGTTGTACCCTCGCTAACGGTGGAACAAAAATTGGTAACAATTGTACATTAGCGAGTTTTGTGTTTTTGTAGTTGAACCTTACCATAACTTATAATGGTATAGTTGTACAATTGATATTTGATCTTCTTTTGTCATTCTAAACATGTTTATGTCATCATTTATTAAGAATCTAATAGTGTTCTTATTTTACTTCATAACATGAATATATTACCTATATGTTCCATATAATGTAAAGGGTTCTTGATGACTAAACCATTATTCATTACCATAATTTTGTAATTCCAATTTCTTGATATTATTTATTAATTTCTAGGACCTGGACATGTGTTTATCTTATTTAATTGTCTGAATTGCATATGAGAAACTTATTTTTTTATTATTACTTGTTTTTATATTTTTATAAGCGAGTAGTCGAACTAATGTGAGCCAGTTGTACGAAATGAATCAGAAACCAAAATACGTCCACATTCAGACGTCCACATTCGTACACAAAATGAATATTTGGAAATACAAACCCATGACCGTCAACATTTGTACGTACTTGAACTTGGTAGAACCAATTTCTGAACATTTGGAAATACAAACCCATGACCGTCAACATTTGAACGTACTTGAACATAGTAGAACCAATCTCTAAAAGTTAAAGATAGTTCAAACAACATAATTCAAACAACAAACTTCGAATATAGTTCATAAACAAACTCCAAACATAGTTCAAACACCATTTTCCGACAACATAACACAAACACATAATAGAGCTAAGGATACCATAATTCGGTACATCATCTCTGTCATTTGGAACCGGCTTCTTCTCGTAATTCAAACCAAATGAACTTATCTACCTCCGTTCTAAACAGGTACTCGCTCCTCTGATTAATTCTCAAATCTTTGATTATCTCCACATGCAAAACAGTCTTAAATCCCTCTTTATCCACTGTCGTTAGATAGACAAATAGGTCTTCATCATCGAAAATATACTCAAACAGATAGCTGCATCTCTCGCAATCTTCCTGCATATCTTATCTACTACCGCTGAGTAGGTAATCTCGTTCAAAGATGAAGTCTTGAAGGTTATAGCACAAGTGGGATTTCTTGAAACCCATTTCAACCCCTCTTCTGAATAATACTGAAACAACCAAGCTTTTTTTTTTTTTTTTTTTTTAAATAATTACTCATTACTCAGCGGAAGTCTTTAAACACATAAATAAACTAACCATTCAATTCAACATCAAATATCTCAATATCAATAACCAATTAAATAACCAATAATCCAATGAACAATTCCGGAAACATAAATAAACTCTAGCAGCCTAAACACCAGGTTAGCTACCAATTCAAATAATGAAACAATAACCAATAAACCAACAAAACCAATAACCCTATCATCCCCCTCTTCAGCCTCGATCCCGCGGTCACACAATCATGTTACCTGCATCACATTACGAAAGAGATGCGTGAGTATTATCATAAATACTCAGTGAGACGGTCATTCTGTCTACAGGCCAATTACGCCAACCACTAGACAATACAACAATATCAACAATAACCATAAACAATAACCATCAACAGTAAACAACAGCAGCGAAACTCGCATAACAGCACTAGTGTCGATCGACACTCCACCGTGTCGCTCGACACGCCCTGCTAGGTGTCGATCGACACACAAAGTGTGTCGCTCGACACTAGCATCTTGGTGTCGACCGACACCAAAAGGTGTCGCTCGACACCCTCCCGAAACCCAGAAACCAACAGCGACGAAACAAAGCGAAACAAGTATAAAAACATCCAAATCAATGGGATTCAACCCCCATAATCGACCAATAACTCAAATAACTCAAGAACAACTCAAGAACAACTCGAAATAGCAACAACACTACAAATCTCCAGTGATTCACGGACCTACGGTCACGCACTCACCTTGAAACGGATTAGAGACAAAGGGGAAAGATGAACAGCAACCGCCAAGCCTCAGATCGATCCTCCAAACTCCAAAAACTCCCAAAAATCGCCTCCCAACTCTCTGGAAAAGTCTCTCCTCGAAAAAATATGTCAAAAAGCGACTTCCTTCGCTTAAAAACGCGACCTAGGGCTTCCTTGCCCAAAACCAGCCCAAACCGAAATCAACTCAAATCAAACCGGTCGAATTTCCAATAGCCGGTGTCGAGCGACACCCTCCCTGGTGTCGGTCGACACCACTCGACCAACTCCACAAAACCGAACACAATCGATTAAACCGGAATTCGATTCCCAAACCGGTGTCGATCGACACCCGAAGGGTGTCGATCGATACTAGACGTTCAGAAGGATTTAGCACACTTTCTTCGCGATGCTAGAACCTTAAACCGACTGCACAACAATCAAACAAGAACATGTACAGCCAATCCTCAATTCACACCTCTAAGAGCATGTGCAAACTACTCCCGAACCCCTAGCATCGTCCAACACCACTTCCAAAACAACTTTCTGGTTCACGGATGTTATAAATACCTTCCGTGGTCGAAAATATGTTTGTGATATTGATGCTCATTGTCCCCTGAAAATATAATGCAAATAATCAATCGTCAATTACAAAATATCTCACAGTAGTACTACGTGTACTAGTTGAACTTTTTGTACCGCTATTCTTTAATATTCAGTTGTACCTATTTGTACCATTAGAACTACTTAATCAACTAACTCTCATTTGTACCACTCGTACCAGTTGTACCAACTATGCAGATTCGGATCTATGGTAGTACGAGTTCAGTCACTGATTCACAAGCTACAATCTTCAAATCCCTTAATCTAACGTCTAATCTATCATTGCATGTATACCATTCCAATGTGAATACCCAATGAAGCAATTTACAAATCCATATATCAGAAAAAATATAAAAGATATAAACTCTCACCTCCAATACAATTGAAGCTTCAACAATGGTGAAAATCAAGAAAATGAGACATCGACAATGTATGGAGGAGAAAGAGGAGGCGGAATTGGTGTAGATGAGCTCAGCGGGAAGAAGATTTCGATTTCAATGGCAGAAAACAGAGCTCGCGTGATCGTGATTTCCAAAATTGAATTTTCAATTTGCATTAATTATTTTTTTATTTTTGTTTATTTATTAAATTTAATATTTTCTATTTTCGTGTAGGTTAAAAGTAAAATAGTAAAAGTAAAAGGTGAAAGAAGAAGTAAGGAGAAAATGGTAATTATACATTTCTCTTTAAATAGAAAGTGGCATTAGATTATATAGTGGTACAGCATATTCTTTTTTCTTGATTTGTGGCAAATTGGCCTCGCGCTGCTCCTATCAGTCACATGGAATGTCTATTACGATCACAAGTTTTTTATAAGGATGTCCGTTTTATTACTTAATAAGAATGTTAGCTTTCAAAATTTTGTAAACATAGGTTAGCTTTCAAATTACATGAAACACTTACGTTAAAAACCTCCCTAATTAGCATAATCACTTTTTATAAATGGTAATTAATCATCATCTAAGCCAGAATCTTCCTTTAAGTTATTAATTGATCTGATAAATTTACACTATTTTGGAGCTCTCATAAAGGCACAAATTCTAGTTCACCATATTATTCAAATGGTAAATTTGATTTTTGATAATGGTACTTAAGTATAAACACACAAAATATATTTCATTTAAAGATCATGGACGGCTAAAAGGATATATATAGTTTTGCACCTAGTTATTGTAACATCCGTAAGCCAAAAAGGGGCGTTTTTGCCTGGTGTCAAGCGACACCAAGGCTGATGTCGATCGACACCGGCCAAATCGCAAAATTTCCGGTTTGTTTTGAGTGACCGGTTTATGCTGGTTATTTGGGTTGGAAACCCTAAGTCGCGAGTTAAAAAGGTTTGGCCGTCGGGTTTTATCCTTTTTTGAAACAGAAACGAAGGAGAAGAGTTCTAAGGCGTTTTTGGGCGATTTGGTGTGTTTTGTGGAGTTTTGGAGTGTTTGATTGCTGTTCTTCATCTGTTCTTCTTCTCTTCCTCCATTCTTAAGCCAAATCAAGGTGAGTGCGTGACTGTGGGCTCGGGATTTCTAGATCTAGGTTGTAAATCGATGTGTTGATGATTTAAGTTGTTGTTCATGTTGATTATGTGGTGTATGTGATGTTTGATCGTGTTTGGTGTTGTTTTAGATCGTTTTTCGTGTTTTTGGTGCTGTTGAATCGCACTCTGATTCGCTCTGTCGAACGGGTGTCGATCGACACCAAGCTGGTGTCGGTCGACACCAAGGTCAAGGAGTGTCGATCGACACCAGAGGCTGTTCGGTCAGCGTTTCGGTTTAATTGAATTAAAATTGAATTAATGGTTTAATCCGGTTTAATGGATTTAATTGGTTAAGGTGGTTAACCGGTTTGATTTAATTAATTATTTTCGGTTTAATAATTAATTAACATTATTATTTAATTTTTTTAGAATTATTTAATAATTATTTGGAATATTTTTAGATGTGGAAAATATTTAATAATTGTGGAAATTATTTAAAAGACTTTAATTATCTGGAAATTGCGTAATTGGCCCGTGGGCAGAGTGATCGTCTCACTAAGTATTTGTGATAATATTTACGTATCTTCTTTCTTGTGATGCAGGTATTAGAAATGGTTAAGCGCGGAATCAAGGCCGAAGAAGAGGATGATAGGATTTATGTGCTTTTCATTTTGCTTAAGTTGATAGATTTATTTAAGATTTGAGTTATTTGATTATTGGCTGTGATGTTGGATTTGATATTTATGATTTATTGAATTAATTATTTTTAAGACTTCCGCTATTGTTTAAATAAAAAAAAAAAAAAAAAGCTTGGTTGTTTCATTTTGGTATCAGAGCTTAGACGGTTTTAGGACTGCTAGGTTGATAGTTTAGTATCATCCTCTTCGGGCTTCAGGAGATTCCGCGGTGAGTTCGTTTGTGTTGTTGGTTTTTGTGTTGTGTTTCTCACCTCTTTGTTCCATACAGTGAGATGGACGGTGTTGCTAGAGGTCGAGGTAGAGGCCGCGGTCGAGGCCGTGACAGAGGCCGTGGATGCCAGGGTCGTGGCGTACCAGCGGGTTCGGGCGAGAGTGTTGCGCCGAGTGTGGCGACTGCGTCGGTGACCCAGTCTATTTCTGTGGCGAGTGAGGCCGGTTTGGGCGTCGGTGGTGGCGCGGGGGTTAGGGCGGCCCCAGGTGGGGATGCGGCTCCGGCTCAGGGTCGAGATGACCTAGTGGTGGGGTTGCTGACACAGTTGCTGGCACGTTTTCAGCCAGTGGTTCCGCAGCAGGCTCCGGGTGTTCCTCCGATGGCCGGAACACCGCCGGGTGCAGCAGTGTATGGGCAGCAGGGTGCTGCAGTGTTTGGTCAGCCGGGTGCGGCTTTCGTTGGGCAGCATGCAGCTGCAGTGGTTGGACATCCGTCCTATCTGGAGATGATGGGACAGATGCAGCGTATTGGGACGCCTTTCTTTGAGGGCGGAGTTGGTCCAGAGGTGGCCGGCGAGTGGAGATCGAGACTGGAGCGGAATTTCCAATCGATCAGGTGTCCAGTTGAGTATCAGGTGGAGTTAGCAGTCCACTATCTGAGTGGTGATGCGCACTTGTGGTGGCGGGCCGTTCAGGGCAGGAGAGCTGTCTGGACGTGGGGCGAGTTTGTGGCGGAGTTTGACGCCAAGTACTTTCCTCAGGAGGCTCGAGATCGTTTCCAGTTGCGGTTCATTGCGTTGACGCAGGGAGATCGTAGCTGTCTGGACTTACCATGCGGTAGTAGCTTCACTCGCAAGGAAACTCCATCGACCCGACCACTCGGAAGAATATATTTGAATATATTCTTAGCAGAAACAAATGAACTAATGGATCGAAACTAAAATTCTAATGGACCAATATATTTGTTATAGCTAAACATGTTAACTTCGATTTTTCTGTAGCCTATAAAGGTAGTTACATTACAAATAATACAAACACGTGAAAGTAGTGTTTAGACTTTAGACAATGATCAAACAAAAAAATTAACAATGAAAGTAGTTTTTGAATCTGTTGTACTTGAATTAAGAAATTAAGTATGTCATTAAGAATGTCATTTTTTTTTTAATACTAGTATCGTAAATGACCCATTCAGATTGATTTTTAAAGTATTGGATTAATTTTTAGATCGCATACGCAATTACTTGGTATATACGAAATGTTATGTGAGAAAAAATGTCTCGTGACGGAAGTTTTATATTTTTACCAAAAGTGTTCAACTTTTTCCCCAATTTGGCAAGTTGATAAATATTGTCTTCTGGAAAGTTCTATGTGATGAACACGCGCCGTCGAAGAGCGCGTCACGTGGCTTAGCTTAGTTTCCTACAGCGAATTCAATTTTTTTGTTGCTCTCTTTTAATTTCCCCAACAAATTTGTGCTATCTTTAAACTGTTACGTGTGAGTTCTGTAGGGCTTATGAGTTATGACTGGAACTTTTATAATATCCACAATTTCAGATATAAAAAATTCAGTTTCTATTTTGTGTATTTTAACAAATTTCCGTTAAGTCCTCAGCGTTTGTGTTGTCTTATGATAGGTCCTTCACCTTCGTATCAAGGTAACATAGATTCTTCATTGATTTGACCAAAATACAAAACAGATGGTCGAAATTAAACTTAGCTTTTATAAGATGACCGAATATTGAGGATATTATTGAACAGCATATTCCTCCAAGCGAAGTATTTTTAATCAGAGACTAAGTTATACAGTTTAATACTCACTTTGAATCATCAATAATGTTGTAATGCTTAAAGTTTTTTTTCACACAAATTAAAAACACCATTTGTTATTTAATTAAAGACAAATCAACAATAACAAAATACATTACAAAATACAGATAGTTCTAAGACAATTCAAAACTAATTAAATCTATATTAATAAAACAAATTTTGCATTCTAAAACATCACTTGAGTTATATGGAAAGAGTATATGCAACTTTAACTTTCTATTAATTTATGATATGTGATTCCAAATTAAAATTTAAAACATAATTTTCGATGTTTGTCAATGCACATAAATTTCAAATAATTTTTAATAACAAAATATTTAGCTGGCATAAATTCTGTAACATCAGGAAAAAAAAATTGATATATTTCAGCTATATTATTTAGTGGTATCAGACTTCGACTTTGGATTGGATCCACAAAAATTGCCCAAAATACAAAAGCCCAAATAGATTAAAACAAAATTTCTAAATTGTCACAATAATCGTCAAAACACATAGAAACCTTATTATAGAAATTTTCAACCCATTTCACGTAATTAGAATCCGAACAAATTCAAAAAAAAGTATAATCAATTACAAAATATAATTGCGAATACAAAATTTAAATGATATAATAAATGTGGAATCCAACTAAAATAAAAGATGAAAAATCTATTAAAAAAAAGAGCTAGAGAAAGACATACAAAAAAAGTTTCCCTTCATATACTTGTTATTTTCTTTACAATTTTATTGTATTCCAATTTTGAAAATTCTATTATATTCCAACAAATTCCGTTAAAAATAATTATTCGGTAACTGTTTGTTCTTTTTTTTTTGTTTTTTTTGTTCGTTATAACCAAAGTTTCGACTCCAAACTCAGTCATAACTCTCCTGGATATTACTATAAGATCACGCAAGATATTTTTTTTATTGGAAGAAAAAAAAATGAATCAATAGATTTGACGAATTTTGGGTTCAATATCCCTAGAATAAATGTAATGGTGCCTTCTGTAAAAAATAGAAAATATACGTGCCATATTTAATAATATTTCTCTTTATTGTATTAATTTATTTTGCTCGCGATCTCTTCACCTGATGCTATAAATACTCCTGCATTTCACTCATTGTGAACCTTATAGCAAAATCTCTAACATTTAACTCATGAATGAATAGTAATTAAATTATAAGTAACTAAATTAAATTACTCAGTGATTAATTTAGAGATTAGAGGCTGTGAGGGAGTTGCATGGCAAGAGGTCGAAAGTTGATGACGACGATGAACCGGAGCGATCGATACCTTGGAAGCTACTGTTACGGTGACAGTCACGATATTTCCGTCACCGACGAATTGGAGCTCGCCGAAGAAGACATCTGGTCACCCGCCGTCATTCACGACACCGACACAGACGATTCCTATGGCGCGTGGAACTTACGCGCTACCATGGGGAAAACCGGGCGCGTGGGAGGTCTGTCACTGGCGTTCGAGGGTTCTACTGGCGCGCCGGCGTCATCGCCGATGATCGTGAAGCAGAACCACGGAGGAGGAGACGAAGGAGGAGAAATCCGGCGGATTTTAGCGTCGTCGGCGCCGGTGAACGTGCCGGACTGGAGTAAGATATACCGTGTCGACTCTGTTGAGTCAATACACGAGATGGACGAAGACGACGAGGAGGAGGAAACCGGGATGATGCCGCCGCACGAGTATCTTGCGAAGAGTCAAGCACGGCGGAGCAGAAAGACGGGAGGTGGAGGCGGCGGCGGCGCGTCGGTGTTTGAAGGCGTCGGAAGGACTCTCAAAGGCAGAGAACTAAGGCGCGTTCGCGACGCGATTTGGAGCCAAACAGGGTTTTACGGCTAAGTAATTTTTAAAAACATTTTAGATTTCAACTAAAATTACTTGTTTTTGCCAGTATAGAAGTAATTTTTGCAAGTTAATTTCTTTTTTCCCGTTTTTATTATGAACGAGGCAAAAAAAATTCAAGTTCATGTGATCGTATGCTGTTGTTCTGTCTATAAATATATTTAATTCGAATATATTTGTCTTATGTTAAACTTTAACTAGCTGTGAGTTAAACTTAAAACTGCAACCTCAGTTTTCAGATAAAAATTTATATTTTCTTTGTCATACAAATTTTTGTTTTTCATTTTTATCAGTATATATAGTCTATAGACTCTATACTGGTGTCGTTCATACATCACCATTCCAGTTTCAATTTCATAGAATATATGTTGTTGACAGTAAAACAACACAAGATATTGTCTAGTGTATTATTAAGGGCAGCCGCATCGCTCAGTTCGGGCACAAGTTCATAGGAGAAAAAACAAGAAAAGAAAAAAAAGAAAAAGTGAGGTGTCATAAATTTAAGTGAGAGATGATTCTGGGGGAAGCAGTTTTAGAAGCGACTTTGAAACCGAACTCACCACGTGTCGCCACGACGACTTTTTTTTTTTTTTTTCAAAAACCTTTTTTTAAAAAATAATAAAACAAATGTTTTTTTAGAGCTTATGGTACGAACTGAGCGATGCGGCTGCCCTAATAAATACAACATCATTTTGCAACTAATACTCTCAACTATTTCTAATTAATAAAGTACAGTAACAATATAAGATTTCTTAAATAAATTGTAGCGAAATGTAAAATTATTGTTTTTGAAAAACAAAAAATAAAAGTACGAGCAAAACTTATTAAAAAGGAGAGAGTAAGAAAACCATTTTAAAGAAAGTAATAACTAATAAGTAATCTTATCCCCCCACATTTAATTTATGTGATTGAGATCTGTAAAGATTATGCTGTCATCACATGTGTTTAAAATATTTAAAGCGGTTCATAGGTTGGTTTACTTGATAAGAATATTAATGTTTGAGCACAAATACTCTTTAATTATTTGTAAATGTTAGATTATTAAATTGCTTTTAGGTTTAATTAATTTAGTTAATTGATATCATGTGAAAGGGAAGTCATATAATAACAAGAACGGATATGTCCCTGAAACATAATTTATTTCCACAGGTAAACTGTCCAAAGAACCCACTTCAAAGTGGGCACTCACGAGCAAGAAGAAGACATTTATTTTAGTTTAATTTGTCTTTTTTATCAGAAACAATCATGATGGTGAATCAATGGCTTCTTTGATATTGATATAGCTTCTTTTAAAACAAAGAAACTTGAGTGGATGATTAATCAACTAATTTTTATTCTTTTTCTTAGTATACTGATCATTACTTTACACAAATTTAATCAATCAGTGATTACTGATTGAGTCCTAACGACTGTGGTTCCACAATTTTTATTTCTTACATAAAATTCCTTTTAAAGCCAGAAACTGCTGTTAAGGTAACGACTGTGCTTCCACATTAGCTATTGTAGAAGATCTTAAATAGCGAAAAATTCAGTTCCTAACAGATCTTGAAAAACGTTTCGAATTCTGTTCAAAATCACCACGTTATATTTATAAATACTGATTTAAAAAAAAAAATTAGTATCGAAAAACAAAAACTAAATGTGTACAAATTAATATGATGAATCAATGATCTAAAAATGTATAACTAAATGTGTACGTATAAGAAGATTTAGATTGTCATCCATATATTATGTAAAACTTATGTGGACTCATGGTACGTGACTAATTGTATATAATGTATTATAACAAACCCTTTATAAAAACAAAAAACAAAACAAAACAAAATTACATAATGTATTATGCTAGTAGAAAACTACAAAAAGTCAGAGGTAGTTTTTTCATGATCAATAATGACAGAATAAAGATTTCTGAAAATTATGTTTCTTTCATTTATGCATTTTTGATTAATTTTCCTTAATTGACTATCTTTATTAAACATTGTAGTGAGAAGCATCTATAATATATGGTTTGATTAGGACAAGACAACCAACATATTAGGAAGATTCCAATTATCCTTATGATAAAAAACTAGAAAAATGACCTAAAACTCAATAGCCACCAAAGTAAAATGAACCTTTTAATGTTCCAATAACAAGATAAAAAAAACATTCTTGAATTTTTGTTAGGTAATAGGAGATTTTTTTTTTTTTGGGGGGGTCCAAATATTTGTAACTCCCCCACATACACAAACCCACCCAACATTACTTTTGACTAAATGAGTTACATCACATGTATATGCAATGTAAAGTGGATACTTATGCTTATACATATAATGTATAACTGTAGGTTGATGCCCCAAGACTATATCATACGGTCACTTCTACAAAAGTAGATTCGTCAATATTGTTATCTTAAGTTCCGAGTGATTGATGGTAGTTATTTATGGTCTCTCTTTAAACCGTATTTATGGTCTAGAGATCTCAATAGATTTATTCTAAACCGTATTTATGGGTTCAAGATCTCTAAAATATATGGTCTCTCTTTAAACTGTATAGAGATCTCAATAGATTTATGGTTATTTATGATCTCTCTTTAAACCGTATTTCGATTTGTAATCTGTAATAATCAGTGTTCTAAAAGGCGGTCTAGGCGGCCGCCTAAGCACTGCCTAGGCGCTAGGCAGTCATAAATTGTAGCGATTACCTTCTCGGCGCCTAGGTATTTATAAACCATGATTTGATCTAAATTTTTATTTATAGTTTAACAAAATTCATTTTTTTATGGATATATTATCTAATATGAAAATATTATACTTTTATAGTTTAGTTTTAATACTTTTTTAATTTTTGAGTGTATTTTGAACTTAATATATTTAAAATATGTATAATATATAAGTTTATTTCGTAAATTTTAAAAACGTCTAAAAATCGCCTAGGGATTAGGCGTTCTAGGCGCTAGGCACTGACCCACCGCCCGCTTAGCGCCTAGCGCTTTCTTGAACACTGGTAATAATATATATGAACACATAAAACATAGTTTTTGTCAATGATTATCCTAACTCTATAACAACTCAAGTACTCTTCATTAAACAATATTTTTGAGATTGGAACAAACCGAGTAATGGAATATAATAGTGATCAAAGAGAGTGACATAAGTTTGGAGAGTGTTGTGTCAAAGCATATAATAGAGGCAAATTCGTCGCAAAATGTGTTGGGTCTCTTTGGTCCATTTGAGCCTTTTCCTTTTTCAAGTAAAGTCCCTTTGAAAATGAATTTTGCGAGTTCCCTTCATATGTGTCTTGTGGCTCTTTACATATTTTCATACACTTATCTCAAAATCCATGCACCGTTCAATTCACCTTTTTTTCAATTTATATTATCTTAAATTTTTTGCTGACATGTTTCTATTAATAATAATTGGATTGTATGGATCAAAGATCAAACGCATCCTACATATTAGGGATGACACGAATTGTATACTCAGAAAATTTCAAAATATCTTAGATCAATTATTCAGAATTTGCTAATATTTGCTTGCTGCATTTGATTCTAACTCGGAATCATAGAAAATAACTGAAATAATTAAATAATAATATAGAATTCTCAAAATAGTAAAATCAAAGGATTTTTTTTAAAATATATATATATATATATATATATATATTATAATGATTATCAAAATACTTTAATTTTTTAAAATAAGAAGCATTTGCTGATATTTTAAAGTATTAGGATTCAAACTGAATCCAGATATCAGATACTTGTAATTAATCAAATTATCCAGATATTGATATAGATATTTTGGATATCTAAATCCTGGATATCTAAATTTTTAGATCGGATAGAATTAGACCATACATTAAATTCTGTATCTCAAATATTTTTCCCAGCCATATGACAGTGAAAAAACCTATAAAAGAATTAGATGAACCTTTTTTTCTTAACAAGAGTTGGGACTAAAAAGGTAGTCATTTGCAGTAGTGAACCTTTTTTCTTAACAATTGTTCCTGTTCGTTGTGATGTTCGGATATTTTTTGGTTTTGTTTTTTTATATAATGAATTCGGATATTTTAGTGTTTGATATGATTCTTCGTAATAAACAATTTACAAGAGGCCCTTTAACAAAAACAAAATTAATAAAAAATAAAAAATGTACAAGTTCATTGACTTGATGCTTTTCAGGTATGCATTGTCGAAGAACTTAATTTACTTTTCAAATTTTTAATCCCTTGAAAAATCAGGGAACATATCTATTTATTTATCTATTTACATACATATATAAATCTATGTTAAACTGCACTTCCGAATATGAAAACATGAAACAATATACTCTAGAATAATATCTTTACAAAGAGCCAATGGTGTCCAATAATCATATACTGTCACCTAAAGTTTCAACAAAGCTCATGCTATATGCTCTAATTTATTTTCCAATAGGTTATAGAAAATAATATTATTGTGTTTTTTTTTTTTTTTTACGTTTTCTTAACAGCAACTTGGTCTACATAGTGTATATTTCTGTGAAACCAAATAATCAAATACATGACTTTGCTGCAGGTTTGGTTGTCATGAGAAGGCAAATAAGATTTCAAAGACAACGGGCTAAAGATGTGTTGTTTACTCCATAACTACGGCCAGAACAGTTTTTTTTCTTTCCGTTTTCAAATTGCGTTTGCGTTTCCCAAAAGTAATGAAACAATTGTGGCTTACATGTATACATGATTCTCTTCTAGTTCAAAGGAGTTAAGTCAATCAAAGTTTCTTACGAACCTAACCTTCTCTTTGTAGAAGAAGTTAATAAGAGTGATAAAAGCTTTAATTTTTTTACTGTATAAACTTACATATGTAGTGAAGCTAGAGTTACTTTTGTTTGTCAGCCATTTTTTCTGTTAATGAAATCGTCATTCATAACATGCCTGCCACTTAAAAAGCCCAACAAATTGTTAGTTTTGCCCTTGAACATCTGAGTATTTAATTATGTCTTTTGTAGTTGTGTGCATGGAAAATTTCAAAGATACAACCGCAAAATAGCTGTAACAAAATTTTGTTAAATAGAAAGAACAGCATTTCCCTCCAACATTAAATTTTAAATGATACAACTATATTAAAATGATGCAAGTTGTTGAAGATTTATATTTCACATTTGACTTTTTAAAATAACTATTTAGTAAAAAATTGTATGACATAAAACAAATTCACTAACGTGCTTAGGTGTCGTTATGATGAAATCGAAAATGTACCTCATCAAAAACATGAAATCTCTCAACTCTTTCTAAAATTTCTTTCTTCAATACCAAAACAAGAAAAAGATGGGATGTCTTTGCATCAATCTGAAGAAGAAGCTCAAGAAACCAAAACCAGACAACAATGTCGAGCAAACCACAGAGTTCCAGAACAACGAAACAGCGCAAAAACAACAACCTCGTCAGAGACAAACAGCTCCAAGAACCAATTTCCAGATCGTGTTGCCACCTCAGAAACTCCCACTTCCACTTCCAGTTCCTCAGCCTCAAGAACACCAAAAGCTAATAAATCATCCAAAACAGAACAGCTTGCAACAACCAGAACCGATCTTAGGTAAACCGTTTGAAGACGTTAAAGAGAGATACAATCTTGGTCGCGAATTAGGTCGTGGCCAATTCGGTATTACTTATTTATGTACAGAGATCTCATCAGGCAAGAAATACGCTTGTAAATCAATCTTGAAGAGAAAACTCATCAGAAATCAGGCAAGAATCTAATCAACACCCAAAGTTTTGTTAATTTGTTTGAATATGAATCTCTTAATTTGATAATGTGACAGGACAGAGAAGATGTAAGAAGGGAGATACAGATAATGCAGTATTTATCAGGACAACCTAACATTGTGGAGATCAAAGGAGCTTATGAAGACAGACAAAGTGTTCATCTTGTAATGGAGCTTTGCGAAGGCGGCGAGCTCTTTGATAAGATTTCTAAAAGAGGGCATTACTCGGAGAAGGCAGCCGCAGAGATCATCAGATGTGTGGTTAAAGCTGTACAGATTTGTCATTTCATGGGCGTCATTCATCGCGATCTTAAACCCGAAAACTTCTTGTTATCTGGTAAAGATGAAGCTTCCGCAATGCTCAAGGCTACTGATTTTGGCGTCTCAGTTTTTATTGAAGAAGGTATATAAGCAAAACAATAAAAGTTCTTATTATAAAGCGATAAAGCTGATTTCTTGCAGCCTAAGAAACGATCCTTGTACTGTTTTTTGCAACTCAAGAAACTTGTATAAGCCGCTTTCTTATTATACTTCTGTCTGATTTTGGAATGATATTGTTTACAAAGAATCTAAAACGTAGAACACAAGAAACATTCTTGTATAAATAATCTCGAATTCAATGACTAAACCGATCTAACTTTTTTCAGGGAAAGTGTACGAAGACATCGTAGGAAGTGCATTTTATGTTGCACCGGAGGTTCTGAAGAGAAACTACGGCAAAGCAATCGATATTTGGAGTGCCGGAGTTATTCTCTACATCCTTCTCTGCGGCATTCCTCCGTTTTGGGCTGGTAAACTTAAACCGGATGATCACTTGGTTTTGGTACTGTAATTTTTCATGTTTACTGATTCTTGCGTTACGGTTTTCGAATACAGAGACTGATAAAGGAATATTCGAGGAAATATTGAGAGGGGAAATTGATTTTAAGTCAGATCCTTGGCCGTCGATCTCAGAGAGTGCTAAGGATTTGGTGAGGAACATGTTGAAATATGACCCCAAGAAACGGTTTACTGCGGCTCAAGTTCTAGGTAAAGCTGTAAAGGTGACTAGCATACTCGGTTTGTTTCGGTTTAATGTATTGAAATTGAATCAGTTTTTTTTTTTTTTTTTCTAGAACATCCATGGATACGAGAAGATGGAGATGCTTCTGATAAGCCGATTGATAGTGCGGTTTTGTCCCGGATGAAGCAACTCCGAGCTATGAACAAGCTTAAGAAGCTTGCACTGAAAGTAAGTATACATGAGGGTTTGGTTTACAGTTTTACGTACGTACTAGTGAAATTTGATTGGTTTAAATTCATTGGTACTAATTTGGTTTGGTTCGAATTAAGTTTATCGCGCAAAATCTGAAAGAAGAGGAACTAAAGGGTCTCAAGACGATGTTTGCAAACATAGATACCGACAAGAGCGGTACAATCACCTACGATGAATTGAAAACTGGACTCGAAAAACTCGGTTCGAGGTTAACCGAAACCGAAGTTAAACAGCTTTTGGAAGATGTAAGGCGTGATTTTTTCTCCCTTTTCCCCTTACACTGACCGGTTTTGGTTGGTTCGGTTATGATTAATTTGGTTAATATTCTCGGTTTAGGCTGATGTTGATGGGAATGGTACGATTGATTACATTGAGTTTATCTCGGCTACGATGAACCGGTACAGAGTCGAAAGAGAGGATAATTTGTTCAAAGCTTTTCAACATTTCGATAAAGATAATAGCGGGTATATTCGATAACCGGTCTGTATTGAATTGACAAACCATGCTTAAACCGGATCAGTAACCAAATTATGATATGTGTTTGTAGGACTATTACGAGGCAAGAATTAGAAACAGC
Organism: Erythrophleum ivorense; assembly: GCA_026724425.1. Lineage (NCBI taxonomy): Eukaryota > Viridiplantae > Streptophyta > Magnoliopsida > Fabales > Fabaceae > Erythrophleum > Erythrophleum ivorense. The sequence goes on along the minus strand of JAIUCV010000259.1, from coordinate 496,013 downwards.
AATGAAAGAGTATAATATGGGAGATGATGCCATGATTAAGGAGATTATCTCAGAAGTTGATGCTGATAATGTAAGTCTTATATATTTAATTACCAATTTAGAGTTTGATTAGCTTAATTAATATTTTAAATTGTACAATGGTTTTTTTTTTGAAAAGGATGGAAGTATCAATTATCAAGAGTTTTGCAACATGATGAGGACCTGCTCGAAATCATATCAGTCGAATTTGGTTAAATCAAATTGAGGACCAAAGACTCGGTATATATATTTTTTTTTTGGTCTGATATTTATTTTAATCTGTTTATTTAGTACATAAATTTCCAGTGTAATAAAATCCTTAATGATAGTATTTATTCATAAATTTTTAATAAAAAAAACAAATAATATACTCATAATTATTTTTCAAAATCTCAAATTTCATCATTCGTTTTGTAAAACTCTTTTTTTTTTTTTTTGTCATCTAGGATTTTATTAAAACGAAAATATTACAAGGTGTTACACACCTATCCAAACTTACGAAGCCCAAAAAGGGAGACTATGCCGGCAGAAGGAGTTTTAATTCCCCGGAAACAAAGCCGGCAAGACAGTAAAGTCCTCCGGAACCAAAGCCCCAACACGGGGAGACAACTATAAACCAACTAAAACAAGGCAAAAAACCTTAATCCGAAACCACAAAAACTTCAAACGAAAAGAGCAAAGAGCATCAAAAATCACTAGAAACAACCGGAGCAAACATAGAGGTGAACTTGGTCTTCAGACGAACTATTGACACTTACCTGAGCCCTCCATCCACGATGACAAAGTCCCACCACGATGACAGAGTCAGACCTAAACACTAACCGAGAAGAAAGAGCCACCTTGCTCGAAGACGCACGAAATCCCCATCGACGCAGACAAAGGAGCGGTGACCAGAAGCCAGACTCTTCTCAAGGGGATACTAACCCTTAACAACCTCACCAATCCACCACCAAACTGCTTTAACCGTAATTGAAACCAATGATCAGAAATGTCGCCCTCATAAGCTAGAACCAATCGAAGTCTTTAAGGATTCAAACACTCTGAAAAGACAAACACCCAACAGCTGGACTAACAGGAGAGAAACAAGCCTGCCGCAGCAGGATCGATGCCAAAAGGAAGGCCAACAAATCGAAGGATCCAGAACAAAAGAACTAGATCACAAAACCGACAAGAAGCGCTTCAATGGAGCTGAAAAAACAGAGCGGGGAAAGAGGCAACCACCAACTACAGATAACACACAAGAAGAGCGACTACACGAAGAGCAGAAAGAGCCGAAAAGCGAAGCTAACCCAAACGGAAGATACCCCGAGATCCCACCACCAAAACCCAAAGCCAGACAGAAGCGAAGAGAAACAGAGCAAAAGGGACCCGAGAAACCAACACTAACCAGCCAAAACCAGAAGAGGGAGCAACCGACAACCCGAGAACTCCCGGAAACACCTCAAAAGAACGAAGGCCAGCCACACCATCCAAGCTCCAAAACGCCAACCGCGAGTCACAAAACCAGATCTACAAACAGCAAAAGAAAACTAGAGACACAGGGGTCCCATTTCCGGCGACGGTGAGAAGCACCGCCCACCGGAAAGGGAGATCGAAGGAAGCAAAGAGGAACGGCGGCTAGGTTAAAAAACTCAAACGCAATCGCCCAATTTTCTAGGGAAGTTTATTGGCATGTAAAAACTCTTCTATAAACAATTTGAGTTAAGCAAGTATTAACGCGAGGAACAATATTTGGGGATTTAGGGTTTCGTTCACTGTAAGATAGTACAAAGTTTAGAGATTTATCATCGAATCAAGGCCTGTGCGATTCCCTTTTCTCGAATTGAATCAGATCTGTCGAATCGCTTTAGCAACAGTTTGCTAGTCGCATTGCGTTTTGTCATGTACTCTCTGATTCTCCATGGAAGAAGGTTGGTCGTCGAGTTGCAGAAATGTCGTCATTTGAGAGTTTCTTCAGTGAAGATTAGGGAAAATGGATCTGCTTTTTCCAATTCGTTCTCCTCTGCAAGCTCTGCTACAGATGCGAGCCCTCGAGATGGTCGAAAAGGGAAGAATTTCACAGTCTCTTACCTCGTTGATTCTTTGGGTTTATCCACAAAACTCGCTGAATCGATCTCGAGGAGAGTCGGTTTCGAGGACAAGGGCAATCCGGATTCTGTTCTGAGTCTTTTTAGAAGCCATGGGTTCACAGATTCTCAGATCTCCGACATCGTTACGGTTTATCCACAGTTGCTTTTAGAAGATGCTGAGAAATCTCTTGCTCCCAAGCTTCAGTTTCTTCAGTCTAGAGGAGAAGCTACTACAACCTCTGAGCTCACTGAGATTGTTTCTAAAGTTCCTAAAATGTTGGGAATCAAAAAGGAAAAATCTATCAGCAGATACTATGATTTCGTCAAGGAGATTGTAGAAGCTGATAAGAGTTTCGAGCACAAAAAGCTATGCCATTCTTCTCTGCCAGAGGGTAGTATGCAGAAGAATAAAATGAGAAATGTATTGGTTTTGAGAGAATTGGGTATGCCTCAAAGGTTGTTATTCTCTTTGCTTATATCAAATAGCCAAATTGTCTGTGGCAAAGAAAGATTTGAAGAATCCCTCAAGAAAGTTGTTGAGATGGGTTTTGATCCCAAAACTTCAAGGTTTATCGAAGCTCTACGTGCTGTTTACCAATTGAGTGACAAAGCAATTCAAGAAAAGGTCGATGTCTATGAAAGGTTAGGATTTGCTGTGGGAGATGTATGGGAGATTTTCAAGAAGTGGCCTCAGTTTCTGATTAACTCGGAGAAGAAGATATTGAACTCCGTGGAAACATTTCTAGGACTAGGATTCAGCAGAGATGAGTTCACGATGATGGTCAAGCGCGTTCCTCGGTGCATTGGGTTATCTGCAGAGACGGTGAAGAAGAAGACTGAGTTTCTTGTGAAGCAGATGAATTGGCCACTAAAGTCTGTGGCTTCGCACCCACAGGTATTTTCATACAGCATGGAGAAGAGGATTGTGCCAAGGTGTAACGTAATCAAAGCTCTCATGTCCAAAGAATTGCTCGGAAGTAAACTCCCTTCAGTGGCGACGGTGTTTGGTATTACCGATCAAACTTTCTTAAACAATTACGTGATGAAGCACAATGACAAGGAGCTGGTGCTTGAATTGATGGCCATCTTAACCAAAGATTGTGCTCCATAGATAAATCATAAGGCTTGTCAACATCTCTGAAACCTAAAACTGTCCCAAGAAGGTGTAACATGATCAAAGCTCTCATGTCCAAAGGGTTGCTCGGAATTGTAATCCCTCCAGTCTGGTCTGTCTCTACATGTTTAGTGGAACCTATACACAACTCCACTCCTGTGAATTTTGTTACATCCGACTCAATTCCCTTGTCTACAAGTTTCTTAGTTGACATTTGTAACATTTTTCTTACGCTTGAAAGCAGAAACAAAGTAAAGCTTGTTATAAAGGTTTATGCTTTCCCAGAAGAAATATGTTTATGACTTTTGGTAAAGTCTCTGCATTTATAGGTTTCTCCAAACATATGCAAAGAGAAGATTTTTTTTATATTTCTGAATATCTCTGAGAAGAAGATATTGAACTCTGAAACATTTGATGGGCTTATGAGATAAAAAGCCTTATCTTTTTTTTTTTCTCTCCCACACCAAAATTTTTGATTTTGCAATTTTAGGTTTCTGGAAAACTCTGATGTGTATGTAGTTTTGCAATTTTGACAAACCATGCTTAAACCGGATCAGTAACCAAATTATGATGTGTTTGTAGGGCTATTACGAGGCAAGAATTAGAAACAGCAATGAAGGAGTATAATATGGGAGATGATGGCATGATCAAAGAGATTATCTCGGAAGTTGATGCTGATAATGTAAGAATTATATATTGTAATTAAAATTAGTAGATACCAATTTGGTTTGATTAGCTTAACTAATATTTTAATTTTTCTAATTCAATTTTTTTTTTTTTTTTTGCTTTTGAAAAGGATGGAAGTATCAATTATCAAGAGTTTTGCAACATGATGAAGAGCTGCTCTAAATCACATCATTCGAATTTGGTTTAGGGTTTAGGACCAAAAGCTTTCGAATCACATCAATCACAAAAATATTACTATTACTCTTTGGGTATATTTATTTATTTAGTACATAAATTTCCAATGTAATAAAATCTCTAATTATATTTAATAAAAAAAAATAATATGTTCATAATTATTCAAAATCTCAAATTTTATATACTGGACATGGTCTATAGGCTGTCCATGTCCATATAAATATCGACCAAACATGGACAAACCTATTTTCGATATGAACATAATTCAACATGTTTAACTTAGTTAATAAACAAAAGTTAATAAACAAATGTGAATAGATATGTATGAAAATGTGCTGTCCAATAGAAATAAAAACTTATGTCAAATTAATTTAGAATAAAATTATTTTTCATAATCGATAATTCGAGCAGAATAAAAAAATCTATTTAAAAAAAAAATTATATAAACAAAAATCAAATTTTTTGTTCTATGGATAATATATGAACAACCCATATTAGATGGGCCAAAATGTGTATGGCAAGGATAATATTTGTATACAAACAAAGTAGACATTGGACTAAAATGGAGGTGGACCCATATTGACAGCTCTAATTTCATCATTCGTTTGTTGTCAAAAAAAAAAAAATTCATCATTCGTTTTGTAAAACTCTTCTGTATTCCAATTTTCAGTTAAAGTAATAACGCGAGGAACACTATTTGGGGATTTAGGGTTTCGTCTTTCGCCGAGTGAGTAAGATTCACTGTTAGGTAGTAGAAAGATTTGAGATTTATCATCGAATCGAGGCCTGGGCGATTCCTTTTTCTCGAATTGAATCGGATAGATCTGTCGTATCGCTTCAACGCAGTTTCGTAGTCGCATTGCCTTTTCTTATGTATGCTCTGATTCTCCATGGAAGAAGGTTGCTCGTCGAGTTGCAGAAATGTCGTCATTTGAGAGTTTCAGTGAAGCTTTTTCAAAATGGATCTGCTTTTTCCAATTCCTTCTCCTCTGCAAGCTCTGCTGCAGATGCGACCCTTGAAGATGGTCGAAAAGGTAAGACTTTTACAGTCTCTTACCTCGTTGATTCATTGGGTTTAACCACAAAACTCGCAGAATCGATCTCGAGGAGAGTCAGTTTCGAGGACAAGGGCAATCCGGATTCTGTTCTGAGTCTTTTTAGAAGCCATGGGTTCACAGATTCTCAGATCTCCACCATCATTACGGTTTATCCACTAGTGCTTATAGCAGATGCTGAGAAATCACTTGGTCCCAGGCTTCATGTTCTGCAGTCTAGAGGAGGAGCTACTACAACCTCTGAGCTCACTGAGATTGTTACCAAAGTTCCAAAAATCTTGGGAATCAAAAAGGAAAAAGCTATCAGCGTATACTATGATTTCGTCAAAGAGATTGTAGAAGCTGATAAGAGTTTCGAGTACAGAAAGCTATGCCATTCTTCTTTGCCACATAGTAGGATGCAAGAGAATAAAATGAGAAATGTATTGGTTTTGAGAGAATTGGGCGTGCCTCAGAGGTTGTTATTCTCCTTGCTTATATCAAATAGCCTAATTGTCTCTGGGAAAGAAAGATTTGAAGAATCCCTCAAGAAGGTCGTCGAGATGGGTTTTGATCCCAAAACCTCAAGGTTTGTCTCAGCTCTACATGCTGTTTACCAAATGAGTGACAGAGCAATTCAAGAAAAGGTAAACGTCTATGAAAGGTTAGGATTTGCTGTGGGAGATGTATGGGCGATTTTCAAGAAGTTTCCTTGTTTTCTGATATACTCGGAGGTGAAGATATTGAGCTCCGTGGAAACATTTCTAGGCCTCGGATTCAGCAGAGACGAGTTTGTGATCATGGTCAAGCGTTATCCTCCCTGCATTGGATTATCTGCAGAGACGGTGAAGAAGAAGACTGAGTTTCTTGTGAAGAAGATGAATTGGCCACTAAAGGCTCTAGCTTCGCAGCCACAGGTATTTTCATACAGCATGGACAAGAGGATTGTGCCAAGGTGTAACGTAATCAAAGCTCTCATGTTCATAAAGGGAAGTAAACTCCCTGTGATGTCGTCTGTCTTGGTATGTACCGATGAATCATTTTTAAACAGGTTCGTGAGGAAGCACGATGACAAGGAGCTTGTGGCTGACTTGATGGCTATCTTTCACCGTAGATAGTGCTTTATAGGGTCATAAGGCTTGTCCAAGGACGAAGTGTCTTGCTATTATTTATCAATTTTAGACTTCTCTACTTCAGATCCCTAACTGTTTAGGATCTCTGACTTTGTAAGTTTTGAATCTCTGCGGTTTGTAGCCAAATAGCCCAAGTGGACATGTGATCTCTTGAAGTTTAAACAAACTCTGTTTGTCTATTTCTTCTTCTTCTTCACCAGAGATCATGCTTCATAGATCAATAGGCTTGTCAAGATTTTCATGTCTTCAAGTTTCTTTGTTAAATTTTGTAACATTTTAGAAACATTATCATCTTTCTGAAGATCAATGAAAACAGTCTTTATGTGATGTATCTAAATTTTGGTTTCTTGTTCTTGAAAATTATGAACACAGGCATGAAGAAGAGTTTATAACTTATAAAATCATATTGAGCTGCTGCAATAAGACTAAGATCATTGAGAAACAGTTAAACAATCAACAAAATAAAACGAATTTGAGATTGTTGCCACAACACCATACCACTCTAGACTCCCATAAATCCTTCCTCCAACTCTAACCAAGTCAAACAAAGCACACTTCACCTCGGGATCAGCCTCGTCCCCGCGCAAGAAAACCGCTAGCTTCCCATCGTATCCGGTCATCGCAGTGCCAGGAAACTTGATGTCAAGCGTCTTCCCATCACGACTCAACACTCTTCTCCATATGTTAACCTTTGTGTCAAGCCACATTATCCCACGCTGAACAAAGTAAACATAGAGCACATCTTCAACCACACACATACAACCTATACCATCATCATCTTGAACCTTCATTATCACTTCTTTCCGGCCTTTTCTTGGATCGTATACAAAGAATCTCCTCTCTTCCACAATGTAAATCTTTTGCTCCACCGTTACACTTACTGAAGATCTGCATTGCACTTTCTCCTCCATAAATCCCCACTTTTGCGTTTTCGGGTCGAAAACTTCCACTTCCGTCTCTTCTTGACGCCCTCCCAAGACGTATATCTTCCCGTCGATCACACCTACTACAGGACGCGTTCTTGCAACCTTCATGCTTGGTCCTTGTGTTAACTCACCAGAGCGAGTATCGACGATCCATACATCCGTGGTGTACACGAAAGATCTTCCTATGAAGTAGATCTTTGATCCCACAGTGACGTTGGAAGAAGAACGCATTGCATCATGACAAGGGAATTGAGTTGGGAGCAATTGATAGTCAATGGTCGTCTTCTTCTTCTTCTTATTCTTCTTCTTGCTCCGACGTAGAGTGGACCAGTGACAGCTATTTTGGTAATGGCAGCAGAAGTAAACGGTGTCCTTGGGGAGGAAAGATCTCATACGGTTGAGCTCAGGGGAGCTAACAAGTGTCCTTAGGGTTTTGGAGACGCAAGAGACGTTTAAGAGATCGTTTCTCGGTACGTGGTGTAAACAGCCCAAAACGATGTCTTTGGGCAACGAAGAAAACGTGTGGTTAACTCCTTGCGGTGGCTTGTCGTCGGCGTTGGAGGCGGCTGGAGTTGGAATAGTCGTCATAGTTCTGTTTTCTAATCCACCCTAAAATCTATCTGATATATATAAGAAAAAAATATCAAAAAAGGAAACATCTTTTTGATACAAAATTATTAAAATACAAAATTTAGTAACTAATGAAGATTGAAAGTTTGAAACCATAACCTAAAAATCCTTAAAGGAAAGATCTTTCTGCTACAAAACTAGTAAAAATGGTAAAATTCTCTATACTCTGTTTTCTTTCCAAAACAGAGCAATCACATGATCATCACAAAGATCTTTACCATCATAATCCTCCAATGTCAACAAGAGAAAACAAAGATACATAAACAGAACAAAACTAATCTCGTTAAGGTTGCTCACTGTTGTATTAAAGACGACCTTTGAAGATAGACATCAATTCAGGAACAAGCTGCTTGCCATCATGCTTCCTCACATACAAATTCAAAAACTTCTCATCACTACTCGTCAAAACAGACGACAATGGAGGGAGTTCACCAGTTTTTCCAAGCAATCCTTGTGACATGAGAGCTTTGATTACGTTACACCTTGGCACAATCCTCTTCTCCAAGCTGCATCCAAGCACCTGAGGGATTGAAACCACAGCCTTTAGCGGCCAATTCATCTTCTTCACAAGAAACTCAGTCTTCTTCTTCACAGACTCTGAAGAATATCCAACGCACTGAGGAAAACGCTTGACCATGGTCGAAAACTCGTCTCTGCTGAATCCTAGACCTAGAAACTCTTCAATGGAGTTGGTTACCTTCATCTCCGAGTATATCAGAAAAGAAGGCCACTTCTTGAAAGCCGTCCACACATCCTCCACAGAAAAGCCTAAGCTTTTGTAGATTTCGATTTTCCCTTCCGTCGTTTTGTCTGTAAACCCGTAAACAAGGCGCAGAGCATTGACAAACTTTAACGAGTTTGGAGCAAAACCCATCTCAACAACCTTCTTGAGTGATTCTGCAAACTTCTCTTTGCCACATACAACTTGGGAATCGGATGTGAGCATTGAGAACAAGAGCTTCTGAGGCATGCCAAGTTCTCTCAAAGCTGATATGTTTCTGATTTTGTTCTCGTGTGTATTACCCTGTGGCAAAGAAGAATGACACAGCTTCTTGTACTCGAGACTCTTATCAGCTTCTATAACATCTTTGACGAAATCATAGTATACGCTGATAGCTGTTTTCTTTTTGATTCCCAAGATCTTAGGAGCTTTTGTGAGAATCTCGGTGAGCTCAGAGGTTGTAGCTCCTCCTATGGACTGAAGAACATGAAGCTTGGGAGCAAGAGATTTCTCAGCATCTGCCATAAGCAACCGTGGATAAACCGTGATGATGTCGGAGATCTGAGAATCTGTGAAGCCATGGCTTCTAAGGAGACTAAGAACAGAATCAGGGTTTCTCTGATCCTCGAAAGTGACTTTCTTTGAGATCGATTCTGCAAGTTTTCTAGTGAAACCCAGAGAGTCAACAAGGTAAGAGACAGTGAAAGTCTTCCCTTTTCGACCATGGGTCACAGCTGCAGCAGTACTAGAAGAGGAGAAGTAATTGGAAAAAGCAAAGAGCAGATTTTGATTTTCCACTGCAAATCTCAAGTGACGACATTTCTGCAGCTCAATCAACCTTCTTCCATGGAGTATAAGAGTATACATGACAAACGCAAATCCAATTACTGAAACCGGAGAGAAGAAGCAGGGAATTCTAAATTGAGAGCGAACTATCTATTTCATTTCCAGAAAATGATCGAATCGGAGAAGAAAGACTCACTCTTCGATCAGCGATTCATATACTAGGAGTGACGATTGGTATGACTGTTTCCGACTTTCCGAGATTCCGCTTCACCCAGACAGTGAGAGAGTAACCAAAAGTCGCCGGAAACGAAAATAGGGTTATCGGCAAAAAGGAGAGAGCTTTGTTGCTTTGGGATTCGATCCCTGATTCATCGTTAACAAAATATACAGAGTTTTGTAACTGCTTGAGTTCGAACCACTAATACCTAATGACCTAAAGACATTTTTTTTGTACATACTGAAATCAGACAATAGATAGATGATCCAAATTACAGTACAATTCATAGGGTTTTTTAAACATTGAACATTTTGGTAAAAAAAAGGGAAGAAGAAGAAATAGACAAACAGAGTTTGTTTAAACTTCAAGAGATCACATGTCCACTTGGGCTATTTGGCTACAAACCGCAGAGATTCAAAACTTACAAAGTCAGAGATCCTAAACAATTAGGGATCTGAATTAGAGAAGTCTAAAATTGATAAATAATAGCAAGACACTTCATCCTTGGACAAGCCTTATGACCCTATAAAGCACTATCTACGGTGAAAGATGGCCATCAAGTCAGCCACAAGCTCCTTGTCATCGTGCTTCCTCACGAACCTGTTTAAAAATGATTCATCGGTACATACCAAGACAGACGACATCACAGGGAGTTTACTTCCCTTTATGAACATGAGAGCTTTGATTACGTTACACCTTGGCACAATCCTCTTGTCCAAGCTGTAGCCAAGTACCTGTGGCTGCGAAGCTAGAGCCTTTAGTGGCCAATTCATCTGCTTCATCAGAAACTCAGTCTTCTTCTTCAACGACTCTGCAGATAATCCAATGCACTGAGGAAAGCGCTTGACCATGATCTTGAACTCATCTCTGCTGAATCCTAGTCCGAGAAATGTTTTCTTGGAGTTCAATATCTTCACCTCTGAGTTTATCAGAAACTGAGGCCACTTCTTGAAAATCGCCCATACATCCTCCACAGGAAAGCCTAAGCTTTTGTAGACTTGGACTTTTCCTTGTATTGTTTTGTCGGTAAACCCGTAAACAAGACACATAGCTTGGACAAACTTTGAGGAGGTCGGATCAAAACCCATCTCGACGACCTTCTTTCTTTTCCACAGCAGATATTACGATGATCCGAGATGAGCAAAGGGAGTAACACCTTTTGAGGAACACCTAATGCTCTCAAAACCAATACATTTCTCATTTTATTATCCTGCGTACTACCCTGCGGCAAAGAAGAATGGCATAAAGTTTCAAACTTTGAGCTCGTATCAGCTTCTATAATCCCTTTGGCGAAATCATAGTATCTGCTGATAGCTTTTTCCTTTTTGATTCTCAAGATATTTGGAACTTTAGTAAGAATCTCAGTGAGCTCAGAGTTTGAAGCTCCTCTGGACTGCAAAAACTGAAGCTTGGGAGCAAGAGATTTCTCAGCATCTTCTATAAGCAACAGTGGATAATCCGTAACGATGTTGGATATCTGAGAATCTGTGAAACCATGGCTTCTGAGAAGACTCAGAACAGAATCTGGATTTGCTTTGCTCTCGAAGCTGACTTTCCTGGAGATTGATGCTGCGAGCTTTGTGGCTAAACCCAATGAATCAACGAGGTAAGAGACTGTAAAGTTCTGACCTTTTCGACCATCTTGAAGAGGGCTCACATCTGCAGCAGAGCTTGCAGAGGAGAAGGAATTGGGAAAAGCAAAGAACACATTTTGATTTTGCACTGCGAATCTCAAATGACGACATTTCTGCAGCTCAATCAACCTTCTTCCATGGAGTATCAGAGAATACATGACACACGCAATGCAATTACTGAACCGGAGAGGAGCAGAAGAAAGCAGAAAATTCTAAGAACGTAGAAGCGATTGAGATTTGAGAGCGAACAATCTGTTTCATTTCCAGAGAAAATATCGAACCGCCCAGAATTGGATGATAAAATCTCGAGATTTCTAATAACGAGCGGAGAAGAAAGACTCACTCATCGATCAATGATTCATACTTCGAGTGAAGTGACGATTGCTAATGACTGTTTCGACTTTCAGAGATTCCGCTTCTTCACCCGGAGAGTAACCAGAAGTCGCCGGAAAAAGACTTCAGAAACCGGAGAGTTTTGTTGCCTTTGGGATTCGATCCCTGATTCCTTGGTTAGCAAAATATACAGAGTTTTGTATCTGCATGGGTTCGAACTTCCTACCTACATGATTGTAACAAAATATACAGAGAAACAAATTGTCACTTTCTCGCTTATACTTTTGCTTCACTTCAAATCTCTGTTCAAAAAATCCATTAATCGGCCGTTGAATCGCTAATCGGGTGCTGACCGAGTCGATTTTCCCTAATCGTTATCACAAACTGGTTAATCGTGGTTTGACTGGTTTGACCGATTAATTGCAAAAAATCGGCCGATTAATCAGAAATATTTTGGGGCCATTTTGTTTGATTAAAAAATTGAAGCACATTTACTTTATTTTGTTTTACCATGTGTTAAAAAAAAATGAAACTGACCCAAAATAAGATGAACAATTAGTAAATTACCATCTTTTAGTCCACATTTATAGACAACTTGATCATTGAGGAATATAAAGATGAAGAATTAGTAAATTATCGTTATTTTTTTATGTTCTCTATATGATAAGACTATTTTTACCTTTGTTATTATATGTGAATTGGTAAAAATGCTTAATATAATCTTTTGTATGAGTTTATGATTTTGGTATTAATGTCTTATAAATATATAATTTTAAAAATATATTAAATATAGTAAAAATTCTACCCCGATTAATCCCCGATTTTTGAAAAATCGCTAATCGGTGACCGACCGCCTGATTAGCGATTAGCGAAATCTTGAACATAGCTTCAAATACATAAAGTGATAAAGGTATTGTGTTCTTTGTGCTTTTGAGAAATAAATCTTACGATCAAATAGATAAGACAGAGAAATCACAGTACAATTCTTAGGGTTTTGTAAACACTGAAGGTTTTGGTTAAAAATGAGAAGAAATACACAAATAGAGTTTGCTTAAACTCCAAGGATCACCACAAAAATTCAGAAAATAACTGATTCACATGTCAGACTACATTTGGCTACAAACCGCAGATTAAGAGATTCAAAACTTACAAAGTCAGAGATTCTAAACAGTTGGGATCTGAACTAGAGAAGACTACAATAGCAAGACACTTCGTCCTTATGACCCACTATCTCCGGTGAAAGATAGCCATTAACTCAGCCACAAGCTTCTTGTCATTGTGCTTCCTCACGAACCTGTTTAAAAATAATTCATCGGTACATACCAAGACAGACGATATCAAAGGGAGTTCATTTCCTTTTCCGAGCAATCCTTTGGACATGAGAGCTTTGATTACGTTAGACCTTGGCACAATCCTCTTCTCCATGCTTAAACCAAGTACCGCAGGGTTTGAAGACACAGCCTTTAGTAGCCAATTCATCTGCTTCACAAGAAACTCAGTCTTCTTCTTCACTGTCTCTGCAGATAATCCAACACACGGAGGAAGGTACTTGACCATCGTCGTGAACTCATGTCTGCTGAATCCTAGTCCTAGAAATGTCTCCATGGATCTCAATATCAATATCTTCTTGAAAATCGCCCATACATCTCCCACAGCAAATCCGAACTTTTCATAGAGATTGACCTTTTCTTGAATTGCTTTGTCGGTAAACCCGTAAACAAGACACAGAGCCTGGACAAACTTTGAGGAGTTGGGAGCAAAACCCATCTCAACAACCTTCTTGAGGGACTCTGATAAGAGCAGTGGTTTTACAGCGTTAAGCGGTTAACATTTATTTACTTAAGGTTGCAAAGTAACTACCGTTAATCATGGTTACTCTCAAAGTAACCATGGTTACTTCTTAGTCTTTATCTTTATATTAGCTTTGGGGGTTAGAGAGGGAGCTTCATCACAGAGTTGAGTGATCACAGGGGAGGTGAGAGACTCCATTAATATCTCTTAGGGGGTGATGAGAGACGCCATTAACTTCTCTCAAGTTCTGTAATTCGGTTATTACTATCAATATTAAGAGTTATCTTCACTTTGATAAGCTACACGTAACAAACTTGGTATCAGAGCCATCGGTCTTCGGCCATGGATATGATCAAGGTTCCACTGTTCTACGGCGACGATCCAGAGAGGTGGGTGTCTTGGATCGAGAGGTATTGTTCTGGTCAACGCTTTTCCGATTCCGAAGCAGTGCATTTTGCTTACGGCTTCGTCGAAGATGGTGCTCTTGCGTGGTTCAACGGAGAACATTCACGATCCCCGTTTAGTAGCTGGGAAGATTTCAAACTCCGATTGTTCCTGCGATTCAGCAAGGTCCAAGGGAAAGAGGACTGGAACCGAAGGATGAGATTTCTGGATAGGATACAGAAATTTCTAGATAATGAAGAGCGCCTAGAGAAACAGAATCTGGGTGGTGAAGAGATGGAAGAGTCGAGGGTTCTAGATCGGCTGCACCAGTACCTACGCGAAGACGACAAGGCTACTAAGAACCAGAAAGAGGAAATACAAACCTCCGGAGCGATCGCGAGCCATGTCGGAGGATCTACGAAGAGTAACGATCCCATTCTGGAGCAGAATCATCCGATGACTGAGACACAGGACAAGATCCCTGTGTTTGTATCGGAGCCAGCAGCATGTGTGGTGGTATGTCAAAAGGTAGCAGAAGATCCTTTTGTATCTTTGGAAAATCTGTTCCAAGAAGAACAATCGGATGAGCAAAAAGGGACAGATGCTGAGAGGACTAAATCTGCCTGCCAAGTGTTTGATCAAATGATTGTGAGAGGGAAAATGGTAACGAATAAGAGAAAGAAGAAGAGATGGAAGGCATCTCTGGAGATTCATGAGCGATTAGAGAAACATTTGAGTTCTGGAGAGAAAGAGAGGACATCTCTTAGCTGGATAGAGGTCTGGAATGGGTTTTGCGTTAATGGAAAACAGTGGGATGTCAACAAGGAAATATATGTCTGCCAAGTGTTCGATAAAAGGTCTAGGGAGAGGAAAAAGGCAACCAGAAAGAGGAAGAAGAATAAGAAGTTCAAAAGAGCCACAAGATCTAAATCTAAATGTGGAAAAGTGAACCATATGACTCGCCAAACTCAGGAGGAGTATAAGGTCAGAAAGCTAAGCAACAAGAGTCTAATGCAACGATGTAAGATAGTGATTTGTCTTGCTTCTTACAGCCACCAAGTCACTGAAAAAAGGTTTTTGAGGAAGTTTACAAAGAAAAAGAAGAAGAGAACAAGGCTGGAGGAGCATGAGAGAGAGGGAATCAAGCATGAGATGGTGTTTGCAAAGTTGATATGGGGACATAAGACAATATTGAAGAAGCTTGCAAGGTGGAAGAAACATAAATTCAAACAGAAGCACAACAAGCAGATTGTAAACCTTGGGAATCCTAAGCTTGATCCTGAACTATTTGAGAAGGGCTTCAACGAATGGTTTAAGAAAAAGCAGGGCTATGAGAGAGCCTACTCAAGGGATGATAAATTGCTGCAGCCAAGTGGTCTAGCGATGCAGAATAGGGAGTTGTTAGCTGCCAAGAAGAGAAAGAGACACCAATTCCGGCACAAGCACAAGAAACAGAAGAATTGCAAGGAGGGAATTAACGAGAAATTCCATTGGCTCTATTGGATATGGTTGCTACTATTTACACAGAGGAAGAACAGAAAAAGGAGAAAGAAATATGTGGAGTCACAAACAAGGACAAGGGAAATACTCTGTGTAGTGGAGATGAAAAGATGTAGCTGGGAGAGATTGGTGAAGCTTGGGAAGGTTAGAGATAAAGATGATCTCTCTCTCTGTCTGAAAATTGGTCTTTGTGGTAATGTTGAGCTTGACAATACAAAAATGAATCTGGTCAAGAGTATGGGACGCAAGGATCTTCCTATGTATTTAGAAAGAGAAGCTTCGCTAGGCAGAGAGCTGATGGAAAGGGGAGGCAACAAACGAGCTTGTGCCTTATCCCTCGGTAATGAAATCACTAGGGCTGCATTGGAGGGCAAAAACAAGAGTCTGATTTGGGATGACTGTGATGCAGAGAGACATGATTGTGAACGTCTTGTTATATTGTTGAAGCTGTCGAGCCCTTATGGAGAAGTCACGTCCACTCATATAGTCTGCTTGCTGGGGTTTATAATCTCTTTGGGAGAGAAAAACAAGCATGAACAAACTGAAGAACTACTGGGTTTTCGAACTGCTGCAGGACGAGTAAGAGAAAAGCTCCCCAAGACTAAAAACATCAGAAAGAAGCTACAGAGAAGAGCTACAGTGCTTGCACAACGCATGGATCATCTCCAACAAGCCATACAAGGTAGGAAAGCTCAAGCAGGCCATCCTAGACATGAGGTCCAGTTTGAAACAGGAAATTGGGTCTTCTTGAAGATACAAAGCCCTTGGGCACGCATGGTGCATGAGAAACTATCACTGAGGTTCTATCGACCATTAAGGACAGAAGCTAAGGAGGCTTGGGACAACCCGAAGGCAGGCCATGTAGAGTCGGTAAGATGGGAAGTACTACAAGAGAACTCAACGCTGGTCTGGCTAAACAGTTCAAGACCTCAACCTTGAGGACAAGGTTGATTTTAAAGGGCGGAGTATTGATAAGAGCAGTGGTTTTACAGCGTTAAGCGGTTAACATTTATTTACTTAAGGTTGCAAAGTAACTACCGTTAATCATGGTTACTCTCAAAGTAACCATGGTTACTTCTTAGTCTTTATCTTTATATTAGCTTTGGGGGTTAGAGAGGGAGCTTCATCACAGAGTTGAGTGATCACAGGGGAGGTGAGAGACTCCATTAATATCTCTTAGGGGGTGATGAGAGACGCCATTAACTTCTCTCAAGTTCTGTAATTCGGTTATTACTATCAATATTAAGAGTTATCTTCACTTTGATAAGCTACACGTAACAGACTCTTCAAATCTTTCTTTACCACAGCAGATATCACGGTGATCGGAGATGAGCAATGAGAGTAACAGCTTCTGAGGCATACCGAGTTCTCTCAAAGCTGTTATGTTTCTGATTTTGTTCTCTTGTGCTCTACCTTCTGGCAAAGAAGAATGACAAAAAGTTTCGAACTTTGAGCTCTTATCAGCTTCTATAATCTCTTTGGCGAAATCATAGTATCTGCTGATAGCTTTTTCCTTTTTGATTGTCAAGATTTTCGGAACTTTTGAAAGAATCTCAGTGAGCTAAGAGCTTGAAGCTCCTCTGGACTGCAAAAACTGAAGCTTGGGAGCAAGAGACTTCTCAGCATCTGCTATGAGCAATAGTGGATAAGTCCTAATGATGTCGGAGATCTGAGAATCTGTAAAACCATGGCTTGTCAAAAGTTTCAGAACAGAATCTGGATTTGCTTTGCTTTGGAAGCTGACTCTCCTAAAGATCGATTCTGCGAGTTTTGCAGTCAAACCCAGAGAATCAACGAGGTAAGAGACAGTAAAAGTCTTCCCTTTTCGACCATCTTGAAGAGGACTCACATCTGCAGCAGAGGAGAAGGAATTGGAAAAAGCATAGAACGGATTTTGGTTTTCCACTGCAAATCTCAAATGACGAACTTTCTGCAACTCGATAAACCTTCTTCCATGGAGAATCAGAGAATACATGACGAAACCAGCAAATGCAATCACTGAGCCGGAGAGGAGCAGAAGAAGCAGAAAGTTGAAGACTGTAAGAGGCGATTGGAGCGAACTATCTATTTCATTTCCACAAATTTATCGAATCGCCGGGATTTGGATGATAAAATCTCGAGATTTCTACTATGGAGCGTAGAAGAAAGACTCACTCATCGATCGGTGATTCATACTTGGAGTGACGATTGATAATGACTGTTCGAGATTCCGCTTCACTCTAGAGAGTAACCAGAAGTCGCCGGAAAACGAATATAGGGTTTATGAGGTGAGCCAAAAGGACTTCAGAAATCGGAGAGATTTTGTAACTGCGTGGGTTCGAACCATGTACCTAATACTTTCTTACAGACATTTTTGTGAGTAAATTAGTAATTACTAATTACCAAAAGCAAAAGCTTGGCACTTGGCAGTAAAACTGTTATGTTATTTTTTTAGAGATAATGACTAGAACAACCCTTTAGTATGGTTTAATGACTAGAATAACTCTCTGATTTTTGCAAACCCGAAAAAGTGGTGAAAAGTCCTTATATTCTTCAAGCTTCCTTTTATTTACAATTGTGCCATTGTGAAAAAATAAAATAAGATTTCGCGATTATAATTCTCCGATTCCTATTCCGACATATTTCCCATTTCACAAACCGTAACCTAATTCCGATTTGGTGAACCGGCGATTTCGGCGATTCTTCGTGCCGTTGTTCGCGATTTCGGCTTCTTCCTCTTCTTCTTCTTCCTTCGTCGTCCCATTTCGATTTCGATTTCCCATTTCTTCGATTCCTCTTCTTCCTTCTTCGTCCCGCTCTTCTCTTCTCTTCTCCGCTTTTTCCTTCTCTTCTCTTCTTTTCCTTCTTCCGCGAGAGAAGCTTAAGTCGAACCGGTGGCAGGCTTTCTCCAGACTGGCGGCGCTTCCAGAGACTTGATTTGGACGAGGATTCCGGTCAAAACGGCGGGAAAGGAAGGAATTTGTTCAGGCGAATCATTCTCTTAACGATTTCGGTGTAATGTCGATGATTATTTGATTTCAGAAGAACAATTTGCTCTTCGAGGTTTTGGTAGATATTGTGAGCAGATTAATGAAGATGTGGTGATAGATTTCATAATTTGCGGAATTTGTTGTGGTAGATTTGCGTGCTTAAAGATTTATTCATAGGATTGATGTTTTTGTTGGTGGTAGATTTGATTGTAAATATTATTTTGATGTTGTTAATGGTGGTAGATTTGATATAGTAGATTTGTTTGTACGTGACGGAATATATTAGCGGTAGATTTGTTGTGGTAGATTTGTTGTGGTAGATTTGTTTGTACGTGACGGATTATAGTAGCGGTAGATTTGTTTTGTATTTCAATTTGTTGTTGAATAGTTTGAAATGTTGGCGTCTGATGTTACTAAACTTCACATTTGTGCAGATATGGCGTCTAAAAAGCCGAGGAAGGAATATCCCCAGAGATTGTATCCAGCCGGAAAATCTCCTTTGCAAAACCGAAGTATGCATCACAACTGCAGCTTCTCTGGTTTTGGAGAGCTGCAATCCGCTGTTGGGGAAGCAGTTTTTAACGACGTGATGAATAATTCACAGTTGGGAGTGTTTCTGAAGCTTGCTACAAGGGGCTACGTCTGGTGTGCGAAGACATGTCATAATCTTCTAACCAATCAGTTGGCAGTTGAGCGGAATTATGAGATATGGTCCTTAATTGGGGGTCGTCCCATTAGGTTTAGCCTCCATGAGTTTCATGATATTACACGGCTAAACTGTGAGCCATTTGAAGATGATGGAGAGTTGAATGTTGACCATAATCAGTTTTGGGAATTGGTCGGCATCAAATCAGGCGAAGGACCTAACTGGGAAGAGTTAGACAAGGCGTTTGGAATATGCAGTAGTTGGAGTTATCAGAAGAAGAAAAAGCTTGCATTGTTGTTTGTGTTGCATGTAGGAGTATATGGCTTAGCGCGAAATAGTAGAGTCCCTTTCAAGGCAGCAAAAAGAGTGTTGGTTCCAGAGGCGTTTGAAAGCTATCCATGGGGTAGAGTTGCATTTCAGCAGTTGGTGCAGTCGATTAAAATAGCGAAATTTGACGGCCCTTCCTACACAATCCCTGGATTTGTGCATCCGTTGCTTATATGGGCCTACGAAGCAGTTGATATCATTGGAGAAAAGTTTGGGAGGAGACGTGATGCTCCAATCCCTCTACTACGTTGGCAATCATCCCGTCGGAGATATAATCTTGAGGCCCTTATGGAGGAGGATAAGAAGAAGAGCGTCGATAAGAAGGTATGTTCTCTTGGTCAATGAGTTATTAGATTATCACATGTATATGTCTACCGTCGATTTTATGTGAAAATCAAGCAGATTAATTCTGAGATTTTAATTCGTGGATGCAGGTCCGTGTTAGACACTTGGTGGAGACGCCCCTTGCTGAGATATATCCAAAATGGGCTGATGAAGAAGCAGACTGTGATAAGAAGCTTGACAATATGATTCGCGATATTCTTGACGGCTGCTTGGATGAATCTTTTTGGGAAACCGACGATTGTGAGAGAAAAAAGAGCAAGAGTAAAGTGGTGGAAAGCGCCGAGGGTGCTGCAACTAAGAGGAAGAGGAAAGTGGTGGAAAGCGCCGACGGTGCTGCAACTAAGAGGAAGAGCAAAGTGTTGGAAAGCGACGACGATTTTATTGAAGATTACCGTGCCCCCAAGTCCTCGAAAAAACAAAGCGCCCAAGCGGAAGAAGAGATACGACGAAAGAAGGTTTGTGATGGGGCAAAGAAGAAGGCAACACTAAATAAGGGGAGAAGTGATGAGTCAACTGAAACTTCCATGTCTGCTGATGATGATACCATTTTACGAGAAGAAGTTAACAGACAAAAAAAAGCAAAGAGAAAAGCGAAGGAGAGAGAGAATGAAGAAAGAAGTAGGCACTATGACCTTACCGCAATGCTGCAAGTTGTGCTGGATAAAGTGAATGCGATAGATGACAGGGTTTCTGCTATAGAGGCGTTAAGAGAAGGTGGTCCGACAGCGCCGGTTGCAGATGTAAACTCCAATGCCGAGGGTGGTGGTGCTCAGCCGAAACCCGTAGAACAGGGGAGTCCAGATCCGGTACGTAGGGCTCTGTTTTCTGGGAGTTTTTAACGCTATGGTTGGGATGTTAAACGGTGTAATTTCTCAAACATATGGTTTGTGTAATAGTTTGGTTTTGGATGATTGTACCTTGACAGATGAAATCATTGTATATGTATCATAGTGTGGATATAAATGGTAGACTTTACGGTAGACTTGTTGCTATGATGGTAGATTTATTGTTTTTCCGTTTTGATAGATTTATTAAGGTAGATTTATTATGGTAGATAGATTTATTATGGTAGATAGATTTATTATGGTACGTTTAGATTTATTATGGTAGATTAGATTTATTATGGTAGATTAGATTTATTATGGTAGATTTATTATGGTAGGTTTATTATATTTTCATTTAGGGTAGAGTTATATTGTCTTTCTATCAACCAATTATGGTGTCTATGGTAGACTTATTACTATGGTAATGTTAGTTTTTTAACAGTTATTACATTTGTGGCAGTCTTGGTTACTACAAGACGAAGCAACCTCACAAGTAGGGGTTACGTACAAGCGTGCCATTAGAAACCCGAAAGTGAAGGGAACTGTCGCTGATAAAGTGAAGACAGTAAAGCAGGAACCTGCTGATCCAAAAAATAAGACGAGAGCAAAAGGAAAGAACAAGGACACCCAACGAGAAGAGAAGAAGAGGGAATTCGTGATCCCACAATTGTCTGACGAAAATGATAATCCGGAGATGGAAGCGTTTAACGGTGGACTAGATAAGTTTCTCGAATTTATCAATAGAGATGATTTCTATGGGAGGCTTCCACGCCACATTAATTTGGCACCTAATCAAGTGGACCCTTACATTGGAAGCTCAGCAGTGAAGCGGATAATGGTTGGTGTGAACCCTTCTTCTGCGGTGTACAATCCTTTTGAAAAGGTCGCTGAAGCAAAATTGGATGCGTTAGTGGAGTTCATGCGGACAGACTTGTAAGTTATTTTCGTGCTATACCCTTATTAATGACTTGTAAGTTATTGAAACTAGATGGAATCTTAGTTTACATTCATATTTGCAGAGACAATCCGTTGGATGATAGCCTTAGACTGGTTCAGTTCTATGCTCAGCTGATGACACCTAAACAACTTTGGCCACCGAATAATGATAGATTTGGGTGGCTGCGTGATCCGGTAAAAATTTTATGACAGACTTGTTATTTAAGAGTTCATATACTGATAAGTGTTTTCATTATATATGTTGCAGCACATGGTTGCTGTTATGGATTTGTTCCGACAACGGTCTTTAGCCAGCCCCACTCCCTATCGGAGCGAAAGGATTGCTTTCCTTGACCCTTCGTTCACAAGTTTGTGGTGTAGTGAGTACAAAAACGATTTCCTCAGGGATAAGGATCACTATACGTTTCGTCAAGGGTTCATAAATACCTTTAATGGTACAGCCCCAGAGTTCGCTTGTACCAACAAGAAATGGGGTGAGGATGTGGATACGTTGTACATCGTCCACAATATCAATGATGAACATTGGATTGCGGTCGAAGTTGATATCGTTAAGGGAAGGGTGAAGGCATATGATTCCATCAATACTGCGTTTAGCGAACCTAGGCTGAAAGAGGAATGCAGACCGTACACGAAGATGATTCCTCTTTTGTTTAAGCAGATGGCACCACCGGAGAGGAGGAAGAAAATGAGCGAGGCGGCATACAGCTTTTACAGGGTAACAAGTTTCCCGCAAAACTTTCAAAGCGGCGACTGTGGAGTTTACACATTGAAGTTTATCGAGTGCCTTGCGCTTGGACATACTACAACCGGGCTAAGCGATTCCACCGTTGGTGCGTTGCGTGTGAAATATGCAGCAGAGGTGTTGGATGAGCTCCCGGCTGAGGAGTGTTTCCAATTATCTTGCCCGCTGCCTCGGGGAACAAACGATGGTGATAGATTTCCACTACAGACTGATTCGTTGCAGTAATCATATCTCGTTCAATGCAGGGCATGAGATTAATTGTTAGTTATGGCACACTGTTTAATTGTGAGGGCTGATTAATTGTCCAAGCGCCTACACAAATTTGTGGCAGACTTATTTTGAGACTTACGGTGGTAGATTTATTATTGTGGCAGACTTATTTTGGTAGATTTGTTTCATCAGCTTGTTATTATGCCTGATATATTTATCTCACTACGGTAGACTTACACATACTTGTGCGTGTCTCAAGACTTATTATAACACAAACACAATTCGAGTACAAAGTAAAACAAACATGTAATACAAAGTGATAGTTCAGATTGTAAAAAAAAAACACAGCTAAGATTGGCATGTAGCGCGATTATGGCCAGCCTTTTTACATTTTCCACACGTAGCTTCTTTGCGTGGACGCTTACTCTCCATAGCGACCTCAAATGCACTCTTCATTCTGGAGTTCTTCGGTCTCCCCGGCGGTTGATGAACGATCGGAGGTTTGCAAACTTTGGCTATCACATTTTCTGGTACAGGGAGTGCCACATCTCTTGGCATTACGGTTTTGGCGTATGAATTGAACAAGGAAGTGCGTCTAAAGTAGGTATGGGCGAGCGAGATACGTGATATACCTGCAGCTTCTGCGGCTGCAATCGCATGGACACATGGTAATTTATCCAAATCAAACCTGCGACAAGTGCATTTCTTCTCTGTCAAATTAACGACATGCAATACCCCCCCGCATGTCACTTGTAGTTGATCACAATCAATCTCCTGCACTGTCCATAGCTTTGCATTTTCCACACGAGACTGCTCATCAAATGTCACATATTGGTGTTATAAACGACAATAATGTTATGCAAGACGACAATAAAGTTACTGAAAATAATTTACTGCAAAATGTACCTCTAGCAACTTCTCTACACCTCTGGTCAATGTAGTTTTCATTAGGGTTGCGTTTTTTCTCCTCGCAGCAAACCACCTTGTTAACAACGACCTCGCAGAATCGAGAAGTTGCACTATTGGTGAACCTCTAAAAGGGGATAGGACGCTATTTAAGGATTCCGCTATATTGCTTGTCGTGAAGTTGTACCTATTCCCAGGGAAATGCACACGGGTCCATAACCGAACATCAGCCTTCACTAAATACCCATGAAGCGCCGGATCTAAAGCTTCTATTTGTGCAAAGAACTGATTAAACTCTAGAAGCCTATATGCGGACGCGGCCTTTTTTACAAGTCCGAAACATTCTCGTGTTCTGAATTTGAGCAAAATATTCTTATGCAAATGGTATGTGCAAATCCCCCTCGATGCCAACGGATACACTTTTTTTATTGCGTTCTTTATTGATTTATGTCTATCCGAAATCATGGCTAGACCCTCGTCGTCCGGGATAACACGGTGTAGCTGTCTGAAGAACCACTCCCACGACTCATGATTCTCAGTATCAACAACGCCAAATGCAATCGGAAAGATGTTGAAATTTCCATCTTGGGTTGTGGCGGTTAATAGTGTTCCCTTATATTTACCTTGCAAATATGTGGCATCAACGACAACAACCTTACGCATATACGGGAATCCGTGTATGCTTGCAGCAAAAGCAAGGAAAAGAAACTTAAACCTGTCTTCCTCGTCCACCTCGAGATTAATGAGTGTCCCAGGGTTTGCTCGTCTGATCATGTACAAGTAGACGGGGAGATCTTCGTATCCACTCTCCAAACTGCCGGAAACAAGTTGGCGCGCAAACCGTAATGTCCGATGGGCCTTCCAGTAGTCCATCTGCAGTCATAACAGATGTGTCATAACAAGTCTATCGTGACATATAAAACAAGTCTACCGTAACAAGTCCACTGTCACTTCGAGAACATGTACCTTAATTCCATATCGTTTATTCAAAGCGTCTGCGACATGGCAAGGTAATACAGTCTGTCCAACACAGCCTACAAATTCGCTGTATAGCCTTCCCAGGAGGTCAGGTTTAGCTTGCCGAGAACGACAAGAACGCTCTGTAATAGAACACGAGTGCAGTTGGACATAACTCTTTACGTAAAACTCGGGACCAGGCCCAAGAGCAGCCGCCCTCGCCCTCCATGTACATCCTTCGACCCAGCAGTTTACCGTCAATAATGTAGGCGTTGAGTACACGACATTATAATCGAACTTCAGTGCAACGGAAAGCATCTTCAATCTGAGCACCAAATCCTTTTTGGTTGGATATCGTTGGCCGACGGCCAATTCAACTGAACCGCGTTCTAACTGCAGAAATTCAGGTATCGAACTTTCTCCCCTTTTCTTCGGTGGCAGGAAAAACATTTCTTCCTCTTCTTTTGAAAATCTTCCTTTGGTGGTACCGTATTCTTCATCCCCAGAGCTTGCACCGTCCGGATCATCACAGCAGTCAAATCTCATCTCTTCGTCGACTTCCTCGTCACTATCACTATCAATTAATAAGTCATCTTCTCTTGTATCTCGAACACCTTCATGGCATGGCGTTTTCTTGCCCGTCTCCACGATTTCCACGCATAGACGGGCCGTATGGTTTGTAAATTGCTGCAGAAATGACCTGAATTGTCTAGAATTCGTAACAAACACTGGAGGTGTAGTCACCACACTTTTCGTGACCATGTAGCTCAATTGTACCTCATAAAACCGCTGATCGACCCCAAGCTCTTCAAACACCATCCGATGGAAATCACCATAAGAGGTTCGAAGGTCAGCCCCAACAGTTGTAGATCTTCGAGACTTGTCTGCAATGAAAAACCATCGGTTTTGTTGTGCTTTCCATGTACCACACACCAAAATCACCTGATCCATTGAAGATAGAGAGATATCGATTAGTTGAGATACCGATTTTGAGGAATATAGATCGAAGATAGAGCATTCATGGCAGACGGCAACCCTAATTGCCGATGAAGATGACTGGTTTTCGTGAAGATTTCGACAACTCGGAGGTCGAAATCGTCTTTTCACCAAACTCACTTATTAAGTCTACCAGCACGTACAATTAATAAATTAAATCTACCATCACGTAATGTTAGAAAATGTAACCCGGTTTAAAACAAAACCGGTCGAAACCGCCGCATTCTTTAAGTACTCTAAACCCTAATTCAGTCTTCTCCTCAATCGATCTTGTGCTTTCTTTGACGGCACCGACCGACAGTCGAGAATTCACCTCAATCGACCCTCTTCAATTCGCACTTCTTTCTAAGGTAAGATCGACTAACATATTTCATTCTCCTCTGCTTTCGCATAAACCTTTGATTTAGGCGGGTTTCGTAGATTCTGTGTTACAAATGGTTTCATTGTTGTCTCCAAAATCTAGTAAACCCTAATTTTACATTGTGAAATAGTTCATTTCGTCAGTATAGAAGAGATCTCTGGTGTTGATTATGTTTATGTTTCGGTAACGTTGATTATGTTTCGGTAACGTTGCAGAGATGAAGATGGTAGATTTGTTGATTTGTTGGTGGTAGATTTGTTTGCAGTGTCGGTAGATTTGGTTATATGTGGTGATAGATTTATGTGCGGTAGATTTGTTTCAATTTGCAGATACCATGGACCCCAACGATCCTAACGTTTATGAGGAGAAGAAAATGAGGAAGCACATCCGGATGCTTGAACTGTGGAAAGATGGTGACTATGGCATAATGTCATGGTGTCCTTGTGGTGAACCACTGACCGAAGAAGTCATCGACGGGACAAGATACTACACATGCGGGCAGTACAAGGTATGTTTGGAATTTTTTATTTTCAAGTTATGTTAAATACTTTTGGATTTCGAATTGATGTGATCATGTGGTGTATATGCAGTACGACAGCTTCCTTCACGTTCGAAAGAGGTGGGATAAGGCTATTGGACAGGAGGTTGTTAGGCTAAAGGAGGAGAATGAAGAGCAGGCGAAAAAGATTTCTGATCTCGGTTTTCAACTTGAAGACACTAAAAAGGAGATTGCACAGCTCTGGGACACGGTCAGGTTCGGTTGCGGCTGTGAATCCTGTAAGGACAAAGTCGCAAAAACGTTTGCTGTCTAAGTAGAGAACTTTGTGCGTTCTCTTTTATGTTCGAAGTGCTGAGTTAAAAAACTTTTATTTCCTTTGATGAACTACATGAGTTATGTCTTCATGTTAAACCATTTCATATTCTAATGTAATGTGTTGTACTTTTGCACTACTCGTTTTTCGTATTTTTCTACAATAAAGTCTTAAACCCTAAAAACCCTAAGACTATTCAAAAGTGTAAACCCTAACCAACATATTCAATCATTGGCAAACATTTGCCACATAAGCGTTTTCAAACCCTAAACCCTAAAAGTATTCAAAACTTTAGGGTTTGCAAACATATTGAATCGTTGGCAAAAATATGCCACATAAGAGTACTCAAACGCAAACAGTATTCAAATCCTTAACCGTAAACCCTAAACTGAAAATAGTTGTTCTATTGCATGTGTCGTTTGGACTTTTCTCACATATAGTTTTCAAACACTAAAGTGAAAAAGTTGATACTCTCTATTTCATGTGTCGTTTGGATTTGTTTAACATAGAGTTTTCAAACCCTAACCCTAAACCCTAAAAGTATTCAAAAGTTTAGACCCTAAACCCTAACCAACATATTGAATCCTTGGCAAAAATTGATGGTTTGACAAAAAAAACCCGCATTACATTGTAACACAGTCAAATAGTTCATCCCTATATACCCTATATACCCTAAACCCTAAAACCTAAACTTTAAACAAAATCGGTTAACAAAAATCTACCGCAATACAATCTTAACCAAGTTTATATAATAACTCTACCAATCGAACATTAATCTACCATCATTAATCATAGAACAACCATGTGAAATTCAGTTTTTTTTGTTTTTCATGCTACCAAATCTACTACCATTGACAATAAATCTACCAGAAAATATGATTATCTACCATCAAATAAATTATATCTACCGCACTAACATTTATCTACCATCATTAACCTAAAATCTACCATAACTAAATGTCTACCATCATTCATAATAACTCTACCATCTTTTAATAAATCTATTGTCAAACATAATAAATCTACCAAACTCTACCCATTATTCGACCGGAAGATTACTAACTCTACCAAAAATATGTAACTCTACCACAACATAAATTTAACTCTACCGTTCGGTTTGCAACTCTACCGTTTCGAAATAACTCTACCACCAAAGATAATACGTCCTCAAACCACAACTCTACCGGAGGATGCAAAACTCTACCGCTCGAAAAATAAATCTACCGTTCCACACTAACTCTACGGTGTCATAAAATAACTCTACCGTTCCACACTAACTCTACCATCATTACTTCGGTAGAGTTATTTTTCGGCGAAAGCTGACGTGGCAACCTTTCATTAATGGCAGTTTCGTAAATACCGTTTTTTGGATACAAAGAAATGGGGGTAAATTGGGTAAAAAAGTTTTTTCATCTGAAAAAATGGAAGGAGGTTGTTCTAGTCATTAAGGCATACTAAAAGGTTATTATAGTTATTGCCCCATTTTTTTATGGTAACTATGTCGAGTATTGTATAGAAACGAAACGAAAGAGTTAAAGGAGTTAACCTAGAGAAAATTAACTTGAGAAACATGCTTCACTCCAATGATTACAAAAGCTTACACGACCATTATAGAGTCCTTGAGGTTTTTCAGTTTCAACTGTTATAGCCAAATTCCTGATTTTATACCAACATGAATTGGATGATAATGATTTTATTATGAGTCCTAATGATATGTGATATTAGCTTTTTCAAGTGCCTTAGTGACATCATCCGAGACAATGTATCTATCATAATCAAACTCCAAATGACTTTAATCCATTTTACAGTGATGCTCTTCCTCTGTTTCTCATCGTCAGGAGCATTACAAACAAAACAAAACAATCCTCAACGTTGCTCGTTAACTGAAACACGACCTCCGGTGAATAGAGCCATCAATTCAGGTACCAGCTCCTTGTCATCGTGATCTCTAACGTACTTGTTTAAGAAAGCTTGATCGGTAGGCAGAAACACCATCGACATTTTTGGGAGTTCGCCATTTCTCCCGAGCAATCCTTTGGACATGAGAGCTTTGATAACGTTAGACCTTGGCACAATCCTCTTCTCCATGCTTAAACCAAGTACCGCAGGGTTTGAAGCCACAGCCTTTAGTGGCCAATTCATCTTCTTCACAAGAAACTCAGTCTTCTTCTTCACCGTCTCTGCAGATAACCCAATGCACGAAGGATAACGCTTGACCATCATCTTAAACTCATCTCTGCTGAATCCTAGTTCCAGAAATGTATCCACGGAATTCAATATCTTCACCTCTGAGTTTACCAGAAACTGAGGCCACTTCTTGAAAATCGCCCATACATCCTCCACAGGAAAGCCTAACCTTTCATAGACGTTGACCTTTTCTTGAATTGCTCTGTCACTCAATTGGTAAACAGCATGTAGAGCTGAGACAAACTTTGTGGTTTTGGGATCAAAACCCATCTCGACGACCTTCTTGAGGGATTCTTCAAATCTTTCTTTCCCACAGCAGAGATTACGATGATCGGAGATGAGCGATGAGAACAACAACCTCTGAGGCACGCCCAATTCTCTCAAAACCAATACATTTCTGATTATGTTCCCCTGTGCACTACCTTGTTGCAAAGAAGAATGGCATAACGTTTTGTGATTGAAACTCTTATCAGCTTCTATAATCTCTTTGACGAAATCATAGTATACGCTGATAGTGTTTCCACCTTTCTTTCCCAAGATTTTCGGAACTGTTGAAACAATCTCAGTGAGCTCAGAGGTTGAAGCTCCTATCGACTGAAGAAACTGAAGCTTGGGAGCAAGAGATTTCTCAGCATCTGCTATAAGCAATAGTGGATAATCCTTAATGATGTCGGAGATCTGAGAATCTGTGAACCCATGACTTCTAAAAAGTTTCAGAACTGAATCCGGATTACCCTTATCCTCGATACTGACTCTCTTCGAGATCGATCGTGCGAGTTTTGTAGACAAACCCAGTGAATCAACAAGGTAAGAGACTGTGAAAGTCTTACCTTTTCCAACATCTTCAACTGTCACAGCTGCAGAGGAGAAACAACTGGAAAAAGCAAAGAACGGGTTTTGATTTTGCGCTGCAGATATCAAATGACGACATTTCTGCAACTCAATCAGCCTTCTTCCATGGAGAATCAGAGAATACATGACAAACGCAAATGCAATTACTGAACCGGAGAGCAGCAGAAGAAGCAGAAAATTCTAAAAGACTGTAGAAGCGATTGAGAGCGAACTATCTATTTCATTTCCAGGAAAAGATCGAATCGCCAAAATTTCTACTAATGAGCGGAGAAGAAAGACTCACTCATCGATCAGTGATTCATACTTCGAGTGACAATTGCTACGACTGCTTCGATTTGCAGAGATTCAGCTTCTTCATCCAGAGAGTAGCCAGAAGTCGCCGGAAAACGAAAATAGGGTTTATGAGCAAAAAAAAGACTTCAGAAATCGGAGAGTTTTGTTGCGGGTTTCAAATTTCCCAATCCAAACTCAAACCGGGATTTAAAATAACCAGGTTGAATGAAAAAAGTAATTTATTAACCAAATCATCCAATCTCAAACCAAACCCAATCCAAACTTTGTAAAACCAAACCAAATTAGTAACAAAACTAAAAAATTGTCCCAAATAGAATCAAACCAAATCACATCAAAATATACCGAGTGGAATTTATATTCTAAAATCCAAACCAAACCACAGCAAACCGAAGCGAACTATGGTTTAGTACCAAATGTGGTCTAATTGACGAGAAAACCGAACCACATTGCAATATCAATATGTAGCTTCATCCTTGAAACCATTTCTCGTCTCTTCTCTGCTTCAAAAGTCACACTCACACACAGTCAATTTTTTCTTGTCATGTGCGCTTTGCCACTATTGAAGAACTTTAACATCAAATGTTTCTTAAGTAAACAATAATTTTGCAAAATAAAGGCATAAACTTGCAAAGCACATTAAACAATGCCATAATAACCTTTGCTTAATTGCTATTTGCTGCTATACCTCCTCCAATGTTCTTAGGTCACATATCATTTGGTGTTGCATTACAGTTAAAGATCCAACCTTTGCTAAGTTGCTGTTGCAAGAGTCTAAATAGAAACTTACACACATAACTATAAGTCTCTCATCGTCAGCAGCATTACAAACAAAACAACACAGTCCTCAACGTTGCTCGTTAAAAGAAACACAATCTCCGGTGAAGATAGACATCAACTCAGCCACAAGCTCCTTGTCACCGTGCTTCCTCACATAGTTGTTCAAGAAAGCTTCATCGCTAATCGGAAACATTGTCCCAATTGAAGGGAGTTCACTTCCTCTCTTTCCGAGCAATCCTTTGGACATGAGAGCTTTGATAACGTTACACCTCGGGACAATCCTCTTCTCCATGCTGTATCCAAGCATCTGTGGCTGTGAAGCCAGAGCCTTTAACGGCCAATTCATCTCCTTCACCACAAACTCAGTCTTCTTCGTCACCAACTCTCTAGATAATCCAATGCACTGAGGATGACGCTTCACCATCATCACAAACTCATCTCTGCTGAATCCTAGACCTATAAATGTCTCCACAGAGCTCAATATATTATTCTCTGAAACACCAATGAATGCCGGATGCTTCCTGAACATCTCCCATACCTCTCCCACTTCAAAGCCTAAACTTTCATAGACTTTGACTTTGTCTTGTATTGTTTTGTCGCTCATTTGGTAAACAAAGTTTAGAGCTTGCACAAACTTCAACGAGGTTGGATCAAATCCCATCCCAACAACCTTCTTAATGGTATCTTCGAATTTTGCTTTACCACACACGGTACGGAAATTGGAGATGAGCATAGAAAACAGGAGCTTCTGAGGAACACCTAACTCTCTCAAAACCAATACGTTTCTGATCTTGTTCTCGATTGCACTACCTTGTGGCAGAGAAGAATGACATAAAGTTTCAAACTTTGAGCTCTTATCAGCTTCTACAATCTTTTTGACGAACTCATAGTATTCGCTGATAGTTTTGTCCTCTTTCATTCCCAGCATTTTAGGAACTTTGGAAACAATCTCAGTGAGCTCAGACCTTGAAGCTCCTCTGGACTGAAGAAACTGAAGCTTGGGAGCAAGAGATTTCTCAGCATCTGCTAAAAGCAACAGTGGATAATCCGTAATGATGTCGCAGATCTGAGAACCTGTGAAGCCATGGCTTCTAAGAAGATTCAGAACAGAATCTGGATTTCCTTTGCCCTCCAAGCTGACTCTCCGAAAGATCGATTCAGCGAGCTTTGTAGTCAAACCCAGAGAATCAACGAGGTAAGAGACAGTGAAAGTCTTCCCCTTTCGACCATCTTCAAGAGGACTCACATCAGCAGCAGAGGAGAAGGAACTGGAAAAAGCAAAGAACAGATTTTGATTTTCCACAGCAAATCTCAAATGACGACATTTCTGCAACTCGATCAACCTTCTTCCATGGAGTATTAGAGAATACATAACAAACGCAAATGCAATTACTGAAACCGGAGAGAAGAAGAAGCAGAAAGTTCAAAGACTGTAGAGGCGATTCAGAGAGCTTGAGTGAATATATCGAATCGCCCAGATTTCTACTAACAAGCGGAGAAGAAAGACTCACTCTTCGATCAGTGATTCATAATATGAGTGACGATTGATGTGACTGTTCGACTTTCCGAAATATCGCTTCACCAGAGAGTAACCCAAAATCGCCGGAAAACGAAAATAGGGTTTATCAGCAAAAAGGAAAGAGCTTTGTGATTTTGGGATTCGATCCCTAATTCCTCGGTTAACAAAATATACAGAGTTTTGTATCTGCTTGGGTTGGAACCAGTTACCTAATAACTTGTTGCTACAGACATCTTTTTGTGGGCACTCTCAATTACAAAAAGAACCTCGGTTTGGTTGCACAAATCTTTAAACCGAATAAAAATTTCGAAACCGGTACCAATATTTTCATTTCAAACTCAAACCGGCTTATAAAATAACATGATTGAATGAAAAAGGAAATTGATAACCGAATCGTCGGTCTTTCCATGATTTTTTTTGGGTGTAAATGTTAAGATTAATTGATTTAACTTATATCACACGAAACTTACCGACCTTAATTCTGACCTAAACTACTAAAGCATTATGTCTTCTATGCTTGATTAGGGTTTATACAACAAAACAAACAAAAGATACAATGAAGAGAGGAAACAAAAAACAAAAAACAAAAAACTCAACCTCTTCGCTGCCGTGAAATCTCCACCACCGGCGATGAAATCTATATTCCTCTCGATCTAACGGTGGAGATAATCAACAAAATCCACAGCTTGAAGTCTCTCACGAGGTTTAAATGCGTCTCAAAGCAATGGTCACCAATTGTCAGCAGCCGTATAGCCTTCATTAAGCTGATGAGGCCTCGGCCTTTGAGACGGATTTGGATGCCAAGATTAGAGAGAAAGAGAGAGAGAGAGCGATGGAGGAGAAACACGGCCGGTTTCTGTACAAAGGCTCTAAACATACTGAGAGAGAGAAGAAGAAAGTTGTTGTTGCTTTAGGGATTGATTAGGTTTAGGGTTTTTTATTTATTTTTATGAATAATCTTTCTTCGTTGGAGTTTCAACTTATCTTTGGTGTGCTTTTCGTTTTGTTGCTGTTTTAGTCGCTCTTTCAGCTTTATTGGCTTGTTTATTTGGAGGCTCATAAAGGTATTCATTCACATTCAGAGATTCCAAAACCTCTTTGATCTTGCGATTACAAAACTCTAAATTGCGAAAAAAAAATTCATCAACAAAATCTCTTATTTCTGCTTCCCAGTTACAAATTGGAGATACATAAACTAAAAGATCTCAAGATCAAACTCTCTAAAGATCAAACTCTTAGCTTTGTATAAGAATAACTCTCTTATTTATATGTTTAGAAACTAACTCAAAACTAAACACCCAAAACTCTTGATACTTTGTCACAACCTGACAAGAGTATTTATAGGTAAAACACAACCTTGCTTATCCTATTACAATTAGAATTAGCTACTCCTAATCCTAATGGAATTGTGTCTAAGCTCTCCTTATCCTCATACAACTCAATGAGGCTTCTTGAGCTTCAAGCCTTCGAAGCTTACCCAACAATCTCCCTCTTAAGCTTCGACTTCGTCTTGGACATGTCTTGAACTCCAATGAAGCCTCTCATTTCCACTTTCACACCAGCCGGTTTCTCAACGAGAAACCATGTCTTGTTCCTTACAATGGAGTCTAGCTCACTTTTCATTGCATCAATCCATTCTTTAGGGCTAGCAGCTTCATAGCTCTCCACAAGAATCTGGGCTACCTTATCGCATGGTCACCTTGAGGGCTTTGTGTTCCCACATCCATTTGTCCAGGTCTACATCTTTGAACCTTGTCTCTGATACCAATTCTAGGGCTTTTCAAGCCCGTGTCCAACTCTCTAATAGTATGATATTGTCCGCTTTGGGCCCATGTATCTTAGCCCTCACGGATTTATCTTTGGGCTCCTTCCCAAAAGGCCTTATACTAATTAGGGTTGATGACACTACTTATATATTAGACACTTGTTCGTCTAATCTTCCGATGTGGGACTTGGATTGATATCCAACATAAACAAAAGTTAATCATTTTAATGTCAATTGTCAAAACATCCATCGACGAATGTAAACCTAAAAAAAAAAAAAGAACAAACTTTGACGTTGCTCACTCTTGTTGGTCTATGAAACATGTTCTCTGGTGTTTAAGATAGCCTAAACTAGTTGTTGTATGAGTCAAAGATTCATAAAGTTTACGTCCAGAGAATGAAATAATTGTTGTATGATTACATAAAATTTATGCTAAAAAAGTGTTTGGTAAAATTCCTTCTTCTTCAACGACAAAGAATTCACCAACGGATCTATCTAAAACAAAGCTTGCTAATCAGGCTGAAGGCGACGGCGACGACAAGCTCTGGATCTTGATGATGAATTCATCTTTCGCAGTTTGAGCAATCTCGCGAGCCTCCAGGCGGTAATCATCTTTGGCAGCTCCAATCACCTTAGTTCTAACCACCTTGTCGAGGATCTTGTCTTCTTTCATCAAGATAAACGTTGGCAGTTTGGTGACAGCGAATTCCTAGACAACATTCTGAAAGAAAACACAAAAATGAAAGTTAATACTTTACTTACTTACTACTACTTACATTGGTAGACTGAAAGAGTTGATGAAGACTTACATGCAATTCCTCTACGTTGACCTCGAAGAACACTACGTTAGGGAACTGCTTTGCACACTCGACAACGAAGTCGTCAATCAAACAGCAAGGTGTGGGCACCAACTCGCGTTGAAGTATATCACAATCTGAGTCCATTAGTTTTCAATACACAAGTGTTAGAAACCAAAGGCCATTATTCATATTGTTTCTTGGAGGTGAAGAAAAGAATTGAGTTAATTCGATTAGGGCATGAAACTAGGTCATATTAATTCAAACCTAATTCTGAATCACCTCATATCCAAAACAAGAAGGTTTAACATCACTAGCTAGCTAAAGAGAATCAAAACCCTAAATTCTTTGAAACAATAAGCAGCGCAATCGATTAA
This sequence comes from Erythrophleum ivorense, assembly GCA_026724425.1. NCBI lineage: Eukaryota > Viridiplantae > Streptophyta > Magnoliopsida > Fabales > Fabaceae > Erythrophleum > Erythrophleum ivorense. The sequence continues at coordinate 461,242 of JAIUCV010000259.1, read as the reverse complement.
AACCCTAAATTTTTAAAAAAAAATCGAGAGGACACGAGAAGAAAACGATAAAAAAAAGTACCAGATGTGGTGTTGTGGCGATATAAAGGTGATAAGTTCAAAGAAAGATTCTACACAAAGAATACATGGGCTCTGATCCGTAATATGCACTCTACATGTGAATGGTATAAGGGTATATGGTTTCCGTATGCAACACCCAAATACTCATTCATATCTTGGCTTGCTGTTCACAATCGTTTGTCAACAGGGGATCGAATGCTGACTTGGAACACAAGAGCTACCGGATCTTGTATCTTATGTGGGGATATGGAGAGCCGGAATCATTTGTTCTTAATTCCAGTGCAAGTATTCGGAGGAGATATGGTCGGGGCTCACTCGGAAGCTTCTTGGAGCTCATTTTTTTAACCAAAATTTAAAGGTTGATGATGCCGGAGACTAAACTCCTCAACTTTCTCTTAGCAAATGGGCTTTTTCGGCCCATTCGCTTTCTTTACTAATCAATTAGAAATGAAAAGTGTCCAAATTTTTGTTTTACTGTACTTGTTGTAGCAGTCAAAGATTCAACCTTTCTTTATGGTTTTTGCTTGGAGGTTGCCTCAATGTCGCTGCCTTCCGGTGAAGATTGCCCATCAACTCAAGCACAAGCTTGTAATCTTGATTCATCACTTTACCAAACCAGACGAAACTAGATGGATTTTCACTTCCTCTGGACATGAGAGCTTTGATTATTACATAACAGAGTTATTGAGTCTCTAAAACCACAAATGCTTCACTCTCAATGATCTCATCAACTGATTCAAAACCATACATTCCTTCTTTTTTGCAACTAATCTCTGAAAAGAATTTCAACAAGATCAAACCTTCTTTAACAACAAACAATTCACCAACGAATCTAAACTTAACAAAATTCACCAACGACAACCCTTCTGATCTATGAAGCATGATCTCTCGTGAAGATAGACATCAACTCAGCCACAAGCTCCTTGTCATCGAGCTTGCTTACGAACCTGTTTAAAAACACCTCATTGGTACTCTTCAAAACATACTCCATTGAAGGTAGTTTGCTTCCTTTAGACATGAGAGCTTTGATCACATTACACCTTGGCACAATCCTCTTCTCCATGCTGTATCCAAGCACCTGAGGAAACAAAGCCACAGCCTTTAACGGCCAATTCATCTGCTTCACCACAAACTCAGTCTTCTTCTTCACCGTCTCTGCAGATAAACTAAGACACCTAGGAAAGTTTTTGAGTATTGTCGTGATCTCATCTTTGCTGAATCCTAGACCTCGAAATGCTTCAACAGAGTTGGCTATCTTCTGCTCCGAGAGTGCCAGAGAGATTGGAGACTTCTTGAAAATCTCCCAAACATCTCCCACAGCAAAGCCTAACCTTTTATCCAGAATACAGAGCTTCTCTTCTATTGTTTTGTCACTCAGTTTGTAGAAAACTTTAAGAGCTTCCACAAACTTTGAGGTTGTGGGATCAAAACCCATCTCAACAACCTTCTTGAGAGATTCTTCAAATCTCTCTTTCCCACAGACAATTTGGTTATCTGATATAAGCAATGAGAACAACAACCTCTGAGACACTCCCATTTCTCTTAAAACCAAAACGTTTCTGATTTTATTCTCCTGCATACTACCTTCCAATGAATGGCATAACTTTTTGTACTCAAAACTCTTATCAGCTTCTATAACCTCTTTGACGAAATCATAGTATCTGCTGATAGTGTTTCCACCTTTCTTTCCCAAGATTTTCGGAACTGTTGAAACAATCTCAGTGAGCTCAGAGGTTGAAGCTCCTCTTGATTGCAAACACTGAAGCTTGGGAGCAAGAGACTTCTCAGCATCTTCTATAAGCAACAGTGGATAATCCGTAACGATGCTGGAGATCTGAGAATCTGTGAAGCCATGGCTTCTAAGAAGACTCAGAACAGAATCTGGATTTGCCTTATCCTCGAAAGTGACTTTCTTTGAGATCGATTCAGCGAGTTTCGTAGTGAAACCAAATGAATCAATGAGGTAAGAGACTGTGAAAGTCTTCCCTTTTCGACCATCTCTAGAACTAGTAGAGAAGAACAAATTGGAAAAAGCAGAGTCATTACGAAAAAGGTTCACTGAAGAAATTCTCAAACTACGACATTTCTGCAAATCGACCAATCTTCTTCCATGGTGAATCAGGGAATACATGAAGAGGGTAAAGCTACTACAACACCACCAAATGCTCAAAATTTCAATTCGAGAAAACGAATCAAAAGCTCAACATTTCTGCAAACTTACTAAAGAGCGGAAAGAAGAAAAGACTCACTCATCGATCATAGAACAAGTTCCGGTTTGAGAGACGGTAAAGATTGATTGATGAGTAATGGATCTTTTAAGGATTCATTCACTAGCGAAACTCAGTACCGCAAAGGATCCAAATTTGGGGGAGATGTAGAAAAAAAGGGAACGATTTTTAGGGTTTTTGAGCTTCACAAAATTAAAATTAAAATTTCTGTGCTCAAAATTCGAATTGTTTTTAAAATCATAAATTTATTAAAAGAAATTTCATTTATAACTGTTAAAAAAAATTATTAACCGCTTTATTTAAATGAAGGTTAATAATCGAATGCAAGAGAAGGATTAGTAGTACCCCTAATTAATTTAAGGAAGTTTAGTAATATGATCTAAGTCACAATTAATCCCACATAAGAAACTGTTGATTAACAAGAGGACGTATACCCGCAACTGGAGGTCCCGACGGTCATACATGTATCAGCTGACAGATGCCAGGTGGATGGCGCTTGGAAAGCGACCGAATGTAGGGCAGGTTTGGGATGGTATTATTCCAATACGGATACGGGCGACAAGCTTATAGGTACATGCAACCTCCGGCGGGGCCTATCGTCCCTTCAAGCAGAGGTGGAGGCTCTAATATGGGCTATGCAATGTATGGCATAACAAGTTAATAATGGTGTTCGAGACGGACTGTTCCGACGTGGTGAAGATGGTGTCTGCACCTGAGGAGTGGCCGGCATTCGCAATTCTATTGGACGAAATTGGCAGATGTAAAATGCGGTTCACCTCCTTTTCCATTGTCCACATATCAACAACGAAAAACACGAAGGCAGACAAATTAGCACGGAGTGCTCGAGATCTACCTACTGATGTGTATTATGTTAACTCTGTTTCATCAGCTTGGATTCCTGAGTTGTTGTAGAAGTATAGGCTGTTGACAAAAAAAAAAAAGAAAAAGAAACTGTTGATTAAGGTCCGATTGGTAAAGACCGTGACTTTAGGCTGTAACTGTAGACTTTTGGCTGTAGAACTTTAACTGTTACTTTATATATTTTTTAAAGTTTGGTAACAAAAACTTTTAAAACTGTGACTGTTATTTTAAAATTTCATAATTTTTTATTTTTCATGAATATAAAATATAGATGAAAATTAAGTTTTATTTATTATTTTTTAATATTTCTAACTTAAATATATTTTTAGCATTTAAAATCTATTTAAATCATTAAATTTTTAGTTAATAATAATGTTTAATTATAAAATATTAGAAAATGGATCTCAAAAGAATGAGAAAAAAATATTAACTATTAAATAGTTAAAATTGTAAAATGATAACATTCATTTTATGTTAAAAATAAGTTTAAATCTATTTGGGAAAAGAAGAAAGAATAAAAATAATCAAAAAATAAAGTAAATTAAAAAACTCACGGAAGAAAAAGAATAAAAGCCTTGAGAAGTGACTTTTAAAATCAAAGAAGAAAACACAAACAAAAAGTGCTAAAAAAAAGTTTCTAAGGCTGTAAAGAAATATAGTCACTAAAGCCTAGATAAAAAAAATTGTCCTCTCTTCGTAAAGATAGGTTGGTTCTTTCACTTCTTTGAACATTATGATATTCTTGAAATGCAAGGTAGGTTGTTTTTTTTTTTTTTTTTTTAGGGTTTATATTCTCATATATGTTTAACTTTTGAATCCTAGGACGTTTTGAAGATGTTTGGTAACCGAAAGGTTCTGTTCGACAACAAAACTCATGATGAAGGCAAGAAGGTTGAGCAAGTCAATAAGCTTCTCTCTCTAGTAGATGAAATCAAAAGGAACAACAATGGACTGATGGCATGTACAAGGAGATAAAGGTAAAGATTTATGTTACATATCTCAATGGTTTCCCCTCGATAATATTTTTGCATTGAATAGATATAATCCTATATGTGAGTACTATCTCAGGAACATAGCGACAAACTAAGAAAGGAGCTTGAGGAGCTTGAAGCAAAGAAGCATCCAGCTGATTTGGAGTCAGAGTTGAAAGATAAGTTGCATGCATCGTTTGAAGAGAGTGTGACCCTTATGTCTAACGAGGTAAGAAAATAATTAATAATGAGTTGTAAATTGTTATTTGTTTTTGTATGCTAAATAGCATCTTGATCTTTCGCTATGGTGGAGAAGAAGCTGAAAGCTGGAAAAGAAGAGCAGAAAGCTGCTGTGCAGCAGGCGCAGGAGCAATCGATGATTTTTGGGGCACCTATGAGTAGCTGGTTGTCGGATACTAGCTGGTTGCCGGACTGGTGGGTGGGGAGTGAGTGGGAGAAGGCCTTCGTACGAGGGTCGCAAGGTCTTATGTAAGCAGTGACGGAAAAGTATTGTGGTTATGGTTTTCACATTTAACTAAATACCAGTTTCTTGCAAGCAGTCAACCAATGAACAATGTCTTGTATGAAATAAATAACAGTATCAAAAGAAGATATTGGGATGCTATGTGATACAGTTGAGGAGAATCTTTTCTTCCAAATTTCAATTTGTTCTTACTTTTGTTTTTGTTTTTGTTTTCTTCAAAATTATGTTTACTATTTTCCCATTTTGCACCTCAGAGTTGATGCTCTATCCAAAACAATAATGTTGTTTCTTTTGTGTGTGGACTTTCCCATATTTATGTTTGTTTGCTTCACTCTCAATATCTTGACTCATTCTCACTCTCTCAAGATCTCATAACCATCTCCATGATTTGATTCATACGGCCAAATCCATTCAACAACAATGAAATCACAAAATGGCAATCCAAAACATGCATTCTTTATACTAAAAAGAGTTGTGCAAAAATTCTTTCTTCTAGCATAACTAATCTCGAGTTTCAAAAATTACAAAAGAGATCAACACAAATTGCAAAAACCTTATGACCTATGAAGCATGATCTCTGGTGAAGATAGCCAACAACTCAGCCACAATCTCCTTGTCACCGTGCCTCATGACATACTTGTTTAAGAAAGCTTCATCGGCAACCTTCAAAACATATTCCATTGAAGGTAGTTTGCTTCCTCTGTTTCCTCGCAACCCTTTGGACATGAGAGTCCCAGAAAGACTGGACACTTCTTGAAAATCTCCCATACATCTTCCACAGAGAAGCCTAACCTTTTACAGATGATATTGAGTTTCTCTTCTATTGTCTTGTCACTCAATCTGTAAAACACTTTTAGAGCTTGCACAAACTTCCCTGTTGTGGGATCAAAACCCATCTCAACCACCTTCTTGAGTGATGCATCAAAATGTTCTTTCCCACATATAGGTTGGCTTTCTGATATAAGCAAAGGGAACAACAGCTTCTGAGGCATTCCCAATTCTCTCAAAACCAAAACGTTTCGAATTTTGTTCGCTCGCATACCTTCTGGCCATGAATGACATGACTTCTCATACTCTCCGGAGCTCTTATCAGCTTCTACTACGTCTTTGACGAAATCATAGTAGACGCTTATAGATCTGCCTTCTCTCTTTCCCAAGGAGGATGTTGAAGCAAGGTGGGTTTTATATGAACAATGTGAGAGTTGATGATGAGAGTCAGAGAGTTGAAGTCTAATATATTGTTGAAGGGAAAGGTCTTGTTCTTTCTGCAGGCAAGAAAAATAAATTGGTCGTTAGAATTTCGTGAATGTCTTTGATCATTTCATTTGTCGTTTGTCTTGTTGAACATATTGAGGTTTACATACTCGCAAGTTAACGAGTACTCTGCCTTTTGTCTTGTTGTCTTGTTTCGTTTACACGACAAGTCTGTTTTGGGTTTACATAAACTCATAGATCAAAACTTATTAACTTGGTGACTCATAGGATTCTTTAGATGCTCTTTTACCACACAAATTGTCGAAACCATTTATTTATCATTTTGGACACATTGGTTGTAATTATTTTGGGAATCATACTATAAAATACAAAACAAACATATTATCCGGGTGTTACATATATCTCGTATATTATCTGGTTGTTACATATAATGTGTAATCAAACACGATCTTCTTTATTTATTGTTTTTTCGTTTTATTAAAAAACTAATCAAACAAGAATCACATCAATGAAGGATCACACTCAAGATCAAAAAGATCTTTAAGCCAAAAAGAGTAGCACGAGCTGCACGAAGCAAAATGAAATATTGAAATATTAGAAACAGCAATGAGAGAGTATAATATGGGAGATGATTCCATGATCAAGTGTAATCAAACACAATTTTCTTTTTCTTTTTCCTTTTTTGAAACTGATCAAACTCGATCTTATCTTGAGACAAGAATTGCTGTTTACATAAATGAAAGATCTTTCAAGAACAAAAAGATCTTTAAGCCAAAATGTGGTTGGGTAGCACGACAACCACATTTTATAGTTAATGCTTTTTTTTATAATGAAAAATTTAATACTGAATTTTTAATTCGATACTAATAATGATTGTAATTCACGATGCAGCGTATCCATACAAAAAGATAAACAAAGATGCAAAAACTCATATACAACGACACATGATCCGGAGCTTACTTATTTTTTTAATTGATTCCCAAAACAATCGAGAGTCCTATTTAAACATGACATGGTTTTGTTTACTTGTCAAACATTAGTAATCTCTTTGCTGGCTCCTTCATCTTCCCTTCATCTTCTCCTTCGTCTTCTCCTCTATAATGATTTTAAAAATAATTAATATGATAGAACTGAATTAAATATATTTCTTATTTAATAATTTTCGTGATTACCAATTAAGGAAAAGAAATAATTTTTTTTAATTAATAAGTAAGACATATTTGATTTTCTAACCATAATACTGTCGCCCAAAATTTTACCTGATAAAGTTGATGGCTTTTTGTCTTATTACTGATTCAATAATTAATTTAACCCCAAATTAAAATTAACACAATAATAATTGTGTAACTCAAAAAACTTAAATCTTAAAAAAATATAACATACAAGCACATGTCAAGATCTAGTTTTTTAATTATCCCCGAAACAAATCCATAGTCTTATTTAAACATGAGATGTTTTACTTGTCAATTATTCATATAATCTCTTTCATGGCTCATCATCTTCTCAATCTCACCTGTCTCGCATTTGCTTAAGCTGGTTCCACCTTAAGTAAGTTCTCTCATCTTAATATCTTGTTATTAATTCAACTTCAATATAATATTGTTTAGAATCTAGTAGAAAGTTCATCAAGCACTCAAGCTAGCAAATTTGAAACATTACTTTTGTTCAGAAATATATTTCTGGTGAAAACAAAAATAATCTCATATTTTGTTTGATAAGTATCCAAATTATAGTTTTCATTTTGATGATACGTACTTTTTATAAAGATTTTACTTGGATGACACGCTAAGATTTAACAGTTATGCATGAAAACAATCGTTGCAGGAATTCTGTAAAAGATGGATAAGGGTGAAGCAACAAAGCAAGCCCGAAACATAGTCCTAGTAGGTCGTGCAGGGAATGGGAAAAGTGCCACGGGGAACAGCCTCGTTGGACAAAAAGTGTTTGAGTCAGAAGCACATGCAATGCATGGAGCTGTCACGGGAGATAATCACACAATCAACGTGATTAATACTCCAGGTAACATCGATACACTTGAATCTTGGATAGATTTGGAAGCCTGATAGTTTGTCAATGCATTTGTTATTATGGCCTTGAATATATGTGCTTAATGTGTGTCGGGGGCATGTACAGATCTGGCTGACTTGGGTTTATCCGCTGAGTTTATAAGTGGAGAAATCGGTAGATTCCTAACTCTAGCGGAAGGAGGGATACACGCTGTGGTCTGGGTTCTATCTGCAAGGACTCAGATTGAGGAAATGAGTACACTTGGAATCTTGTATGCTCTATTTGGGAGTGAAATCGCTGCTTATGTTATTATCGTTTTCACGGGCGGTGATGTGCTGGAAGAGGAGGGTGTGACACTAGACGAGTTATTGGGTAAATGAAACAACCAAGTTTTTTTTTTTTTTTTTTTTTTTTTTTTTTTTTTTTTTTTTTTTTAAATGATTATAATAATTATCAATGCGGAAATTCTCGAAAGAAATCAATAGTATTAAATCATAAAAAGCCGTTCAACAAATAACCAATAACCAATAACCAATAAAACCAATAAAGAATAAGCAACCTAAACACTAGGTTTGCTACATTATTAAAAAAATAGACTAACACCCTAAAATGATGAATTCCTTGTCAACCACAACAAAAGAGCCAAAATCAAATTCCTAATCTCATCATCCTCTTCTCTCGGTCTCTTTCCGCGGAAGAACATTGCTGTTACCTGCATCACATTGGAATAGAGATGCGTAAGTATTATCATAAATACTGAGTGAGTGGATCATCCTGCCTACAGGCCAAGTACGTCAAACACTAGACAATACATCACAATAACCAACAATAATCCACAACAAGAACAATTCTCAACAACAATAACTCCCTGTCAGGAAACACCCACGTTTCCTGACACCCATGTCGGTGTCGACCGACACCTCTATGGTGTCGAGCGACACTCATCGAGTGTCGGTCGACACCAGCTCGACGCCCAGACACCAAAAGCTACGAAAATCGCATAAACACATAATTTCGTGGGATTCAACCCCCACATCGATCAAACAACAATAAAACTCGACCACAACTCATGAACAACTCGAAAACTCAACAACAAAACCAAAATCAATCAAACTCCAATGAATAACGGACCTACAGTCACGCACTCACCTTGAAACGGATTGAAAGGAAGGAAAAGAGATGAAACAACGAAGAACAGCAACAGAACGAGCCTCCAAACTCCAAAATCACCCTAAAAATCACCTCTTTCTCTCTGAAAACTATCTGCCTCGAAAACTGAGCCTCTCTCGCGGCCACAAGGTTTTTATTCGCGAAATAGGGTTTCCATCGCCTAAACCGGACAAAACCAGCCGACTTGAATCAAACCGGTCGATTTCTCAATAACCGGTGTCGATCGACACCCTTCTTTGGTGTCGGTCGACACCCATCGACCAAAACCAAACCAACCTCAATTCGATCGACTAAACCCGGAATCGCTCACGATAACCGGTGTCGATCGACACACCCCTTTGGTGTCGATCGACACTAAGCATTTAAGAGCTTTTTACACATTTTCTTCGAGATAAATGAACCTTAAACCAACTGTACAACAATCAAACAAGAACATGTACAATCAATCCTCAATTCGCACCTCAAAGAGCATATGTAATCTACTCCCGAATCCCTAATGTCGTTCGATACCACTTCTGACATAACTTTCTGGTTCGCGGATGTTACAATTCTCCCCCACTAAACTGGATTCGTCCTCGAATCCCAACACAAACGTCTCTCCAAGACCTCGAAAACTCATATTTTCAGTCCTATGTTATACGCATGTTTCAAGACATTATTACTCTCAATACCGTAACCAACCGTCACGATATCTATATTGCGGCCCACCGCCACAATATCTATACTACGGCCCACCGCCACAGTATCCAAACCGTGACCCACCGTCACGAAAACAACCCATATAAGTCTGCCGGGCACCCACCGTCCCAACAAAAGTAGACCCACCGTCTACTCTAAAGGCCCACCGCCTCTAGATAAAACGAGTAATAACACTGAAACGCGTACCAACATATGACTAAAAACTTTCAATGACCCCACCGGCCAAAGAAACTCGTAACATCCAAAACGCGAAACCAAAATATGAGGCAAAACTCCATCTCATATAACTCCAAAAATGTATATCGTACAACGAAAACGAAAATACATAAATCCACAACCAACAACTCAAAAGCCAAAAACAAGACTAGAACCACAAAGATGAAGAAGCTCACTCCATAGCCTGCTTGTCGAACCACTTTCCGAACTTCAGCTTCATCTTTGCCTCTGGCTCCCAAGTCTGCTCCTCTGTGCCGCTACAGTCCCACAAGACTCTCAACAATGGCACCCTCTTGTTCCGCAGAACCTTGACTCTCCTCTCAAGAATCCTCACAGGAACCGCCAGAACTGTCATATCTGGCTGAAGATCCTCTGGAATCTCAACCACTAACTCCTCTGAAGGATACAAACACCTCCTCAACATAGAAACATGAAACACCTTGTGAAAGGCGCTCATAATCGGTGGCAACTCCAACCGATAAGCCACTGGCCCAACTCGCTCCACCACTGGAAACGGACCCATAAAACGCGGACTGAGCTTGTTCTCTGCTATGGACCTGTTAGGGCCCCTCAACATAGCCATCTTGAGATAAACTCTATCTCCCACCAGAAACTCAAGCTCACGTCGCCGCCGATCTGCATAACTCCTCTGCCTATCCTGAGCCTCCTTCATGTTCAGCCTCAAAACACGGATCTTCTCCGTCGTCTCCTGAACAAAAGTAGCTCCAAACATGCTGCGCTCCCCCACTTGGGTCCAGCATAACGGTGTCCTGCATGGCCTCCCATACAACGCCTCATAAGGAGCCATGCCAATACTAGACTGAAAACTGTTGTTATAAGCAAACTCTGCCAAACACAGATGATCAGCCCAATGACCACCCCAATCCAGTACACACATCCTCAGCAGATCCTCCAAAGTCTGAATAGTCCTCTCTGACTGCCCATCTGTCTGCGGATGATACGCTGTACTCATATGCACCTTAGTGCCCATCTCCGTCTGAAACGCCCTCCAAAACTCTGAAGCAAACCTCAGATCTCTATCCGACACAATACTGGCTGGCACTCCATGCAACCTCACAATCTCCCACACAAACTTCCTAGCCAAGACAGCCGCTCCATCTGTCTTCTTGATGGCCAAGAAATGTGCTGACTTGGTCAAGCGATCCACAATGACCCAAATAGCATCGAATGTCCGTGAGATAGGCAATCCCACAACAAAATCCATAGTGATCATATCCCACTTCCACTCTGGAATGGGTAAACTCTGCAAAAGACCACAAGGCACCTGATGCTCTGCCTTGACCAAAGAACTAGTGTTGCACCTCGCAACCCAATCTGCCACATCTCTCTTCATCCCAACCCAATGATAATACCGTTTGAGGTCACGATACATCTTGGTCGCACCCGGATGAATCGAAAACTTGCTCGAATGAGCCTCTCTCAAAACCTCCTGTCTCAACTCCACATCCTTGGGCACACAAACTCGCCCACGAACCAAGATAGTCCCATTCGAAGAGACCTGATACTTAGAACCAGACGCCTGCGAAGCATCAATCAAACCCTGATCACTCTGCTGCGCCACTCTGATCCTACTGAGTAAGTCTGCCTGATCAGCTGCCTCTAAACCCAAAGGTTCCTCTGAAATAGCACAAAGACGCAATGTACTAATCTCGCTGACCAAAGCCTCAACACCACGCTCTCTATCTGAATCAACCCTCCGTCGACTCAAAGCATCTGCCTCCAAATTGGCCTTGCCCGGATGATAAAAAATATCCCGGTCATAGTCTGCCAGAAACTCCACCCAACGCGTCTGCCTCGCATTCAGCAAAGGCTGAGTAAAGATATGCTTTAGACTCTTGTGATCTGTAAAGATCTGCACTCTGCCACCATAAAGATAAGACCTCCAAATCTTGAGCGCAAAAACCACTGCTCCCAACTCAAGATCATGTGTAGGACGGTTGCGCTCACTGCCCTGCAACTGCCTCGAAGCATAGGCAATCACTCTGTCCTCCTGCATCAAAACACAACCAAGTCCAACACCTGAAGCATCTGTGTACACTACATATGGCTTCCCCGGATCGGGTAATGCCAACACTGGTGTACTAGTCAACATCACCTTGAGCTTCTCAAAGCTCTCCTCGCACTCATGCGAACATCTGCCTCATCTATCGGAATCTGATGATATCCCGATGCCAAGTCAATCTTGGAGAACCAAGTAGCACCTCTCAACTGATCCAACAACTCGTCGATCCTCGGAAGTGGGTACCTGTTCTTCACTGTGACTCGATTAAGTCCCCGGTAATCAATACACAACCGAAAACTACCATCCTTCTTCTTCACAAACAACACTGGCGCTCCCCACGGCGAAACACTCGGTCTGATGAACCCTTTACTCAAAAGGTCCTCTAGCTGCTTCTTCAGCTCTGCCATCTCTGCTGGAGCCATCCTGTAAGGTGTCTTCGATATCGGAGCTGTCCCGGGCTCTAAATCTATCGTGAAAGGATCTGACCGAGATGGTGGCAATCCCTTCAGCGACCGAAATACATCCTCAAAATCCTGGACAACCTGAATATCCTGCAAAACCACCTCACCACTGGACTCCGTCATAGTAATCGTCGCCAAATAGGCCTCGCAGCCCCGCTCTAACAGCTGCTCTGCCTGAATAGCTGATATCACTATACTCCCTGAAGTCGGTGTCACTCCCTGATAAACCAACTACCCTGCATCCTGCTCAAACACCACTCTACCTCTGTAGCAATCCAGATGAACTCGGCAAGAAGATAACCAGTCCATCCCCAAAATCACGTCATACAGCGCCACCGGACTGATGACTAAATCTGCTGGCATAGACTGCCCCGCAATCCGCACATCAACTGCTCTCGCTCTGCCCGAAGTAGCCAAATAACCACCACCGGCCGCCTTGACAAAGCCTGAAGCCTCGCCCTCGCTACTCCGAATACCACTACTCTCAGCTCTCTCCGGAGTAATGAAGCAATTATAGACACTCCCGAGTCAAACAACACGTGAGACTCAAAACCGCCAACTAACAAGGTCCCTACACACACCACAAGTGTTGAGAACCTCTAAACTCTATCACAGTAAAATAACAGAAACAGACAACACCAACAATTCTACCTTAAGAATGTACAAGTCTGAGTCAAGATTTTACCTGTGATCTGGCCTGACTGACTGGTCTGGCCCACCTCTGCCGAAGTATAAACACGCGGCGCTCCACCTGACAGCAACGCTGCAACCTGAGCTGCCGACTGAATAGCCAACGGCTGAATCGCTGCTGCCACTGCTCTCTGCTGCAACTTGGGACACACTATCTTGATATGCCCCTGCTCCCTGCAGTAGAAACACACTGTCGTCTCTCTGGATGCCGCCCTCTTGGGGCAAGTAGCAACTCTATGATCCAGACTCCCACAACCAAAGCAACCACCCGTACTCGGGCTACTAGCAGATATCTCCTCTGCTCTCCTCTTCTGGCCCTGCGCAGGCCTGCCGCCCCTGCCATGACCAGAACTGTAACCTCTGCGCTGCTGATGCTGCTGCTGGCCCCGAGAATGGGTAGCAGGAACAACTGCAACTGGTACAACTGCTGAGCTCACCGGCTCACGCAAATCCTCCTCGATGGAAGCTGCCAACTCCACTAAACCAGCTATAGTGTGGTACATACCACCTCTGCACTGAGTCATGATGTTCCTCCGAAACCCCTGAAGAAACCTCGACATCAATGCCCGCTCACTCACCAGCTCACCACCAGAATAGACCACCAATCTGCAGAACTCTGCATCGTACTCTCGAACAGACCTCTCACCCTGAGTCAAGTCTAAAAACCTCAACTGCAGTCTGTCACGAGCCTCCTGAGGGAAAAACTTGTGGTTGAACTCCTCGACAAAATCAACCCAAGTCCAAACCTCTCTCCTGGTGCTAACAGACCTCCACCACAAATGTGCATCACCTCCAAGGTAGTGCACTGCCAACTCAACCTGAAACTGCTCTGGACAACGAACTGAATCGAAGTTCCTCTCTAACCTCTGACGCCACTCGTCCGCCTGCTCTGGAGTAACACCGCCCTCAAACGTAGGCGAGCCAATTCTCTGCATCTCCCTCATCATCTCACAATAAGGCGAATACCCAACCGCAACACCCTGCTGCACCGCAGCCTCCTGCTGCTCAACAAAACCGGCACCAACCTGTGCCCCGGCACCAACCTGTGCCCCGGCCGCTGGAGGTGCAACCGGAGCCTGCTGTGGAACTGCCTGAGGAAGACGTGCCAACAACTGCGTCAGTGGCCCCACAATCAACTCTCCCTGAGCTAAAGCAGCGCCCCCACCGGGAACCGCTCCTGCTCCTGCGCCACCACCGGCACCTGAGTTAGCCCCACCGGCCAACGAAACAGACTGTGTCACTGACGCTGCCGCCACACTCGGCGCTGCACTCTCCACTGAGACCTCAGCCTCTGGCACACCACGACCAGCACCCCGACCTCCACGACCCGCTGCTCGCCCACCGCGACCAGCTCCTCTGCCCCCACGGGCTCCACCGCGACCACGACCACGGCCATGACCACGACCTGCATCCATCTCTCTGCACTACCACCAAGTACAGAAAAAAAGCAAAGTCAACACACAACACAAAACACAACACACCACATATCCAACTCACTTACCCGCGGAAAACTGGAAGACCGAGAGGATGAAACTAGACCACTAACTGACTAACTCACATAATCAATTAAACACATAGTCCAATTCATCCAATACTAACAGTCCTAAAACCGTATACGCTCTGATACCAAAATGAAACAACCAAGCTTTTTTTTTTTTATAAATGATTATTATAATTATCAATGCGGAAATTCTCGAAAGAAATCAATAGTTTTAAATCATAAAAAGCCGTTCAACAAATAACCAATAACCAATAAACCCAATAAAGAATAAGCAACCTAAACACCAGGTTTGCTACATTATTAAAAAAATAGACTAACACCCTAAAATGATGAATTCCTTGTCAACCACAACAAAAGAGCCAAAATCAAATTCCTAATCTCATCATCCTCTTCTCTCGGTCTCTTTCCGCGGAAGAACATTGCTGTTAACTGCATCACATTGGAATAGAGATGCGTAAGTATTATCATAAATAATTAGTGAGTGGATCATCCTGCCTACAGGCCAAGTACGTCAAACACTAGTCAATACATCACAATAACCAACAATAATCCACAACAAGAACAATGCTCAACAACAATAACTCCCTGTCAGGAAACACCCACGTTTCCTGACACCCAGGTCGGTGTCGACCGACACCTCTATGGTGTCGATCGACGCCAGCCTCCTGAGTGTCGGTTGACACCAGCTCAACGCCCATACACCAAAAGCTACGAAAATCGCATAAACACATAATTTCGTGGGATTCAACCCCCACATCGATCAAACAACAATAAAACTCGACCACAACTCATGAACAACTCGAAAACTCAACAACAAAACCGAAATCAATCAAACTCCAATGAATAACGGACCTACAGTCACGCACTCACCTTGAAACGGATTGAAAGGAAGGAAAAGAGATGAAACAACGAAGAACAACAACAGAACGAGCCTCCAAACTCCAAAATCACCCTAGAAATCACCTCTTTCTCTCTGAAAACTCTCTGCCTCGAAAACTGAGCCTCTCTCGCGGCCACAAGGTTTTTATTCGCGAAATAGGGTTTCCATCGCCTAAACCGGACAAAACCAACCGACTTGAATCAAACCGGTCGATTTCTCAATAACCGGTGTCGATCGACACCCTTCCTTGGTGTCGGTCGACACCCATCGACCAAAACCAAACCAACCTCAATTCGATCGACTAAACCCGGAATCGCTCACGATAACCGGTGTCGATCGACACACCCCTTTGGTGTCGATCGACACTAAGCATTTAGGAGCTTTTTACACATTTTCTTCGAGATAAATGAACCTTAAACCAACTGTACAACAATCAAACAAGAACATGTACAATCAATCCTCAATTCGCACCTCAAAGAGCATATGTAATCTACTCCCGAATCCCTAATGTCGTCCAATACCACTTCTGACATAACTTTCTGGTTCGCGGATGTTACATATTGGGTAGAGAAGATTGTCCTTCCTTCGTAAAGGTAGGTTGGTTCTTTCACTTCTTTGAACATTATGATATTCTTGAAATGCAAGGTAGGTTGTTTTTTTTTTTTTTTTTTTTAGGGTTTATATTCTCATATATGTTTAACTTTTGAATCCTAGGACGTTTTGAAGATGTTTGGTAACCGAAAGGTTCTGTTCGACAACAAAACTCATGATGAAGGCAAGAAGGCTGAGCAAGTCAATAAGCTTCTCTCTCTAGTAGATGAAATCAAAAGGAACAACAATGGACAGTCAGTAACTGATGGCATGTACAAGGAGATAAAGGTAAAGATTTATGTTACATATCTCAATGGTTTCCCCTCGATAATATTTTTGCATTGAATAGATATAATCCTATATGTGAGTACTATCTCAGGAACATAGCGACAAACTAAGCAAGGAGCTTGAGGAGCTTGAAGCAAAGAAGCATCCAGCTGATTTGGAATCAGAGTTGAAAGATAAGTTGCATGCATCGTTTGAAGAGAGTGTGACCCTTATGTCTAACGAGGTAAGAAAATAATTAATAATCGGTTGTAAATTGTTATTTGTTTTTGTATGCTAAATAGCATCTTGATCTTTCGCTATGGTGGAGAAGAAGCTGAAAGCTGCAAAAGAAGAGCTGAAAGCTGCAAAAGAAGAGCAGAAAGCTGCTGTGCAGCTGGCGCAGGAGCAATCGATGATTTTTGGGGCAGTTATAGGCGGTAGCTGGTTGTCGGATAATAGCTGGTTGCCGGACTGGTTGGTGGGGAGTGAGTGGGAGAAGGCCTTCGTAAGAGTGTCGCAAGGTTTTATGGTAGGAGTGACGGAAAAGTACTATGGTTATGGTTTTCACATGTAACTAAATACCAGTTTCTTGCAAGCAGTCATCCAATGAACAATGTCTTGTATGCAATAAATAACAGTATCAAAAGAAGATATTGGGATGCTACGTGATACAGTTGAGGAGAATCTTTTCTTCCAAATTTCAATTTGTTCTTACTTTTGTTTTTGTTTTTGTTTTCTTCAAAATTATGTTTACTGTTTTCCCATTTTGCACCTAAGAGTTGATGCTCTGTCCAAAACAATAATGTTGTTTCTTTTGTGTGTGGACTTTCCCATATTTATGTTTGTTTGCTTCACTCTCAATTATCTTGACTCATTCTCACTCTCTCAAGATCTCATAACCATCTCCATGTTCTGATTCATACGGCCAAAGCCATTCAACAACAATGAAATCACAAAATGGCAATCCAAAACATGCATTCTTTATACTAAAAAGAGTTGTGCAAAAATTCTTTCTTCTAGCAGAACTAATCTCGGAATCGAGTTTCAAAAATTACAAAAGAGATCAACACAAATTGCAAAAACCTTCTGACCTATGAAGCATGATCTCTGGTGAAGATAGCCAACAACTCAGCCACAATCTCCTTGTCACCGTGCCTCATGACATACTTGTTTAAGAAAGCTTCATCGGCAACCTTCAAAACATATTCCATTGAAGGTAGTTTGCTTCCTCTGTTTCCTCGCAACCCTTTGGACATGAGAGTCCCAGAAAGACTGGACACTTCTTGAAAATCTCCCATACATCTTCCACAGAGAAGCCTAACCTTTTACAGATGATATTGAGTTTCTCTTCTATTGTCTTGTCACTCAATCTGTAAAACACTTTTAGAGCTTGCACAAACTTCCCTGTTGTGGGATCAAAACCCATCTCAACCACCTTCTTGAGTGATGCATCAAAATGTTCTTTCCCACATATAGGTTGGCTTTCTGATATAAGCAAAGGGAACAACAGCTTCTGAGGCATTCCCAATTCTCTCAAAACCAAAACGTTTCGAATTTTGTTCGCTCGCATACCTTCTGGCCATGAATGACATGACTTCTCATACTCTCCGGAGCTCTTATCAGCTTCTACTACGTCTTTGACGAAATCATAGTAGACGCTTATAGATCTGCCTTCTCTCTTTCCCAAGGAGGATGTTGAAGCAAGGTGGGTTTTATATGAACAATGTGAGAGTTGATGATGAGAGTCAGAGAGTTGAAGTCTAATATATTGTTGAAGGGAAAGGTCTTGTTCTTTCTGCAGGCAAGAAAAATAAATTGGTCGTTAGAATTTCGTGAATGTCCTTGATCATTTCATTTGTCGTTTGTCTTGTTGAACATATTGAGGTTTACATACTCGCAAGTTAACGAGTACTCTGCCTTTTGTCTTGTTGTCTTGTTTCGTTTACACGACAAGTCTGTTTTGGGTTTACATAAACTCATAGATCAAAACTTATTAACTTGGTGACTCATAGGATTCTTTAGATGCTCTTTTACCACACAAATTGTCGAAACCATTTATTTATCATTTTGGACACATTGGTTGTAATTATTTTGGGAATCATACTATAAAATACAAAACAAACATATTATCCGGGTGTCACATATATCTCGTATATTATCTGGTTGTTACATATAATGTGTAATCAAACACGATCTTCTTTATTTATTGTTTTTTCGTTTTATTAAAAAACTAATCAAACAAGAATCACATCAATGAAGGATCACACTCAAGATCAAAAAGATCTTTAAGCCAAAAAGAGTAGCACGAGCTGCACGAGGCAAAATGAAATATTGAAATATTAGAAACAGCAATGAGAGAGTATAATATGGGAGATGATGCCATGATCAAGTGTAATCAAACACAATTTTCTTTTTCTTTTTCCTTTTTTGAAACTGATCAAACACGATCTTATCTTGAGACAAGAATTTCTGTTTACATAAATGAAAGATCTTTCAAGAACAAAAAGATCTTTAAGCCAAAATGTGGTTGGGTAGCACGACAACCACATTTTATAGTTAATGCTTTTTTTTATAATGAAAAATTAATACTGAATTTTTAATTCGATACTAATAATGATTTTAATTCACGATGCAGTGTTTCCATACAAAAAGATAAACAAAGATGCAAAAACTCATATACAACGACACATGATCCGGAGCTTACTTATTTTTTTAATTGATTCCCAAAAAAAAGATCGAGAGTTTACTTACTATATTAGTTTAGATTCTCCTAGATTCTTGCAAAAAAATAATTTCTACGATCGGTAGAATTTTGTGCGATTTCTAGAAAGTGATTTCTTCGGATGGTAGAAGATGGTAAAAGTACTAGATAACGTTTTTTACGGAATAGTGGAAAATACAATAACCTTAGATTGTCTTTTCTACGGGTGGTAGAAACGTGAACGCAAGTCAGAAAACATTTTCTACCATTAGTAGAAATGTGAACATAAATTAGATATCATGTTCTACGAGTCGTAGACTACTGAACACATTGTATAAATCATATTCTACTGCCAGTAGAAAAGAGAACAACAAGTAGAATATGAATTCTACTTTGAATATTTGGAAAAGGTAGAAATTTTAAAAAATATATATTGAAGACATCTTTAAAAAAAAAAAATTTCATAACATTCTCCATGTTTTTCCTTCCATTGTTATGAATTTTGTTTTAAAAAATGGCATTTAAAAACATTTATTTCATATTTATATATATATTTTACAAGGGTATTGAAGTAAAAAAATGGTAAATTTCAGAAAATGTATATTAGGACAAATGGATAGTATTTAAGCCTATATTCACAAATCTCCCACAAAAGAGAAATTTGGCAAAAAGGGCTAAAAAAACTCTCCTCTTTACCATCTTCTACCATCCGTATAAATCACTTTCTAGAAATCGCACAAAATTCTACCGACCGTAGAAATTATTTTTTGCGAGAATCTAGGAGAATCTAAACTAATATAGTAAGTAAATCTTTAAAAAATATTTTCAAATCTAGTGTATCTTTTTCAGAAACGAAAAATTTTCTTAGACCAAGAATTTTCACAAGTCAACGACCTTCGATAGGGAAACTTGTACAGATGAAGAATAAGAAGGAAGCAAAAGCATTTTAACTTAGAAAAACTTTGAAAGTAAACTAAGAGAAAGAATTTGAAAATTTCCTGCTACGCGTTGAAAGCTTCGATGAATGTTTTTAGCCTTTTACTTAACATATTCTTAAAAAAGTTTGCGGCCTTCTTTAAACTCTCTGAAATCTTCGGTGTGGTCTATTCCAACTACCCAAAAGATCAGAATTTTCTTATGGAAGGTTTTGTGTGGAGCAATAGCGGTTGGTGACAATTTAGGAGACAGAGGGTTGAAAATCCAAAATGTTTGCCAAGCTTGTGGGTTTGATGGAGAATCTATAAACCATTTGTTTTTTACTTGTCCTTTTGCAAGACAAGTTTGGGCTGTCAGTGACTTGTCGTCGCCTATCAAGGGTTTTGGAGAGTCAGTTTTTTCAAATATGAGTTTTTTATTGGAGCAAAGGAAGAATGAGTTGATTCCGGAAGGCATTAGAAGAAGGTTCCCATGGGTGATTTGGTTTCTGTGGAAGCATAGAAATGATTTGGTTTTTGAGAGTCATAATTTCAATGCTTTGATGACTATAGACAAGATAATCGGAGAGGTTGACCTTTGGTTTTTGTCTCAAGAAATAGATAAAGTGTGTGATGATCTTGTGCATGTGGGTTCTTTGAGACAGGTGAAACGATGGAGGCCTCCTCCGGAACCGTGGCTAAAGTGTAATGTCGGTTGTTTTGTTGACATTGGTTCCCGTAGAGGAGGAGTAGCTTGGGTCCTCAGAGATTCGAATGGGTTAGTTTGCCTTCATAGTAGAAAGGCTTTCTCGGGTGTAGGTAGTATTTTGGAGTTAAACTTTTTAGGCGTCCTCTGGGCCTTGGAAAGTTTACGAAGTCACAGGGTGAAGCGAGTGGTGTTGGCGTCTGAAGACGCGGTGGTTTGTGGAGTTTTGGATCGTCCGAAGGCGTGGCCTTCCTTCCGTTTTCAGTCATTGGAGTTCTCTACAGTTTCTCCCTTCTTTGACGTGTTGAAAGTGGAGCTGGAGCCTAGGTTTGCTAACAGAGGGGCTTTTCTCATAGCCCAAAGTGTTGTCAAAGGAGATAGAGGTCACTCGTATGTTGCTTCTGGTCATCCTCGTTGGTTGAACGATATTTTTTCCTCTGAGAGAGTTCAACCCTCTGTTTAATGTTAGCCTGCCTTTTTCTAGTTTAGTGTTCTTTTTTGGTTCCCTAGCCTCTACACTCTTTGTTTTCCTGAGTTGTTGGAGAGGATCATGGTTAAACATGATCTTGGGTTTTTGGCAATGTTTGTTTGGGTGGCTGGTGTCTAACACCATTTTATTCTCTATTCGATTGTAATTCTAGATGGAAAAAAAAAAAATTCTTAAAAAAATACAGAATTGGAAGAAAAGTATCTTCCTCTATAAAAAAAATTAAAAATTAACTTGTTTCCATTATGTGTCTTATTCCTCCATTTTACCGAATCAAATGATGCTTAATGGTGGAATTTTCACTACTTTTACATGGCCAGTAGTGTTGAGCCGGAGTTTTGTTGCTAATTGCTCTTATTATTATATACGAACCAAGTGAACGATTAGGCCAAATGAGTTAAATATTGCGAGTTGTAAATGATCCCATGTTGTTTGGTAACAAACCAGGCCATGTTTTGTGTTTAAACATTATTCTATACCAAGTGAATACACTACAGAGCCAATTATGATTGGATTTTGTTCGTAAAGCAAGCTTCAAAACAGAGTCCTTTGAACGCCAATTTTAACCTCAAGTCTTCTCTCTTTGAACTACAGGGCGGTGTGGCTTTGGGGCTAAACACACACAAACAAACAAAAACAAATCTTATTAAGATGTTTCATCAAGAAACAAAGATACATGTAAAGATGAGAGTGGTTACCGTTGGGATTGCCTTGCTCATAGAAACATTTGAAAAGAGAGACAGCTTCATCTCCCATTCGTTTTACCTTTTTCAAATAAGATTAATAATTTCCAGATTAATTATATAATTCTATTTTAAAGGATAAAATATGACATTTCCGATTAAAAAAGTCTACAAGGACAACAATTGATCAAAAAATTTAGACGGACAAGAGGAGAGTTTTTTGAGCCATTTTTGCCAAATTTCTCTTTTGTTTACTTGTCAAACATTAGTAATCTCTTTGCTGGCTCCTTCATCTTCTCCTCTTTCTCGCATTTGCTTAAGGTTGTCGAGAGATTTTTTTCCACTTTAGAGTAAGTTCATCTCATCTTAATATCTTGTTATTAATCTAACTTCAATATTGTTTAGAATCTAGAGAGTTCATCAAGCATGCAAGGAGATTTAAGACATTGGTTTTGTTGGACAAATTTTCATTTTTGTTTTGTTTTTAATAAATAATTTTTTGACTTGGACACGCTAAGATTTAACAGTTATGCATCAAACATATGTGGGGACGTGATGAAGGTTGATCCCAGTGGAAGAGAGGGCTCGAAGGACGTCAATAGGGACTTGTGATAGTATGAAATAATTTTCATCTTAATATCTTGTTATTAATTTTAACTTCAATATTGTTTAGAATTTTGAGAGTTCATCAAACATGCAAGGAGATTTATGAGTATATATATATTTTTGTTCATCAAACTTCAATAGGTTTCGTTGGACAAATTTTCAATTTTTTTTTGGTTTTAATAAGTATTTTTTTACTTGGACACGCTAAGATTTAACAGTTATGCATCAACGATTTAAGAGTTTTTAATTCGATACAGGTAATGACTTTAATTCACGATGCAACGTATATCCATACAAAAAGATAAACATATGTAACATGATCCGGAGACTATTCATGTTTTAATTATTCCCGAAACAAATCCATAGTCCTATTTAAACATGAGATATTTACTTGTCAAATATTCATATAACTAGTATTTCCCTGTGCATATGCACGGGTCAATGTCTTTTCAAAAAAATAAAGTTGCAATAAAATAAAAATAAGGTTGACACATGTCACGTTTTAATTCATCAAGTGACTTGTGATTTAGTATATAAGGGATTAGGGTTGGACCTACGCCCTGTACAGGGTGATAGTTTCTAAATTTTTACTTTTATTAAAAAATATATATTTAACAATTTCGAAATTTTATGCGACGGAATTTTTACCTTAGTTTGATTATATCTTCATTTATAGTGTTGAAATTAAGCATTTTAAACCCTTTTTAAAAAAGATAAACAAATTAAAACTTTCACAGCATACATAAATTAAATATGATAGATCTAAACAATATACATAAAACTCAAATGACTACAATATAATAAGATAGTTCAAAGAAGAAAAAATTGAAAATAAAACTTTATTATTTTTTAAAAATTATACTTCATGTATTTCATAAGATAAGAAGTTTTAGATGTGATTACTTAAGTTTAGAAAAACTACATTTCATAAATATATATTTCTTAAGTTTTATATTATTGATTACTTAATGTATATATTTCTTAAGTTTTATACTCATATGGTAGCACATAATGTATATTTTATATAATAGATTTTTTAACCATCACTCAACAACATATCCGATGTGGAATTTTAACAGTAGTAATTTATTTTGTTTTTAAAAATTCAAATCATAAAATATAAAAAAAAATATTTTTTATTCTATTTTTTTATATAGATGATACAAATTATTTTTTTAAATAAAGTTAAACAAAAATGATAGGAAAAATGATTTTAAAAATAATTAATAAGATAGAACTGAATTAAATATATTTCTTATTTAATAATTTTCGTGATTACCAATTAAGGAAAGAGAATAAATTTTTTTAATTAATATTTAGTTTAGTAAGACATATTTGATTTTCTAACCATAATATATGAATGGATTGTAACATCCCGGTTTGTGAAGAGGCTTAAGAGAATTGATTTGGCTACCTATGTCAACAAAGTGCACTTACCTTTTCGGTCAAAGGCTCATAAGTAACTCCAGAGTTAAGCGTGCTTGGGCTGGAGTAGTGGAAGGATGGGTGACCTTCCGGGAAGTGGTCTGCGGAACCGTGTGAGTGAGGTCAAAACACGGGGAAAGGTCGGGTGTTGATTGCAAGGACAGTAAACAATTCTCTAGAGCCTCCCAAAAATAGCGGACCGGCCGTCGGACAGGGGTGGGGCCCATGGGCCGAGAGAGGACGTGGGTGACTCACCGGGATGGGCGGTCGGGCGTTATAATTTGGTAACAGAGCCGTACCCAGACGTGAGTGTGGAGTCAAGTGGAGTGGCCTTGACTCACATCGTCAGGGGGTGACGATACAGGTGCGCAACGAGGACGTTGCTCTCAGTGAGTGGGGATGAATTGTAACATCCCGGTTTGTGGAGAGGCTTAAGAGAATTGATTTGGCTACCTATGTCAACAAAGTGCACTTACCTTTTCGGTCAAAGGCCCATAAGTAACTCCAGAGTTAAGCGTGCTTGGGCTGGAGTAGTGGAACCGTGTAAGTGAGGCCAAAACACGGGGAATGGTCAGGTGTTGATTGTAGGGATAGTAAATAAGTCGGTAGAGTCTCTCAAAAATAACGGGGTGGGGCCCACGGGCCGAGAGAGGGCGTGGGTGACTCACCGGGATGGACGGTCGGGGCGTTATAGGTATTGTTTGTAATTATTCTAGTAAATTAAACCTTATTTCATAAGTAACATGAGAAGCTTCCTAATTATGATATATCAGTATGGTATTTTTGTTAATTACACATAACACAAATGTTATTTTAAAAGTGCATTCTCTTTTAATATATTAGATATCTCTTTCATGGCTCATCATCTTCTCAATCTCACCTGTCTCGCATTTGCTTTAGCTTGTACGGCGTTAAGTAAGTTCATCTCTCATCTTAATATCTTGTGTTATTATTTCAACTTCAATATAATATTGTTTAGAATCTAGAAAGTTCATCAAGCAGTCAAGGTAGCATATTTGAAACGCAAATTGATTTCAAATATGCTAGACATATAATATTGTTTAGAATCTAGAAAGTAAACGCAGATCGATTTCAAATAAGAACATAATTTACAGAAATAGCTGATCCATTATCGATTTCATATTAGGAGAGTAGATATCAAATCGATTTGGGATTCGATTTCTCACATGACCCCAACTTGCGCGACTTTTCTTTTCGCGCAGAATGTTAAAACCCAAATAAGTGTGACAAGAAGTATTGTGGCCCAAAATTTTACTTGATAAAGTTGATGGCTTTTTGTCTTATTACTGATTCAATAATTAATTTAACTTAACCCCAAATTAAAATTAACACAATAATAATTGTGTAACTCCAAAAACTTAAATCTTAAAAAAATATAACATACAAGCACATGTCAAGGTTTTTTAATTATTCCTGAAACAAATCCATAGTCTTATTTAAACATGAGATGTTTTACTTGTCAAATATTCATATAATCTCTTTCATGGCTGTAACATCCGCGAACCATAAAGTTGTGTTAAAAGTGGTATCGGACGACATTAGGGGTTTGGGGGTAGATTACATAGGCTCTTTGAGGTGCGAATTGAGGATCGATTGTACATGTTCTTGTTTGATTGTTGTACAATTGGTTTAAGGTTCAATCACCTCAAAGAAAATGTGTAAAAAGCTCCTAAACGCTTAGTGTCGATCGACACCAAAGGGGTGTGTCGATCGACACAGGTTATCGTGAGCGATTCCGGGTTTAGTCGATCGAATTGAAGTTGTTTTGGTTTTCAGAGAGGAAGAAGTGATTTTCAGAGAGTTTTGTGGAGTTTCTGAGGCTTTGGGTTGTTGTTCTACCTCCTTTCCCTTCCTTTCAATCCTTTTCAAGGTGAGTGCATGACTGTAGGTCCGTTAGCATTGAAGATTGTTTGATTTTGAGTTTGGATTGTGTTCTTGAGTAGTTTATACTGGAAATCGTGTTTTGGATGTATTGGGGTGTTGAAAACCCTTTGATTGTGTGTTTTGCGATTTGCTATGCGATTTTTGTAGTTTCTGGTGTCTGGGCGTCGAGCTGGTGTCGACCGACACTCGATGGGTGTCGATTGACACTTAGGAGGCTGGCGTCGATCGACACCATTTAGGTGTCGGTCGACACCGACCTGGGTGGTCAGGAAACGTGGGTGTTTCCTGACAGGGAAGGTTTCTGTTGTTGATTATTGTTCTTGTTGTTGATTATTGCTGATGTATTGTCTAGTGTTTGACGTACTTGGCCTGTAGGCAGGATGATCCACTCACTAAGTATTTATGATAATATTTACGCATCTCTATTCCAATGTGATGCAGGTAACAGCAATGTTCTTCCGCGGAAACAGACCGAGAGAAGAGGATGATGAGATTAGGAATTTGATATTGGCTCTCTTGTTGTGGTTGACGAGGAATTCATGATTAGGGTGTTAGCTTTATTTTAGTAATGTAGCAAATCTGGTGTTTAGGTTGCTTATTCTTTATTGGTTTATTGGTTATTGGTTATTTGTTGAACGGTTTATTATGATTTAATATTATTGATTTCTTTCGAGAATTTCCGCATTTATAATCGTTTATAAAAAGAGTTTCCGCATTTTATAATGTATTATAAAAAAAAAAAGCTTGGTTGTTTCATTTTGGTATCAGAGAGAATACGGTTTTAGGACTGTTAGTATTGGATGAATTGGACTATGTGTTTAATTGATTAGGTGAGTTAGTCAGTTAGTGGTCTTGAAACAACCAAGCTTTTTTTTTTTTTTTTATAATTAGCCCAGATTAACATTCCCATAAATATTAATCCTCAACAGCTAATTCAACAACACAATGCGGAAGAAACCAATATTATTAAATCATGAATAACCGTTTAACAAATAACCAATGAAGAATAAAACCAATAAACCAAATAACCAATAAGCAACCTAAACCAGGTTTTGCTACATTATTAAAATAAACTAACACCCTAAGAATTCCTTGTCAACCACAACAACAATGCCAATATCAAATTCCTAATCTCATCATCCTCTTCTCTCGGTCTCTTTCCGCGGAAGAACATTGCTGTTACCTGCATCACATTGGAATAGAGATGCGTAAGTATTATCATAAATACTTAGTGAGTGGATCATCCTGCCTACAGGCCAATTACGTCAAACACTAGACAAAACATCACAATAAACATCAACAATAACAATGCTCAACAATAAACCACAACTACCTGTCAGGAAACCCACGTTTCCTGACACCCAGGTCGGTGTCGACCGACACCTGAATGGTGTCGATCGACGCCAGCCTTCTGAGTGTCGATCGACACTCATCGAGTGTCGCTCGACACCAGCTCGACGCCCAGAAACCAACATCAACGAAAATCGCATACCAAATCGCAATAACACAAAATCTAAGGGTTTTCAACGCCCCAATGCTATCAAACACGAAATCCAACATAAACAATCTCAAGAACACATCATAAATCCGAAATCACACAATCTCTAACACTTAACGGACCTACAATCACGCACTCACCTTGAAACGGATTGAAAGGAAGGAGAAGAAGATAAACAACAGCAGATCTAGCTCAGAAAATCCACAAAACTCCTCCAAATCACTTCCCAACTCTCAAAAATCGCCCTAAGAACACTTAGTCTCGAAAAGTGTGCCTTTCTCGCGGCCACAGGGCTTAAAAACGCGAGTCTAGGGCTTTTCTCGCCCAAACCAGCCCAAAACCAGCCGACTTGAATCAAACCGGTCGATTTCTCAATAACCGGTGTCGATCGACACCCTCCCTTGGTGTCGGTCGACACCAATCGACCAAACCAACTCCAATTGCAAATCGATCGACTTAAACCGGAAATAAAACCCGATAACCGGTATCGATCGATACCCTTCGGGTGTCGATCGATACTAGTCGTTCAGAAGAATTTAACACACTTTCTTCGCGATGCTTGAACCTTAGACCGACTGCACAACAATCAAACAAGAACATGTACAGCCAACCCTCAATTCACACCTCTAAGAGCATGTGCCAACTACTCCCGAATCCCCTAGCATCGTCCAACACCACTTCCAAAACAACTTCCAGGTTCACGGATGTTACAATTCTCCCCCACTAAACTGGATTCGTCCTCGAATCCCAACACAAACGTCTCTCCAAGACCTCAAAACTCAAATTTTAGTCCTATGTTATACGCATGTCTCCAAGATATTATTACTCACAATGCCATAATCCACTGTCATGACATCCATACTGCGACTCACGGTCCAGTACCAAAATGTGACCACTGTCACAAAACCAAAACGTGACCCATAGTCACAACCAAAACGTGACCCACCGTCACCAAAACAACCCATATCGAGGTAGCGACCCCCAATATAAGTCCGTTGGGCACCTAACGTCCCAACACAAATAGAACCACCGTCTACAAGGCCCACGCCTCTAGACAAAACGAGTAATAAAATCTGAAACGCGTACCAACATGTGACTAAAAACTCTCAATGACCCCACCGGCCAAAGAAACTTGTAACATCCCAAACCATAACCAAAAATATGAGGCAAAACTCCATCTCATATAACTCCAAAAATGTATATCGTACAACAAAACGAAAATACTTAAGTCCAAAACCAACAACAACAAAACCAAAAACAAGACTAGAACCACAAAGATGAATCACTCCACAGCCTGCTTGTCGAACCACTTTCCGAACTTCAGCTTTTTTGCCTCTGGCTCCCAAGTCTGCTCCTCTGTGCCACTACAGTCCCACAAGACTCTCAACAATGGCACCCTCTTGTTCCGCAGAACCTTGACTCTCCTCTCAAGAATCCTCACAGGAACTGCCGGAACTGTCAAATCTGGCTGAAGATCCTCCGGAATCTCAACCACTACCTCCTCTGAAGGACGCAAACACCTCCTCAACATAGACACATGAAACACCTTATGAAAGGCGCTCATAATCGGTGGCAACTCCAACCGATAAGCCACTGGCCCAACTCGCTCCACCACTGGAAACGGACCCATAAAGCGCGGACTGAGCTTATTCTCTGCTATGGACCTGTTAGGGCCCCTCAACATAGCCATCTTGAGATAAACTCTATCTCCCACCTGAAACTCAAGCTCACGTCCCCGCCTATCCGCATAACTCCTCTGTCTATCCTGAGCCTCCTTCATGTTCAGCCTCAAGACACGAATCTTCTCCGTCGTCTCCTGAACAAAACTAGCTCCAAACATGCTGCGCTCCCCCACTTGGGTCCAGCATAACGGTGTCCTGCATGGCCTCCCGTACAAAGCCTCATAAGGAGCCATACCAATACTAGACTGAAAACTGTTGTTATAGGCAAACTCTGCCAAACACAGATGATCAGCCCAATGACCACCCCAATCCAGTACACACATCCTAAGCAGATCCTCCAAAGTCTGAATAGTCCTCTCTGACTGCCCATCTGTCTGCGGATGATACGCTGTACTCATATGCACCTTAGTACCCATCTCAGTCTGAAATGCCCTCCAAAACTCTGAAGCAAACCTCGGATCTCTATCTGACACGATACTGGCTGGCACTCCATGCAGCCTCACAATCTCTCGCACAAACTTCCTAGCCAAGACAGCCGCTCCATCTGTCTTCTTGATAGCCAAGAAATGTGCTGACTTGGTCAAACGATCTACAATGACCCAAATAGCATCGAAAGTCCGTGAGATCGGCAATCCCACAACAAAATCCATAGTGATCATATCCCACTTCCACTCTGGAATGGGTAAACTCTGCAAAAGACCACTAGGCACCTGATGCTCTGCCTTGACCAAAGAACAAGTGTTGCACCTCGCAACCCAATCTGCCACATCCCTCTTCATCCCAACCCAATGATAATACCGTTTGAGGTCACGGTACATCTTGGTCGCACCCGGATGAATCGAAAACTTGCTCGAATGAGCCTCTCTCAAAACCTCATGCCCCAACACCTCATCCTTGGGCACACAAACTCGTCCACGAACCAAGATAGTCCCATTCGAAGAGACCTGATACTCAGAACCAACTGCCTGCGAAGCATCAATCAAACCCTGATCACTCTGTTGCGCCACTCTGATCCTACTGAGTAAATCTGCCTGATCAGCTGCCTCCAAACCCAAAGGCTCCTCTGAAATAGCACAAAGACGCAATGTACTAATCTCGCTGACCAACGCCTCAACACCACGCTCTCTATCTGAATCAACCCTCCGTCGACTCAACGCATCTGCCACCAAATTGGCCTTGCCTGGATGATAAACAATATCCAGGTCATAGTCTGCCAGAAACTCCACCCAACGCGTCTGTCTCGCATTCAGCAAAGGCTGAGTGAAAATATGCTGTAAACTCTTGTGATCTGTAAAGATCTGCACTCTACCACCATAAAGATACGACCTCCAAATCTTGAGTGCAAAGACCACTGCTCCCAACTCAAGATCATGTGTAGGACGGTTGCGCTCACTGCCCTGCAACTGCCTCGAAGCATAGGCAATCACTCTGCCCTCCTGCATCAAAACACAACCAATTCCAACACCTGAAGCATCGGTGTACACTACATATGGCTTCCCCGGGTCAGGTAATGCCAAAACAGGTGTACTAGTCAACATCTCCTTGAGCTTCCCAAAGCTCTCCTCGCACTCCGGCGACCACACAAACGGCACATCCTTGCCAGTCAACCTCGTCATCGGCTGAGACATACTCGCAAACCCCTTGACGAACCTCCTGTAGTAGCCTGCTAAACCCAGAAAACTCCTGATCTCGGTAGCACTACTCGGTCTAGGCCAATCTCTGATAGCCTCAATCTTAGCCGGATCCACAGAAACTCCCTCTGCAGAAACAATATGGCCAAGAAAACCCATCTCCCTCTGCCAAAAGCTGCACTTGCTCAACTTGGCAAACAGCTTCTGCTCTCGAAGCTTCTCCAACACAAGCCTCAAATGAGTCGCATGCTCCTCTGGACTCCTCGAATACACCAAAATGTCATCAATGAAAATAATGACAAACACATCCAGAAACTCCCTGAACACGTCGTTCATCAACCTCATAAACGCTGCCGGCGCATTAGTCAAACCAAAAGGCATGACCACAAACTCGAAATGTCCATACCTCGTCCGAAAAGCTGTCTTCCGGACATCTGCCTCATCTATCGGAATCTGATGATATCCCGATGCCAAGTCAATCTTAGAGAACCAAGTAGCCCCTCTCAACTGATCCAACAACTCATCAATCCTCGGAAGTGGGTACCTGTTCTTCACTGTGACTCGATTAAGTCCCCGATAATCAATGCACAACCTGAAACTACCATCCTTCTTCTTCACAAACAACACTGGCGCTCCCCATGGCGACACACTAGGTCTGATGAACCCTTTACTCAAAAGGTCCTCTAGCTGCTTCTTCAGCTCTGCCATCTCTGCTGGAGCCATCCTGTAAGGTGTCTTCGATATCGGAGCTGTCCCGGGCTCTAAATCAATCGTGAAAGGATCTGACCGAGATGGTGGCAATCCCTTCAGCGACCGAAATACGTCCTCAAACTCCTGGACAACCTGAATATCCTGCAGACTCACCTCACCACTGGACTCTGTCATAGTGATTGTCGCCAAATAGGCTTCGCAGCCCCGCTCTAACAACTGCTCTGCCTGAATAGCTTAAATCACTATACTCCCCGAAGTCGGTCTCACTCCCTGATAAACCAACTTCCCTGCATCCTGCTCAAACACCACTCTACCTCTGTAGCAATCCAGATGAACTCGGTATAGAGATAACCAGTCCATCCCCAAAATCACGTCATACAGCTCCACTGGACTGATGACCAAATCTGCTGGCATAGACTGCCCCGCAATACGCACATCAACTGCTCTAGCTCTGCCCGAAGTAGCCAAATAACCACCACCGGCCACCTTGACAAAGCCTGAAGCCTCGCCATCGCTACTCCGAATACCACTACCCTCAGCTCTCTCCGGAGTAATGAAGCAATTAGATGCTCCCGAGTCAAACAGAACGTGAGACTCAAATCCACCAACTAACAAGGTCCCTACACAATTCCACAAGTGTTGAGAACCTCTAACTCTATCACAGTAAATAACAGAAACAGACAACACCAACAATTCTACCTTAAGAATTTAAAAGTCTGAGTCAAGATTTTACCTGTGATCTGGCCTGACTGACTGGTCTGGCCCACCTCTGCCGTAGTATACACTCTCGGCGCTCCACCTGACTGCAACGCCGCAACCTGCGCTGCTGACTGAATCGCCAACGGCTGAATCGCCGCTGCCACTGCCCTCTGCTGCAACTTGGGACACATAGTCTTGATATGCCCCGGCTCCCTGCAGTAGTAGCACACTGTCGACTCTCTGGATCCCGCCCTCTTGGGGCAAGTCGCTACTCTGTGATCCAGACTCCCACAACCAAAACACCCACCCGTACTCGGGCTACTAGCAGATATCTCGTCTGCTCTCCTCTTCTGGCCCTGCGCAGGCCTGCTGCCCCTGCCGTAACCAGAACTGTGACCTCTGCGCTGCTGATGCTGCTGCTGGCCCCGAGGATGGGTAGCAGGAGCAACTGCAACTGGAACAACCGCCGTACTCACCGGCTCACGCAAGTCCTCCTCAATGGACGCTGCCAACTCCACTAAACCAGCTCTGGTGTGGTACATACCACCTCTGCACTGAGTCCTGATGTTCCTCCGAAGCCCCTGAAGAAACCTCGACGTCAATGCCCGCTCACTGATCAGCTCACCACCAGAATGAACCAATAATCTGCAGAACTCTGCATCATAATCCCGGACAGACCTCTCGCCCTGCGTCAAGTCTAAGAATCTCAACTGCAGCCTGTCACGAGCCTCCTGAGGGAAAAAATTGTGGTTGAACTCCTCGACGAAGTCAACCCAAGTCCAAACCTCTCTCCTGGTCCTAACAGACCTCCACCACAAATGTGCATCACCTCCAAGGTAGTGCACTGCCAACTCAACCTGAAACTGTGCCGGACAACGAACAGAATCGAAGTTCCGCTCCAACCTCTGACGCCACTCATCAGCCTGCTCTGGAGTAACCCCGCCCTCAAACGTAGGCGTGCCAATCCTCTGCATCTCCCTCATCATCTCACGATAAGGAGAAAACCCAACTGCAACACCCTGCTGCACCGCAGCCTCCTGCTGCTCAACAAAACCGGCACCAACATGTGCCCCGGCACCAACCTGTGCCCCGGCCGCTGGAGGTGCAACCGGAGCCTGCTGTGGAAGTGCCTGAGGAAGACGTGCCAACAACTGCGTCAGTAGCCCCACAATCAACTCTCCCTGAGCTAAATCAGCGCCCCCACCGGGAACCGCTCCAGCTCCTGCGCCACCACTGGCACCTGAGTTAGCCTCACCGGCCAACGAAACAGACTGTGTCACCGACGCCGCCGTCGCACTCGGCGCTGCACTCTCTACTGAAACCTCAGCCTCTGGCACTCCACGACCAGCACCCCGACCTCCACGACCCGCTGCTCGCCCACCGCGACCAGCTCCTCTGCCCCCACGGGCTGCACCGCGACCATGACCACGGCCACGACCACGACCTGCGTCCATCTCTCTGCACTACCACCAAGTACAGAAAAAGAGCAAAGGTCAAAACACAGACACAAAACCAAAACACGCCAAATATCCAACTCACTTACCCGCGGAAAACTGGAAGGCCGAGAGGATGAGACTAGACCACTAACTGACTAACTCACATAATCAATTAACCACACAATCCAATTCATCCAATTCTAACAGTCCTAAAACCGACTACGCTCTGATACCAAAATGAAACAACCAAGCTTTTTTTTTTTTTTTATAATTAGCCCAGATTAACATTCCCATAAATATTAATCCTCAACAGCTAATTCAACAACACAATGCGGAAGAAACCAATATTATTAAATCATGAATAACCGTTTAACAAATAACCAATGAAGAATAAAACCAATAAACCAAATAACCAATAAGCAACCTAAACCAGGTTTTGCTACATTATTAAAATAAACTAACACCCTAAGAATTCCTTGTCAACCACAACAACAATGCCAATATCAAATTCCTAATCTCATCATCCTCTTCTCTCGGTCTCTTTCCGCGGAAGAACATTGCTGTTACCTGCATCACATTGGAATAGAGATGCGTAAGTATTATCATAAATACTTAGTGAGTGGATCATCCTGCCTACAGGCCAATTACGTCAAACACTAGACAAAACATCACAATAAACATCAACAATAACAATGCTCAACAATAAACCACAACTACCTGTCAGGAAACCCACGTTTCCTGACACCCAGGTCGGTGTCGACCGACACCTGAATGGTGTCGATCGACGCCAGCCTTCTGAGTGTCGATCGACACTCATCGAGTGTCGCTCGACACCAGCTCGACGCCCAGAAACCAACATCAACGAAAATCGCATACCAAATCGCAATAACACAAAATCTAAGGGTTTTCAACGCCCCAATGCTATCAAACACGAAATCCAACATAAACAATCTCAAGAACACATCATAAATCCGAAATCACACAATCTCTAACGCTTAACGGACCTACAGTCACGCACTCACCTTGAAACGGATTGAAAGGAAGGAGAAGAAGATAAACAACAGCAGATCTAGCTCAGAAACTCCACAAAACTCCTCCAAATCACTTCCCAACTCTCAAAAATCGCCCTAAGAACACTTAGTCTCGAAAAGTGTGCCTTTCTCGCGGCCACAGGGCTTAAAAACGCGAGTCTAGGGCTTTTCTCGCCCAAACCAGCCCAAAACCAGCCGACTTGAATCAAACCGGTCGATTTCTCAATAACCGGTGTCGATCGACACCCTCCCTTGGTGTCGGTCGACACCAATCGACCAAACCAACTCTAATTGCAAATCGATCGACTAAAACCGGAAATCAAACCCGATAACCGGTGTCGATCGATACCCTTCGGGTGTCGATCGATACTAGTCGTTCAGAAGAATTTAACACACTTTCTTCGCGATGCTTGAACCTTAGACCGACTGCACAACAATCAAACAAGAACATGTACAGCCAACCCTCAATTCACACCTCTAAGAGCATGTGCCAACTACTCCCGAATCCCCTAGCATCGTCCAACACCACTTCCAAAACAACTTCCAGGTTCACGGATGTTACAGGTCTAGTCTCATCCTCTCAGTCTTCCAGTTTTCCGCGGTAAGTGAGTTGGATATTGTGTGTTGTGTTTTGTGTTTGTGTGCTGACCTTGCTCATTTTATGTACTTGCTGGTAGTGCAGAGAGATGGATGCAGGTCGTGGTCGTGGCCGTGGTCGTGGTCGCGGTGGAGCCCGTGGGGGCAGAGGAGCTGGTCGCGGTGGGCGAGCAGCGGGTCGTGGAAGCCGGGGTGCTGGTCGTGGTGTGCCAGAGGCTGAGTTTTCAGTAGAGAGTGCAGCGCCGAGTGTGGCGACAGCGTCAGTGACTCAGCCGGTGGGGCTAACTCTGGTGCTGGTGGTGGCGCGGGAGCTGGAGTAGCTCCCGGTGGGGGAGCAGCTTTAGCTCAGGGAGAGTTGATTGTGGGGCTACTGACGCAGTTGTTGGCACGTCTTCCTCAGGCAGTTCCACAGCAGGCTCCGGTTGCACCTCCAGCGGCCGGGGCACAGGTTGGTGCCGGGGCACAGGTTGGTGCCGGTTTTGTCGAGCAGCAGGAGGCTGCGGGGCAGCAAGGTGTTGCGGTTGGGTATTCGCCTTATCGTGAGATGATGAGGGAGATGCAGAGGATTGGCACGCCTATGTTTGAGGGCGGTGTTACTCCAGAGCAGGCTGACGAGTGGCGTCAGAGGTTAGAGAGGAGCTTCGATTCAGTTCGTTGTCCAGAGCAGTTTCAGGTCGAGTTGGCAGTGCACTACCTTGGAGGTGATGCACATTTGTGGTGGAGGTCTGTTAGGACCAGGAGAGAGGTTTAGACTTGGGTTGATTTTGTCGAGGAGTTCAACCACAAGTTTTTCCCTCAGGAGGCTCGTGACAGACTGCAGTTGAGGTTTTTGGACTTGACTCAGGGTGAGAGGTCTGTACGGGAGTACGATGCAGAGTTCTGCAGATTGGTAGTTCATTCTGGTGGTGAGCTGGTTAGTGAGCGGGCTTTGATGTCGAGGTTTCTTCAGGGACTCCGGAGGAACATCAGGACTCAGTGCATGGGTGGTATGTACCACACTAGAGCTAGTTTAGTGGAGTTGGCAGCTTCCATTGAGGAGGATTTGCGTGAGCCGGTGAGTTCGGCAGTGGTTCCAGCTGTAGTTGCTTCTGCTACCCATCCTCGGGGCCAGCAGCAGCATCAGCAGCTTAGAGGTTACAGTTCTGGTCATGGCAGGGGCGGCAGGCCTGCACAGGGCCATAAGAGGATAGCAGAGGAGAGCAGAGGAGATATCTGCTAGTAGCCCGAGTACGGGTGGTTGCTTTGGTTGTGGGAATTTGGATCACAGAGTTGCTACTTGCCCCAAGAGGGCAGGATCCAGAAGGACTTCAGTGTGCTTCTATTGCAGGGAGCCGGGGCATATCAAGCCAATGTGTCCCAAGTTGCAGCAGAGGGCAGTGGCAGCAGCGATTCAGCCGTTGGCTATTCAGTCAGCAGCTCAGGTTGCAGCGTTGCAGTCAGGTGGAGCGCCGCGTGTTTATACTCCGGCAGAGGTGGGCCAGACCAGTCAGTCAGGCCATATCACAGGTAAAATCTTGACTCAGACTTGTAAATTCTTAAGGTAGAATTGTTGGTGTTGTCTGTTTCTGTTATTTTACTGTGATAGAGTTAGAGGTTCTCAACACTTGTGGATGTGTGCAGGGACCTTATTAGTTGGTGGATTTGAGTCTCACGTTCTGTTTGACTCGGGAGCATCTAATTGCTTCATTACTCCGGAGAGAGCTGAGAGTAGTGGTATTCGAAGTAGCGAGGGCGAGGCTTCAGGCTTTGTCAAGGTGGCCAGTGGTGGTTATTTGGCTACTTCGGGCAGAGCTAGAGCAGTTGATGTGCGTATTGCGGGGCAGTCTATGCCAGCAGATTTAGTCATCAGTCCGGTGGATCTGTATGACGTGATTTTGGAGATGGACTGGTTATCTTCTTACCGGGTTCATCTGGATTGCTACAGAGGTAAAGTGGTGTTTGAGCAGGATGCAGGGAAGTTGGTTTATCAGGGAGTGAGACCGACTTCAGGGAGTATAGTGATCTCAGCTATTCAGGCAGAGCAGTTGTTAGAGCGGGGCTGCGAAGCCTATTTGGCGACGATTACTATGACAGAGTCCAGTGGTGAGGTGGTTTTGCAGGATATTCAGGTTGTCCAGGATTTTGAGGATGTATTTCGGTCGCTGAAGGGATTGCCACCATCTCGGTCAGATCCTTTCACGATTGATTTAGAGCCCGGGACAGCTCCGATATCGAAGACACCTTACAGGATGGCTCCAGCAGAGATGGCAGAGCTGAAGAAGCAGCTAGAGGACCTTTTGAGTAAAGGGTTCATCAGACCGAGTGTTTCGCCGTGGGGAGCGCCAGTTTTGTTTGTTAAGAAGAAGGATGGCAGTTTTCGGTTGTGTATTGATTACCGGGGACTTAATCGAGTTACAGTGAAGAACAGGTACCCACTTCCGAGGATCGACGAGTTGTTGGATCAGTTGAGAGGTGCTACTTGGTTCTCCAAGATTGACTTGGCATCGGGATATCATCAGATTCCGATAGATGAGGCAGATGTTCGAAATACGGCATTTCGGACGAGGTATGGGCATTTTGAGTTTGTGGTCATGCCTTTTGGTTTGACTAATGCTCCGGCAGCTTTCATGAGATTGATGAAAGACGTGTTCAGGGAGTTTCTGGATGTGTTTGTCATCATTTTCATAGATGATATTTTGGTATATCCGAGGAGTCCAGAGGAGCATGCGACGCATTTGAGGCTTGTGTTAGAGAAGCTTCGAGAGCAGAAGCTTTTTGCTAAGTTGAGCAAGTGCAGCTTTTGGCAGAGAGGGATGGGTTTTCTTGGCCATATTGTTTCTGCAGAGGGAGTTTCAGTGGATCCGGCTAAGATTGTGGCTATCAGAGATTGGCCTAGACCGAGTAGTGTTATCGATATCAGGAGTTTTCTGGGTTTAGCAGGCTACTACCGGAGGTTCGTCAAGGGGTTTGCGAGTATGTCTCGGCCGATGACGAGGTTGACTCGCAAGGATGTGCCGTTTGTGTGGTCGCATGAGTGCGAGGAGAGCTTTGAGAAGCTCAAGGAGATGTTGAATAGTACACCAGTGTTGGCATTACCTGATCCGGGGAAGCCATATGTAGTGTACACAGATGCTTCAGGTGTTGGACTTGGTTGTGTTTTGATGCAGGAGGGCAGAGTGATTGCCTATGCTTCGAGGCAGTTGCAGGGCAGTGAGCGCAACCGTCCTACGCATGATCTTGAGTTGGGAGCAGTGGTTTTTGCACTCAAGATTTGGAGGTCTTATATTTATGGTGGCAGAGTGCAGATCTTTACAGATTACAAGAGTCTACAGCATATCTTTACTCAGCCTTTGCTGAATGCGAGGCATACGCGTTGGGTGGAGTTTCTGGCATCCTATGACCTGGATATTGTTTATCATCCGGGCAAGGCCAACTTGGTGGCAGATGCTTTGAGTCGACGGAGGGTTGATTCAGATAGAGAGCGTGGTGTTGCGGCTTTGGTCAGCGAGATTAGTACATTGCGTCTTTGTGCTACTTCAGAGGAGCCTTTGGGTTTAGAGGCAGCTGATCAGGCAGACTTACTCAGTAGGAACAGAGTGGCTCAGCAGAGTGATCAGGGTTTGATCGATGCTTCGCAGGCGTCTGGTTCTGATTATCAGGTCTCTTCGAATGGGACTATCTTGGTTTGTGGGCGAGTTTGTGTGCCCAAGGAGGTGGAGTTGAGACAGGAGGTTTTGAGAGAGGCTCATTCGAGCAAGTTTTCGATTCATCCAGGTGCGACAAAGATGTACCGTGACCTCAAACGGTATTACCATTGGGTTGGGATGAAGAGAGATGTGGCAGATTGGGTTGCTAGGTGCAACACTTGTTCTTTGGTCAAGGCAGAGCATCAGGTGCCTAGTGGTCTTTTGCAGAGTTTACCCATTCCAGAGTGGAAGTGGGATATGATCACTATGGATTTCGTTGTGGGATTGCCTATCTCACGGACATTTGATGCTATTTGGGTCATTGTGGATCGCTTGACCAAATCAGCACATTTCTTGGCCATCAAGAAGACATATGGAGCAGCTGTCTTGGCTAGGAAGTTTGTGCGAGAGATTGTGAGGCTGCATGGAGTGCCAGCCAGTATTGTGTTGGATAGAGATCCGAGGTTTGCTTCAGAGTTTTGGAGGGCGTTTCAGACTGAGATAGGCACTAAGGTGCATATGAGTACAGCGTATCATCCGCAGACATATGGGCAGTCAGAGAGGACTATTCAGACTTTGGAGGATCTGCTTAGGATGTGTGTACTGGATTGGGGTGATCATTGGGCTGATCATCTGTGTTTGGCAGAGTTTGCTTATAACAACACTTTTCAGTCTAATATTGGCATGGCTCCATTTGAGGCTTTGTATGGGAGGCCATGCAGGACACCGTTATGCTGGACCTAAGTGGGGGAGCGCAGCATGTTTGGAGCTACTTTTGTTCAGGAGACGACGGAGAAGATCCGTGTCTTGAGGTTGAACATGAAGGAGGCTCAGGATAGACAGAGGATTTATGTAGATAGGCGGCGACGTGAGCTTGAGTTTCAGGTGGGAGATAGAGTTTATCTCAAGATGGCTATGTTGAGGGGCCCTAACATGTCCATAGCAGAGAACAAGCTCAGTCCGCGTTTTATGGGTCCGTTTCCAGTGGTGGATCGAGTTGGGCCAGTGGCTTATCGGTTGGAGTTGCCACCGATTATGAGCGCCTTTCACAAGGTGTTTCATGTTTCGATGTTGAGGAGGTGTTTGCATCCTTCTGAGGAGTTAGTGGTTGAGATTCCAGAGGATCTTCAACCAGATATGACAGTTCCGGCAGTTCCTGTGAGGATTCTTGAGAGGAGAGTCAAGGTTCTGCGAAACAAGAGGGTGCCATTGTTGAGAGTCTTGTGGGACTGTAGTGGCACAGAGGAGCAGACTTGGGAGCCAGAGGCAAAGATGAAGCTGAAGTTCGGAAAGTGGTTCGACAAGCAGGC
The DNA here is from genome assembly GCA_026724425.1 of Erythrophleum ivorense. Taxonomy (NCBI): domain Eukaryota; kingdom Viridiplantae; phylum Streptophyta; class Magnoliopsida; order Fabales; family Fabaceae; genus Erythrophleum; species Erythrophleum ivorense. Next base: position 421,231 of record JAIUCV010000259.1, on the reverse strand, counting down.
TGTGGAGTGAGCTTCTTCATCTTTGTGGTTCTAGTCTTGTTTTTGGTTTTGTTGTTGTTGGTTTTGGATTTATGTATTTTCGTTTTCGTTGTACGATATACATTTTTGGAGTTATATGAGATGGATTTTTGCCTCATATTTTGGTTATGGTTTGGATGTTACGAGTTTCTTTGGCCGGTGGGGTCATTGAAAGTTTTTGGTCATAAGTTGATACGCGTTTCAGTGTTATTACTCGTTTTATCTAGAGGCGGTGGGTCTTTAGAGTAGACGGTGGGTCTACTTTTGTTGGGATGGTGGGTGCCCGACAGACTTATATTGGGGGTCGCTACCTCAGTATGGGTTGTTTTCGTGACGGTGGGTCATGGTTTGGATACTGTGGCGGTGGGCCGCAGTATAGATATTGTGGCGGTGGGCCGCAATATAGATATCGTGACGGTGGGTTACGGTATTGAGAGTAATAATGTCTTGAAACATGCGTATAACATAGGACTAAAAAGTGAGTTTTTGAGGTCTTTGAGAGATGTTTGTGTTGGGATTCGAGGACGAATCCAGTTTAATGGGGGAGAATTGTAACATCCGCAAACCAGAAAGTTGTGTTAAAAGTGGTATCGGACGACATTAGGGGTTTGGGGGTAGATTACATACACTCTTTGAGGTGCGAATTGAGGATCGATTGTACATGTTCTTGTTTGATTGTTGTACAATTGGTTTAAGGTTCAATCATCTCGAAGAAAATGTGTAAAAAGCTCCTAAACGCTTAGTGTCGATCGACACCAAAGGGGTGTGTTGATCGACACCGGTTATCGTGAGCGATTGATGGGGGCTGGGTTTAGCTTCAAGTTTTAATATTTATAACCCAACCAAAATGAGCTGCAAGTGCACAGCTGTGTTGTAGTCGGGGTCGAACACAAGGAGGGTGTGATCTCGCTTCAAACTTGTGGTGATTGATGAGTAGCTAGAACGGAAGATATGTTGTTGTGGTGAACCTAAAATGAAAGGAAAACAAAGACAAGTAAGTAAAAGAGGTTGTTAACAATTAAGAGAAAGAGTTAGGCAAAGGATAATCTTTGAAAACATGTAATGAAGTGATGATTGCATTGGTATTTCATTATGAACTATCTTGAACACAAAACACTAAGGTATGGTCTTTCCACTTTCGTGGCTCCAACGACTATGATTAATCAGCCTAATAGACTCAACTTTCGATGGTTATTACAAGCTGTAATCATGCATTAACGGTTCAAGTAATGATAGAGTTCACTAGACTCCTTAGGTCAGCTTTCGTTGCCTAAGACGCCTAGCTCACCAAATATTAGATCAAGCAATACAACAAGCTTTTGGAGAGTGTATCAACCCTAGATCAGATTGCTAGATGTACGGTAAAGCAATCATGCATTAAGTTCAAATAAAGGTGAAGTTTAGTTCATGAATAAAAGTCCCAATTGCAACCGCCAATCACATCACACAAGTTTCATTGATTTACCTCGCCTAACAAATGAATCTACTCGGACATGGTGCAATCAAACAAGCAACCAATGATTGAAAGCATTATGCAAGTATTAAAAAGAGATAAGGGATAGAATAAGCTTCTCTGTTGAAGAACAAGTCGAAATCCCTTGATAACTTCTTAGATCCGAAGTACAATAGAAAAGGAAAAGATGAAAAGAACAAGAACAAGGTTTTTGTGCAAGAGCAAGACTTGAGTGGCGCCTCCTTCTCCTCCTCCTAGATGGCGAGCTTCTAGGGCTTCTCTCTCTCTCTGACGGCTATTCTCCTCTTGCACGAGACACACCTTTTTCGTGAGGCTAAAAACTTGTATTTATAGGCTGGAGTCGCCTAGGGTAATGAGGTGCCGGAAAAGGAAACTTTCCGATGAGTTGGACATGAAGTTTTGCGACGTGAATGGGCCGGGATTGCGCCAAGGAAGCCTCCAAATAATATCTAAGCCTCTTCTCAACCGATCCAAGGCCTATACCGCAGTGTTCTGGGCCATTAGACACGCGAGATCCTCCATGGGCTTCATCTTGTCGCTAACCGGACATGTCTCGGTAGAAAATGAGTTTCTCCCTGATGGTTGATCCAAATGGCTTGAATCCACTTCTCCGCGATGCATGACTCAAATATCTATCCAGAAAGACCAAGATCATGATTTTTTGACGTCGGAAAGACTTCCGGCCGTGGCCATCTTTCGGATGCTCCGGTTCTGTCCAAATGCGAGAATCGGACAAATGGATTTTTGTTGAGGCTCTTGACTTGGAAACTTGCATGGATCATGGTTTGAGGCTATTTTTCTCCATTTTGAATCCTTTTTGATGTTTTAACCTGTTAAGACTCCAAAACCAACATATACAAGAAAACTACCTCTAAAGGCATAAAACCTTATTGAAAACACTTGAAAACACCAATAAATACTTAGTGAAAACATGTAAAATATGATGATATCAACTCCCCCAGACTTATCTTTTTTGCTTGTCCCCAAGCAAACTAAGCAAGGAAAAGAGGTTTGAAAACATGAGAACTCTTAAATCTTTTGGAAATCCATGTTGACCTTTGTTTTAGTAATCCACACAAATCAGCAGCGGCATTGAGAATTAAGAACAAGGAAGTACATACCATGAGTTTTGCAATCGTCCCAAAGCAACCCACTTCTCTTTAGGCCATCCAAATTCTCCACCTTTGACTCCTTTCGTTTCTAAAGGTGTGGTCTCGACTAGGGAATATCGATCAAAGGGGTTATAGACTCTTACCCATCCTCTTTTGATAAAACACATGTCTTGGCTCTTGTTTCACCTCTCTCTCTTCTCACTTCTTAAGTCGATTCATCCCTTTTTTAGGGTAGCATAGTATTTTTTTTTTTATTCGATTTCTTCTCCTCTTTGTGGAGGTTTTTGATGGATCTTCCATAGACGCGAGTATTGATGGTTGTAGCCACCTAATCCCCGGTTACTTGGATCAAAAGGTCTTCCATAGACGCGAGTATTGATGGTGGTTGCCACCTAATCCCCGGTTACTTGGACCTTGGTGCTTTTTCTTAAGTTTGAAGGGGAGAGAGAGGGGAAACCGAACTCACATAGACTTTCACTATTTGGTGAGGATGAGAAGTCGTGCCTTTTGTAAAACCAAGCCCCTAGCCGAGAAGGTTAAGTTCATTAAGGTGCGGAGTCAAAGATGTATCCTTCTTAAGCCCTTGGAGATGTGGACATTTTTGGTAGATCGATCCACTCATGGTGCACATGTGATGAAGTAAACTGCCAAATACTGATCAATGGTCACTTAAACACAGGCACAACAATGGTTAGGTCTAAGATAAAGTCATAATTCTCGACAAAAGTTTTGACTCAATAAAAACGACTCGATGAAAAGAAAAATGATGCAAGATGAAATGCCAAAATGAACAAACTTATTAGTATAATCCCCCCAGACTTAACTTGCACCGTCCCGGTGTAAGAAAAAATCAGATTAAGAGAGGTAAAATATGTAATAAATTTGAAAAGGGAAAGTTTAGGATGATGTTACCAAGTGATGACCAATTGTAATAAAGATCAGTGTCGGATAACTGAACAGGGGTCCTCTTTAGGCATGATTGGTCGGAGAGTTTTGAATTTCCAGGCCTGATTCTCGCCGGTTGGCGTTTTGGTCGAGTTGGGCTCATTTGGTCGACCCGAGAAGAGTGCCATGCACCACAGCTCAAACCGTGAAGATGTTACTCACCCATATTGAAATTTCATCGACCAACCTCATGTTTTAGGAACACTGGTGAAGTTTGGGGTCAAACGAACGAGCGGTTTGGCAGATTCTTCATTTGGTGGTCCATTCAGTCGACCGGATGATAGTGCAATAGACCACAGCTCGAATGATGACGAATTCTCTGACCGATATTGAAATTCCATCGACCAACCCCATATTTTATGACCACTGGTGAAGTTGGAGGTCAAACGAACGAGTGGATTGAGAGTTCCTTCACAAAGTGGTCAATTAGGCTCCGGGAAGAGTTTTCTTGACTTCTTTGTGATTGACTCGTTCGTTCCTTGATTTTCTTCTGGAATAATGATTTTGAAGCTCCAAGGATCCATCTCCAGCTGGTGGTGTCTCCATGCCGTGATTTCGGTTTTGTCGGCCTTTGGGTGCACCGCTATCGACCGGATGAGGCATCTTTGCATATCTCCTGATCCGTCAACATTCCTCCATCCTATCTTTTTTGCCGACCAACAAAGTGTTGTGTAGCCGCCTGTGAAGTTTGGTGGACATCGGTCACGTGGTTTGGGAGATGGTTGATGTTTGTCCTCCTTTGCACCCGTTTGGCCGAGAGAATCTAGCCGGATGGTATATCTTGAAATCTACTCGACCGTTTTGTGATTTTCTTCGACCGAAGTGATTCTTGTATATATCCTCCATTATCATTTCCAGGTCGTGCCCACCTTGTTTCTTGTGCCTTGTTGTGATCCTCCATTGAAACCGCCATGTGGTTTGTGGTTTTGGTTTGTTTCAGCAACTCTCCTTGATATCCCTCCTATCAAATAGTTAAGTCCTTGCAAAACACTTGAAATCACTGTTAAGTCCGGTCTTAGATCGAGATCTCCTAGTAACCAACTTAAAGTTCACAATCTAAGAGAATATGGTATAAACTATAAAAACATGTTGGGTCTTGGTTAGGGATCCCAAAGTTCTGAAATAGTTTTATCATCAGTGAAATCAATGTATAATTCAGTTTGACAAGTCACGATTCATTCTCATTCATTAACCATCAATATGAAGCAATTTAAACCATTAAATGTAACTAATGAAGTTCAAGGTTCAAATGCTTATCAAGTGAGGATCAAAGATGGTTTTTAATGAATGCATGAGGAGAATTTACTTACCTTGAGTGGAGATTTCTCCTTCTACAAGGGTGGGAACAAAGGGTGGGTCACTTTCTTGTTTTGGTCTCCTTTTGGTTCTTCATCCTAAAAACATTTTTTTTTTGTATTTTTATGCAATTTTAAAAATTCCTGAAAAATAAAACTAAGTAGTTATGCATGCAATAATGATATGAAAATTTAAAATGAAAATATGGGTTGCCTCCCACAAAGCGCTTTGTTTTAAGTCATTTAGCTTGACTCCTTTTTATTTTTAGGTGTGGATGAGCTCAACTAAAGGGTTTGGGGTCCCTTTAGATTCTCCATTCTCCGGTTCAGGGGGCTTTCTTGGTGGTCTGGGCACGCCAAGATCATCTCCTATGCCATCTTTGAAGACAAATGCCCTCGGGAAAAGCTTTAAGGTGTTCATGAGCTTCTCCTTTGCGGTATGAGCTTCTTTTGGGTCCGGATCCTTAGGGTTAAGGATTATCATCTTGGCAAAGGACTTATGTACTCAATCAGGCTCCTCATCAGCTTCATTTTCGTCCAAGGTATGGAGCAAAACCGAGTAGATATCCTTGAAGACATCTTTATGTTTCAGCGTTGACGGTTTCATGGCCACCTTCGGTTTTGGATAGGGGTCACTCTCCTTGGCGTCTTTAGGCATTATGGCTCCTTTCTTTGGCATGTTAGAAGTCTTATCTGGTGGTAGTTTGATCACTCTTGGTGCTGTCTTGAAGTCGATGCTTTGATAGAAAACATCTTGTCGGATATTTCCTAGTGACATGCGGCTTCTCATGAAGTCTATGATCGCACCGGTGTAAGCTCTTCTTGACTCCCCTGGAAACAGCTCCGGTTTCTGGCTCTCCTTAGGATCAGCTTCTTTTTTCTCCTTCTTGAGATGGTGTAGGGACAAGGGCGAGCTGGTTCTCCTTAGATAGGACAGCACTACAAAATGTTTGAGGGTTTACCTCATTTTGCTTCCTTACGGCTTCCGCGGTTAGGACGGTGTAAACCTCCAACTTCTGGACACGAGTGGAGAGAGACTCAAACTTGATGCAAAGATCAGTGAACACGTGATCTAGCTTCTCACAGAGGTTCTTGTTGATTTGTCTTTGCTCCTCCATGTATCTTTCCAAGACTACATCTATCTTCTCTTCTTGTTGAGCCGGTGCAACAGCTTGAGGGAAAGTGAAAGGCAGCTTCACTTGACAGATCCCTTGAGGGTAGACATGTTGTTTAGGCTGGTATTGAGCTCCTTGATAGACGTGCTGGCCAGGATACACAAAGTTTCCACCAACGTAGTTCACTTCCACTTTGTGCGGAATAACCAACGTAGTAAAAAATTTATGAGTTTTTAAGGTTTTATGAAAAACAGAAAGTAAAATGCAAGAAAGTAAGAACTAGACTAAAAATCAATCAAAAAGTTTGAAGGAAATGCAACAGCCTCCTCGGCAACAGCGCCAAAAACTTAATGGGGGCTGGGTTTAGCTTCAAGTTTTAATATTTATAACCCAACCAAAATGAGCTGCAAGTGCACAGCTGTGTTGTAGTCGGGGTCGAACACAAGGAGGGTGTGATCTCGCTTCAAACTTGTGGTGATTGATGAGTAGCTAGAACGGAAGATATGTTGTTGTGGTGAACCAAAAATGAAAGGAAAACAAAGACAAGTAAGTAAAAGAGGTTGTTAACAATTAAGTGAAAGAGTTAGGCAAAGGATAATCTTTGAAAACATGTAATGAAGTGATGATTGCATTGGTATTTCATTATGAACTATCTTGAACACAAAACACTAAGGTATGGTCTTTCCACTTTCGTGGCTCCAACCACTATGATTAATCAGCCTAATAGACTCAACTTTCGATGGTTATTACAAGCTGTAATCATGCATTAACGGTTCAAGTAATGATAGAGTTCACTAGACTCCTTAGGTCAGCTTTCGTTGCCTAAGACGCCTAACTCACCAAATATTAGATCAAGCAATACAACAAGCTTTTGGAGAGTGTATCAACCCTAGATCAGATTGCTAGATGTACGGTAAAGCAATCATGCATTAAGTTCAAATAAAGGTGAAGATTAGTTCATGAATAAAAGTCCCAATTGCAACCGCCAATCACATCACACAAGTTTCATTGATTTACCTCGCCTAACAAATGAATCTACTCGGACATGGTGCAATCAAACAAGCAACCAATGATTGAAAGCATTATGCAAGTATTAAAAAGAGATAAGGGATAGAATAAGCTTCTCTGTTGAAGAACAAGTCGAAATCCCTTGATAACTTCTTAGATCCGAAGTACAATAGAAAAGGAAAAGATGAAAAGAACAAGAACAAGGTTTTTGTGCAAGAGCAAGACTTGAGTGGCGCCTCCTTCTCCTCCTCCTAGATGGCGAGCTTCTAGGGCTTCTCTCTCTCTCTGACGGCTATTCTCCTCTTGCACGAGACACACCTTTTTCGTGAGGCTAAAAACTTGTATTTATAGGCTGGAGTCGCCTAGGGTAATGAGGTGCCGGAAAAGGAAACTTTCCGATGAGTTGGACATGAAGTTTTGCGACGTGAATGGGCCGGGATTGCGCCAAGGAAGCCTCCAAATAATATCTAAGCCTCTTCTCAACCGATCCAAGGCCTATACCGCAGTGTTCTGGGCCATTAGACACGCGAGATCCTCCATGGGCTTCATCTTGTCGCTAACCGGACATGTCTCGGTAGAAAATGAGTTTCTCCCTGATGGTTGATCCAAATGGCTTGAATCCACTTCTCCGCGATGCATGACTCAAATATCTATCCAGAAAGACCAAGATCATGATTTTTTGACGTCGGAAAGACCTCCGGCCGTGGCCATCTTTCGGATGCTCCGGTTCTGTCCAAATGCGAGAATCGGACAAATGGATTTTTGTTGAGGCTCTTGACTTGGAAACTTGCATGGATCATGGTTTGAGGCTATTTTTCTCCATTTTGAATCCTTTTTGATGTTTTAACCTGTTAAGACTCCAAAACCAACATATACAAGAAAACTACCTCTAAAGGCATAAAACCTTATTGAAAACACTTGAAAACACCAATAAATACTTAGTGAAAACATGTAAAATATGATGATATCAGCGATTCCGGGTTTAGTCGATCGAATTGAAGTTGTTTTGGTTTTGGTCGATGCGTGTCGACCGACACCAAGGAAGGGTGTCGCTCGACACCGGTTATTGGAAAATCGATCGGTTTGATTTAAGTCGGCTGGTTTTGTTCCGGTTAAGGGTTTTGGAAGCCCTAAGTCGCGATTTATTCACTGTAGCCACGTGAGACAGCTCAGTTTTCGAGGCAGAGAGTTTTCAGAGAGGAAGAGGTGATTTTCAGAGAGTTTTGTGGAGTTTCTGAGGCTTTGGGTTGTTGTTCTACCTCCTTTCCCTTCCTTTCAATCCTTTTCAAGGTGAGTGCGTGACTGTAGGTCCGTTAGCATTGGAGATTGTTTGATTTTGAGTTTGGATTGTGTTCTTGAGTTGTTTATACTGGAAATCGTGTTTTGGATGTATTCGGGCGTTGAAAACCCTTTGATTGTGTGTTTTGCGATTTGCTATGCGATTTTTGTAGTTTCTGGTGTCTGGGCGTCGAGCTGGTGTCGACCGACACTCGATGGGTGTCGATCGACACTCAGGAGGCTGGCGTCGATCGACACCATTTAGGTGTCGGTCGACACCGACCTGGGTGGTCAGGAAACGTGGGTGTTTCCTGACAGGGAAGGTTTCTGTTGTTGATTATTGTTCTTGTTGTTGATTATTGCTGATGTATTGTCTAGTGTTTGACGTACTTGGCATGTAGGCAGGATGATCCACTCACTAAGTATTTATGATAATACTTACGCATCTCTATTCCAATGTGATGCAGGTAACAGCAATGTTCTTCTGCGGAAAGAGACCGAGAGAAGAGGATGATGAGATTAGGAATTTGATATTGGCTCTCTTGTTGTGGTTGACGAGGAATTCATGATTAGGGTGTTAGCTTTATTTTAGTAATGTAGCAATTCTGGTGTTTAGGTTGCTTATTCTTTATTGGTTTATTGGTTATTGGTTATTTGTTGAACGGTTTATTATGATTTAATATTATTGATTTCTTTCGAGAATTTCCGCATTTATAATCGTTTATAAAAAGAGTTTCCGCATTTTATATTGTATTATAAAAAAAAAAAAAGCTTGGTTGTTTCAATGGCTCATCATCTTCTCAATCTCACCTGTCTCGCATTTGCTTAAGCTGGTTCGACCTTAAGTAAGTTCATCTCTCATCTTAATATCTTGTTATTAATTCAACTTCAATATAATATTGTTTAGAATCTAGTAGAAAGTTCATCAAGCACTCAAGCTAGCAAATTTGAAACATTACTTGTAACATCCGTGAACCAGAAAGTTGTTTTGGAAGTGGTAATGAAACAACCAAGCTTTTTTTTTTTTATATATAATTAGCCCAGATTAACATTCCCATAAATATTAATCCTCAACAGCTAATTCGACAACACAATGCGGAAGAAAACCATTATTATTAAATCATAAATAATTGTTCAACAAATAACCAATAAAGAATAACCAATAAAGAAATAACTCTAGCAACCTAAACACCCGGTTTGCTACATTATTGAAATAAAGACTAACACCCTAAACTCATGAATTCTCAATCAACCACAACATAAACGCCAGAATCCAAATCCTAATCTCATCATCCTCTTCTCTCGGTCTCTTTCCGCGGATGAACATTGTTGTTACCTGCATCACATTGGAATAGAGATGCGTAAGTATTATCATAAATACTTAGTGAGTGGATCATCCTGCCTACAGGCCAATTACGTCAAACAATAGACAATATACCACAATAAACAACAATAATTGGCCTGTAGGCAGGATGACGTAATTGGTATATTGTCTATTGTTTGACGTAATTGGCCTGTAGGCAGGATGATCCACTCACTAAGTATTTATGATAATACTTACGCATCTCTATTCCAATGTGATGCAGGTAACAGCAATGTTCTTCCGCGGAAAGAGACCGAGAGAAGAGGATGATGAGATTAGGAATTTGATTCTGGCTTTGTTGTTATGGTTGACCAGGAATTCATGAGTTTAGGGTGTTAGACTTTATTTTAATAATGTAGCAAACCGGTTTAGGTTGCTTATTGGTTATCGGTTTTATTGGTTTTATTCTTTATTGGTTATTGATGAACGGTTTATTTATGATTTAATATTATTATTGATTCTTTTGGAGAACTTCCGCATTGTGTTGTTGAATTAGCTGTTGAGGATTAATATTTATGGGAATGTTAATCTGGGCTAATTATAAAAAAAAAAAAGCTTGGTTGTTTCAATAAGTATCCGAATTATAGTTTTCATTTTGATGATACGTACTTTTTATAAAGATTTTACTTGGATGACACGCTAAGATTTAACAGTTATGCATGAAAACAGTCGTTGCAGGAATTCTGTAAAAGATGGATAAGGGTGAAGCAACAAAGCAAGCTCGAAACATAGTCCTAGTAGGTCGTGCAGGGAATGGGAAAAGTGCCACGGGGAACAGCCTCATTGGACAAAAAAGTGTTTGAGTCAGAAGCACATGCAATGCACTTCTTATTGGGCGGCGGCGTTCTTTTTTTTAAGTCTATCAGAACCGAATTAGCACTTCTCAGATCAGACTAGGCCTCCCCCGCAGAGCTGCGCTAACTGCAGCTACTTCCTTCTAATAAATACCTCCTCTCCTGGTTCTTACAGGTAAGGTTTAGACGGCTGGCACTAGTTTCGACTTCTCTCGTCTTAGTAGTTCACTCTGCCTTCTTTATGGACTCTCGTTCTTATCCAAGAGCTGTCACGGGAGATAATCACACAATCAACGTGATTAATACTCCAGGTAGCATCGATACACTTGAATCTTGGATAGATTTGGAAGCCTAATAGTTTGTCAATGCATTTGTTATTATGTGAATATATGTGCTTAATGTGTGTTGGGGGCATGTACAGATCTGGCTGACTTGGGTTTATCCGCTGAGTTTATAAGTGGAGAAATCGGTAGATTCCTAACTCTAGCGGAAGGAGGGATACACGCTGTGGTCTGGGTTCTATCTGCAAGGACTCAGATTGAGGAAATGAGTACACTTGTAATCTTGTATGCTCTATTTGGGAGTGAAATCGCTGCTTATGTTATCATCGTTTTCACGGGCGGTGATGTGCTGGAAGAGGAGGGCGTGACACTAGACGAGTTCTTGGGTAGAGAAGATTGTCCTCCCTTCGTAAAGGTAGGTTGGTTCTTTCACTTCTTTGAACATTATGATATTCTTGAATGCAAGGTAGGTTGTTTTTTTTTTTTTTTTTTTTAGGGTTTATATTCTCATATATGTTTAACTTTTGAATCCTAGGATGTTTTGAAGATGTTTGGTAACCGAAAGGTTCTGTTCGACAACAAAACTCATGATGAAGGCAAGAAGGCTGAGCAAGTCAATAAGCTTCTCTCTCTAGTAGATGAAATCAAAAGGAACAACAATGGACAGTCGGTAACTGATGGCATGTACAAGGAGATAAAGGTAAAGATTTATGTTACATATCTCAATGGTTTCCCCTCGAGAATATTTTTGCATTGAATAGATATAATCCTATATGTGAGTACTATCTCAGGAACATAGCGACAAACTAAGCAAGGAGCTTGAAGTAAAAAGCATCCAGCTGATTTGGAATCAGAGTTGAAAGATAAGTTGCATGCATCGTTTGAAGAGAGTGTGACCCTTATGTCTAACGAGGTAAGAAAATAATCAATAATCAGTTGTAAATTGTTATTTGTTTTTGTATGCTAAATAGCATCTTGATCTTTCGCTATGGTGGAAAAGAAGCTGAAAGCTGCAAAAGAAGAGCTGAAAGCTGCAAAAGAAGAGCAGAAAGCTGATGTGCAGCAGGCGCAGGAGCAATCGATGATTTTTGGGGCACCTATGAGTAGCTGGTTGCTGGACTGGTGGGTGGGGAGTGAGTGGGAGAAGGCCTACGTAAGAGGGTCGCAAGGTCTTATATATGCAAGCAGTGACGGAAAAGTATTGTGGTTTTGGTTTTCACATTTAACTAAATACCAGTTTCTTGCAAGCAGTCATCCAATGAACAATGTCTTGTATGCAATAAATAACAGTATCAAAAGAAGATATTGGGATGCTACGTGATACAGTTGAGGAGAATCTTTTCTTCCAAATTTCAATTTGTTCTTACTTTTGTTTTTGTTTTTGTTTTCTTCAAAATTATGTTTACTGTTTTCCCATTTTTCACCTCAGAGTTGATGCTCTGTCCAAAACAATAATGTTGTTTCTTCTGTGTGTGGACTTTCCCATATTTATGTTTGTTTGCTTCACTCTCAATTATCTTGACTCATTCTCACTCTCTCAAGATCTCATAACCATCTCCATGATCTGATTCATACGGCCAAATCCATTCAACAACAATGAAATCACAAAATGGCAATCCAAAACATTCTTTATACTAAAAAGAGTTGTGCAAAAATTCTTTCTTCTAGCAGAACTAATCTCGGAATCGAGTTTCAAAAATTACAAAAGAGATCGACACAAATTGTAAAAACCTTCTGACCTATGAAGCATGATCTCTGGTGAAGATAGCCAACAACTCAGCCACAATCTCCTTGTCACCGTGCCTCATGACATACTTGTTTAAGAAAGCTTCATCGGCAACCTTCAAAACATATTCCATTGAAGGTAGTTTGCTTCCTCTGTTTCCTCGCAACCCTTTGGACATGAGAGCTTTGACTACGTTACACCTCGGAACAATCCTCTTCTCCATGCTGAATCCAAGTACATGTGGGAACAAAGCCACAGACTTTAGTGCCCAATTCATCTTCTTCACAAGAAACTCAGTCTTCTTCTTCATCGTCTCTGCAGATAGATTAAGACATGAAGGACAGCGTTTGAGCATTGTCTTGAACTCATCTTCGCTGAATCCTAGACCTAGATATGTCTCAATGGAGTTGTCTATCTTCTGCTCCGAGAGTGCCAGAAAGACTGGACACTTCTTGAAAATCTCCCATACATCTTCCACAGAGAAGCCTAACCTTTTACAGATGATATTGAGTTTCTCTTCTATTGTCTTGTCACTCAATCTGTAAAACAATTTTAGAGCTTGCACAAACTTCCCTGTTGTGGGATCAAAACCCATCTCAACCCACAAAGAATATTGCCTTCCATGCTTCCCAAAAGGGTTGAATCCATCTGTAGATAGTCCGAGGTACACATTCCTCCTCTCAAATGAAAAACTAGGATACATCTCTTGAAAATGTTTCCATGCTTTTGCATCAGAGGGATGCACAATCTCTCCATTTTATGTATGCTCTGCATGCCTTCTCATAGGCTCCGCCGTACACTCGGAATTGTATAACCTCTTCAGCCTTTCTGTTATCGGCAAATACCACATCCGTTTGTATGGAATACGAACTCTTCCCTCTGTTTCTTGGTATCGAGGTTTGCGGCAAAAACGACAAGTCGACCTATTTTCGTCCTCTCTCCAAAATAGCATACAGTTGTCAACACACACATCTATCATCTGATACGGCAACCCAAGACCAGCTACTAATTTCTGCACCTCGTAGTACGAAGCCGCTAGTAGATTATCTTCAGGTAACATTCTTCTCGCCCAATCACTTATTCGATCCACACAATCCTCAGGCAAATTGAAATCCGTCTTTATAGTCATCAACTCAGTTGCAGATGATAATGGCGATATACCCTCTCTACAACCTTTGTATAACAGATTTTTAGCAGCATCTAACATATCAAAAACTTCCGGGCTTTTAGATTAGGTTCTTCTATCCTATTTTCTTCCTAAACAAACAATGCTACGTTTTCCCGAAATGCATCATTAACCATTTGAACAGTTCCTAAGTTTTCTTCTACTTCCGGTCTAATTTCTGCTTCTATCCTATTCGAAGAACTAGCACTAGCATTAGTATACCTTATAACCCGGCATAAATCCAGATCTATAAATGTGATTCCATACTGTTTTTATATATACAAATCTACGATTCCGACAAGTAGGACAAGGACAGTATATTTTACCGGATTCCATAGCTAGTTCCTGGCGTGTTGCAAATGCCATGAACTCCTCAAAACCTTTTGCAAACTCATCCATCAATAGGCCCATCATTGGATCATACGAATGTTTATCCATCCACGATCGTAAATAGTCTAAACTATTTAGAGATGACATTTTGCTAAGTTTGTTTATTTTTAACGTTGTGAGTTTAAATGAATGAGGGTGGTGAGATATTTAAAGATGGAGATCTGTGCAATTTCTGACAGAATTCTGACGGAATTCAGACGACCGAACAAACTTTCGAACAGCTATCACAACGGCTATTACAACGGCTATCACAACGGCTATATTATAACGGTCGCAATTTCTTACGGATTTCTGACGACACTGTCAAAAATCTGTCAGAAATCTCCAACGGTTCCATTCTGTAGGAATTTGGCCTTAGTTCTTCGTCAAAAGTTGTCAGAGAAAGCCAACGTATATTTTTCGTCAGAGTCCATCAGAATTGAGTCATAATGTTCTTGATGAATTTCTGACTGCACTGTCGGAAATCCGTCAGAAATCTTTAACGGTCCCATTCCGTCGGAATCCGTCAGAATTTTTCCTAAGTTCTTCTTCGGAAGTTGTCAGAATAAACTAACGGCTATTATCCGTCAGAGTCTGTCAGAAATTAGTCATAAATTTCTGACGGAGTTCTTACGACGTTCATTTCGTCAGAACTTTTCCGACGGATTTCTTAGAGATGCGTTTTCGTTATAACCCCATCAAAATTCAGTCGGAAATTTCTAACGGTTTAAAATCCATCAGAAAATGCCATCAGTAAATGCAGTGTTTTCTTGTAGTGTCATATACTGTAGGACCGCAAAAACGGAATTGAGAATACCGAATATAAAATACAAGAACGAATTAAGAAAGATAGATAAAACCTGATTCTTAAAACGCGTATGAAAAACGGAGTCGAGATTTCTCTCTTTCCTTAATTCGAAAAATCGCCCGTAGTGTGACGGTTCAATACGGTTACGAATCCCAGGATAAAACCGTATATGAAAACGATATGCAACACCCAAATCGTAGTCTGACGAACATGAGATTCTATGAATAACTCTCGAGACTTACTTGCAGGAAGATGTCGTAGAACTTTTCGTTGTTTTTGTTTTCTGAAAATTTCAGAGTGTCTGGAGAAGACGATGGAGTTCGGTTTTTAATAAACCGGAGGGGCGCGAATTGAACCAACACAATGTTTCGTTCCGCGAATTGAAATTACCTCTAAACATATGACTCGATATACTCTAAGACTCTACTGAATAGACTAACTTAGTGAACTAGACAGACAGGCAGACTTTTCGAGAGTATTACGAAAAATAACTGTATTTGAGTTGGTAGCAATTTTTCAGCTTTGAACCACTCGTAGTTAGTAGCTGTCGGAATTACTTGGCCAGAAGGTGGACATGATGCCTTGAACCCCTCGGAGTTTGATGTAAAACTAGACAACAGCTATAACACAGCTTCATTTTCTCATAGAATCTTGTTCTCTATTTTGTTCATTTTGGCCTTGAACTTGCCTGGTTATCATGAGTGAACTTGGAGAATATAGCCTTTCGTTCATTCTCCTAGAAACGGCCGCATTTCACACTCACTAGGTGATCTGCTATTAACTTAATTTTGGAAGTATCATGCACTACTCCATTGTATTAAGCTTTAGAATCATTAAAATCAATATGTTTATCCGTATTTACTCACAGGTATAACACTGTTTCAACATCCTAGGAACTGGGTAGAGAGACTAATCTCACAATGTCCATCGATTTAACTTGAAGTCGTTCTCCCTTTGAACCTATTTCTTGGGATCTCCAGTCATGTAGGTGGGGTTACCATCAAGTCGCATCTTTTCTATAGGCTTGTAAACCCATTCCTCTAGATGATTTGATTACTTGATCTCTTGCCAAACCTTTAGTGAATGGATCAGCTAGGTTATCGGCAGATTTGATATAATCTATCGTGAGTACTCCAGTAGAGATCAAGTTTCTAATGGTTTTATGACGTCGTCGAATGTGACGAGACTTACCATTATAATTATTATTCAGTGCCCGAGAGATAGCTGATTGACTATCAGAGTGTACACGTAATGCTGGCACTGGTTTCTCCCACATGGGGATATTTTCCAAAAAATTGCGAAGCCACTCTGCTTCTTGAGCACATTAATCAAGGGCGATGAATTCAGATTCCATTGTGGAAGTGGCTATCACGGTTTGTTTTGTAGATTTCCAGGACACTGCTGCGCCTCCAAGTGTAAAGACATATCCACTTGTGGATTTTGAGTTTTTGGAGTCCGCAATCCAGTTTGCGTCACTGTATCCTTCCATAACTCCGGGTTCTTTACCATAGTGTAGACTATTATCTTTGGTATAACGTATGTAATCCAATACTCTAGTGATAGCTTTCCAATGTTTATGTCCTGGGTTACTAGTATAACGACTTAGTACGTTTACTGCATGTGCTAGATCGGGTCTAGTACAATTAGTTAAGTACACTAGACTTCCAATTACTCGTGCATATTCCAGCTGGGAGACACCAGCTCCTGAGTTTTTAGTCAGATGAATATGAGGGTCAATTGGAATTTTTGCAGTTCCACTTGAATAGTTTTTAAACCGATCAAGTATCTTTTGAGCATAATGTGATTGTGATAAGATTATTCCTCCGGCATGTCGGTGAATCTGAATACCGAGAATAACATCAGCTAAACCCAGATCTTTCATTTCAAAGTTACGATTAAGTAAACTTTTAGTTTGAGTAATCATGTCTTTATTGCTGCCAATAATGAGCATGTCATCAACATACAAACACAACAAAACATATCCGTAGGGAGTATCTTTGATGTATATGCATTTATCACATTCGTTAATGGTGAAACCATTTGACATCATCACATTATCAAATTTTTCATGCCATTGTTTTGGAGCTTCCTTTAGCCCATACAATGATTTGATAAGTCTACAAACTTTGTGTTCTTGTCCAGGAATCACAAAACCTTCAAGTTGTTTCATGTAGATCTCTTCTTCGAGATCTCCATGTAGAAATGCAGTTTTGACATCCATTTGATATATTTCCAGGCCTCTTAACGCTGCAATACTAACCAAAATTCTAATTGAGGTTATACGCGTCAATGGAGAATATGTGTCAAAGAAGTCCAGACCTTCTTTTTGTCGGTAACCTTGAACCACAAGCCTAGCCTTATATACATTTATAAGACCTTCGATTGTCATTTTCATTGTGAAAATCCATCTACATCCTAGTGCTTTACACCCTTCGGGTAAATCACAAATCTCATATGTATGACGTTGCAAAAGTGAATCAATCTCACTATTCACAGCTTCCTTCCAATAAGGTGCGTCTGGTATAGACATGGCTTCTGCGTAGGTTCGTGGTGCATTCTCTATAAGAAAAACCAGATAATCATCACCAAATGATTTTTCCTTACGAGCTCGTTTGCTACGTCGAGGTTCATCTTCTATGTTTTCTCCATCATGTGTTGAAATTATAGAAGTACTAGTCTGATCTGTTGGGAAACTCGTGTCCCGTTGTTCAAGTGTCCTTTTCTGACATTTCTTATCGTCCCAAGGAAAATTATTTTCAAAGAACGATGCATTCCGTGATTCCATTACTGTGTTCACATGGATATCAGGTATATCAGATTTGTGAACCAGAAACCGATAGGCACTACTGTTATGTGCATATCCTATGAAAACACAGTCAACTGTTTTAGGTCCAATCGTGACCTTTTTCGGAGGTGGTACTGCGACTTTTGCAAGGCACCCCCACACTTTGAGGTATTTGTACGAAGGTAACATACCTTTCCAAAGTTCATATGGCGTCTTGCCAGTAACTTTATGTGGTATTCTGTTGAGGATATAGTTCGTAGTAAGCAAAGCTTCCCCCCACATTGACCGGGGTGATCCCGATTCTTGCAACATTGCATTCATCATTTCTTTGAGAGTTCGGTTTTTCCGTTCCGCAACTCCGTTAGATTCTGGGGAATAGGGAGCTGTGGCTTGATGTATGATGCCATTTTGTTGGCAAAAGTCATTAAACGGACCATCATACTCACCTCCTCTATCACTGCGAACTATTTTAATAGTTTTACCTAGTTGGTTTTCAACTTCAAGTTTATACTCCTTGAATTTAGACAAAGCTTCATCTTTGCTACGTAACAAGTATACATAACAATATTTTGTATGATCATCAATGAATGTCACAAAATACTTTTTACCACCTCTAGTTTGTATAAATTTCAGATTGCAGAGATCTGTGTATATTAAACCAAGAGGTTCTGTTTCTCTATGTACTTGAGACGATGGGGTTTTTGTGAGTTTAGATTGTACACAAACTTCACATTTCTCTTTTGGTGCTTTCACTTTTGGAATAAGGTTCAAATTCATTAACCTTTGTATGGATTTATAATTCACGTGGCCTAATCTTTCATGCCAAACATTAAAAGACTCAACCAAATAAGCAACAGAATTATTATTAATAGCATTGTCAGCAATTACACCATTATGGTTTGTAACTTTGTCAGTACGGAGGACTGTCGTAACACACAACTTGACAAGTCCTCCTTTTTCAAAACCCCTTCCCAAATAAACCCCATTCTTCCTAAGGATTAATTTGTCAGCTTCGAGGTTGACGCTGAATCCTGCCTTGCTCAAGAGAGTTCCTGAAACTAGGTTCTTCCTCATGTCCGGCACGTGCTTGACGTTGGTGAGTGACAGTTCACGTCCTGAATTCAGCTTCAGAACCACCTTGCCGCGACTTTCGATCTTCGAGAAGGCTGTGTTTCCCATGAACAGCTGCTCCTCTGTTTTGCTTTTCTGATAAGTTGTGAACATCGACCTATCAGTGTAGACGTGTGTGGTTGCTCCAGTGTCATACCACCATTCCATTGGATTGTCATTGACCATGTTCACTTCATTCACAACCGCACACATCTCTTCTTCAGTGATGTTAGCTTCAGCCTTTTTGTTACCCTTGGGTTTGCTCCTGCAGACATCAGATTTGTGACCCAGTTTGCCACAATTGTGACATTTCCCTTTAAACTTAGCTCCTGGTTTTGCAACCTTCTTGAAGTTTGTTGAGGATGTCGGTTTTAGGGACTGTTGAGAAGAGCTCCTCTTCCTTTTCCCGTTATTGTTGTGCTCAGCCACATTAACATTGTGTTGATCCGGGGGAGAGAAATTAGCACGGTTTCTGTCCTCCATTTGGAGCCTTGTGATGACATCAGAGAGAGACATCGGCTTCTTCTTGTGCTTAAGATAGTTCTTAAAACTTTGCCAGCTTGGGGGAAGCTTCTCAATGAAGCAATTGACAGTAAAAATCTCACAGATTTTCATTCCCTCGGCCGCTATCTCATGGCACAGCAAAGTCAAAGCATCGACTTGTTCCATGATAGGCTTGGAGTCCACCATCTTGAATTCCAGGAACTTCGCAACGGCAAATTTCTGACAACCAGCACCGTCAGATTTGTACTTCTTCTCCAAGGCCAACCAGAGTTCCTTAGAAGTTCGTACTTGACTGTCTACTTGATCAAATTAATTTTTTTTAGAGAGTTCATCAAGCATATTAATAATGGAAAATTAATACTTTTATACTTGATCAGACTCTGGGTAGCACGACAACCACATTTTATAGTTAATGCTTTTTTTATAATGGAAAATTAATACTGAATTTTTAATTCGATACTAAAAATGATTTTAATTCACGATGCAGCGTTTCCATACAAAAAGATAAACAAAGATGCAAAAACTCATATACAACGACACATGATCCGGAGCTTACTTATTTTTTTAATTGATTCCCAAAAAAATCGAGAGTCCTATTTAAACATGAGATGGTTTTGTTTACTTGTCAAACATTAGTAATCTCTTTGCTGGCTCCTTCATCTTCTCCTCTATCTCGCATTTGCTTAAGGTTGTCGAGAGATTTTTTTCCAGTTTAGAGTAAGTTCATCTCATCTTAATATCTTGTTATTAATCTAACTTCAATATTGTTTAGAATCTAGAGAGTTCATCAAGCATGCAAGGAGATTTAAGACATTGGTTTTGTTGGACAAATTTTCATTTTTGTTTTGTTTTTAATAAATAATTTTTTGACTTGGACACGCTAAGATTTAACAGTTATGCATCAAACAATCGTTGCAGAGGAATTCAGTAAAAGATGGATAAGGGTGAAGCAACAAAGCAAGCCGAGAACATAGTCCTAGTAGGTCGTGCAGGGAATGGGAAAAGTGCCACGGGGAACAGCCTCATTGGACAAAAAGTATTTGAGTCAGAAGCACATGCAAAAAAATGTCAGGCGCATGGAGCTGTCGTCACAGGAGATAATCACACAATCAACGTGATTGATACTCCAGGTAACATCGATACACTTGAACCTTGGATAGATTTGGAAGCCTGACTTTGTCAATGCATTTGTTTTTATGGCCTTGAATATATGTGCTTAATGTGTGTTGGGGGTATGTACAGATCTGTCTGACTTGGGTTTATCCGCTGAGTTTATAAGTAGAGAAATCGTTAGAATCCTAACTCTAGCGGAAGGAGGGATACACGCTGTGGTCTTGGTTCTATCTGCAAGGACTCAGATTACGCAAGAGGAAGTGAGCACACTTAGAATCTTGCATGCTCTATTTGGGAGTGAAATCGCTGCTTATTTTATCGTCGTTTTCACCGGCGGTGATGTGCTGGAAGAGGAGGGTGTGACACTAGACGAGTTCTTGGGTAGAGAAGATTGTCCTCCCTTCGTAAAGGTAGGTTGGTTCTTTCACTTCTTTGAACATGATGATATTCTTGAAATGCAAGGTATTTTGTTAGGGTTTAACTTCTCATATATGTTAAACTTTTGAATCGTAGGACGTTTTGAAGATGTTTGGTAACCGAATGGTTCTGTTCGACAACAAAACTCATGATGAAGGCAAGAAGGCTGAGCAAGTCAATAAGCTTCTCTCTCTAGTAGATGAAATCAAAAAGAACAACCATGGACAGTCATATACTGATGGCATGTATAATGAGATAAAGGTAAAGATTTATGTTAAAGTCATCTTCATCTCTTGCCTTAAAATTTGTTCGTTCCTTCGATAATATTTGCATAGATATAATCCTATATGTGAGTACTATCTCAGGAACATAGCGACAAACTAAGCAAGGAGCTTGAGGAGCTTGAATCAAAGAAGCATCCAGCTGATTTGGAATCAGAGTTGAAAGATAAGTTGCATGCATCGTTTGAAGAGAGTATGACCCTTATGTCTAATGAGGTAAGAAAATAAATGATGATAACCTAGATAATATAATTAACTGGTTATCAATTGTTATTTTCTGTATGCTAAATAGCCTCTTGATCTTTCGCTAAGGTGGACAAGAAGCTGAAAGCTGCAGAAGAAGAGCTGAAAGCTGCTGTGCAGGCGCAGGAGCAAGAGAGGGATTCGGGATGGCTGGCTGGCTGGTACGATAAGAGGGCAATGCAGATACAATTTATGAATACTATGTGGATGGCCATCGTGACTTTTCGTTGGGGTGAAATTTGAACAATGTCTTCTATGCAGCAAAAGGTGTGCCCAATAAGTAACAGTATCAAAAATATATATTGGGTTGCTACGTGATACAGTTGAGGAGAATCTTTTCTTCCAAATTTCAATTTGTTCTTACTTTTGTTTTTGTTTTTGTTTTCTTTAAAATTATGCTTACTGTTTTCCCATTTTGCACCTCAGAGTTAATGCTCTGTCCAAAACAATAATGTTGTTTCTTTTGTGTGTGGACTTTCCCATATTTATGTTTGTTTGCTTCACTCTCAATTATCTTGACTCATTCTCACTCTCTCAAGATCTCATAACCATCTCCATGATCTGATTCATACGGGCAGATCCATTCAACAACAATGAAATCACAAAATGGCAAGCTCCAGTGAGACCAATGATGAACCATCAGGAACAACAAACATGGTCAGTAGGGTTTAAAAGCAACATACTGATCTATGTAAAAGAGTTTCAAAAATTATAGACTGATATTTCCCACTAACGAAAGAGATCAACACAAATTGCAAAAACCTTCTGACCTATGAAGCATGATCTCTGGTGAAGATAGCCAACAACTCACCCACAAGCTCCTTGTCACTGTGCCTCATCACATACTTTTTTAAGAAAGCTTCATCGGCAATCTTCAAAACATATTCCATTGAAGGTAGTTTGCTTCCTCTGTTTCCTCGCAACCCTTTGGACATGAGAGCTTTGACTACGTTACACCTCGGAACAATCCTCTTCTCCATGCTGAATCCAAGTACATGAGGGAACAAAGCCACAGACTTTATTGGCCAATTCATCTTCTTCACAAGAAACTCAGTCTTCTTCTTCACCATCTCTGCAGATAGATTGAGACACGAAGGACATCGTTTGAGCATTGTCTTGAACTCCTCTTCGCTGAATCCTAGACCTAGATATGTCTCAATGGAGTCGTCTATCTTCTGCTCCGAGAGTGCCAGAAAGACTGGACATTTCTTGAAAATCTCCCATACATCTTCCACAGCAAAGCCTAACCTTTTACAGATGATATTGAGTTTCTCTTCTATTGTCTTGTCACTCAATCTGTAAAACACTTTTAGAGCTTGCACAAACTTCCCCGTTGTGGGATCAAAACCCATCTCAACAACCTTCTTTAGTGATGCATCAAAATGTTCTTTCCCACAGATAGGTTGGCTTTCTGATATAAGCAAAGGGAACAACAGCTTCTGAGGCATTCCCAATTCTCTCAAAATCAAAACGTTTCGGATTTTGTTCGCTCGCATACCTTCTGGCCATGAATGGCATGACTTCTCATACTCTCTGGAGCTCTTATCTGCTTGTACAATGCCTTTGACGAAATCATAGTATACGCTGATGGATCTTCCTTCTCTTTTCCCCAAGATTTTTGGAACTTTGGAAACAATCTCAATAAGCTCAGAGCTTGAAGCTCCTCTGGACTGGAGAAACTGAAGCTTAGGACCAAGAGATTTCTCAACATCAGCTCTAAGCAGTAGAGGATAATCTGTAATGATGGTGGAGATCTGAGAATCTGTGAACCCATGACTTCTAAGAAGATTCAGAACACAATCTGGATTGCCCTTGCCCTCAAAGCTAACTTTCCTGGAGATTGACTCTGCGACTTTAGTAGTTAAACCCAACGAATCAACGAGGTAAGAGGCTGTGAAATTCTTCCCCTTTCGACCATCTTGAAGAGAGCTCACATCAGCAGCACTAGCAGAGGAAAACGAAATTGAAAAAGCAGACTCATTTTGCAGAGGGTTCACTTCAAATCTCAAACTACGCCATTTCTGCAACACAATTGACCTTCTTCCATGGAGAATCAGGGAATTCATGACAAGGGAAAGCTACTACCAAATGGCCGAAATGAGGAAAAAGAGAGGGTACTACCACCAAATGCTCCAAAATTCAAATTGAGAAAACGTCAAAGCTCAAAATTTATGCAAAATTACTAATGAGCGTAGAGCAAGTTCCGGTTTGAGACAGTAAAGATTATGAGTGTTGGATCTTTCAAGGATTCAAATTTGGGGAAGAAGTAGAAAAAGGAACGATTTTTAGGGTTTATGATGGGGATTTCGTCTCTCATGCCCCTGTTGAAGGAAAACTAATCTCAAATATCCAGCGATAAAATGAATATTATTTTTGATTTATTTTAAATTCAAAAACCCAGTTGATTACAAGATTGACCTTCACTATTTCAGTTATTTACAGACCCAACCAGGATAAACCCGACCCAAATCCAACTTAATCGGATACCCTAACTCAAAAAGAGAAATCGCGTTTGCTCTTTTTCCCTTCTACGATTGAGAATTCAATTTTTCAAATCCTCTCCCTCCGATTTCCCCCTATTTCCCACTGTCGAAATCCCGAGATTGTTAATCGCGTTGAAGATGGTTCGAACTAAAAACCTCCGTCGTCGCTTGGGAAAAATGCCTCCATCTCAAATCGTGGAGGAAGAAGACCCTCAGACTGGATTCCCTCCGACTGGATTCGAAAGAGAGGAGAATTTCGAGCAAAGAGAGGAGAATTCCGAGCAAAGAGAGGAGAATTCCGAGCAAAGAGAGGAGAATTCCGAGCAGAGTGAGGAGGATAACGAGGAAAGAGAGATGAATTCGGAGGAAGAAGAGAATTCCGACGGAAATAGCAGTCGAACAGTGAGTGACCGTCAAGATGAGGAAGACGGAAGTGTAAGTATCCCGATCAATTCAATATATTAGTAGAAATCTTTGAGAATCATTTGATGCAATTCATTGTTTTGTAGTAGATTTCGGCTCTGGATTGTAGTAGATTTCGGGTCTAGATTGTAGTAGATTTCGTGTGTGAATTGTAGTAGATTTCGGGTCTAGATTGTAGTAGATTTCGTGTGTGTTGTTAATTGTAGTAAATTTCGGCTCTAGAAGGAAGTATAACTTGATAAAACTATGGATTTTGCTCGTATTTTGCAGGAAGTGGAACCAATGCAACCTTTTCAGATGTACTTTCCACCGAGTGAGTATAAGAAGAAAATAAAGATCTCGACGAGGTGTTACATCGCCGGCGCATTGGAGACGCTTCTTAGTGATCTGAATCCTCCACTTACAAAGCGAGAGAGAAGTTGGTTTGAGACGCACCCCCAATTCAAACATATTCTTCACATGCCAAGGGACAAAAACCACAAGCTTCAGGGCATGTGTATGCTACTTCTCCGAACAGCTTGTACTGAGAAGGAAAAAGAAGCTTGTTTTGTTGGTTTATGGTGTTCCCATTCGCTATAGCATAAAAGAACATGCGTTGATATCGGGATTAGACTGCCATAACTATCCAGTCGAGTTTGCGGGAAGCGGGTCTCAAATGGGTAAGATGGATTTTGTGGATAAGTATTTTAAAAAGGGATCAAAAATAAGGTATCAAGACGTGAAAGCGAAGCTACTTGAAATGGGAGATGCTAGAGATAGGTTGAACATGGCGGTCCTATTCTTTTTATCAAGCATTATCAAAGGCCTGGTCAAGACTGGTAAAGAAGCTCCGTCTGTGGATCCATTCCTACTGAGAGCGGTCAATGATCTTGAGTTGTGCAGGACATTTCCGTGGGGGAGATTGTCATTTGATCATATGCTTGAACAGATCGCTCACACAATGAATCATTTTGGAGGGTTTGTTAAGGAGAATGTGAAGAATCCAGTATTATGGCCGATAAGTGGTTTTTGTATTCCTTTAGAGGTAAAATTCATTTGAAGTTTTAGTCATTTTTTCTACTAAGTATAACCGAAATGAGGCTAACTCTAATAATATGTATCTTGTGTAGCTCTTAGCTTTTGAGGCAATTGCACCATTGCGGATGAAGTTCCGAGTACCTGTTCCCGGTGCAGACGAAGGTTGTCCTAGGATGTGCAGATCAAAGTTCACATCAAGCGAGATGAAAGGATTTCCGTTTGAACAAATAAATGCCGAACTTGGTGCAACCAAGGTTAGTAAAACTGGAAAAACTGGATAACTAGTACAACTGGATAACTAGTACAACTGGTAAAACTGGTACAGACAATTTAATTTTTGTCCTTGTTTTCTATTCGCAGGACATTGATAGTTTGCTGATTCCATCCGGCGCTGAGAAAGCTCTCCTGCGCGAAATCACTGAAAAGAAAGAAGACGACAAGCATTGCGTCGTTGTCCAAAGTTGGATGGATCGTATTGGTCAAGGATTTACCGTATTCTTTGAAAATATGTTCAAAGAAGATGTGGATTCCAGGTCTGGAGAAGGACCTGCGACTGCGGCGGCGAACGATGAACCAACGGTAAACGCCCCGGTGGACCCCACAGTGGTAGATCTCCTTAACCGTTTCAAGGAAGAGATGGATGAGCGCATGACAAAATTCGAGGACATGGTTGGAGGGTTGGTGGAGAAGGTTGACGAGTTGGGGAAAAAAGTCGCCCCATTGGAAGCATATGTGAACGAGCAATTAAGTTATATGAGAACATATGAGGAGAACGTCTCTCGTGAAGGCGTCAATGGTAATAGAGAGAAAGAAGGCGAGTCTAATGTAGCAGAGAAGGTAATATTTGCAATTTATTACTTAATATTTATCTTTACATTTTTAATATTTGCAATTTCTTTGATTGTAGGATAATGTGTCGAAAGAAGGAGAACAAGGTGGTGGGAGTGTTGAAATGGAGGAAGAACCCGTCAAAGAGAAGGTAAACTAGCTTACATTAGAAGATGAGAAAGCATATTTTTTGAATGATAACAAGTATTTGCAATTTATTTGACTATAGGATAATGTGGAAGGTGGACAAGGTGATAAGGGTGTGCAAATAGAGGAAGAAACTGGTAAGGGTGTGCAAATAGAGGAAGAAACCGGGAAAGAGAAGGTAAACTAGCTTACATTAGATTCGATTTGCAATTTCTTTGTTAATATCTTTATTCTTAGCAAACATTTGTATATATTTGTAGGAGACCGTGGAGGAAGCACCAAAAGACGCTATGCCCCCTAGACCAAGGTTTAAGCGCACTAAGATGAAATCAAAGAAGAGGACACCTGAACAACGGCAGCTTGATGAAATTAACAAAAGGCTAAAGGCGGCTGCTGAGGAGCCAACAAGGATGACCACAAGGCTGAGGGCGGAAACTTCCAAAAAATAGGGAAAACTATCTTGTCTTGATATGCTTTCATTTTGGTAAAACTGGTAAAACTAGGTTGGTTTCATTTTGTAAAGCTGGTAAAACTGGTAAAACTAGGTTGGTTTCATTTTGTCTAAACTGGTAAAACTGGTAAAACTGGTAAAACTGGTAAAACTATGTTGATTTCATTTTGTCAAAACTGGTAAAACTGGTAAAACTAAGTTGATACATCATCCAACATATCCATTTTGTTTTACATAGTTTTACATAAGGAGAACACGAAATACATCATCCAACATATCCATTTTGTCCAAACAGTAACCAAAAAAGTCCCTGTCTTTTGCGCCTTCTATTTTTCGTCCTTGGACGTCGTTCTCCAGGACCCGGAAATCTTAAAACTTTTTTTCTTCCTTTTTTAACAACTTTATTTTTAGGGATGATCTGCAGTTGCTTGACATGCCCTGGGACATTCCACCGACACTCATCTGGTACTAAGTAAATAGTCCTGCAATACGCCAATTGCCATATCTCAACCCAGTAATACCTCGAGCACAACTCATGTAGTTGGATATCGTGATCTCTGTCTTCATTATGCGTGTTGAATTCTATGAAAGCAGCTAGCGCGTGCACACAAGGATATTTTTCAATATCAAATACCCTGCAACTACAGCTTTTTGATCGTAAATTGACCGTATAATGATTCGCTTCACCGGCATCTGTCTTCGCTATGACATCATATAAACGCTCAAACCAGTTCAGCTCCTTCACTTTTAATTTTTCAGCATCTTTCCATATGTCGTGCAGAAAGTTC
The DNA here is from genome assembly GCA_026724425.1 of Erythrophleum ivorense. Classification (NCBI taxonomy): domain Eukaryota; kingdom Viridiplantae; phylum Streptophyta; class Magnoliopsida; order Fabales; family Fabaceae; genus Erythrophleum; species Erythrophleum ivorense. The sequence goes on along the minus strand of JAIUCV010000259.1, from coordinate 393,890 downwards.
TCCACAAACGGCACTAATTTGTGTTCAATCGGTACAGCAGCAGCTTCGTTCCTATGATCGCTAAACCACTCAGAAATTTTGCTAATTATTGCGTCAAGCATAGGGAGTAAGTAGTATTGCCTTGCGGTTCGGAAAGTGCTGTTCAAAGATTCCACAGTGTTGCTTGTGTCTATGTTGTATCTTTCTCCTGGAAAATAACACCTTGCCCATGTATGTTTCGTATTTTCTGTAGTCTCCACTAGATACTTGGCTGCAGAAGGATACCTTGACACGAAATCACTATAAGCCTTCTCTTGGTCAGCAATTGTATAATGCCTACTGCACTCTATGAATCTCCACGCGACTACATCTTTGTTGACGTTGAAGGCCCGCCCTTTCACATTTTGGGACAAATGCCATATGCAATACCCATGATGAGCAATCGGATAGACAGTAGCTATGGCGGTGATGAGGCTTGGATTTCTATCACTCATAAATACCAACTCCGAAGAGTCCGGTATAACGGTTTTCAGCATCTCAAAAAACCACGTCCAACTATCATTCTTCTCACCATCAAGGACAGCAAACGCTAAGGGATAATTATGACGATTAGGGTCTTGAGCGGATGCAAAAACTAGTACACCACCGTACCCGTTCTTAAGATGTGTTGCATCCACAGTTATCACTTTCCTCATGCATTTAAACCCTTCTATGTAAGCTCCTAAAGCGATGAATAGGTACAAAAATTTTCCCTCATGATCCAGTTTCACACTTGTTACCGTACCTGAATTGACGTTTTCTAGCATGTGCAAGTAACAATACAGCTTCTTGTAGCTATCTTCTGGATTACCTCGCAAATTAGAAACGTAATGGTTTTTCCCTCTCAATGCAGTCGAGTATGATATCCTCAGGCCAAGTTTGTTCCGAACAATATTCATGATACTTTTAGGAGCTGGAGTCTCCATTAGTCCTGGATAATCTTCATGCAATATAGATGCAACTAATCGTGGTGTTCCTTTCCTCTTTTGGTTGCTTGTACTCTGACTAGCACGAGAACATGTATGCATCTTGTTGTGCGTTCTAATCGAGAACGCTTTTGAACCAGTAATCTTTGCAGCCCTTAAAAACCATTCACAGCTCTCTGCATGACATTTTACCACATAGCGCACTGTATCCGACTTTTTAATCTTGAAACCAAAACAATTCTCAAACGCGGCTCTATCCACCAAATCCTGCACTGCTTTTTTATTTGGAAACTCTTGAAGTACAGTCACACCCAAACCGTCTTCCCATGCCTCTACAAACTGAGAAGCTTCTACATCAGGTGGCATTTCGGCATATTCATCACACATATACGAGGAGCTATCCATGCCGTCATCCCCAGGTTCATCACGTTGTACATTTCCTTCCGCTCTAGTATCATCATCCTCATCCATCGCGTCTCGTTTTTGTTCTGCTTGTTGGTTGCCTACGTACAGAGTCACTGCATTAGCTACAACTCCATCACGCTTTGAATGCTGTTCCTCATAGTTCATACCAAAAGAACTCCCTGGCATATTTGTGATCTCCACAACCAAAAGACATCTACGGTTCTCGTTATCTATGGAATTTAGATATACAGAAAGATCCTCATCATCAGAAATAATCCACGGTTCCTGATTTCCCACTAGCAGTGGCGTGTAATACAGTTTCAATTTCATTCTATTTTCATCTAACCCCACTTTCTTGCATATCCTGGCTTCTAGCATCGACATATTAATCTCTTCTGTTGATGTCTTGAAAAATAAACTGTACGGGCGATCTTGACATTTGAAATGTATGATGGTGTTGTTGCTCATTGTAGCCTGCAAAAACGATACAAAAACTCAATCAGTAATACTAGTTATCCACAGTTATACTTTCTTACTTTACTCAGTAATACCAGTTGTACCAAGTCTGATATTGATTTGAAGTCACAATTTTCACTTTCATTCAACCACTGCACGAAATTAATTACATATTTGTATCCTCAAATAAAACTATGGTATTAAGAGATATTAATCACAACATACATTTTAAAATTTTAGAATATACAATTTCGCTCTAAGTAATACTACTTTTACTATATTTAGTAATACTAGTTGCACCTAGTTGTCTGCTCTTGTCCTACCGCAAGAACCCAGTTTCGATAATTCTGGGTTCAATTCTTCATATTATAATCACGATTTGTTACGATTCAACAGTTGTTATCCAATTTCACTCTTAAACTATGTTTTCAAAACTAATGTGCTTAATCATTCCAATTCTTTCATTCATTCCATTATTTGCAAATGCAATTGAAAAAAATAAAGCATTTGAGATAATGTACCATAGATGAGCTCCCACCATAGATTGAAGTTCCCAGCACCTCATATACGATTCTAGAAAAGGAAGAGATCTCGAAAACCACCAGATCAAACTTGACAAAAGAGACCTTTCAGAAAGAGGTGGAGAGAGCAGAGATCGAGAGAGGAGCTCCAGAAAGAGGCGGAGAGAGCAGAAATCGATCGAGGAGCTCCAGAAAGAGGCGGAGAGAGCAGGAGAGAGCAGAAATCGAGAGAGGAGCAGAGTGGAAACAACGAGAGTGAGAGAGAACACGGAAGAGAGAGAAAGAGGGGGAGGAGAGAGAAAGAGGAAACACAAAAGTGAAACGCAAATCGCGTCGCATTGTTCAATCTCTCATCGTTATTTTGGACAGATTGATTAAGGGTAATTGCGTCTCTTCACTACATGAGGTATATGAAAATTAAATAGGGACATAAGTGATTTGTTTTTAAAAGAGAGGGATACAAGAGATGATGTCTATGATGCTTACAAAGTATTAAAATTAAAATTCGTGAACCAATAGTAAACCAATTTTAGTCAATTGTAAATCAGTGTGTGATTTGTCCTTAACCGGTCTAGAAATAAACCCTAAAAATCGTTCCTTTTTCCTCCCAAAAATCAAATCTTTCTGATTGTTGAGTTTCTGCAAGTGAGTGAAGTAGTTAAACGGAGATTGCGAATTCTTGAACAGTCGAACACTTTTATTCCCATGAGTTACTGCTGAGCTTTGGCCTATGAGTGAGTCCTTCTCTTCTTCTCGGCTCTTTCTAGAGAAGTTTAGAGATTGAGCATCGAAGCTTCTGGTTCTCTTTTGCTCATTTTACTAATTTCCATTGACTTGTCATCATTTATTCTCTGATACTCTGCGGAAGGAGGTCTATTGAGTTACAGAGATGGCGTAATTTGAGTGTTTCAGTGACGCTCTTGCAAAATGTATCTTCTGCTTTTTCCTCTGCTAGTGCTGCTGCAGATGTGAGCCCTCGAGATGTTCGTAAAGGTAAGAACTTTACAGTCTCTTACCTCGTTGATTCATTGGGTTTAACTCCAAAACTCGCACAATCAATCTCGAGGAAAGTCAGTTTCGAGGACAGAGGAAATCCTGATTCTGTTCTGAATCTTTTCAAGTGTTATGGTTTCACAGACTCTCAGATCTCCACCATCATTACGGATTATCCACTACTGCTTTTAGCAGATGCTGAGAAATCTCTTGGTCCCAAGCTTCATTTTCTGCAGTCAATGAAAGGAGGAGCTTCAAACTCTGAGCTCACTGAGATTGTTTCAACAGTTCCTAAAATCTTGGGAAAGAAATGTGAAAAAACTATCAGTGTATACTATGATTTCGTGAGAGATGTTATAGAAGCCGATAAGTGTTCATCAAAGTACCAAGTGTCGTTGTCTCATTCTTCTTTGCCATAGGGTAGTGGACAGAAGAACATAATCAGAAAGTTATGGTTTTGAGAGAGTTAGGTGTTCCTCAGAAGGTCTTGTTTTCTATGCTCATCTCCAATTTCCACACTATATGTGGTACAGAGAAATTCGAAGATACCATTAAGAAGGTTGTTGGGATGGGTTTTGATCCAACCTCTTTAAAGTTTGTCCAAGCTCTAAACTTTGTTTACCAAATGAGCGACAAAACAGTACAAGAGAAAGTCAATGTCTATAAAAGTTTAGGCTTTGATGCGGGAGACGTATGGGAAATGTTCAGGAAGTATCCGCCATGCATTGGTGTTTCAGAGAAGAATATATTGAGTTCCATGGAGACATTTCTAGGTCTAGGATTCAGCAGAGATGAGTTTGTGATGATGGTCAAGTGCCATCCTTCGTGCATTGGATTATCTGCAGAGACGGTGAAGAAGAAGACTGAGTTTGTGGTGAAAAAGATGAATTGGCCCCTAAAGGCTGTGTCTTCAAACCCTGCGGTACTTGGTTTAAGCATGGAGAAGAGGATTGTGCCAAGGTCTAACGTAATCAAAGCTCTCATGTCAAAAGGATTGCTCGGAAGTGAACTCCCTTCGATGTCGAGGGTGTTTGCGATTACCGATGAAGCGTTTATAAACAAGTATGTGTTGAAGCATGACAAGGAGCTTGTGCCTGAGTTGATGGCTATCTTCACCAGAGTTCGTAAGGCAGGCCTAGAACAATGAGCATTACATTAAGACTCATGGTGAATATTCTGTGATCTCAATTTGACATGTATCCTTCTTCTATATGCAATCCGATGGGGAATCTCCAATGAACATGCCATTCACTATTCCAAGCGCCATGGTTTCTAGACACTGTGGATTCATCTTTCTTTGACTTTCAGGAAGCTAGAGAATCTCCAATAATTTTTTTATTTACTTCTTTGTATCATGCATGGCAGCTAGTCTAATCAGTGTAAGTGAATCTTTGGATGCTGAGATTAAAGAAGAGAGTTTGACCAACTAAAGCTTTGGGACATCTTTTACAGAAAATATTGACTTTCTCTTCATTAGTTTTATAACTATCTGTGTCAGAGAATCTGTGAAGCTCTATGCTTTGTTCAGAGATTGAATTGACAAAACTATAGAAGCAAAAGTCAGTGTTTTCCCTAAAAGATTACGGCCTTGCTGTGGGAGATGTAAAGGGAACAAGAACCAATGGCATTACAATCATTTAGTGTTGCATTAAAAATGGTCAAAAGGAGATTACACTTGGTTATATTCCCAGTGGGATTGCATATTAGAAGGACATTTGGGTCAAATGGAGATTACAAAAGTCGAAACATTGGCTTTCAGACACTTATATTTAGTCCTCTGTTTTCCATTGGTCTAAACTTTGAGTGTTTGATCTTTTCAAGGATCCAAATTTGGTGGAGAAGTAGAAAAAAGGAACGATTTTTAGGGGTTTTTGACTTTGAGCTTCACAAAATACAAATAGTTTGTTTACCAATTCGTGAACCGACAGTAAACCAAATTTAGTCAATTAACCAGTGTGTGATTTGTCCTTAACCGGTCTAGAACTAGACCCTAAAAATCGTTCCTTTTTCTCTTTCCTCCCAAAATTTGGAACTTTCTGATTTGAGTGAGTGAGTGAAGTCGTGAAACGGAGATTGCGAATTCTTGAACAATCGAGAAACTTAATTCCATGGGTTTCCGCTGAGCTATGAGTGAGTCATTTCTTCTTCTCGTCGGCTAGTTTTGAGAAGTTTTGAGATTGAGCATCGAAGCTGTACTTTATGGTTCTCTCTCCTTGTGGAATTTTGCTGGTTCTCTCTCCTTGTCGTCATGTATTCTCTGATATTCCATGGAAAAAGGTCTATTGAGTTACAGAAATGGCGTAATTTGAGTGTTTCAGCGAAGCTTTTGCAAACTGTGTTCTCTGCTTTTTCCAATTCCTACTCCTCTGCTAGTGCTGCTGCAGATGTGAGCCCTCGAGATGTTCGTAAAGGGAAGAACTTTACTGTCTCTTACCTCGTTGATTCTCTTGGTTTAGCTACAAAAGTCGCTGAATCGATCTCGAGAAAAGTCAGTTTCGAGGACAAGGGCAATCCGGATTCTGTTCTTAGTCTTCTTAGAAGCCATAGTTTCACAGATTCTCAGATCTCCACCATCATTACGGATTATCCACTATTGCTTATAGAAGATGCTGAGAAATCACTTGTTCCCAAGCTTCAGTTTTTGCAGTCAATGAAAGGAGGAGCTTCAAGCTTTGAGCTCACAAGGATTGTTTCAAAAGTTCCTAAAATGTTGGGAATGAAAGAGGGCAAAACTATAAGCGTATACTACAATTTCGTCAAAGAGATTATAGAAGCTGATAAGTGTTGTTCAAAGTACCAAGTGCCGTGATGTCATTCTTCTTTGCTACAAGGTACTAGGCATGAGAATAAAATCAGAAATGTATTGGTTTTGAGAGAATTGGGAATGCCTCACAAGTTGTTATTCTCCTTGCTCATCTCTGATGGCCCTGTCTTTGGAAAAGAAAGATTTGAAGCATCTCTCAAGAAGCTCGTTGACAAGGGCTTTGATCCCACAACCTCAAAGTGTGTCCAAGCTCTACACGTTGTTTATAAACTGAGCGACAAAACAATAGAAGAAAAGGTTGGTGTTTATAAAAATCTGGGCTTTGCAGTGGGAGATGTATGGGATTTGTTCAAGAAATGGCCTTCCTCTCTGAAACTCTCTGAGAATAAAGTAACTCAGACGTTTGAAACACTCAAGAGTTTTGGTCTGCTTGAGAACTGTTACGTGTAGCTTATCAAAGTGAAGATAACTCTTAATATTGATAGTAATAACCGAATTACAGAACTTGAGAGAAGTTAATGGCGTCTCTCATCACCCCCTAAGAGATATTAATGGAGTCTCTCACCTCCCCTGTGATCACTCAACTCTGTGATGAGGCTCCCTCTCTAACCCCCAAAGCTAATATAAAGATAAAGACTAAGAAGTAACCATGGTTACTTTGAGAGTAACCATGATTAACGGTAGTTACTTTGCAACCTTAAGTAAATAAATGTTAACCGCTTAACGCTGTAAAACCACTGCTCCTATCAATACTCCGCCCTTTAAAATCAACCTTGTCCCCAAGGTTGAGGTCTTGAACTGTTTAGCCAGACCAGCGTTGAGTTCTCTTGTAGTACTTCCCATCTTACCGACTCTACATGGCCTGCCTTCGGGTTGTCCCAAGCCTCCTTAGCTTCTGTCCTTAATGGTCGATAGAACCGCAGTGATAGTTTCTCATGCAGCATGCGTGCCCAAGGGCTTTGTATCTTCAAGAAGACCCAATTTCCTGTTTCAAACTGGACCTCATGTCTAGGATGGCCTGCTTGAGCTTTCCTACCTTGTATGGCTTGTTGGAGATGATCCATGCGTTGTGCAAGCACTGTAGCTCTTCTCTGTAGCTTCTTTCTGATGTTCTTAGTCTTGGGGAGCTTTTCTCTTACTCGTCCTGCAGCAGTTCGAAAACCCAGTAGTTCTTCAGTTTGTTCATCCTTGTTTTTCTCTCCCAAAGAGATTATAAACCCCAGCAAGCAGACTATATGAGTGGACGTGACTTCTCCATAAGGGCGTGACAGCTTCAACAATATAACAAGACGTTCACAATCATGTCTCTCTGCATCACAGTCATCCCAAATCAGACTCTTGTTTTTGCCCTCCAATGCAGCCCTAGTGATTTCATTACCGAGGGATAAGGCACAAGCTCGTTTGTTGCCTCCCCTTTCCATCAGCTCTCTGCCTAGCGAAGCTTCTCTTTCTAAATACATAGGAAGATCCTTGCGTCCCATATTCTTGACCAGATTCATTTTTGTATTGTCAAGCTCAACATTACCACAAAGACCAATTTTCAGACAGAGAGAGAGATCATCTTTATCTCTAACCTTCCCAAGCTTCACCAATCTCTCCCAGCTACACCTTTTCTTCTCCACTACACAGAGTATTTCCCTTGTCCTTGTTTGTGACTCCACATATTTCTTTCTCCTTTTTCTGTTCTTCCTCTGTGTAAATAGTAGCAACCATATCCAATAGAGCCAATGGAATTTCTCGTTAATTCCCTCCTTGCAATTCTTCTGTTTCTTGTGCTTGTGCCGGAATTGGTGTCTCTTTCTCTTCTTGGCAGCTAACAACTCCCTATTCTGCATCGCTAGACCACTTGGCTGCAGCAATTTATCATCCCTTGAGTAGGCTCTCTCATAGCCCTGCTTTTTCTTAAACCATTCGTTGAAGCCCTTCTCAAATAGTTCAGGTTCAAGCTTAGGATTCCCAAGGTTTACAATCTGCTTGTTGTGCTTCTGTTTGAATTTATGTTTCTTCCACCTTGCAAGCTTCTTCAATATTGTCTTATGTCCCCATATCAACTTTGCAAACACCAGCTCATGCTTGATTCCCTCTCTCTCATGCTCCTCCAGCCTTGTTCTCTTCTTCTTTTTCTTTGTAAACTTCCTCAAAAACCTTTTTTCAGTGACTTGGTGGCTGTAAGAAGCAAGACAAATCACTATCTTACATCGTTGCATTAGACTCTTGTTGCTTAGCTTTCTGACCTTATACTCCTCCTGAGTTTGGCGAGTCATATGGTTCACTTTTCCACATTTAGATTTATATCTTGTGGCTCTTTTGAACTTCTTATTCTTCTTCCTCTTTCTGGTTGCCTTTTTCCTCTCCCTAGACCTTTTATCGAACACTTGGCAGACATATATTTCCTTGTTGACATCCCACTGTTTTCCGTTAACGCAAAACCCATTCCAGACCTCTATCCAGCTAAGAGATGTCCTCTCTTTCTCTCCAGAACTCAAATGTTTCTCTAATCGCTCATGAATCTCCAGAGATGCCTTCCATCTCTTCTTCTTTCTCTTATTTGTTACCATTTTCCCTCTCACAATCATTTGATCAAACACTTGGCAGGCAGATTTAGTCCTCTCAGCATCTGTCCCTTTTTGCTCATCCGATTGTTCTTCTTGGAACAGATTTTCCAAAGATACAAAAGGATCTTCTGCTACCTTTTGACATACCACCACACCTGCTGCTGGCTCCGATACAAACACAGGGATCTTGTCCTGTGTCTCAGTCATCGGATGATTCTGCTCCAGAATGGGATCGTTACTCTTCGTAGATCCTCCGACATGGCTCGCGATCGCTCCGGAGGTTTGTATTTCCTCTTTCTGGTTCTTAGTAGCCTTGTCGTCTTCGCGTAGGTACTGGTGCAGCCGATCTAGAACCCTCGACTCTTCCATCTCTTCACCACCCAGATTCTGTTTCTGTCGTTTTCGCGTAGGTACTGGTGCAATCCGATCCACCCTTACAACCCAGTTCTCAGCATTCTCTCCGTTGAACTGAGGTATCTCGATCCGTCGCATCATCGGTTCGTTCCTCGCCTCCGGTGGTTTCCTCTCTTGTCGGAAAAGCGAAAACCCCTCTGTCCTCTTCTCCTGGCGATCCGGGGTATCCTCCACGATCGCTTTTTTAAGGCTCGAGTTCACGCCTGACCCCACCGTCTCCGCATCGCCATCCATCGGGTCGAACTTCTGCGCCATCCGCTCCATGAAGGTCAACACCCTCTCCATGTTTCGTTCAAGGGCTGCGAATCGGTTATGGACCATCGGAGTCATCCCTTCCCTGGATGTCTCTCCCGCCGCCTCCTCCGTCACTGTCGCCTTGCCTCTCGTGTCCAGTTTAGACGACATCGTTTCCCGATCACGCCGAGCTCTGATACCAAGTTTGTTACGTGTAGCTTATCAAAGTGAAGATAACTCTTAATATTGATAGTAATAACCGAATTACAGAACTTGAGAGAAGTTAATGGCGTCTCTCATCACCCCCTAAGAGATATTAATGGAGTCTCTCACCTCCCCTGTGATCACTCAACTCTGTGATGAGGCTCCCTCTCTAACCCCCAAAGCTAATATAAAGATAAAGACTAAGAAGTAACCATGGTTACTTTGAGAGTAACCATGATTAACGGTAGTTACTTTGCAACCTTAAGTAAATAAATGTTAACCGCTTAACGCTGTAAAACCACTGCTCCTATCAAGAACGAGGTCATGTCACTGGTGAAGAAGCATCCACAATTCTTACGGAATTCCGAGAAGAATATATTCAACTCCATTGAAACATTCCTAGGACTAGGATTCAGCAGAGATGAGATCACGATGATGGTCAAGCACCATCCTCAGTGTATTGGATACTCTGCAGAGACAGTGAAGAAGAAGACTGAGTTTGTGGTGAAGCAGATGAATTGGCCACTAAAGGCTGTGTCTTCAAACCCTGCGGTACTTGGTTTAAGCATGGAGAAGAGGATTGTGCCAAGGTGTAACGTTATCAAAGCTCTCATGTCCAAAGGATTGCTCGGAAGCGAACTCCCTTCGATGTCGAGGGTGTTTGCGATTACCGATGAATCTTTCTTAAACAAGTATGTGAAGAATCACTGTGACAAGCAGCTGGTCCCTGAATTGATGGCTATCTTCAGGTCGTGTCTCATAGGTTAGCAAGCTTGTTCAAGGGTTCTGTTATACACCTTTTGTTGCTGACAGTATGAAGCAGAAGAAGTGAAAGAAAAGATTTTAATTATCAATGTCTGAAACCCAATCAAACTTTTGTAATCTCTATTTAATCTGTGCTTGACTCATTTCTATATGCAATCCTAATGTGCAATAGTCTTTTATGTACTTCTTTGTATATATCATGACAGCTAGTCTAGAGAGTTTGACCAACTAAACCTTTGGAATATCTTTTACAGAAAATATTGACTTTCTGTTTTATAACTATCTGGAGAGATACCATTCCAAAGCATAAACATAACAAGCACAAGAACAAATGGATTTAACCTTTTTCACAAAGGTTTTAAAAGCCACAGCAAACAATGCAACAGCCCTGAGACATGGTAAATAATCAAAACCAATAAAGACGTGAAACAATATACAGTAACTTTAGTAATGTTAACAAGAGACCTTTCCAAGCCAATTGTCAGTGTTTCACTCTCCTCAAAAGCGGGACTAATATTCCTAGGATGGGAAGAAGATGCAGAAGGACCTGACACCAGTGCTTTAAATCCATACGCGGGATTCTGAAATCTGAAATTGCATTATTGGTTCAATAGACTTCTCCATGTGAAATCCTTCTTTAAATTAAAGGAGAAAACATCAAAAGCTGCTCTGCTTTCCTTTTGAAAACAAGCCATGTTCATACAAGCCATGTTCGTACGACCTCCAAACCCACGACCTCCAACCCCAAGTCCGCCATCCCCACCTTCTCCATCTTTTCCATCTCTTCAATTTAAGGGGTTTTAAAATCAGAGTCTGGCCCTTATATTGAATTCATTTGTTATTCTCAGTTTCTCACGTCTATGCATCAGTCCTATTTACAGCGTTTGTCTTCTTTGTGGTTATGAATTACTATCAAGCAGGACGATAAACAAGATCTTCACGCTGACCAACTCAAAAGAAGAAGTGAACACCGGAGTCCGAAAGCTTCATCGGCAACCTTCAAAACATATTCCATTGAAGGTAGTTTTGCTTCCTCTGTTTCCTCGCAACCCTTTGGACATGAGAGCTTTACATTCGTCGTTTTTGTAAGTTATGTCACCTGTTTTTTAAGTTATGGTTCTTTCATGTGGTCATTGAGGATAAAACCTTCCAGTCTGAAGGGCAATTCAATGTCTTATTTTCTTTTTTTTAGCCCTACTTCTATTTCACTTGAGTTACATATGTGGTCACTTTATATTCAAATGGTAAAGAAGCATGTCATGTAGCATTTTCCAGCTTACTCGGATCAAGCAAAAGGTTTACACGGTACATCACCAAAGCAGAGGAAATATTCAAGTTCATAAGTATGCCTGTAGGTAAAAATAGTTTCAATAAAAAAGGGTTGAATCACATCATCGAAGCTAATGGAAAAAATTCAAATACATTCGAGATCTGTTATGCCTTCATGTCTCCTGCATTTGTCATAAATCTTTAAAATCAACTGATACATGTTTCCATTCTCCACATTTGAGGTTGAGACTAAGAGACCCAAGTGGTTGTCTTCTTTCGATTTGATTAGTTGATAATGTTATTTGTTTTTTGGTTAGGTTCTTCCCCTGGCTTCTATGTTGACTCCTAACCAGTTTGAAGGTGATGAGAAACTAACAGGATTAAGGTACTTGATTATTACCAAAACTTGCATTCTTTAGCCTATAGGGTATCAGGAATGTGATTGTCTTCGAAATCATTGTCCTGGATCCCTAGTTAGCTTCCTTTATCAATTTATGCAGTAGAGTTCATATATTCTTGCTTCTATGAAGAATAATACTTTGGAGTAGCATGTTTAAACTAGATTCCTTTGTGCCAAGGTGTTTCTCTTACAAGAGTTAAGTTTCTTATGTAATTGCAAGCTCGAGCTTCACGAATTACAAAATACAACTGTAAACCAATTTTATTCAATTAGATCACTGTTTAATTTGTCCTTAACCGGTCTAGAACTAAACCCTAAAAAATTGTTCCTTTAGAATTTTAAGCTCCGCAAATGAGTGAAGTCGTAAAACGGAGATTGCGAATTCTTGAACAATCGAACAGTCAAGAGTTGCTGCTGAGCTACGAGTGAGTCTTTTCTTCTTCTCGGCTCTTTCTTTCTATAGAAGTTTTGAGATTGAGCATCGAAGCTTCTACACTGTGGAATTTTGCTGCTTCTTCTCTCCGGTTCTGTAATTGCATTGCCTTGTCGTCGTCATGTATTCTCTGATAATCCATGGAAAAAAGTCTATGAAGTTACAGAAATGGCGTAATTTGAGTGTTTCAGTGAAGCTTTGCCTAAATGTGTTCTCTGCTCTTTCCAATCCCTACTCCTCTGCAAGTGCTGTTGCTGCTGCAGATGTGAGCCCTCGAGATGTTCGTAAAGGTAAGAACTTTACAGTCTCTTACCTCGTTGATTCATTGGGTTTAACTCCAAAACTCGCACAATCAATCTCGAGGAAAGTCAGTTTCGAGGACAGAGGAAATCCTGATTCTGTTCTGAATCTTTTTAGAAGTCACGGATTCACAAACTCTCAGCTCTGCGACATCATTACGGATTATCCACAGTTGCTTATAGCAGATGCTGAGAAATCTCTTGCTCCCAAGCTGAAGTCTTTGCAGTCTAGAGGAGGAGCTACAACCTCTGAGCTCACTGAGATTCTTACAAAAGCTCCCAAAATGTTGGGAATCAAAAAGGAAAAAACTATCAGCATATACTATGATTTCGTCAAGGAGATTGTAGAAGCTGATAAGTGTTTCGAGCACAAAAGGCTATGCCAATCTTCTTTGCCACAGGGTAGTCCACAGGAGAATAAAATCAGAAATGTGTTGGTTTTGAGAGAATTGGGCGTGCCTCAGAGATTGTTATTCTCCTTGCTTATATCAGATAGGCAAATTGTCTGTGGCAGAGAAAGATTTGAAGAATCCCTCCAGAAAGTTGTTGAGATGGGTTTTGATCCAAAATCCTCAAAGTTTGTCGACGCTCTACATGCTGTTTACCAGCTGAGTGACAAAGCAATTCAAGAAAAAGTCAATGCCTGCGAAAGGTTAGGATTTGCTGTGGGAGATGTGTGGGAAATCTTCAAGAAAGATCCAACCTTTCTGACGCTCTCGGAGAAGAAGATATTGAACTCCATGGAAACATTTCTAGGACTAGGATTCAGCAGAGATGAGTTCAAGATCATAGTCAAATGCTTTCCTCAGTGCATTGGATTATCTGCAGAGACAGTGAAGAAGAAGACTGAGTTTCTTGTGAAGAAGATGAATTGGCCGCTAAAGGCTGTTACTTTGTTTCCTCCGATATTTGGATACAGCATGGAGAAGAGGATTGTGCCAAGGTGTAACGTTATCAAAGCTCTCATGTCAGAAGGATTGCTCGGAAAAGGAGGAAGTGAACTCCCTTCGATGTCGAGGGTGTTTGCGTGTACCGATGAATCTTTCTTAAACAAGTATGTGAAGAATCACAATGACAAGCAGCTGGTCCCTGAATTGATGGCTATCTTCACCGGAGGTCGTGTCTCATAGTCATAGGTTAGCAAGCTTGTTCAAGGGTTCTGTTAGTGTTTGATTCGTCCATATACATCTTTTGTTGCTGACACTATGAAGCAGAAGAAGTGAAAGAAAAGATTTTAACAATTAACGTCTGAAACCCAATCCTACTTTTGTAATCTCTATTTAATCTGTGCTTGACTCATTTCTATATGCAATCTAATGAATCTGTGAAGCTCCTTTGTTGAGAGATTGAAATTGACAAAACTATAGAAGCATAAGTCAATGTTTTTCCCTAAAAGATTAGGCTTTTGATTAGTGTTATGTTCAAGAGGTGAAAAAGTCTCTCGCTTTTGATTTCCAGGTTGGGTTTTGGCCTCTTACGACTTCCCAAATCAAAGATACAATGGTCCAAATAAGCTCAATCCTAGTGTTGCATTAAAAATGGTCAAAAGGAGATTACAGTTTGTTAAGACATTTGGTTCAAAGGGAGATAACAAAAGTCTAACAATGGCTTTCAGACACTCTTATTAGTTCTCTGTTACCCATTTTTCTACCATCTTGAAGAGAGCTCACATGAGCAGAGGAAAACGAATTGGAGAAAGCAAATACATTTTGAAAAGAGCAACGAACATAAACTCACTCATCGATCAGTGAATCATTCTCTCATTGATTGTTTACGTTTCCAATTATCTCAGAGATATAAAGTTTGGGTTTTAGTGTCCACATCATCATCTAATCTTCTTGAAGCCCAGCCCAAGATCATGACTTGGTAGTTACAATTGAAGCCAGCCCAAGATAATGGCTTGGTAATCTTCTTATACTCTTAGGAGTATAAGGCCCTGTTCGTTTTCATCAGCATGATTCAGCTAGATGAATCTCCACTCGGATGAAGCAGCTGAATGTTGTTCATTCCTTTCTGTATTATTCATCCAAATGTTTTATTCAAATGAATGATCTATATGATGTTAGGTATTGTTGGTTTCAGTGGCGGATCTAGAAACTATATCTATAGGCTATACCAAAAAATCTATTTCATCAAATTAAATAGTCATGAATGTAACTATATAAAACAGCACACACACATCTCTAAAGAGTAAAAATTAAATTAAAGGGGTCAAATGAGGTTTTGAACATAAGTTAACGGGTCACAAACCAGTTTATCCAGTTTTGTGATATTATATATGAGTAATATATTATGATTTATAAAATTAGTAGGGGTCAGGTGACCCCACCTTTCCACCTAGTTCTTCCACCGATTAATTTCTTCATTCAGATGGTTCATCCATATGATTTTTTATTTGAAAATGATCAAAATACCTATATTTTATCTAATCATTATTTTTTTATTTTAACAATACTAATATTTGATCTAAAATATATAAATAATTAAATATTTTTCAAATTATCACCTTTTGACATTTCTATATTTCTCTTTTCATGAAATATAAAATTAGACGATTACATTCAAAACTAAAACAACAATACTTAAATTAATACTCCAAAACAACAATATTCAAATAAAATTCACTTATAAAACATAATTTTATGGAACAAAATGAATCAAAAGTTGAAGATCTACCAACCCATAAGATAGAAAAAGAGATATTATTTGAGAGAGAAGATTAGAGACAAAAGCAGTTGAGCGAGTTCGCCAAATTCGTCGGAAATTGGAATGAGAAGTCACTGCCGGAGTGAGAAATTGCTGTCAAATTGGAAATACAAATTGGGATAAATTTTGATAGATTAAAAGTATGTTATGTGTAGTTCATTGATTTATCTAAGGTTACATTTGTAGTTTGCCAATTTGAGTTGAGATGGCTCAGCCAAATGCTCCAATTTTGCTCAGCCAAATTATTTCAATTTTTTTGCCTAAGTGTTTAAAATTCAGTCTAGATGGTAATAATTTTTGTAGGGGTGGTCATTTGGGGTTTGGTTTGGGTTCGGTTCGATTGGGTTTAGTAAATCTCTAACCGAACTCACTAGAAAAAGCCTTGTTCTTCTTAGCTGAGTTAGCTTTCTCTACCTGAAGGTTCAGTCTCTCGAAAGTTCAATCTCATAAGAGAAGAGAGGTCGATAGAAAGTTGGGAAGCCAGTACGCCCGGTTCACGAAGTTCTACCACTGCAGGGCCCAATCATAGTCAAAAGAAAAGTTTGATCCTGGCTCAGAAGGAACGCTAGCTATATGCTTAACACATGCAAGTCGAACGTTGTTCTCGGGGAGCTAGGCAGAAGGAAAAAAGGCTCATAACTGAAGGTAGCTTGTCCCATAATATGTGGAAGTATCGACGTAATTTCATAGAGTCATTTCATTCGGTCTGAATGGCCTTAGTTTGGTTTGGTTAGTGTTCAGTTCGGTTTATTTTCGGTTTGGTTTGATTTAGTTTGGTTATAATTTGGTTCGATTTCAGTTGAAAAATGTTAAGAAATCAATTCTACATAAAAAATTTAAATAACTAATAAGAAGAATACAAAAAAAATGTAAAATTCATCACCATAAAAATAAAAATGTAACATTCATCGCAAATCATTAAAACTAAATTTCATTAAGAACAAAAAAAAGATAGAATATAAAATCCAACACCATGAGATGACAATTTCTTCTCCATTGCCATCAGACTAAAACTAAGGTTTTTACTTTTAATAATATCTAATTATATATATAATTAGTAAATTAACAAAAACACAATGGATTATCGGCTCGCTTCGGTTTTAAACCTAACCGAACCAAACCATTTTAATTTAGCTATACAACTAAACAAAAGGGATCTTCTTCCGAGATTAGTTTAGCTATATTTTCATATTTACACAGTTAGTTTTAACTCGGATTTGTGTTTCTTTAAGATCTTTTGTGAATTGAAGTTTGTGTTTTGGTATGTAAGAACTGTTAGACTTCAAAACATGACATGGACAATGATCGAAGTTAGAAGCATACCAAGAATCTCCAAGCTCAACAATACACAACTAAAATTTAATATCCAGGTGCCAAGATATATGTGTTTAGCTTCATGGAGTAAATTTTTAAAGAAATAATAATTCAATAATTTTCAATTATTATGTTTAAATTTTGTAATCTCTTAATGTAAAAATCATTTTAAAATTATCAAATTAATCTTTATTCCTACAAAAATAGATATAAAAAAAATCTGTTAGAAATATTGGAATTTTTTATATTTTTGAAGGTACAAATTAAAGAAATAAAAAGAGAAAGTGAAGTGGTTTTAATGGAGGCAAAGAAATTAAAGAAGGGAAAGAGAAAGAAACCATCTCTATTTGTTACATTTGGTTTGTCCAATAAGAGACAGAGCTCTTATTGTTGTGCCCATTCATTTATTTCCACATGCTTTCCTTTTCTTTCTCATTAACTTCTCTTTTGTATCCTTTCTGTTTTTTCTTATAAGAAAAAGTTTCCTATTTATATTTCCTTTACGGTTATTTAAAAAGAAAATAGTAACTAGTTTGGAATTTGGGCTTTTTACCGTTCTTGAACATAGGTGCGAATAACACAACTTGTATATAATCTCAATTGCTCTTTCAAAATTAGTGTATTGTACATTCTTATTTCTAATATCTTCTATTAGATTTGTTAATCATTAGAATGACAATTTTATAAAATGAAAATGTCTCAAATCAGTTATATCCATCTTTTTATTGGACAACAATTTATAGATTTTGTCAATAATGGTAGACCTATTCCATTAAATCCAACTCGACAAAAATTTAAGGTTTTGGTCCTATACTCGTGGGTATTCTGTGAGATGTAATAAATATATGTGGCCACTTCGCAGGTTTTTGTTGGTTTTGCATATATATGTGTTCACATATATACATAGTGTGTATATCATATATAGTGTCCCTTGCTAAAGGTCAAATTGATTACCACGAGTTTTCAGCTAATATAATCCGGTGCACCAATTAAAATTGTTGTTGAATATACTCCGTATATGACAACTCAACAACTCAAAATTAGTTGAAAAGTACAAGTTTTTCCTTATTTTCTTTTTTCTTAAGGTCAATAAGTGAATTGTGTGTAGTGCTTATATATAAACTATTTAAATTATAAATCATATATTGAGTAAGAAACCATATTTAAATCATAAATACTACATGTTAATCTTCATTATTAGTTAATTTAAAAGAAGTATAAAATATTTTTCGAAGATGTATAGCAAAGTATAAGACAGACCATAAGATTACTTAGTAAATGAACCAAAAGAATAATCTCAAATACACAACATATGTTATATACTGGTTAGCTCATTGTTTACGTGGGTTTGATCCACATGATACATTGATACTGTCCACGATAGATATATTTTAGGTTTATAAAACTGTATCTCTAAATTACTAGTTTCATAGTGGAACGTACGGGTTATGTCCAAATCCAACCAACGAGTTAACGAACATAATCGACACGACGACACCGAATACAAAAACAAAATATAAATAATTTTGAATTCATTACTCGGACATATTTGCATCATGACGATAAATATTATCCAATGCTATAATAATATACGAAAAATTAAAACATTCCCATTAGTAACATTTCGGTACAACAACTTTTTTTTTGTCTAATAGAGTATGATTTTGCAAATGTATTTGAGTTTCTTTTTTTTTTTTTTTTCCAGCTTCTTATTAATATCCGAACTCGAGAGCCTGGCAGAAGATAAACATGAAAATAAAACAACTCAAAAACTCATTTAGTATTCCTTTTCAATGACCTTGTCTTTTAGAAATTTAATCTATTATATTGTATAGAAATATAACACAAAGAAAGACTGTTGGGACAAAATACATAATATATATCGAGAGCCTGATCCTCGACGATAGACATTGATAACCTTATCAGTTATCTGCAACTGCAAGACTGCATATATAAACAATATGCTTCAAAAAATTATGAAAAAAACAATAAAGAGAATCGATATAGATTTGTATATATACCTTGAACACCAATTAACATGAAAGCCTGTGTAAAACGCGTGATATTGGCACGGCTCAATCAAACAAGCTGATCTCTAAAACAAAAGAGTGCAATTTTCTGATTGAACCGCACCAATATCTCGTATTGCCTTACATCAGTTAAACCTTCTCCGTTGCTTATCATGATATTATCCTAAACTTTACATCAAAAAACAAAACCAAAAAAAAAAAAAAACGATTGAAAACGAAATAGAAACCTACCTTACGAGAGAAGCTATACTTACCGTTAAACTGGTTTATAAATTATAGAGTTTTTTGTTTATTCTGTTTTGCAGGTATGGAAAAGAAGAAAGACAATATGAGCTATTGCAATGTTTTTTTCTTGGGTCTGCAAAGTGAAAGAAGATATAAATACGAAGAGGTGGAGAAGAGAGGCCAAAAGAAAAACAAGCATTGAATTAGGCCAACAACCCCACAACGAAAAGGAAGTTGGTTGTATTAAATTTGAAAAATAATATATTTTTAATAAAAAGTTTACTTTACAAAACATTTTTCGTTGTCCATTTTATTTCTTTACAAAATTATATTATATATATATTAAGTGTGTGTGTGTGTAATTTCACTAATTTGTAATGATAATAAATACTCCATAGTTTTTTTTACCAGATATACTTCATAGTTTACTCAAAAAAAAAACAAATACGAGTTTATTTGCCCATAGCTATAACGCCCCGACCGTTCATCCCGGTGAGTCACCCACGCCCTCTCTCGGCCCGTAGATCCCACCTTGTCCAATGGCCGGTTTGTTATTTTTGAGAGGCTCTACCGACTTATTTACTATTTCTGCAATCAACACCTGACCTTTCCCCGTGTTTTGGCCTCACTTACACGGTTCCGCATACTACTTTCCGGAAAGTCACTCATCCTTCCACTACTACAGTCCATACTCCAGTCCAAGCACGCTTAACTCTGGAGTTACTTATGGACCTTTGACCGAAAAGGTAAGTGCACTTTGTTGACATAGGTAGCCAAATCAATTCTCTTAAGTCTCTCCACAAACCGGATGTTACAATAGCTTTCATTGAACTACTACTAAGAACTTCATGATGATTAGTAGCTAGTTATGATATCTAAAAGTCGCTAAGAGAAAAGCTAAACCATTGTATACGTACTCTTTTAGATAAAATATGTTAACACAAAAAAAAAATCAAATTGATTTGCTAATAGTGGAAAGTTTCTCATGATACCATTACCATCACGTTATACATAATTAAAAGAAAAGTAAGACGAAGCTATATTCCTTCACAAATACGTCACAAATTTCTGGCACAATATCTAAGTCAATTTTGCAATGGAAAAAAATGATCATCAAGTAATTTTGTGATGGATTTTCTCTGAGACCAAATAATTATCGCAAAATTCGTGTTAGAATTGGGAAAATGCAATAGTCGTCACAAATGTGTAACGAAAAATATGTCCAATATTTGTTAGGTGGAACGATAAAATAAGTTGATGGGACGTTCGTTGATGAACGATAAAAGATGCGTGCTGAAATGTTTCAGAAAAAATGTATGTTGCAACTTGCAACGTTCGAAAGAAAATGTTGATCTTGAGAATATCGAATATCGAATATCATCACCAAACTCAGCATGTTCCTTGTGATTTGATTACGGAGACTGGCTTATTTCATATTGGTGGTGCTCTAGGTCATCCAATTGGTGTCAGAAATCTTCATTTCTCATCTGGAGAAGTTCAAGTTAAGATTAATCTATCCAAGCCATTATCCAATCATCACTCTAGATGTGGGTTATCTCAAACTATGAGGTTTGTAGGATAAGATTTAATAAAAGGAACAAGGATCGCATGAGGCATGAGCTTTCAATTGGTATTAATGAGTGTTTGTAAGAGAGACAAAGGCATGTTGGTGGGCTCTGCTACTCCCAAGTCCCAACATCTATTTGAATTTCGAAACTTAATTATGTGATTTCATTTTCCAAATATTCCCCACTCTATAATTTTTTTTCGTTTACCTTGTGATCTTCTGCCTAATTTCATTTTTAGTTAAAAAAAAAATCAATAGAAATGATACTTTACCGACCAGAAATATAAAATGTTACTTTTCTCAAATCATGGTACCGTATTGAAGTTTAGTCATGTCATCTGATTTTGTCTTGCATAGGAAAACAATTGTAACCAATACTCAAAATTTACCAAACTAATTAATATGTGATTTTCATTTTCCAAATATTCCCACTCTAAATTTTTTCTCGTTTATCTTGTAAATCTTTTACCTAATTTATTTAATTTTTTAATACAAAAAACCGAAATGTTTAATTTCATTAGGTATTTTTCTGTTGAAACAGTAAATTTTGTCGTTGACTAAATTACAAAAACCGAAAATAGTAAACCAGTGTCCGGTACAAGGTTCCGGTTATTTAGTAGAACAAAAGGCAAAAATAGTACTAACAAAGTGATGACGTCGATGATAAGTCTTAAATTGGACGAAAACTTTCAGTTATTTACTCTGATTTGAGTTTCGTTCACAGATTAGGAAATCTTGAAACCCTGATTGAGTTTTCTACACGAAACCCATAAAAAGTCGAGCTTTTGATCCTTTCTAGTTTCGGGGTTCGATTCTCTTCTTCTCTTTCGACAACCTGACATCAGTCAATTTCAGGGAAAACGAAAAAGCCCTAATCTTTTGGTATGTCCTTCTCTGATTTCGTAATCCCTGCGTTTTGTGTTTTCCTCTTAACTTTTCCGATGATGATTCGATTGCTAATCGAATATCAGATTTCAGTTTCATATCGTTCTCTTTGAATTTTACTTTTTTGATTGATTTGGTGTGCCGATTTCAGAAATTTCGATTCTTAATGGCCATGGCTTGTGGCTCTTTCAAGTTGGAACACACACTGGGTAAGTTTCTCTTCTCCTTCTTCCTTGATTCTTCATCGAATTTTGCTTATGGGTTTTGTTAGTGATCACTAGAAACTATGGTACTTTGATCATTCTCCATCTTGCTAAAAGGGGAAGATTTCGATTGGGAATGTTAGATCCTTGATAGAGACTTGATTACGATCGATCAATCACTAAAGCCCTAATCTTTGGTATGTTCTTTTTCTGTAATGTCAGAGAGGAGACAAATTGAATCTTCTCGCATCAGGGAGAAGTATCCAGACAGAGTTCCAGTAATACACTTCTTTTAACATTTTCTGTATTTCTCTGTGTACATTCCTTTCTATGTAGCTTTCCTCTTTTACCATAGAAAGTTTATATATGTTTTCAGGTGATTGTAGAGAAAGCTGAGAGAAGTGATGTTCCCAACATCGACAAGAAAAAGTCAGTGATCAACATTCATTCTTCATTTTGATCTCTTCTTTCTTATTGGCAACTTATGAATTTCAACATATCTTTCGTTTACTTGATGAGTCTAAAGAGAGAAAAGAGTGCCTTTGATCATAACGTAAGACCAAAAGAGTCTTGTTATCAAGGGAAAATCTCATTTCTTGTTGATCTGTAACTTTTTGCTTTGTTGGATTTCAGGTACCTTGTTCCTGCTGATCTAACTGTGGGACAATTTGTGTATGTGGTACGTAAAAGAATCAAGCTGAGTGCTGAGAAGGCAATTTTTGTCTTTGTGAAGAACACATTGCCTCCAACTGGTAAGTAAAACACAGCTCTTCTTAGCAAATTTTGTTCTCATGAAGATTGATGATGAGTGCTTTTTTGTTGATTGTTAATGCTGATGTTTTTGTGGTAGCTGCAATGATGTCTGCAATCTATGAGGAGAACAAAGACGAAGATGGGTTTCTCTATATGACTTACAGTGGAGAGAACACTTTTGGTTTGGTTTAAATCTCTTTCTACTTTTGGTGTTTCATGTATATACGTCGTACGATATGCTCTTTATGACTGAATAATATTGAAAGGTTCTTAATGTTGCTTTGGACTGATTGTATGTAAATGTTGCTTTGGATTTTCTAAATTTTGTTTCAGGATTAGTTTGTGTCATTCATAGTTTGGGTATTTGTGGAACTAGTGAGAGATATTTGTGGTAAAAAAAAAGCTTGATAAAAATCTAATGAGACTTTTAGTAAACAATTTGTGAGAAAATATACAAAAACAAACAAAAGTTATCAATGCAGCCTACTTGTTATTAAAAACAAAAATAACATTTTATTTTCAAGAGTAAATGAAGATTTGAGCCATGTCTACAAAACATAAAACTTTCAATCGTGGCATGCACCCAAATGAAACTACAAATATATAAATAATAAATAAACACAATGATAAGAGAAAGGATACAAAGAAAATGTTAATTTTCTCTTTATTTTCAAGAACTAGAGTCTTTCTTCTTCTTGTGCGCAAGATTCTTCATCCACTTGAAGCTTATGAAATCAACAATCTTGGCTTTGTTAGTTCCCGATTTGGTCTTGCCGGAGTTCTTACCGCCGGCACCTTTGTTGTTGTCTTCCTCCGGAATATCTCCGATTCCTCCGGTTCCCCATTGATCCGCCCAACTTGGCGCTTCACTTGTCATATATCTTTTCGGAAACTAATAATCAAATCAAAATCTTTCAATCAATCAAAGAAAAATAAACGAACATCAAAGGAAACACACTTCTGGTTCATTTCTGATTATTTGTCAAACGTGTATTGAGAATTGACACAAAAAATCGATTGATGTTTATAACTAATGAAAATAGGAAAGAAAAGAATATACCTCTAAATTCTTATGTGTTGAGAGATTTTCTTTGGAGAAGAAAGACGATTTTGATTAGCAAAATGAGTGTGATAATGCGGAGAATATAAGCTTAGTTTAATAGTGAATGGGTTGTTCTTTATTTTTTAAAATATTGTAAATCATTGTTATTTAGGTTGTCCTTTTCTGTCAGCGCCCAAATCTTTAGGTTTGTTAATTTGCAAAGAATTATATTTCCGCGATTTGTCTTTGGATGCACTTTACTAACTCAAAGTTTGTTCGTTTCCGACTTGCAAAGCAAACGTTGTTTTGGAATGTTTAGGTATAAAGCATAAGATATAGGTCGTGATTTAAGACATCTAAAGAAGTCCCAATTCCATGTGACATAAAACATATTTTGTGTACTTAAAAAAGTTTCGTTCCACATAAATTCTATGGAAATCAAAATGTCACTAAGGCCTCTCATAATGTGTGTGATATACTATTAGCTTCAACCCCAAGTATCCAAGTCCTCTCTCATAATGTGATTTGTAGGTCTGATAAGTATCTTTCAAACTTCTAAAATGTGTCTTATGTAACCAAAAGCAGAACACTCAATAATTGCTTTATCAAAGTTATTTGTTCGAAGTTTAGTACAGATTACCAAGGCATATTAAAGCAACAACAAAATGTAAACGATAATTTTTGTTATTTAACATAAAAAGGTAATACAACGGATTGGGCATAAATAGAAAAAAGCATGAGCACATTTTTCTTTTCTTTCAAAAGAAATTACTTTAAGTTGGTGCGTCCATTTGAAGACTTTACTATTGAACTCTTTTATGCCCAACGGATTGGTGCGACCATGACCGACGAAAAAAGAGTAAAAACGACAGCATTCGCATTTGAATCAATATAACCATTTCTGAAAATATAAAATGTATAGTAAAAAAACACTACAAACCAGATTTTTCATCAATAATTCCTCTATATTGACTACTTACTAATTTCAGGTTATCTACACTAGAAAAAAAAGAAAAAAAAAAACACTAAGATTACATCTTCGATTCCTCAAATATTATCACTTAGATCTCTTAGTGGACTTTGATCTCTTCATTTTACTACCTGGCTTATTATTACTACTACTACTCATGCTTGTCCACTTATACCCAATTGGTATAGCAAATGGATCCGGCGTTTGTTGCTCCTCCTCCTCTATCCGCCGTTGTGAGGTTTTTCCGGTGCGTCTCAGCCACGTCGATGGCCGTGAAACCGAATTTCGAGCATCGACTTTCTCCTCGTCGGATTGGTCTTCACCGGAGTCTGCAACAACGGAGAGGAACCTCGGGCTAGAGACCGGTGTGTAGAATTGCTCCGCCGGTGGAAGATCGACGAACTTGGTGAATGTGATGACTACTTTGACCGTAGGGACCACCGGAATCGACAGCTGGATCCCACCAAAAAGATTTTTTGTTTAGCATATAAACAAAGAATAAAAATTTCATAATCATCATCTAAAAGATTTTGACTTGGTTTAAAGCACAATTTCCCAAAATTAAGAGATCTAAAGAAGCAAAAGAAAAAACAAATGGGTCCCAAAAGAGAATAAAGCTTTGGTTCCCTCTCGACCCATCCGTGATTTTGTCACGTCATCGTTTATACTGACGTGGCTCAGTCATATCAGACTTAAGCTAATGAGAGAATGACACGTCAAATAGTTTGACTCATTGGGTTTAACGGTCGTAATGGTTTTAGGCTTAGGAAGAGGCCTAAAAAGAGTAACAAACGGAAAAAGCGATTTTTGATGATTTATTTAAATTAAAAAAATGCGAATGGGAGAAATTGAAGATATTTACGACATTGCCCCTTACCTTGACTGGAAAAGTTCCCGGCGGGAACTTAGTGGTGAGGAGGTCACGCATTCTGGCGACGGCTTTAACTTTATTGGCTAAAATGTCAAGTAACGGAAGCAGCTCTTCCGTCTTTAACGGAAATTGATCCGTTAACCAAACGGATGGATGCAAGCTTTTCACGAATTCTTTCTCTTTGATCTGTGGAGACGGAGGAGGATTCACCGGAGAGTATGTTGAAGGCACGGCCACTGACCTTCTCGGTGGCTGGAGTTGAGCTACTGATCTTCTCGGTGGTTGGAATTGTTGTGGTGGTGGTGCGGCGGATGGATAAACATCGACGCTTTTTCTCCCAACGGAAATCCAATCTCTATCTTCTTTGACGAAGCTACTGTGCCGTCTCTGCGGTCGTGGCGGAGGCTGAGATAAGAAACTTGGATTCTCGGCTACTAGGAATCCGTCGTCGTCTTCGTCTAGCTCCAGAGGTAGAACTTGTTCGCTTCCGGCGAAATCGCTGTCGTTAACGAGTTTCCGGGATCTGAAACTGAAAGTGACTTTCTGGATTTCGTAAACCCTGGCTTTCCATTCTCCAACGCTTTCCATCTTCTCTTGCCGTCGCCAATTCATTCGTCCGACGAGCTCTGCTTTAGTAACATCCATCCCCGGACGGTATAAGCTGGACTGAGAACAGAATCCGGCGATATCCGAATCGCTAATCGGAGCTCCGGCACTCTCAAATGCGTCGAGGATTTTGCGGTCGTCTCGATTCAGCACAAGCAACGATCCGGGAGAGATGTCGAGAGATTCGTCACCGTCGCCGAGGAAAAGAAAGCTTTGATCCGCACGCTGGATTTTCAATCCGTCAAATCCAGCCAAGGTAGTGTCAGCACGGAGGTTCCCGTCGCGTTTCCAGATCTTGTAAGTATCAGAGGGAGCCATTTTTCCGACGAACGGAATCACCGAACTCTCGAAGTGGAAAGAGATCTCCATGTAAAAATCTCGCATACGACGGAGAACAGCTATCAATCGCGGTAACCGCCGCCGCCATTTGCACCACGCCAAGCGGTGGTGATGCCTCAGAAGCACTTTCATCACCTCCGAATTCCGGCGACAAAACGCCTCCTGCAACGGATTCCATCCGGCGGCGTTGTGGAGCGAAATGTCTGCGCCGGCTGATGAAATCGCCCTGGCCGCGAACACGTCGTTGAGCCTAACCGCCAAATGGAGAGGCGTTTCACGGGAGGGGACGTCGCGGCGGTCAAGCACGGCGGAGATCTTATCCGCGACTCGTTCCTGGCTCAGTGAGTCGGACTCCGTTCGGATCTGCTCTGGATCTCCTAGCTTCGGCAAGGAAGAAAGCAGACGAGTCAGTGTTGCGTGATCTCCCAGAACGACGGCGTAATGAGCCGGACTGTGAGAGTAGTCTTCTGATCGGATTGTCGTTGCAGACGCCGAAGAAGGCTTAGCCATAATTTCCGGCGAGCGTTAAACAGTGAAACGGAAAAGAAGATTGAGAATCTTAACTCTCAAAAATTGTGCTTCTTTCTCTCTTCTGCTTCGTCTTCTTCAATTGAAGCTGAAACCGAAAGGAATTGAATTCGTTTATTTTATTCATTTATTGATATGATTTTTTAATTTATTTATTGTTTTTTTTTTAAAATAGGGTTTTTGGTTGTTTTCTTTATTTGGGGAGGCGTGAGAGAAGAGAGTCGTAATAAGGATATTTCTGGGCCTTTTGTCAGTACTCTTTTCTTTTCCCTTTAAATTTTCTCTTTTTTTCTTTGTTTTCTTATTTGGTCTTTTTGTCTTTTGCACTATAGTTTGAATTTCTTTTTAAAATTTATTGTTTTTATTTTATTTTGTTTGTTTTTGCTTGGATTCTAATTGTTTATTTTTCAGCAAATTTTTTACTGTAGCATACAAAAGTACATCATATTATGATATGGTATAAAGCAAGGTACATAACAGTATTTGATGATAGGTTGGAAAATATTTTATTGGTAATTTTGTAAAAAAAAAGTATTGTATTTTCTATCTCTAACAAAATTATGTAAGATGTCACGGTTTATATGGCTCGTAAATGATGAAACTTTAAAATATGTATATCAATTTTTTTCGTAATTGTTAAAATTAGCATTTTTCATTTCATTGTAGATGTTTGTTCATTGCAATATTTATAGTTCAAATGAACCAATGTGTGGTTTGTTATAGGGGTGGGCATTTTACCCGGATCCGAAAATCTGATCCGGTAATTATCCGAAAATACCCGATCCGGTACCGACCCGATATTTTAATAATACCCATTTGGATACATTTCTCTTAAGCATTCGGGTACCGAGTATTATCCGGTAATATCCGAGATCCGAACAAGTATCCGAAATACCCGGATTTAAGGTTAATTTTAAATACTTTAGGTTAATTTTCCCTAAACTTTTTTGTTTCATGTATCTTTGATTACGTTTTTCATATTATTTGATTATTATTAGGTAATTTCAGTTACTTGCTCGGATTATTTAGTTTATACTTTTAATTACTTTCATTTTTTTGTCGATTTTTTGTTATTATAAATTTTTTTCCGGATTTTCAGATAATTTCAGTTATTTACCGTATACATTTGGTGATAAAGTAAATGAACCGAGTCCGAACCAAAAGTATTTCTAGATCCGAAAAGTATATCTGGTAATACCCGAACCTGAAGAGAACCGAACCGAATCCGCTCCGAAATTTATAATTATCCGAACGGATCCTTTTTTCCTAGTACCGAAATACCCGAAATCCGAAATATCCTATCCGAACCCGACCCGATAATCCGAACGCCCACCCCTAGTTTGTTATGTACAATTAGAATACTAATTGCAATTTTTTAAAAAAAATTTGCCAATCTAATTTTGTAACAAGTTACAACCAACTAACTTAGTATAAGATTTCAAAGGTTTTAGGTTTTTACATAGAATCAATACATTCTACAACTCTAGAAACAATCATACACTTTGTGGAAGACTCTTAATAAATTGATAAGTGACCACTATCTAATCACATTTTTACATTTTAATAGGACACATGTAGGTACGATAACAAGGACAAAAGATAAAGAAAAGTGAGAAAAGAATCGCTTTGTCGTGACCAAATGCAAATTTTGCAACAGAATAAAATTTATCTGCGGGACAAAACTTTGCTCCCCCTAACCGACCAATCTTCATTATCATTATATTTTGTTTTTCTTTAACGTTTTACTAATAGAAAATTCGAAAACCAAGTCCTAAATCTTATAAAACCGAGTCTTGTTCTGATCCATTTGGTTATCTTGATCTCGGTGCAGAAAATTTACAAGTTGTATGCAGCTTTCATCAAACAATTTATACAAAAACTATTGATCCTTACTCAACCAATACATCTTTAAAATGAAAACAAAATGTGAAGCTACATAACTTAAGTACATAAGCAACAATG
This sequence comes from Erythrophleum ivorense, assembly GCA_026724425.1. NCBI lineage: Eukaryota > Viridiplantae > Streptophyta > Magnoliopsida > Fabales > Fabaceae > Erythrophleum > Erythrophleum ivorense. Next base: position 365,233 of record JAIUCV010000259.1, on the reverse strand, counting down.
GTCACTGCTCTGTACTATAAATACAGATCTCTGGATTCATCACTGAAACAAAGATAATTACAATCTTAAGCTACTTTTCCAAGACGGATTGCATATAGAAAGAAAGAGTCCGGATCAAATTGAGATTACAAACAAAAAGTGTAAAACTTTGGTTTTTGCAGAGATTCATAAATAAAAGCATATGACTTGACATTGACAAAGCCTTATGATTTATGGAACACCACCATCTCAGGTGAAGATAGCCATCAATGCAGCCACAAGCCGGCTTGGCATTGAAAGAATTTCACTTCCGATCAATCCTCTTCTCCATGGTTACTCCAAGTACATGAGGAAACAAAGCTAAAACCTTTAGTGGCCAATACATGTTCCTCGCTAGATACTCAAGTCTTCTTCTTCACAAGGAAAAGTATTGATCTTGACATTGCTGCTTCTAGGCTACTAACATTAAAGAGTCTAATGGCTCGTCAAAAAGAGATTCAACATCACGAGGAGTCCAATTGAGATTACAAGAGCACAAATCTTGGTTTCAGAGATACATAAATAAAAGCTCATCTTTTGTTTCCCTTTGTCATTGTCAAAAGATGAATCTAAAAACTAACAGAAAACAAAAAACAAACCTTGACACCTTTTGTTGCTCATTGTTCTGAGAGGAGTGCCTTGAGGTCTATGGAAACTTGTTCTCCCTTGAAGATAGCCATCAACTCAGGAAACAGTTTCTCATGCTTCATCACATACTGGTTTAAGAACGCCTGATTGGTCTTCGACATAACAGTCGACACTGAAGGGAGTTCACTTCCCTTTCCAAGCAATCCTTTGGACATGAGAGCTTTGATTACGTTACACCTCGGCACAATCCTCTTCTCCATGCTGTATGAAAAAACCTGTGGGTGAGAAGCCACAGACTTTAGCGGCCAGTTCATCTGCTTCACAAGATACTCAGTCTTCTTCTTCACCGTCTCTGCAGATGACCCAATGCACGAAGGAAAACGCTTGACCATCATCTTAAACTCATCTCTGCTGAATCCTAGTTCCAGAAATGTTTCAATGGAGTTCAATATATTTATCTCCGAGAAACTCAGAAAGCAAGGCCACTTCTTGAACATTGCCCATACATCTCCCTCAACAAAGCCTAACCTTTGATAGACATTGACCTTCTCTTGTATTGTTTTGTCGCTCAATTGGTAAACAGCATGTAGAGCTTGCACAAACTTGGACAAACTCTGCGTCGGATCAAAACCCATCCCAACAACCTTCTTAATGCTATCTTCGAATTTCTCTTTACCACATATAGTGTGTAAATTGGAGATGAGCATAGAAAACAAGACCTTCTGAGGAACACCTAACTCTCTCAAAACCAATACGTTTCTGATTTTGTTCTGGATTGCACTTCCCTGTGGCAGAGAAGAATGACATAAAGTTTCGAACTTTGAACTCTTATCAGCTTCTATAATCTCTTTGACGAAATCATAGTACATGCTGATAGTTTTTTCACCTTTCTTTCCCAACATTTTAGGAACTTTGGAAACAACCTCAGTGAGCTCAGAGCTCGAAGCTCCTCTTGACTGCAAAAACTGAAGCTTGGGAGCAAGAGATTTCTCAGCATCTTCTAAAAGCAACTGTGGATAATCCGTAACGATGTCGGAGATCTGAGAATCTGTGAACCCATGGCTTCTAAAAAGACTCAGAACTGAATCCGGATTGCCCTTGTCCTCGAAACTGACTCTCCTCGAGATCAATTGTGCGAGTTTCGTAGCCAAACCTAATGAATCAACGAGGTACGAGACTGTGAAAGACTTCCCCTTTCTACCATCTCGAGGGCTCGCATCTGCAGCAGAGGAGAAGGAATTGGAAAAAGCAGAGAATACATTTTGCAAAAGCTTCACTGGAGGAACAATCAAGTTACAACATCTCTGTAACTCAATAGATCTTTTTCCATGGAGAATCAGAGAATACATGACGACCCAATGCGATTTACTAGAGAGTGTTGAAGCGATTTTCAATTCGAGAAAACGAACCGATAAATCTCAAAAATTTCTCCTTTTTGCTTACGACTTTCACTCTCACTTGCCCAAACTCAAAATCCCAAAGATCCAAATTTGGGGGAAGAAGAAAAAACACGATTTTTACGGTTTAAACTCCTGGCCGGTCAAGAAGAAACCGAAACTGATATCATTGGCTCGACTGGTTTACTAATTGGTAAACTGTTTTGTTCATATAAAATTATAATTGGTTAGGTTCTTCATCCGGTATGATGAAAAGACAATAAGACAAACAAAATCTTCTTTCCTCCATGCTTGTGTTTCTTCTCCTTCTCTATTTGTTCAATCTGTGTCACAATCTAAGAAGATACACAACAAGATACACAGATCAAAGTATCATCTGTGTTAGTGATCCCCAATACATACTCTGTTAAGTCTCACCATTTGGTGTTTGCATCAGAGTCAAAGAAAACTACATGGTTCAAAGATTACAATCTTGTTATTTTACTAGTCAGATTTACATATTAGAAATTGTGGTCGTAATGGGAAATACAAAAGTCTAATTAGTGGCTTTTCAGAAACTGTTACATAGATAGATGCTCTTCCTCTGCTTCACATTTTCTGCATCAAAAGATCCACAGAATCAATAATCCCTAACGTTGCTCATTAAGTGAAACACGATCTCCGGTGATGATAGACATCAACTCAGCCACAAGCTTCTTGCCATCGTGCTTCATCACGTACTTGTTTGAGAAAGCTTCATCAGTAATCCCAAACACCATCGACATTAGAGGGAGTTCACTTCCTCCTTTTCCGAGCAATCCTTTTGACATGAGAGCTTTGATAACGTTACACCTTGGCCCAATCCTCTTCTCCATGCTGTATCCAAGCACCGCAGGGTTTGTAACCACGGCCTAATGTTTTGAGTTATGTTAGATTTAGCTCTAGAGATACAAGGCTAATGTTTTGAGTAAAAAGTGCATAAATCAACAACGGTCTTAGTCATTGCAAAAGCTCAACAACCTTCAAAACGTTTGTATATGCACACAACTTGAGATACACATTCTTGTGGGCTTATATATGATACAAGTCCCGGATATCATTTCATTAGTACTCATAAATCAACCACAGAGCAAGATTATAAAAGTATCGTAAACGGATATTCGTATCACCAGCTGTGATTTAAGTACTCAAATCCCAAAACTTGACAAAAATCGGTGAAACTAAAGCTTCTCAGGGAACCAAAGTTCAACACAAGAATTAAGGAATGAAAAAGGCTTACATGATCAATCCAAGAACTCAGGAGCTGCATTGCATCATTCAAATCCATATCTGCAAAAAAACTGAAATCCGAAGATAGATGGAAGAGAACACAGACTTACAGGAGAACCAACATGAAAAAAAAAACAAAAAATTTATTTTGTCTAGACCAAACAGTAATCAATAAGGATTTGGATTAGTTAAAAGACTTAACATTACATTATTAAGCTATTTTCAGAAGTCTGATTGCATAAAGAAAGAGATAGTTCGGATCTGGAACAAATTGAGATTACCAAAGTCTAAAGTTGAGGTTTCAGAGATTCATAATAAACTCAAAAAACCCTTGGCAAGCCTTCTGACCTAAGATGATGAACTACGACCTGCGGTGAAGATAGCCATCAGCTCAGGCTCCATGCCATCATGATTCATCACATACTTGTTTAAGAACACCTGATCGTTAGTCTTCAAAACAGAGGATATTGGAGGAAGCTCATCACCTAGCAATCCTTTGGAGACGATTACGTTACACCTTGGTACAATCCTCTTCTCCATGCTCAAACCAAGCACCGCAGGGTTTGAAACCACAGCCTTTACAGGCCACTTCATCTGCTTCACCACAAACTCTATCCTCTTTTTCAATGACTCTCCAGATGATCCAAGGCACTGAGGAAATCGCTTGACGACCATCACAAAGTCACTTCTGCTGAATCCTAGTTCTAGAAATGTTTCCATGGCGTTCAATATCTTCTTCTCCGAGTGTGTCAGAGAGACTGGAAGCTTCCTGAAAATTTCCCATATTTCCCCCACAGTGAAGCCTAACCTTTTGTACACATCAACTTTTCCTTCTAACGTTTTGTGGCTCAGTCTCTGAACAATGCGCAGAGCATCGAGAAACTTTGAAGTTTTGGGATCGAAACCCATCTCAACAACCTTCTTGAGTGATTCTTCAAATTTTCCTTTTCCGCAGACAAGTGGGTGATCAGAGATGAGCAAAGGGAATAAAACTTCATGAGGAACACCCAATTCTCTCAAAACCAAAACATTTCTGAGTTTATTCTCCTGCCTACTGCCCTGTGGCAAAGAAGAATGGCGTAACGTTTTGTGATTGAAACTCTTATCAGCTTCTATAACCTCTTTGACGAAATCATAGTATGTGCTGATTGTTTTGTCCTCTTTCAAGCCCAAGATCTTTGGAACTTTTGAAAGTATCTTAGTGAGCTCAGAGATTGAAGCTCCTCTCGATTGCAAAGACTGAAGCTTGGGAGCAAGAGATTTCTCAGCATCTGCTATAAGCAATAGTGGATAATCCGTAATGATGTCGCAGAGCTGAGAGTTTGTGAATCCGTGACTTCTAAAAAGATTCAGAACAGAATCAGGATTACCCTTATCCTCGATACTGACTCTCTTCGAGATCGATCGTGCGAGTTTTGTAGACAAACCCAGTGAATCAACAAGGTAAGAGACTGTGAAAGTCTTACCTTTTCCAACATCTTCAACTGTCACAGCTGCAGAGGAGAAACAACTGGAAAAAGCAAAGAACGGGTTTTGATTTTGCGCTGCAGATATCAAATGACGACATTTCTGCAACTCAATCAGCCTTCTTCCATGGAGAATCAGAGAATACATGACAAACGCAAATGCAATTACTGAACCGGAGAGCAGCAGAAGAAGCAGAAAATTCTAAAAGACTGTAGAAGCGATTGAGAGCGAACTATCTATTTCATTTCCAGGAAAAGATCGAATCGCCAAAAATTCTACTAATGAGCGGAGAAGAAAGACTCACTCATCGATCAGTGATTCATACTTCGAGTGACAATTGCTACGACTGCTTCGATTTGCAGAGATTCAGCTTCTTCATCCAGAGAGTAGCCAGAAGTCGCCGGAAAACGAAAATAGGGTTTATGAGCGAAAAAGACTTGAGAAATCGGAGAGTTTTGTTGCGGGTTTCAAATTTCCCAATCCAAACTCAAACCGGGATTTAAAATAACCAGGTTGAATGAAAAAGTAATTTAGTACCAATCATAGGATTCCAGAAATATTGTGCAATCTGGAGATTATTTTTCCACCTTCCTTTTTTGATGTTATGGAACATCTACCTATTCATCTACCTCGAGAAGCAGAACTTGGGGGCCCCGTACAATACCGTTGGATGTATCCTTACGAGCGGTTTATGTTTCATCTCAAGAAAAAGGTGAAAAATTTAAGCAGAGTCGAGGGTTCCATCGTCGCGCAGAGCATCAATGAAGATACCTCTAATTTTGCAGAGTTTTACTTTCCCACGCAAGTCAGGACAAAAAGTCGAAAACCCGGACGACACGATGATGGAGGCGAGAAACCACATTATCCAGTCTACGTTCCAAACATCTTCTCCCAGATTGGAAGACTTAATGGAAAAGGCAAGAAGCGAAAGCTAACAGCTAAAGAGCAAAATCATCTGCATATGTATATTCTTACAAACTGCGACAAGGTTGAAGAATATGAGAGGTACGTATTAAATTAAACTCAAATTAAATATGCTGGTAATTAACACAATATATAATTTATATTTAATTAATTATAATGTATTTTACACTGTCACAGGATCTATGAGGCCCAAATGCGTTATAATTACCCAGGAATAACAGAGGATGAGCTTATCAAGCTAAAACAAAGAGAGTTTGGACCTTGGTTGCATAATTATGTAAGTGAAATCAATTTTAATAAATTTGATCATAAGAGATGACAGAAATGTTCATATTATATTTCAACACAAATATCTAGGTAAATACGGAATCATCTAAAGGCATTGCATTTCCCACATGGTTGGAGGAGTTGAGCCGATTCCCGATTACTGTCGCCAACTCACATACGATGTATTGCACCAGAGGTTACGCCTTTAAGATTTTTCAGGACGATAGGATGAGACCGACTTCTGATTATGGGGTATCTACTCAGTCTGGTGATCTTGTATATTATGGTGTTCTTCGCGAGATATTGGAAATTCATTATCCAGGATTATTAGATTTGAGATGTGTTGCCTTCTTATGCGATTGGTATGACCCATTGATTGGAAGTGGTGTACGACATGACCAGTTTGGTGTTACATCAATAAATGGCAAAAGAGGCCTACAGCAATACGACCCATTTATCCTTGCTTCACAAGCAGATCAGGTTAGTTTCATTTATTACTATATTGAAATGTATTTTTTTTAGGTGTTTTGATCTTTAATTTTCATGGTTTAGGTGTGTTATATTCCCTATCCTCGAGTGAAAAACAAGCAAGATCCATGGATTACAGTGACATCAATTAATCCAAGAGGAAAAGTTTATGGGATGTCTGATCATGAACCCTTGCAACAAAACATCTCTGGAGTAGCTAATATAGGTCCTCTCCCCGAAGGTGACCTGGTGGGTGATTTATCTGTCGATGCGGACGATCGAGTGTTTGAAGAAACTGATGAAGAGATTGACGAATTTGGAGAAAATCAAGAGCAATCAGATTATTCTTCAGATTCATCAGAATGAACTTGTTAAATAATAACATTTTAAAAAAATTATTTGTTTTTTCGGTGGGTTTTTCTTTAAATATTGTTTAGAGTTTCATTCTCTTGCTGCACAAGTTTCAGTTGCTTGCTTACACACTTCATGACTCCTTTTCCTTCATAGCTTCTTCTCCACATGCTTGATCACTCTTTTGGTGTCTTGGTCATGTGTTGAGCTTTCTTCTAGGCTGAGTTCATGCTTGATCATTGATCTTTGGTCTTTTATAAATCTTTATAAACTTTTATTCAGAAACCAACATTAACTATTAAAAAGTAGCCACTAGCAGAAAACAGAGTGACAAGAGATAATTTTTGGCTCTTCAGCGTTTGCCACCACCACTCTTATAAACGTATCACAAACCCACAAAATGTGCGTGAACATAAGAAGTGAAGCTTTGAATATGAGAAAAATAAAAAAACACTAAATCAAGAACTTAGATTAAAAGCAGTGTGGAAATTGAATTTTCCATATTTCTAGCATTCCTTCTCGAATTCCTTTATCGGGATGAATCTCTCCATACTCATGGAAAACTCCTTTTTTGTTTAGATCGAAATCATGTTGCAGTTTTTTATCTTTCTTCATTTGTTGACTATATCCATCTTCGGGGTTAAACTCTTCTCCATCTTCTAAACAAAACGTTTTGTTTAGATCAAATTCATGTTGAACTTTTTTCTTTTGACTCGTTTCTTGAACAACTTGTACTTTCTTTGCCTTTTGAACATTTTCCAATTCGATCGATTCTGGTTTCATATTTTCTGTGAACATGAAGTGAACATACAAACAAACACTATTTAACATACAATTAAAAAAACATAGAAATAACATTTTACATAAAAAAATATAAATAAAAACTTACAATTTTGGGAATCTGTAGAGAGAAATTAAAGGAGAAGTTGTAAAATAATACACAGAGAAATTGAGAGAACAAAATAGAAGAGAAAAGGTAATGAAGCTCCAAATCTATCAAGTTTCTTTTAATAGGCGTTCTACTAAGCCAAACAAACTCAGATTTTTGTATGTCCTACAATCAAGGAAGATGTATTCAACGTTTACTTAATCAACAATGAATTTTTTTTTTAAACATAAATTTATTATCGATACATATGTATGATTATTTTTTTCATTAGTTATATGTGATAAAGGACAAAAAACAAAAAATAGTTGTATGTGTTCGTACTCATAAGCCCATGAGTTTTCACTCCAAGAAACTTAATTTTTAGTGTCGTTTATTTAGTATCACTTTTCACTTAGTGTCGTAATTGTCGTTAGAACAGTAAAAGGAAAAAAAATCAAATCTCTCAGCTCGAAATCTCTCTTCGCATCGAGCTCTAAATCACGCTTACTCAGATCTTCTCCGATCTTCACGCTTACTCAGATCTTCTCCCATCTTCTTCCGATCATCTTCTGATCTTTTTCCGATCATTTTCTGATCCTCTTCCGATCATTTTCTGATCCTCTTCCGATCAAATCTCTGAGCTCATCTCTCTTTGCATCAAGCTTGATCTTCTTCAGAAATCATGGTTACTCAGATCACGCTTCTTCCGATCTTCTTCTGATCTTCTTCAGATCAAATCAGTACTCAGGTATCTATGAACTCAGTTTACGATTTCATATTTTTTTCTGAGTTCTAAAAATTGCATGATGAGTGAATTTGTTCGTGTTTTATGTCTATTTGTTCGTGATTTTTGTCTAATTGTTCATGAATTTGGTCTGATTGCTCGTGAATTTAGATACTTTCCAATCGACTTTGTGAATTTGTTTCTGCTGCGAATTTTGGGTTTCATAATTTCGGGTGTATATTGAGAAATTTGGTGAGATAGGATTCGTTATCTTTGCTTATGAGAAATTATATGGATTCGTCTTCCTCACAGAATTCTGTTATCACCAGCTGTAATGAGTCTTAACCATTCGTAATGTGTTATCACCCTTGAACTTGTTCTTGTTCCAGAGTTTTCTTCCGACGACCGGCTCGTCTCGGACTCGACACGCCTGAAGGTCTAGAAGACATGGGAAAAGCTTCTCGGGACAAAAGGGTATGCTTTGAATGAAATTTGTTAGGTTCTTAGAGCATAAAGTAAAATTTTGCTCATTTTTCTTCGAGTATCTCTCTACCGGTGAGTGTATTAAGCAATTGGATTGTTTGTAGGATATATACTATCGAAAAGCCAAAGAAGAAGGATGGCGTGCCAGAAGTGCCTTTAAGCTTCTTCAGATTGACGAGGAATTCAACATCTTTAAAGGTCACTCCAAATTACAATCTCACGAGGCATTAGGCATTACTCAAACAGAAAAAAAAACTATCCTAATCGAAGAATTTTCAGCTGAACAGTATTGTGATTTATCAAAAACTGAATATGTAAACTTTATCTTGTTAACATTATTATGATTCAGGAGTGAAGAGGGTTGTAGATTTATGTGCTGCTCCTGGTAGCTGGAGTCAGGTATGTTGATCTTGATTTTCTTTTTGCACATTAGTCAGATGTGTACATGATTACTACCGCCAAACTTTTCGCATAGAAGAAACAAGAAACTATTCAGAAAGTCCAAAGCTATTTTGACCTTTTTTTGCTTAGGATTAGCTAATTGACAAAGGTAGTTCGGTTAGTTCACTAGGAGGTGATAGGCATCAAGAAATCAAAGTTGGGATGATCTTGAATGTATCGCATAGGTTCTTTAGTTTGGTTTGTTCCTAGTTCATTGTCTGTTCCTCGATTTGCAGTGGATAAACAAAGAGAATTGTGTTTTGATTCTTATCAGTGCACCTCATTTTCAGGTCTTGAGTCGCCAATTGTATCTTCCTGCAAAGTCTTCAGCTGAGTCAAAGTAAGCTGATTTAGTAAGTCCCACTTGTTGACCAATTCGAGCTCATTTATTGCTGCTGAAACACTTTGCAGAGAAAGAGATCTTCCTCTCATAGTGGCCATTGATTTGCAGCCTATGGCTCCAATCGAAGGTGTCATCCAGGTTCAAGGCGACATTACTAATGCTCGCACTGCCCAAGTGGTAAAAATTTCTCAACTCCTAATCTCTTAAGATTTTATCTGCTTTGGGGTTTGTGTTTGTTTCTATGGCTCACCTTTTTTCTTTTGGTTTTTGGTTTTTGGTTTTGTTTCTCAAGGTCATCAGACACTTTGACGGTTGCAAGGCTGACCTGGTTGTTTGTGATGGTGCTCCTGATGGTAACACAATTCTGTTTCACCATTCTGTTTTTACCACATGCCATCGAAATTAACGTCTTCCACTATTTGGTTTGCAGTTACCGGTTTGCATGACATGGATGAATTTGTCCAGTCCCAGCTCATACTAGCGGTGAGTTGCTTTTGGTTTCTGTTTGCAAGAAGCATGTCTTTCATGGATTACAACGAATAACAGACAAAAATATTCACTTTTTCTGTCAGGGCTTAACAATTGTTACCCATGTTCTTAAAGAAGGTGGAACATTTATTGCCAAGATCTTCCGAGGAAAAGATACAAGTCTCTTGTACTGTCAGGTAAGTTCATTTTAAGATATTGTGTGCTTATGAAATTGACTGTTCCTTTTTTACTGATACAGTGATTTGCTTTTCATATGCAGCTCAAGTTGTTCTTCCCAAGTGTCACGTTTGCCAAACCCAAAAGCAGCCGCAATTCTAGTATAGGTAAAACAGAGTTTAACTTTCACATGTGCAAATATTATGATTGTGATTGCATTTTTAGAGAGATTGTGATTGCTTTTTTAGAGAGATTGTGATTGCATTTTCTCCACTTTTGTTTTTGTAGAGGCTTTTGCGGTCTGCGAAAATTACTCACCTCCGGAAGGATTTAACCCGAGAGATCTTCATCGTCTCTTGGAGAAAGTTGGAAGCCCTTCAGGTGGAAGCGATCTCGGTAAAAAATTAATAATCTCTTACCTTCACCTTCAATATCAGAAGCTCTTCAAGTTAGACACAACTAACTTATGCATTGTTGAGTAGTGCACTTCATATTTACTCTTTCTCAACCTAACTCTCACCTAAAAAAAATGCTCTCTTCATGTGAATTTAACCTTTTGGGCAAGACAAAGAGATCTTCTTTACTGTTAGAGCTGTCAATTGGGCCGTCCGCCGCCCATTTGGCCCAGTCCACATAGACCATTTAACTTTTGGGCGATAATGGTTCGGGCTATTATGGACAATGGTCCAAAAACAGACCACGCCCAATTAAGCCCATGTCCATATGGACCCGCCCGTGGACAGCCCAATCTCACTTTTTTCACTTTTTTTTTTCTCCAAAATTACATTTTACCGCCAAAACTTTCCCGCCAAAACCGTAAAACCGCATTTTCCCGCCAAAACCATAATACAGTAAAACCATGTTTTTCCGCCAAAATCGTAAAACAATGTTTTTCCGCCAAAACTATAAAACCGTGGTTTCTCGCCAAAACCGTAAAACCGTATTTTCCCGTCAAAATCGTAAAACCATGTTTTTCGCTAAAACCGTAAAACCCTGTGTTTTCCCGCCAAAACCGTAAAACCGTTTTTTCCGCAAAAATCGTAATACCGTGTTTTCCCGCCAAAACTGTAATACCGTGTTTTTCCGCCAAAACCGTAAAGCCGTGTTTTCCCGCCAAAACCGTAAAAATGTGTTTGGTGGAAGTGGGATTTTGCAAACTGGAAATCGGAGATTTCGCCAAAAGAAAAGAGAAAATCGAGCAAAAGAATCGAAATTGGATTTTCTGATTTTCCCCTAATTTTATAAAACCCTAAAAAAAATAGTATTTGGGCCTGCCCGCAAACCATATGGGTTTGCCCATTTTGTCCGTGGACAAAGTTGGTCTTAGCCCAATCAGACCATTTTGTATTTCGGGCTTGACCAAAGCCCATCCGTAATAACGTGGACTGGGCTTGCCCATGGGCTGTGCGCCCAATTGACAGCTCTATTTACTGTTAACGTCAGAAATTTAAAAGAGATGTTTTTGTTTGTCTGTTATCCTTCTTTGAGATTTTTATATATTCATTTTGGTACTCTGCAGATTGCAGTAGTGGTTGGCTTGAAGGACCCAACAAAGTTTATATTCCATTCTTGGCATGTGGTGACTTAACCGGTTATGACTCAGACCGGTCTTACCCACTCCCTAAAGAAGCAGACGGATCGTCATACCAGAGCTTGGACCCGGTTCAGCCTCCCATCGCACCGCCTTATAAACGAGCTCTTGAGCTCAAGAAAGCTTCAACACAAAGCATCCGAGACTCTTAAGAGGTAATACAAACAAACAAAGAAAAAGAAGAAAGCTTTTCATTGGATTCCTCAAAAGGCTGTAGTATTGTTCAGGGACCTACAATTTCTGAAACGCTTATTGTTTGTTAGTATTATTTGTTTTTTCTCACTTTATTATAGAATCAGAATTTTCAATGTTCAGGGACCTATTACTTTTATTTTCTCTGCAAGAACTTAATTTTGGGTCAAGAAAGAGTAAAGCTTTTTTTGTCTTATGGTCCTCTTTTTGAATTTTATATCTGAACCACTTCGTTTTTTGCATGGTAAAATCATGTTGTCCTAAAATACAGTAATGATATATTTATTTTGTCGAAACTGTTTTTACCAAGAAGTGGTAAAAGTTGGTAACATGGTTTATACTTTAAAGTTTGTAACGAAACTTGAAAAAAGATTGAGGAAATTACTACTCTCTGCAGTCACTAGCTAATAAAATTATTGAATCGAAAAAAATATATAATCAACTGATCTATGTAAAATTGTAAATGTAACTCTCAAATTTTCGACTATTTTACATTACAACAAAAGTTGCAGCTTTTCTATTTGACCCGAACCTGAACCGAGTCAAGAATGTTTAGCAAGGCCAAGCAGATGCTGAATTTGATCTCGACAGAGAAGAAGAAGAGTTCAAGAACTCGATGCAGTCCTCAATGGCCTCTGCACGGTGAGACTCCGATTCATTTAGAGACTTTGACTTCAGCAGATAAATAGACGAAGCAGAGCAAGAGGAAGAGGAACAAGACAGAGACGAAGAAGAGGAAACGTTTCTCGAAGAACAAGACGGCGCCGTTTTGGTGCTAGTGCTCTTCCTTCCGAAGGACATAAAACGCAGCGTTTTGGAGACTCTGGCTCCAACACGCCGGAGTAATCTCCTCGCTGCCGGCGAGCTTCTGACGTCGAGACTGAGAATTCCAATGAAGACTCTTTGACGACCATGCCGTGATGAGCTGAGATCGTTGTGTGTTGGGTAGATCGGTTCCTCGTTTGCTTCTGGGTCCGGACTAAAGCTTACTCTTTTGCATGCTCTTCGAGACATTTTCTTGTCTGAAACTTTAACGATGAGTGTCTCTTAGAGAGAGAGAGAGAGAGAGAGAGAGAGAGAGAGAGAGAGAGAGAAATGGAGTTGGTTTTGTCGTTTTGAAGAGTATTTAGGGGGAGAGTGTGTTGATTAAGTGAAAAATAATAGGTGAAGTTTCTTATGTGAATGATCAATTAATATGTTTTCTATACGAAATGGGTTTCGTGAGCTAGATTTGCTTACTTGTACATGCTAATTATAACATAATTGATTCTTGGTTTTTTTTTTTCCATTGGCTCGTGAACTTTCGATGAAGACAGTGATTTTGATCAAAAAATTTAGTCAGATGCGAAAGAGAAGGCTTGAAGTAAAGAGCGAACGAGTAATAGACTTAATAGTAACACAAATTTATGAGTAAGAAGGTAAACTACATCTACATATGTAAGATAAATTAAAGATGATAATTAAGAAATAATTCAGATTGATTCTCTTCTTGTCATTGTTGTCTGCTTTGCCTTTCTTTCTTTGTAACTCATCTTTGGGCCAATAGAACAGAGAAATTATAGCCCACATATGTACCCGTTAACGATAATATGGCCCATGTGAGCCCATTTGGTGTAATCTTTTTTGGATAATTAGTTTGACTAGAATTCCAACTTAACGGCTATGTTAAACAAATCGCACCAAAAGAATCCGTTGAGTTTAACTGATTACGAACAAAAAGCATACAAGTCTACAAAACGTAATTCTCTAAAAACCATAATCAAACCCAAAACTTAAACTCGAAGAACCAAACAAAAATAATACTCTCACTACAACACAGAAGCCAATTTCCGACGGCCGTTTTTGTCGGAAATCCGTCGGAAATCCTAATTTCCGACGGATTCCCGACCAATACCGGCCGTCGCTTACAGTTCGTCGGAAAAGTTGCATTCATCGCAAATCCGTCAGATATTTCCGACCGACATAATCCGTCGGTAATCCGTCGGACAAAACCGACGACATACCGACGGCTTACCGATTGCCTTTACCGACGGAAAACCGACGGATAATCTTCTGTCGGAAATATTTCCGACGGATTTCCGACCATCTCCCGTCGTATAATATCCGTCGGGAAACTGTCAGAAAGTCGACGGAAATCTTCTGACGGAAATTAAATTCATTTTCCGACGGAATTCCGACAGAATATTTTATTAATTAAAAAAAAATTAAATATCAAATTACTGCGAAATTAGAATAAAAATCTAAAATTTAATGAAAATGATAAAAGAAAATAACAAATGGAACATAAACCATTTTCCATTTAATAAAACACAAGTACTTAAACAACAAAACACCAAGTACCACGTTAAACATCTAACACCAACTTTAAACATCCTAACATTAAACATCTAACACCAACTTTAAACATCCTAACATTAAACATCTAACACCAACTTTAAACATCCTAACACCAAGTAATCCCTACGAAACTGACTTTCCTCGAGATTGATTGTGCGAGTTTTGGAGTTAAACCCAATGAATCAACTAGGTAAGAGACTGTAAAGTTCTTACCTTTACGAACATCTCGAGGGCTCACATCTGCAGAAACACTAGCAGAGGAGTAGGAATTGGAAAAAGTAGAGAACACATTTTGGCAAAGCTTCACTGAAACACTCAAATTACGCCATTTCTGTAACTTCATAGACTTTTTTCCATGGATTATCAGAGAATACATGACGACGACAAGGCAATGCAATTACAGAACCGGAGAGAAGAAGCAGCAAAATTCCAGTGTAGAAGCTTCGATGCTCAATGTGACAACTCGGGCCCAATAATTTTGGAAAAAGCCCAAATTCCTCCTGAAGCCCATGCGGGCCCAACCCTGATCTTTCCTTCTCTTCCCTGTAAAAAAGCTGCGTGAGGCAGAGAAGCAGCCGCATCAAGCTCACGCCTCCGCCAAACGCTGCCGGAATGTCGAGAGCTCTACCGCTGTCACTGCCGCCACTGTTCCGGTCACCTCCGCTCGTGATTCCGAGCCGGCCAGCGACCTCCGCGGTGTTGTTGCTGTGAGGAAGAGCCAACCAGAAAGGATCCTGTCACGCCGTCTTCTCGACTTCACCGCCACTGTCCGACGCCGTCACCGATCTGCTTCTCCAAGCAACCACCGTCGCCGAGCTGCTGCTCCGAGTCATCCTCTTCGTTGATTGGTTTGTTTCGGTAAGATCCGGATCTGCTTCTCCATCGTCTCCTTCACGTTCTGTTTCCCAGAGATCACCATTGATGCATTGTTCAGTCTTAAGCTTTCTCCTTCCATTGGTGTTGTCTGATGGTCAGTGTTGTTGCATAGTTGTTGTTTTAGGTGAGACAAAGCTTGATCTCTTCTCCGATTCAGTTCACATATTTTGCCGAGAGGTGTGTTGTTAATCACCATTGTTGTGTTCTTGTAGCTTCAACCTCAAGTCTTCTTCTCTCCATTATTGATCTGTTTTTGAGTCATTCATCAACTGGGTAAGTGAGATCTCATGGTTTGGTCACCGTCTTGCTTCACGTATATCTAATCGGAGAGTTAACAAAATGGTTTGGTCCACCATTGTTGTTATTGCAGTTGCTTAAGTCTCAAGTCTTCTAATCTCTGTTTGGTGTTATCGTCAAGTGGAATACGTCATCGTTAGGTGGGCTTCACATGATCATCTTCATGTCTTTATCTTCCCGAGAGTTATATGGTCAACATGGGTTGTTGACTTTTCTTGTTGCTGATGCTAAGCAATGGTTGACTCTCTTTTGTTTCTAGTTGAAGTTGTTGCTGCTTGTGTCGTTTCTTCTCTCCGTAATCAACTCTGTTTCAACCGAGAATCAAAAGTGAGGACTGGCGTGGTATACTTCTCTTATACTTATAATTGTTACAGATTGAGTAATCTATTGTTAATACGTGTATACCTACGTGTATCTATTTGAATACACGTATTTGGTTGTTGGGTAAATTTGGTATTAATTATATAATATTAAACGAATATTGTTTTTGCCGCATTGTGTTGTTGCTTGATGAACCTAGCGACATAGGTTTTTAAATGGAATATGGTTGAATGATTGTATGAAAGTGCTTGTGGGTGTTTGCATTGTGTGAGGGATATCACTTGTGCAGGTTTGGGTTAAGTTTAGACTTGTGAGGCGGTTTTGCCTGTGTGTTGTCTTAGTATTGTGATTGTGTGCTGGATACGGGAAGTTTGAGGATTCACTTACCATAGTCCATCGTCGGTGGCTTGACGAGCCATGTGTCTTGAAAGAGAGGCATGCGTCTTGAAATAGAGACGGACAGCGTGTGTGCCGCTATATGCCATGGGGTGTGCGCCGGTATTGGGCGTGGATGCACCAATTAGGATCATGAGTCATTCTTGTTCTATGAGTGTCTTCGGACTTGTTGTGTTGCGTGTATTAGCTTTAGATTTTCATCTGTGATGGTTATGATCATTTGAGATGTTTATCGTAGGTCCCGTTGGACCTTCACTCACTGAGTAATCCCAATTACTCACCCTCTTTCTTGCAGGTGAGCGCAGAGGCATACAAGAGTAGTCACTTGGCTCGGTGATGGTTTTGGGGAAGAAACATGTTTTGTTAAATATCGGTATTTATACGTTAAATTAAGTTGTTTATTTGTAAATCGGATTTGATCCTTAAGTTTAAAAAGGTTTTTGTAAGACATTTTGAGAAACGATCTTTGGGATTAAAGTGTATTAAACTAGGTGGTTTCTTGGAGTGAAAATTAATACACTTGGACATGCCGCCTTGGTTGTCATACTCAATCTCAAAACTTCTATAGAAAGAAAGAGCCGAGAAGAAGAAAAGACTCACTTGTAGCTCAGCAGCAACTCTTGACTGTTCGATTGTTCAAGAATTCGCAATCTCTGTTTCTTCACTCATTTGCGGAGCTTAAAACTCTAAAAGATCCAAATTCTGGGAGGAAAAAGGAAGGATTTTTAAAATTGGTTTTCAAAACCCCTAAAAAATCGTTCCTTTTTTCCATTTGTGTTGGCTTTAGATGGTTCCGTTTCTATCCAACTCACGTCTATTCGTTCAATCATTACGCGGGAAAATAACAAAGTGTAATCTCCTTTTGACAATTTTTAATGCAAACACTAAATGATTGTTATGCCATTTGTTCTTGTGCTTGTTAACTTTATGCTTTTGAGAGACCATGAGCCAATTAGACTTGATTGTTTGTTAATTGCTTGCTTTTTTTTGGTTAGATTTGCAAATGAAAGTTTCACCTCTCTACCTACAAGTCTTTCTCTTTACATAGTTTAGTCGTTCAATCTCTGAACAAAGTATAGAGCTTCACAGATTCTCTAAAACTCCAAAATGATGGCATTACTTAAACTAGTAAATGTGAATTCAATGTTGTTGAAGATGATTCTGAATCTTGTTGCTTGGTTAAAACCAATATAATTGATGCTTGTGGTAGAAATCCTCCATGTTCCTTGGAAAGTCTCCAACGTCTTCTTACCAAGCTTGCTATTGGAGATGAGCACCGAGACAAAACACAAAACACATATATGTCAGAAAACCACGAGGGCCTCACATACAATACAGTTGACAAAGCCTTTAGATATCTCAAAGCTTTAGTTGCTCAAAGTCTCTTCTTTTAGCACAGATTTCAGATCTCAGCACTCAGCATCCAAAGATTCACTTACACTGATTAGACTAGCATTCATGCATGATACAAAGAAGTCATTGGAGATTCTCTAACTTCCTGAAAGTTAAAGAAGCATTAATTCTCTAGCTTGTCATTGTGATTCTTCACATACTTGTTTATGAACGCTTCATCGGTAATCGCAAACTCCTATATATGCTCAGTTTCTCCCCTGAAGAATCTATCCGAAATAGAATACAAAGAGACCGTTCTTCGAACTTAATCTGGAAGGTTGTTTTTATTAAACTTTGGATCAGTTAGTATCTCAATGGAGTTGGAGAAAATAAAATATCTTCCTACAAGAAGAGATTCATCTTCGGAAATCCAAAACCGAATCGTGATACTAACACTAACACCTGAATATATCAGAGAGTGCAAACTGGTAAGCTCATCAAACGACTCTTGCCTTAGAGGTAGGTTAGTTTCTTTCTTGGATTCTAGTTGGTAATGAGATGTGTTTACTCGAATATCTCGCAGCAAGCATCTTCCGAGTCAATTCATGAGTACTAACAGCATCATTAAGCCTGGAAAGATAACTCTTTTGGGTAGAAGCGGTATGAAGTGGTTTGCATATTTGCTGGCAAAAGATGGAACTGTGGCTTTGGGAAATGGTTGGAAAGGTTTCTGTGAGGCCAATGGCGTGATGGTAGGAGAGTCTTTCATTTTGGAATTCAGGAGAGTCTTTCATTTTGGAATTCATTCACAGAGAAGGCACAAATCTTGTATTTAAGTTTTGCTCCTACTTCGGAGACCAAACCAAATACATACTGTAAATGTTGTTAATGAGTAAATCTTATCAAATGTTTTCTTAGGGTATATATGACTAATGTATATGGAATCTGTATTGATCTGTTTGGTTTGCAGTTTTAGTAATATAAATGCATGTGTCAACACTAACAAAAGTTCCGCTGTAGCACACTGGTTAAATCTCCTCGATTGCGGAAATTCTGGGTTCGAAGCCCGGCAGCGGAAAATTATATTTTATAGATACTGCGTATAAATCATTTTTTTTTTTTTGCAAAAACGCAGCGTATATGTATATATATATACATATGTGTAAGATATATCAAAAGTTCCGCTGTAGCACATTGGTTAAATCTTCTCAACTTGAAAATTCCGGGTTCGAAGCCTGGCAGCGGAAAATTATTTTTATAGATACTGCATCAAAACGCCTATATTTTATATATATACATATGTGTAAGAATTATCAAAAGTTCCACTGTAGCACACTGGTTAAATCTTCTCAACTTGAAAATTCCGGGTTCGAAGCCCGGCAGCGGAAAATTACTTTTATTTTTGGAAGAAAACGCTTCACTTTGCTCAGGGCGACATTACAAACAGCATACATGCTTTGGCACTGAAACGCAGAAGAAATCTATCCAGCCCATCTCTTATAGATTCTTCAGGGGAGAGAAACTGCCTCGACATCGAAGGGAGTTCACTTCCCTTTCCGAGCAATCCTTTGGACATGAGAGCTTTGATAACGTTACATCGGAGGAAACAAAGTAACAGCCTTTAGCGGCCAATTCATCTGCTTAACCACACACTGAGTCTTCTTCTTCACTGTCTCTGCAGATAATCCAATGCACTGAGGAAAGCATTTGACCATCATCGTGAACTCATCTCTGGTGAATCCTAGTCCTAGAAATGTTTCCATGGAGTTCAATATCTTCTGCTCAGAGAGTGCCATAAAGACTGGATACTTCTTGAAAGTCTCCCATACATCTTCCACAGCAAAGCCTAACCTTTTATCCAGAATATTGAGCTTCTCTTCAATCGTCTTGTCACTCAATTGGTACAAAACTTTCAGAGCTTCCACAAACCTTGAGGTTTTGGGATCAAAACCCATCTCAACAACCTTCTTGAGTGTTACTTCAAATCTTTCTTTCCCGCAGATAGGTTGGCTTTCGGATATAAGCAAAGGGAACAACAACCTCATAGGCACACCCAATTCTCTCAAAACCAAAACGTTTCGGATTTTGTTCGCTCGCATACCTTCTGGCCATGAATGGCATGACTTCTCATACTCTCTGGAGCTCTTATGACTTATCAGCTTCTACAATGTCTTTGACGAAATCATAGTATACGCTGATGGATCTTCCTTCTCTCTTCCGCAAGAATTTTGGAACTTTGGAAACAATCTCTGTGAGCTCAGAGGTTGAAGCTCCTCTTGACTGCAGAAACTTAAGCTTGGGAGCAAGAGACTTCTCAGCATCTGATGTAAGCAGTAGTGGATAATCTGTAACAATGTCGGAGATCTGAGAATCTGTGAATCCATGACTTCTGAGAAGACTCAGAACAGAATCTGGATTTCGTTTGCTCTCGAAGCTGACTTTCCTGGAGATTGACTCTGCGAGTTTTTTGGTAAAACCCAATGAATCAACGAGGTAAGAGACTGTAAAGTTCTGACCTTTTCGACCATCTTCAAGGCTCACAGCTGCAGAGGAGAAGGAATTGGAAAAAGCAGATCCATTTTGAAAAAGGTTCACTAAAACTCTCAAATGACGACATTTCTGCAACTCGATCAACCTTCTTCCATGGAGAATCAGAGTATACATGAGAACGCAATGCGATTATCAAAATGCCTGAAACGATTGGAGCGAACTGTCTGATTAAATTCGATAAAATCTCGAAATTTCTCCAAACTTACAAATGTTCAGGGGAAGCACAAAATGACTCATTCTCATCGATCAGTGACCCATAAATCGATTGCCGGTGAAGACTGATGACTGTTCGACTTTCCAAGAGTTCGCTTTTCCTTTTGATTCACTCGCAAACCCAGAAATCGCAAAAATCAGAATTTGGGGGGATGAAGAAAGAGAAAACTAGGGTTTATGAGAAAAACCCCTAATTACGACCAGAAAAGATAATACATAATGTATTTCTCGCAAGGTTACTTTAAACATAAAATTATAATAATAATCATTTTGTTTTATTTTAAATGTTATTTATTTATTAATATGTTAACTAATAGAACTAAAACTAAGATTTTTTTTTTTTTTTTCCGTCTAGAATTTTATTAGAAAGTGTTACATGGTATTACATACCAGCCAAACTACAAACGGTGAAATAACTAAGCCGGTGGCAAACGAATAAAGCCCCGAAAACAAAGTCGGCAGGACTATAAGATCCTCCGAAACTAAAGCCCACCACGGGGAGACAAAACTAAACAAACCAGAGCAAAATAAAACTACCATAAATCTCAAATCCTAAAAAACCGAATCTAAAATAGTCCTCTCTTGGAATCAGTAGACTTCGGAAATGGAAAGACCGAATGCAGTAAAGACCGGCAAGGCGCAAACCTGAAGATACGGCTAGATGAGCAGCCTAAGAGAAGCCGGAGCCATAACAAGAAGAGTCGAAACACTTCTACACAGCACAGGTGCATACGGAACCCACACAGATCTCGACCAGATCTGTCGGTAGTATCTAGTGGAGGAGACGATAAGACGATAAGCCATAACTAAGATTTTGTTTATCTCTACATTAAAAATCTAAAAGGAAAATTAATTCGAAAAAAAAAAAAACCCATCATAAAACAACAACGCTTAATCTGGAATGGAGAAAATATTAATTAATTTAAGATTAATGGTCAAATCTAAATTAAATTATGATACTATATATTTTGGTGTTTCTGGTGTTGTAAAATCTTAGTATCAGCGCAAGAATATGTTTCTCAAGTTGTTCAAAGCTAAAATCTCAGATCTAGCCAAGGATTAAGAAGTTAATTTGCAATGAGTAAAATTACTGAGATAAGGCTTACATAGTTTAGATATACATGGCTTTACCTTATTCTACTCTCTTTAATTAGGATTTATCTTTATCTAGCTTAGCTTCTCTATTCTTTTATAAATACCTCTCTTGTTTATTCAATAAGATCAACACTTTTCTACTATTTCAGAAACCTCAAAGGAAACTATTATGACTCTCGATGTGCTTGGAAAGTTCTTGAACCAGCAATGTGTGTTTTAGACATGGTTCAAAATGTTGTTCATGAACTAAACAAGTTTCTTCTAATGTAGGAGAACTCAAGAAGAGGAAAGAGTCGAGATGTGAGCACAAAGAGTTGCAATCAGATGTACGTTGTCACTCTTACAAGGAAACAAATCGTTTTGAGATCATTTCATAGCTTGGAGTTTTTGGACTATAATTTTTGTAGATTATGATCCAAAAGAGAGTAGATTGGATGCAATATATTATTCATATAAATGTTTGCTTTTGAGATAACATTACAAATCGGGGCACTTGTTACTTTCATCAAATACACTTTTTTTTGGTAAAGCACTTGCATTGGATCAACAATATCTTCATATAATTGCCGTATTTTTTAAAATAAATATATATATGAACGATCATTTTTTTTTTTTTTTTGGATGTGTAACACTTAATTATATTAAATCAAATTTCGAAGCTACAGTGGAGAGAGGGAATTAAGCATCCTCTGAAAACCGATACATAAAACATAATCAAGCAAGAAATTAATTTCAACTTCATATTTCTTAAAGTTTCCATATATAAGATTATATATAGCAACCACATGTGTCTTCGGTGTCACCTGGATTTACTCTTAAACATTGTCCACCTAAGTTGTAATGAAAAGCAAGGCATTGTTTGTTGCAGTCTGGAATCTTCGAGCACGGAGCTAACGGAAAAAACGCTGTCTCCGCTTCCACAGGTTCTGAAGTGTTGTTATTTAATTTAGACACAAAAAAAGAAATTAGTCAAATATTCAAAAACACAAAGGATCGTTAGATCTTAGTTCGACATGGATCTAGTTTAGTTTTATACGATGCCATATCCACTGTCTTGTAAGAAAAGAAAAAACAAGTATGTTCAATTAAATGAAAAAAAGGACTACTTAAAAAAAAAAACAATTCTAAAACAAATACATGTTACTAGTTTTATAACGTATGGAACTAACCCTTTTGGTGATTACAATATATATTCCAACTTCATATAATATATACGATTATACGTAAAAATAGACATATAATTAAGAATTAAACATAAAATATTAAATGATTTCTAGCATACTTGGAGACATGAGAAGAGCTAGGCATACAAGCATAAGGAAGAAACATTTGCCAAATGAAACCATTTTTTTTTTTTTTTTGGGATCTATTTCTTGTCGTTTTTTCTTCTATTGAAACTGAGTACTACTCAAAATCCTTCACTATTCGTATATATATATATATATAGAGGTTCTCTAAAGAAAATTAGATTCGCCTTTATTTATATCTTCCGTATAAGGTAGGATATATGGAATTTGCACTAACTAATTAAGTAAATAACCTTCACATATTTTTCAAAGGTAAATAACCTCAAGCAACATGCTGTATTTTCTGTTTTTTTACTATATATTTGATGATATCAATGGTCTTTAAAAAGTTACAAATAATATACTATAAAATATATCAAATTAAATAGCAAGTGCAAGCTATACAAATAAAAGATTATCTCTTATATTTTGCCACCAAATGCAGTTACCTAATTTAATAATAGAATCCGGCCATCAACTGCTCATCATTTGCTCATATCTGGTTGTAAAAGAAATTGCTCATATCTGAATATATTAATTATGGCTGAATTTATTGCTGATTATAGGATTTATATAATCCTTTTTTGTATGATTTTTATTTATAGTCCATTATTCAAATTATATTATTTTAGTTTAGATGAGTTGGTGTTGGATTAGCACATATAGCCTACTAGTTCGTAAGAGTATCGTCCTTGCGAAGCCATTCAAATTCGAATGTGCATAATGCATACTTCTAACAAAAAAAGTTAGTGTTGTTTCACTTCTTTAGATTTGGTTTCAATCACTTTGTTCTACTCAATGTTCTCAAAATCGGATCAGAAGCCATTTGGATCACGGTTCAATTTGGTTCGAATTGAATCATGTTCATAAAGTTGTCTACCAATAAAAAACAGAACAAATATCCACCAGCACTTCTCATGTTATCAAATCTCTAATTTCTCGCGTTGCTCAGAAGTCAGAACTAATAAATAGGAAACTATGACTATGGGACTGCTACGTTGGAGTTTTGGACTAAAATTTCTGTAGACTACTAGACTATGATCCAAAAGAGAATAAACATGAGAAGCAAAAATCAGTCAAGTGTTTGATCTTGACACGAGCAATTTTGTCATACCAAGGATTCCATTTTTTTTTCTATATATGAAGAAATTGTTGGATCTGGTTAATTCCACTCGATTCATTTGAAGACGGCATCAATTGTAAAGTTCTATCAATTCAATATATTTTCTTCATAAAACTGTTTGCTTTTGAGATTACATTACAAATTGGAACACTTGCTACTTTCATCAAATAAAGTTTTTATTTCTTCTTTGGGTTAAGCACTTGGATCAACAATATATTCATATAATTGCTATATTTTTTATTTTCAAAACATTTGAACGATCAATATCTTAAAGAGGCGATATATAAGATTATACATAGCAAACACAATAGTCTTCGATGTCACCTGGATTTATTTTTAAACAACCTCCACCAAAGATGTATTTTAAATCAAGGCATCGTTTCTGGCAGTCTGGAGTCTTCGAGCAAGGACCTATCGGATATATCCCCATCCTAGCTTCCACTGGTTCTAAAATTTTATTTTAGAAACAAAAAGAAATAAAGTTAGTCAAATACTCAAAAACACAAAGAGTCGTTAGAGCACACACAATGGTCATATTATGTGGGTTTCTTTAGAAAAAAGAAAAAAAAAAAGAAAACATTTATCTACATACGCGCTGACGTGGCGCTTACGTGGAGAGACTCAACGTGATGGGTCTCTTCCCGAAGAAGTTTTCGGCGAGTTTCTCTGACACGTTTCTACACGTGTCACAACCCGATTGGATTTAAATTTTTAATTTTTTTTCAAAAATCATTTAAAAAAATAAAAAAATAAAAATTTAAAGAAACCAACTTGGTTTCTCCATTGTACATGCTCTTAGGTCTTAGTTCGACATTCATCTTGTAACAGCCCGCTCCCGCTGGCTCTGGCCCCACTGGCACTCCCACCTGCCCAGCGCTGTTATGGGCTGCAGCCCAATACACCCCAACCCCTCTGGTGTATAAGGCCCACTGCCACTATACCAACCTAGGTTGTTGGTGAGACTCGAACCTGAGACCTCACCCTTTAAGTAGCCCTTCCCATAACAGCGCCGGGCAGGTGGGAGTGCCAGTGGGGCCAGAGCCAGCGGGAGCGGGCTGTTACACATCTCTTTGTAACAAAAAAAGAAAAGTATGTTCAGTTATATAAAACAACAAAATAACACTACTTAAAAAATAAAATCTAATACAAAAATCTCAATTGTATTGTTATCATGTGTGAAAACAAGTAAAACGAATACATGTTACTAGTTTTAACATATGGATCCCTTTTGGTTAGATTACAATATATATTCCAACTTCATATGATAAATGCGATTATACATAAAAATACACATATAACTTATAATTAAACATAAAATATTTTGTTGGCATACTTGGGGACATGAGAAGAGCTAGGCATAGAAGCAAAAGGAAGAAACATTTGCCAAATGAAACCATTTTTTTTTTTTTGCTGTTTTCTTTTCTTCTTTTTTTTTCTACTGAAACTTAGTAATCAAATTCCTGCACTGGTCTGGTCATATATATATAAATACTCTAAAGAAAATTAGATTCACCTCTATTTATCTTATTTATAAGGTATAATATATGGAATTTCAGTACGTAACCTTACTATTTTTCTAATTAAGTAAATAACCTTCACTTATTTTTTAATGCAGTAAATAACCTCAAATTACATGCTATTTTATCTGATATTATATTATATATTTGATGATATCAATGGTTTATAAAAAAATACAAATATAATATACTAATTTGGTTAACGTCACACTATTTTATTTGAAGACATATTGTATTGATAAGTTTTTCTTACTAGATGTCATGTTTTTTTTTTATGAAAGAAAGAGTTAGTGCATGCAAAGAAAATATATTAGATAAAATAGCAAGTTTAAAGAGTACTGTGGTCAAGCTATGCATAGAAAATATCGCCTCTTATATTTTGCCTACCAAATGCATTTACCTAGCTGTATAATAGAATTTGGCCATCTACCTAAATAGTCCTAAAATATATTACTCTATTAGCCATTGCCATCAATTGTTCATATCTGAATATTTTAATTATGGTTGAATTGCTGATTACAGGATCTATATAATCTTTTTGTATTATTTTTCCTTTTAGTCCATTATTCAAATTATATTATTTTAGATGTTAAAATTATTAGATGAGTAGCTGTGTGTTGGATTAGGACATAAAACAAAAAATTATTAAGTACCAATATTCATTTCTGAATATTTTAATTATGGTTGACGTGCTGATTACAAGATCTATATAATCTTTTTGTATGATTTTTTTCTTTTAGTCCATTATTCAAATTATATTATTTTAGATGTTAAAATTATTAGATGAGTAAGTTTGTGTTGGATTAGGACATAGAACAAAAAGAATGAAGCTATAAAATATAAAGCAAATAATATGCTTATGGGAAATGAACTACCATTACTTGATGAAAATGTCAGTATTTTATGATATTTACTATATATGTATTTATTATATTAATTCATCTTCAAAGTTTGAATGAAACAGATGTATGAGTAGTTAAATAATACAAAGTAAATAAAATTTGAATTAGAATAGAAAATATCAAATATTTTAAAACATGTGATAAGATTTAATTAACAATCAAATAACAAAGAAAAAAAGAATCAAACTAAGTTATTGAACTTATTTGATATATTTTAAAGGGTTATTTGAATTTTATTTATTTTCTTTTTTTTCAAAATGTATTAGTATTAAGTTATAAATTTCGACTATACACGGGACTTTATCTAATTATTGATAAAAGTATATCTTTATTTTAAGATTAAACAGCATTGTGAACCATGAGCACTTCTCTCGCGTTTGTAAAATCTCAGTATCAGCACAAGAAACCAATCATTGCGTTGTTCGGAGCTAAAATCTCAATTCTATCTCATGATTAAGAAGTTAGAATTTGCAATGAGTCCAACCTCAAAGGAAACTATGACTAAGGCTATGCTTGGAAAGTTCTCGAACCAACAATCTGTGTTCTAGACATAGGTTCAAATGCTGTTTCATGAACTAAATTAGTTTCTTCAAATGTAGGAAAACTCAAGAAAATGACAAGAGTCAAGATTTGAGCACAAAGAGTTCGAATAAAAAGTACATCGTTGCAAGGAAAAAAGTCGGTTTGAAATCACGTTCTGCTTTAGGTTGGAGTCTACTCTTTAGAATATATTTTCTGTAGATTACGATCTAAAAGAGAATAGACATGAGAAGCAAAATCCAGTAAATCAAAAGCCATTTGTCAAGCTAAGGATTCAAATTTTATTTATTTATTTTTATTTATTTATATATATATTTTTTTTTGCATATATGAAGAATTGACATCACTGATCGTCCAACATGAGGATTTTGAGCTCTTCCCATTGTCGGCAACAAAAGATTCATTTGAAAGTTTGTTGTGATTACGAACACGATATCGACTGTAAAGTTCTATCAATTTAATTTATTTGATGCAATATATTTTTGCTTGTATGATTACACTTAGTTACTACTCTGATGAATATCTCAAAGAGGCGATATATAAGATTATACATAGCAACAACATGTGTCTTCGGTGTCACCTGGATTTAGTTTAAAACATTCTCCACCTATCGGATTACCTAATTCAATGCATCGTTTCTTGCAGTCTGGAAACTTCGAGCAAGGACCTATGGGATCTATCCCCGCCCTCGCTTCCACAGGTTCTGAAGTTTTATTTTAGGAAAAACAAAATTAGTCAAATATTCAAATTAATAAAGAGTCGTTAGATCAAAACAACGAGTATAAGTATAAACAGACATGTAATGTATAGAGTTAAACTTAAATTATAATGATTTTTGGCATACTTGGGGACATGACAAGAGCTAGGCATAAAAGCATAAGAAAGAAGCATTTGCCAAATGAAACCATTTTTTGTTTGTTTTGTTCTTTTTTTCTGTCGCTAAATAATTTGTTGTGTTACTGAACCTGAATTGTACTCAAAATCCTTCACTGGTCATCTATATATATAAGTTCTCTAAAGAAAAATATATGGAATTTTCTCTAACTAATCTTGCTATTTTTCAAATTAAGTAAATAACCTTCACTTATTTTTAATAAGGTAAACAATCTCATACTAACATGGTATATGATCTGATGATATCATTTAAATTGAAACAACCAATTTTTTTTTTTTTTTTTTAATAAACAATTCTAGCGAAAGTCTTAAACCATTAAATAAATAATAAATTAGTCAAAAATATTCAGCGAAAGTAATAAAATAACTAATTAAGTCTAACAACTTAAACAGTTCAAGAAACATAAAAGTCCTATCATACTCTTCTTCGGCCTTGATTATGCGCTTAGACATTTCTATTACATGCATCACATTGAAATAGAGATGCGTAAGTATTATCATAAATACTTAGTTAGACGATCACTCTGCCAACGAGCCAATTACACAATTTCCAAACATTTTCAAGTCATTTAAATAATTTTCACAATTATTAAATATTTTCTTCATATTAAACATTTCCAAATAATTATTAAATAATTCTCCAAATTAAATAATAAATAAATTAATTATTAATCCGAAAATAATTAATTAAACAATCCGATTAACCACCTTAACCTATTAAATTTAATAAACCGATTAAACCATTAAATTAATTTTCTTAACCATTTAATTCGATTTAACCGATATTGAACCGGCAGTGTCGAGCGACACCAGCTTGGTGTCGGTCGACGCTTGACCACTTGGTGTCGACCGACACCTGTTTGACGATTCGACACCCACAACAACGAAATCGCACAGAAATACAGAATTACAACACAATCATCACCAAACACGATCCAAATCCACAATTATCACTTAAAACTCACGAAGAACAACCAGAACTCATCAATTCATCAATCTAACAACATAGATCTAGAAACCACAGATCCACAGTCACGCACTCACCTTGATTTTGGATTGAAAGGAAGAACAAGGAGATGAACAACAAGAATCAACAACCAGATCAAGCCAAAACTCCAAGAATCTCCCCAAAACTCTCAAAATCGCTCTAGAACACTTTTGCATCGAAAAACAAGTCAACAAAGGTGACTGCACCTTTTTAAATCGCGACCTAGAGCTTCTTTTCTCCCAAACCGGCCAAACCGACACTCAGAACAATCCGTAAATTCGCAATCGGGTATGTGTCGATCGACACCAAGCGAAATGTCGTTCGACACCAGGCGAAAGTCGCACTTCTTTGATTTACGGATGTTACATAAATATTTGATGATATAGTGGTTTTAAAAACGTTACCAATAATGTACTATTTGGTCAACGTCGCACTGGTTAATTTGGAGAGATATCGTATTGATTCACAATTGATATTTTTCTCGGTGACATGTTTTTTACCAGATGTCATGTTATTTTATGAAGTAAAAAGACTAAAGAGTATTAGTTAGTGCATGTAAAGAAGCGATATCTGATAAAATAGTAAGTGTAAAGAGTATTGGGATCAAGCTATGCTAAGGAAATATTGTCTCTTACATTTTGCCACCAAATGCATTTACTATAATAGAATTTCGCCATCTACCTAAATAATCCTAAGATATACACTCGAATAGCTATTGGCCTATTGCCATCAATTGTTCATATCTGAATATATTAATTATGCCTGAATGTATTGCTGATTGTTAGAAATAGAACTCACAATCCTCACAATCTCTCAACTAACTTTGCTCTAAGAACTGTAAGTAAAAGCAAGAACAAAGGTATAAGAGATTTGTAATCCTAACTCAATTCAATCGATATGATTGAACCTACTCTGTGGCCGATTCGATTCGGCAATTCACTAAATTTGGAAACTGTTTACAAAGCTCTAAAACCAAGGTTTAAGGGCAAAGAAAGAGTTTGATCAATACAAAGAGAAAAGAAAAGTCAATGACATGTATTTATACTAGAGAACCTAGGACTCCTATCGCGATTAGGAGAACTTCTTTCCTCTTCCCAATTGTTTTCACTTTTTTTTTCCTTATTCTCTGTCATTTTCCTTTTCAGCTTTGGTTTTTATTACCAAACCAAACAAGACTTATATGGTTCATCTGGTTTAGATTAAACCAATCGCAAACCTGAAAACAGAATCAGCCTCACAACACTGATTATAGGATCTATAATCTTTTTGTAAGATTTTTATTCTTTTTAAATCCTTCATAAAAAATGATGTTTTTTTTAAAGTCCATTATTCAAATTACATTATTTCAGAGTTAACAATTATCAGATGAGTTGGTATGGGATTAGTGTTGTTGCAAAATCCCAATCACTTGATTTGATTTAGATTC
Organism: Erythrophleum ivorense; assembly: GCA_026724425.1. NCBI lineage: Eukaryota > Viridiplantae > Streptophyta > Magnoliopsida > Fabales > Fabaceae > Erythrophleum > Erythrophleum ivorense. The sequence goes on along the minus strand of JAIUCV010000259.1, from coordinate 335,125 downwards.
AGTCACTTGCTTCTAAGTCAAGATCGGCACTGATCGTATAATTACTATGATACTCTCCGACAAGACTAATTAAACAGAAAAAATTGAAATTTGCATAACTTTAGCAGATTAATAAATTATGATACTTCACTACAACAATTAGTCTTTACCCTTTAAAATTAATCTTAATACTCAGATCTCCACCATCATGAAGACTTATCCATAAGTGCTTGTAGCAGATGCTGAGAAATCTCTTGCTCCCAAGCTTCAGTTTCTGCATTCCAGAGAAGCTACAAGCTCTAAGCTCACTGAGATTGTTTCTAAATTTCCTAAAATATTGGGAATCAAAAAGGACAAAGCTATCAGCAGAAAGAGATTATAGAAGCTGATAAGAGTTTGGAGTACAAAATCAGAAACGTATTCTCCTTGCTTATATCAGATTGCCAAAGTGTCTGTGGGAAAGAAAGATTTGAAGAATCCCTCTTGTTGAGATGGGTTTTGATGCCAAAACCTCAAAGTTTATGGATTGTTTATGGATTGAGCGACAAAACAATACAAGAAAAAATCAAAACATTAGCCACTTTCATAGCAACCGCATGTGTCTTCTTTGTCACCTGGATTTAGTTTTGAACAAACTCCACCTAAGTATTCTAAATTAACGCATTCTTTATTGCAGTCGGGAATCCTCGAGCAAGGACCTATTGCTTTTCTGCGTTAGGTTCGAGTCTATTTTTAAACTATATTTTCTGTAGATTATGATTTAAAAGAGAGTTGACACGAGAAGCAAACCATTTGTCAAGCTAAGGATTCAAATTTTTCTTCTTTTTTTTTTGTATATATGAAGAAATGACGTAACTAATCGATAACTACTCGATATAGAGTCGAACATGAGGATTTAGAGCTCTTCCCATTTGTCGGCATTCATTTGAAAGTTTGTGATTACGAACACGATATCGACTGTAAAGTTCTATCAATTTAATTTATTTGATGCAATATATTTTTCTTAATATAACTGTTTACTTTTGAGATTACATGACAAATCGAGAACACTTATTAGATGTTAAAATTATTAGATGAGTAGGTGTGTGTTGGATTAGAACATAGAACAAAAAGTATGAAGTACCAATATTCATATCTGCATATTTTAATTATGGTTGAATTGCTGATTACAGGATATATATAATCTTTTTGCATGATTTTTTTCTTTTAGTCCATTATTCAAATTGTATTATTTTAGATGTTAAAATTATTAGATGAATAAGTGTGTGTTGGATTAGGACATAGAACAAAAAGTATGAAGCTATAAAATATGAAGAAATAATATGCTTATGGGATTAGAACTACCATAACTTGATGAACATGTCAGTATTTTATGATATTCACTATGTATGTATTTATTATATTGATTCATCTTAAAAGTTTGAATCAAACAGATGTATGAGTAGTTAAATAATACAAAGTAAATAAAATTTGAAATACAATAGAAAATATCAAAAAAATTAAAACATGTGATAAGATTTAATTAACAATCAAATAACAAAGAAAAAAAAGAATAAAAAAAGTATTGAACTTATTTGATACTATATTTTAATGGGTTATTGATTTTTTTTTCTTTTCAAAATGTATTAGTATTAAGTTATAAATTTCGAGTATACACGGGAATTTATCTAATTATTCATAAAAATATATTTTTAATTTAAGATTAGTTGTCAGATATATCAAAATTAAAATATGGTACATGTTGTTTTAAGCTTGAAATAGTTTGGGAATAAGTTAAGTATATTTAGGAGAATCTAAATATATGTGAGTTTTCCTTTTCATGTTGGGAGTTATCTAGATTAGGGTTTTGGAGTTATGTTTCCCTATATAAGGAGGTGCAAGGTTGTTGCACAACTTATGAGATTAAGAGCTTAAGGTTTTGAGTTATTTTCCTTAAGATAATAAGAGAGGTATTCTTATTAATCATTGGTGTTCTTAATCTTGAGATTCTATATTTGGTATCAGAGCCTTAGGAAGTTTTTGAGCTCTCAACCAGGAGTGTTGAGAAATCGTGTGCACTATGACGGACGAGAAGAAAGAAGTTGCCGAGATCGCCTCTAAAGAAACCGGACCTACCTCTATACGATGTCCTCTTCTTACTAACACCAATTATACGGTATGGTCTATGCGGATGAAGGTGGCCCTTAAGGTACACAAGGTCTGGGAAACTATCGACCCCGGAATCAAAGACGAAGATAAAAACAACATGGCGATTGCCTTGTTGTTCCAATCTATATCCGAAGCTTTGATTCTACAAGTAGGAGATCTTGATACTTCGAAAGCAATATGGGATGCAATTAAAACTAGGCATGTTGGAGCTGAACGAGTACGAGAGGCTCGACTACAAACCCTAACAGCAGATTTCGACAGGCTTAAGATGAAGGAAACAGATACGATCGATACTTTTGTGGGAAAGCTATCAGAAATCTCCTCTAACTCTGCAGCCCTAGGTGAAACTATCGAAGAACCAAAACTTGTGAAAAAGTTTCTCAATAGTCTTCCGAGGAAAAGATATATACATATCACTGCTGCTCTTGAACAAGTCCTTGACCTTAACAATACGGGTTTCGAAGATATTGTGGGTAGATTAAAGGCATATGAGGAAAGGATTGGTGAAGAAGAAGAGCAACATGAAGATTCGAACAAGCTCATGTATGCTAACATGGACACACCACAATCCTATCAAGGAAACTATGGTGGTAATAGAGGAAGAGGACGAGGGGGTCGCTTTTACTGGAGAGGTAGAGGTCGCGGAAGATATGGAGGTTTTCAAGGAGGAAATTTCAGACAAAACCAAGATAAAGAGTATGTCTCTAAGATCACATGCTTCCGATGTGATAAACAGGGACATTACGCCTCTGAGTGTCCCGATAGATTACTTAAATTGCAAGAAACGATGGAGAAGAAAGATGATGATACCCATGAAGCCGATGAGTTGATGATGCATGAAGTGGTATTCTTGAATGAGAAAAGGGTGATGCCAAAAGTCTTTGAAAGCGACAGAGACACGAGCAATGTATGGTACCTAGACAATGGGGCTAGTAATCATATGAGTGGAAACAGGTGCTTCTTCTTTGAGATGGATGAAACTATTACGGGGAAGGTGAAGTTCGGAGATGATTCTCGTATAGATATAAAAGGAAAAGGATCGATACGTTTTGCTTTCGACAATGGTGAGAAAAAGATATTAAAGAACGTATACTTCATACCGGATCTTAAGAGTAATATCATCAGCCTCGGTCAAGCTACGGAAGTTGGTTGTGAAATACGAATGAAGGAGAATCTTCTCCAGCTATTTGATCGTAATGGTCAACTGCTTGTGGAGACCACCAGGTCAGCGAATCGGTTGTACAAAGTGGTTTTGGAGGCGGATGATTTTATCAAGTGCTTACATTTAAAGGAAATCAGCGAGTCATGTAAATGGCACGCAAGGCTTGGACATGTTAATCTTGAGACCATGAAGACAATGATCAACAAAGGGGTCGTAACGGGCATACCAAAGTTATCAATTGAAAAAGAAACATGCGTGTCTTGTCTACTTGGAAAACAGACACGACAAGCTTTTCCACAAGCTTCCTCATACCGTGCATCTCGGGTACTTGAGCTAATACATGGAGACCTTTGTGGACCCATCACGCCTCCTACGCCGGCACAAAAACGATATGTGTTCGTCATTATTGATGATTACTCGCGCTATATGTGGACTATACTCTTGAAACAGAAAAGCGAAGCACTTGAAAAGTTTAAACGGTTCAAGATCATGGTAGAACAAGAAACAAGAGCCACGGTCAAAACTTTTCGTACCGATAGAGGTGGAGAGTTCATATCCGATGACTTCCAAGATTTCTGTGAGACTTACGGAATCAAGAGACAGTTGACTGCACCGTATTCTCCTCAGCAAAACGGAGTGGTCGAACGAAGAAATAGAACGCTACTCGAGATGACAAGAAGCCTTTTGAAGCACATGAGCTGTCCAAATTACCTATGGGGAGAGGCTGTGAGACACGCTACCTACTTGATCAATAGGTTAGCAACACGATCGCTGAATATACAGACACCATATGAACTCTTCAAGGGCAAGAAACCGAATCTCGAACACCTTCGCGTGTTTGGTTGCATCGGCTATGCAAGAACAGAAACCATTGGGAGAAAGAAATTGGATGATAGATCGAGGAAGTTGGTGCATCTTGGAACAGAGCCTGGATCAAAGGCTTATCGACTCATGGATCCGGCTAGTAAGAGAATTGTGGTTAGCAGAGACGTCGTTTTTGAGGAAAACAAAATCTGGAAGTGGAATGAAACAAGAGAAGAAAACGACAAAGGGGAAGGAATTTTTGCTTTAGGCTTCGGCGATTTTGGAAACAAAGGGATTGGAAGAGATTTTAATGTCACAGAGATTGAAGAAAGTGAAGTCTCTGGCCGCAAAACAGAGGAGAGTAGAGAAGAAAACGAGAGCGAGAATGCAGATACTAGTGCTCCTAGCAATTTTGTGTCCAACGATGACGAGGATAATGATGTTCGTAACGATGCTGTGTCCGACGACGATGAGGAACAAGAGCAAGCCCAGCCTCTGTTACGACACTCAACGAGACCTCGTCATAAACCAACTTATCTAAGCGATTACGTTCTACTTGCGGAGTTGGAAGGTGAGCGACTCTTACTCCTCATAAACGAAGAACCATGGGATTTCAATGAAGCCAAAGACTCAGAATACTGGATAATGGCGTGTGAGGATGAGATGAGTTCCATCATCAAGAACAAAACTTGGGATTTAGTTGATCTACCAGTTGGAGCTAAAGCGATTGGATTAAAGTGGGTGTTTAAGTTAAAACGCAACTTTGATGGCAGCATCAACAAACACAAAGCAAGAATCGTCGCGAAAGGTTACGTTCAGAGACATGGTATTGATTTCGATGAGGTTTTTGCTCCTGTGGCCCGTGTTGAAACGATTCGTTTCATAATCTCTCTTGCTGCCTCTAATGATTGGGAAGTGCATCACCTTGACGTAAAGACCGCTTTCTTGAATGGTGATTTAAAGGAGGAAGTATATGTTACCCAACCAGAAGGATTTGAAATCAAGGGAAGTGAGGACAAAGTGTACAAGCTGAAGAAAGCACTCTATGGTTTAAAGCAAGCACCGAGAGCATGGAATGAGAAATTGAGGAAAGTTCTCAAGGAGTTAAATTTTAGTAAATGCTCAAAAGAACAGTCTTGCTATCGGAAGGAAGAGAAAGGATGTCTTCTCATTGTTGTCGTGTATGTAGATGATCTTTTGGTTACGGGAGCTAGTATGCAGATGATAACGACGTTTAAGGAGGAGATGGCAACCAAGTTTGAGATGAGTGACCTTGGGAAGTTAACTTATTATCTTGGGATTGAAGTACATCAGCACCAGGATGGTATTACGATGACACAAGAGAGATATGCGTCAAGAATTCTAGAGGAAGCTGGTTTGAGTGAGTGTAATCCATCTCAAACTCCAATGGATCAGAATGTGAAGTTATCAAAGAGTGCGAAAGAAGATCGTCGTATCAACGAAACGAGTTATAGACGAACTATAGGGTGTCTTCGATACCTTCTTCACACGAGGCCGGATCTCTCCTTTAGTGTTGGTGTGCTTAGTCGGTATATGCAAGAGCCACGGGAGTCTCACGGAGCGGCGTTAAAACAAGTACTGAGGTACTTAAGAGGAACCAAGGATCACGGTCTCATGTTTAAGAGATCAAATGGTGCAGGTTTGGTAGGATATAGTGACAGCAGTCATAATGTTGATGAGGATGATGGAAAAAGCACAACTGGTCATGTCTTCTACTTCAATGATTGTCCCATCACTTGGTGTTCACAAAAGCAAGAAACCGTTGCATTATCGTCGTGCGAAGCAGAGTTTATGGCAGCAACAGAAGCAGCAAAACAAGCAATTTGGCTTCAAGAACTCTTTGAGGAAGTCACGGGAAGAGAATGTGAGAAGGTGACAATCCGAGTTGATAACAAATCAGCAATTGCACTTACAAAGAATCCGGTTTTCCATGGTCGAAGCAAGCATATACATAGGAGATATCATTTCATTCGAGAATGTGTTGAGAATGGTCAAGTAGAGGTTGAGCATGTTCCGGGTAATGAGCAAAAGGCAGATATCTTGACGAAGGCTCTTGGAAGGATTAAGTTTAAGGAGATGAGAAGTCTTATTGGAGTTGAGGTTGTGAAGAAAGAAGAATTCAAGCTTAAGGGGGAGAATGTTGTTTTAAGCTTGAAATAGTTTGGGAATAAGTTAAGTATATTTAGGAGAATCTAAATATATGTGAGTTTTCCTTTTCATGTTGGGAGTTATCTAGATTAGGGTTTTGGAGTTATGTTTCCCTATATAAGGAGGTGCAAGGTTGTTGCACAACTTATGAGATTAAGAGCTTAAGGTTTTGAGTTATTTTCCTTAAGATAATAAGAGAGGTATTCTTATTAATCATTGGTGTTCTTAATCTTGAGATTCTATAGTACAGTACTGATAGGATATTGAGATCAGTCACCAAATGGAAAAATAATCATCATTCATCAACACTTCTCGTGTTTGTAAAATCTCAGTATCAGCACGAGAAACAAATCATCGCGTTGTTCGGAGCTAAAATCTCAATTATATCTCATGATTAAGAAGTTACAATTTGCAATGAGTCCAAGTGTCCAACCTCAAAGGAAACTATGACTATGCCTATGCTTGGAAAGTTCTCGAACAAGCAATCTGTGTTCTAGACATGGTTCACAATGCTGTTTCATGAACTAAACAAGTTTCTTCAAATGTAAGAAAACTCAAGAAGATGACTAGAGTCAAGATTTGAGCACAAATAGTTCGAATGAAAAGTACATTGTTGCAAGGAAAAAGTCGGTTTGAAATTATTTTCTGCTTTAGGTTGGAGACTACTTTTTAGACTATATTTTCTGTAGATTATGATCTAAAAGAGAATAGACATGAGAAGCAAACCATTTGTCAAGCTAAGGATTCCATTTTTTTTGTTTTTGTTGTTGTATATATGAAGAAATGACATAACTAATCGATATAGATTCGAACATGAGGATATAGAGCTCTTCCCATTGTCGGCAACAAAAGATTCATTTGAAAGTTTGTTGTGATTACGAACACGATATCGACTGTAAAGTTCTATCAATTTAATTTATTTGATGCAATATATTTTGCTTGTATGATTACGTGACAAATCGGGAACACTTAATTACTACTCTGATGAATATCTCAAAGAGGCGATATATAAGATTATACATAGCAACAACATGTGTCTTCGATGTCACCTGGATTTAGTTTAAAACAATCTCCACCTTTCGGATTACCTGATTCAATGCATCGTTTCTTGCAGTCTGGAAACTCCGAGCAAAGACCTATGGGATCAATCCCCGCCCTCGCTTCCACAGGTTCTGAAGTTTTATTTTAGAAAAAAAAATTAGTCAAATATTCAAAAACATAAAGAGTCGTTAATCAAAACAACGTATAAGTATAAACAGACATATAATGTATAGAGTTAAACATAAATTATTAAATGATATTTGGCATACTTGGGGACATGACAAGAGCTAGGCATAAAAGCATAAGAAAGAAGCATTTGCCAAATGAAACCATTTTTTGTTTGTTTTGTTATTTTATTTTTTTCGCTAAATAATTTGTTGTTACAGAACCTGAGTTGTACTCAAAATCCTTCCCTGGTCGTATATATATAAGTTCTCTAAAGAAAAATATATGGAATTTGCTCTAACTAATCTTGATATTATTCAAATTAAGTAAATAACCTTCACTTATCTGATGTCATTTAAATATTTGATGATATCAGTGGTTTTATAAAAGTTACAAATAATGAATTATATTGGTCAACGTCACACTGTTTTATTTGGAGACATATTGTATTGATTCACAATTGATATTTTTCTCGGTGACATGTTTTTTACCAGATGTCATGTTATATTATGAAGTAAAGACTAAATAGTATTAGTTAGTGCATGTAAAGAAACGATATCAGATAAAATTGTAAGTGTATAGAGCATTGGGGTCAAGCTATGCTAAGGAAAAAGACAATCTCTTAAACCCTTTAACAAAAGAAAAAGAAAAAGACAATCTCTTATGTTTTGCCACCAAATGCATTTACCTAATTCTATAATAGAATTTCGCCATCTACCTAAATAATCTTAAGATACATATATTACTCTATTAGCTATTGCCATCAATTGTTCATATATGAATATATTAATTATGGCTGAATTTATTGCTGATTATAGGATCTATATAATCTTTTTGTAATAATTTTTTTTAAAAATCCTTCATAAAAAATGATGTTTTTTAAGTCCATTATTCAAATTAAATTATTTCAGATTTTACAATTATTAGTGGGTATTATTGGATGTTGTATTTGAAATGAACTTAAATATAATCACAATCCAGTGTTATTCAATAAACGATTCTAAATTATTTTTTTAAATCCAGTGTTATTGGATATCTTATTTGTAATCCATCATTAATAGATTTTCAAATCTAATGTTATTTAATAAAGATTTAAAATCCTGTTTTAAAATTTAGTGTTATTCAAAAGGTAAATGACTTTTAAAATATTTGTTTATTGAGTCATTTGAAATGAATTCCAATGGAGTTTCATGAGTAAATTATTTTAAACAGAATCCAAGCTATATTGTAGAGATTTTAGAATCAACTCCTATGGATTCTTTAAAATAAGATCAAAACTTTAAATCTAAAGGATTATAAAACCTATAGAATTGATTTTAAATACATGATTGAATAACACCCCCCTTAGATGAGTTGGTATGGGATTAGGACATAGAACAAAAGAGTTAAGTGTTGTTGCTAAAGCCTAATCACTTGATTCACTTCATTAGATTTAGATTCAGTCACTTGCTTCTAAGTCAAGATCGGCACTAGTCGTATAAATGATTCACTATGATACTCTCCGACAAGACTAATTAAACAGAAAAAAAAATGAAATTTGCATAACTTTAGCAGATTAATAACCTATATACTGAAGAAGAAGTGGCGGTCAAAAGCTACAAAGGATGCTCGGGGATGGCACTTAGCACAAGAAGCCAAAAATAACCTAAAACTCACATTTCCCATGGCTGCTCATCGTCCTTCCCCAAACCGTCCTTCAGCGCTAAACAGATTTGTGGATGCTGCGTGGAGACGACTTCTGGTTGCAGTGGACTTGGCTGGATGGTAAAAGGTGACTCGGAGAACATCTTTAACCAGAACTATTCACATCGGCGATATGTGGCTTCGGCTCTCGTAGCGGAGGCACTAGCTCTAAAGGCTGCCCTTATTGATGCAGTTTCTTCCGTTTTTCGTAAACTGAACTGTTTTTCAGACTCCAAGAACCTCATATCTCTGCTCACAGACAATGGCAACTCTGTGGAGCTCTAAGGAATCCTCCACGACATTCGCGTGTTGAGTAATTCCTTTTGCTTTATTTGTTTTTCTTTTGTTCCTCGTTTGAAGAATGTTTTGGCTGACTCTTTAGCTAAGTCGGCTTTGTACTAGTTGCAATATGCTCTTCCTTTGGGAGAGTAAACTCTGTTTCTTTTAATGAAAGTAAGGTTTGAACAACAACAAAAAAAAGAATGTTACAAATTGGGACATTAGCCACTTTCATAGCAACCACATGTGTCTTCGGTGTCACCTGGATGTAGTTTTGAACAAATTCCACCTAAGTATTCTAAATTAAGGCATTCTCTATTGCAGTCGGGAATCCTCGAGCAAGGATCTATCACTTTTCTGCGTTAGGTTCGAGCCTGTTTTTTAGACGATATTTTCTGTAGATTATGATCTAAAAGAGAGTTGACACGAGAAGCAAAAACAGCAAAGTGTTGATCTTTATACGAACCATTTGTCAAACTAAGGATTCAATTTTTTTCTTATTTTTTTCGTATATATGAAGAAATGACGTAACTAATCGATATAGATTCGAACATGAGGATTTATAGCTCTTCCCATTGTCGGCAACAAAAGATTCCTTTGAAAGTTTGTGATTACGAACACGATATCGACTGTAAAGTACTATCAATTTAATTTATTTGATGCAATATATTTTTCTTAATATAATTGTTTACTTTTGAGATTACATGACAAATCGGGAACACTTAATACTCTCATCAATATCTCAAAGAGGCGATATATAAGATTATATATAGCAACCACATATGTCTCCGTTGTCACTTGGATAACAAGTTCCACCTAACCGATTACCTAATTCAATGCATCGTTTGTTGCAGTCTTTAAATTTCTTGCAAGGACCTTTCGGATCCATCGCCATCCTCGCTTCCACAGGTTCTGAAGTTTTATTTAGAAAAAAAAAATATAGTCAAATATGCAAAAACATAAAGGGTTGTTAGATTAAAACAACGATTATAAGAATAAACAAACATGCAATGTAGAGTTAAACGTTTAAAAAATAAAAAGTAATGTAGAGTTAAACATAAAATTATTAAATGATTTTTGGCATACTTGGGGACATGAGAAGAGCTAGGCATAAAAGCATAAGAAATAAGCATTTGCCAAATGAAACCATTTTTTGTTTGTTGTGTTCCTTTTTTTTTTTTTTTTGCTAAAATAATTTGTTGTTGCTGAACTTGAATTGTACTCAAAATCCTTCACTGGTCGTTTATATATATATATATATAAGTTCTTTAAAGAAAAATAGATAGATTCACCTTTATTTATATATCTCTGTATAAGGTAGAATATATGGAATGTGCACTAACTAATCTTGCTATCTTTCTAATTAAGTAAATAACCTTCACATATTTTTAATAATGTAAACAACCTCAGACTAGCATAGTATTTTATCTAATATCATTTAAATATTTGATGAGAACAATGGTTTTTAAGAAGTTACCAAAAAGTTATATATTTAAGGTATAATATATGGAATTTCCACTAACTAATCTTTTTAAACATATTTTTAATAATTTAACTCATGAAGCAAAATTTCCAAAATACTATATATAACTTTTAGATTCTCAAAATCTGTTATAATAAATCATTTTGATTGATTTTCAAAATATAAAAACTCTCTCCAAATCTAACATAAAACCTTTATAAATTTAACAATTTTCTTAGTTTTTATAATCAATCAACTCTATATAAATATTTAAGGTAGAATATATGGAATTTCCACTAACTAATCTTTTTGTGTTTTTTTTTTTGACGATATCAAATTCTGAAATTTAATTTTGTGTTTCAAAAGTTTCATATACATAGTAATTAAATAAAATTAGGGGTGGCATAATTCTCATTTCGTCCCGTCCTGTCATGTTTCTTCTCGTTCCGTTTTGTCCAATTTCTTTCTCGTTCTGTCATGTCTCCTTCGTTCTCATCATGTCCCATCACGTCTCTTCCCATACCGTCTTGTCTTATTCCATCCAATTTTTGAATTCTTGTTCCATATGAAATTGTAAAAAAATAAAAAAATGTTTAGTTTACAGATAGATGAGGCAAATATAAAAATACATTGAAATTCTAGTATTTCTCCTTTAATATTTTGACATTATAACATATAGATTCTATTACATTATAGATATTTACATTAATATATAAACAAACAGATGTCCTTTTGACCACAATGTCCTCCTTTTTTTTTTTTTTTTTTTTTTTTTTTTTTTTTTTTTTTTGTCAACAAGACCACAATGTCCTTCTAATATGCAAATTCACTGGAAAAAAAAAACGAATTGTAATCTCTTTTTGACTATTTTTAATTGCAACACTAAATGATTGTTATGCCATTTGTTCTTGTACTTCTTAAGTTTATGCTTTGGAGTGGTATCTTTCCTGACCAGATGTTTTGAAAGACCAAATTCAATTTATTTGAAGAGAACATCGATTGTAAAGTTCTATCAATTCAATTTATTTTATGCAATATATTTTCAGATAACTGTTTTTGCCTTTGAGATTAAATTACAAATGGGGACATTAGCCACTTTCATAGCAACCGCATGTGTCTTCTTTGTCACCTGGATTTAGTTTTGAACAAACTCCACCTAAGTATTCTAAATTAAGGCATTCTTTATTGCAGTCGGGAATCCTCGAGCAAGGACCTATCGCTGTTATCCCCGCCGCTTCCACAGCTTCTGAAGTTTTGTTCAGATATTCAAAAACATAAAGAGTCGTTAGACATTTGTTAGACTATGATCTCTTTTGGTTTTTCACAATGTCTATATCCATTGTCTTGTAACAAAATAGGAATACTTTTATAAGAAAAAAATGTAATATAAACGTCAATTGTATTGTATCATGTGTGAAAACATTGTAAAACGACATTTTCTGTATAATATAAAGGAATATATGTTACTATTTTTGACATATGAATCTAAACCAATTTGGTTAGATTACAATATGTATTCCAACTTCACATAATATATGTGATTATAAGTATAAGTAAACATATAATTTATAATTAAACATAAAATATTAAATGATTTTTTGGCATACTTGGGGACATGAGAAGAGCTAGGCATAAAAGCACAAGGAAGAAACATTTGCCAAATGAAACCATGATGTTGTTTTTTGTTTGTTTGTTTTGCCTTCTTTTCTTTTTCTGTTCTAGTAAAAGTATACTACTCAAAACCCTTCACAGTTCATATATATATATATTAGTTCTCCAAAGTAAATTATATTTATTTTTATTTATATTCTCTATAATTAAGGTAGAACATATGGAACCTTTGATGCTATCAATGGTTTTTAAAAAGCTCCAGATAAATTACTATATTGTTAAACGTCCCACTATTTTATTTGAAGACATATTTTACTCGGTGACATTTATTTTTACCAGATGTCATGTTAATCTATGAAGTAGCTCAATCTCCCACAAGTGTAAAGAGTATTGTGGTCAAGCTATGCAAAGAAAAAGACAATCTCTTATATTTTGCCACCAAATGCATTTACCTAATTATATAATAGAATTTGGCCATCTTCCTAAATAATCCTAAACTATATTACTCCATTAGCTATTGCCATCAACTGTTCATATCTAAATAGTTTAATAATTGCTTAATTTATTTCTGATTATAGGACTTTTATTTTTGTGGTCCATTTTCAAACTGTACTAGATTTGGACCCGTGCTTGAGAAGCACGGGATGTTGTAACTTTTGATAAAAAAAAAATTTAAGTATTTATATTGTAATTATGTAAGTAATAGTATGTTTGTGATATATATTAATGTATTAATAATATTAGATTATTTAAGTATGAGATAAAATAAATATGTGATCATTACTTTTTGGATTATGTATTATATTTGGGCTAATTGGACCAGAGCGGTAAAAATGATAGATTAAAAGATTATTGTCTTCATGAGACAAGTTTTGTCCCAATATGTGTGTTTTTTTGTTAATGAGACTGATAATTATTAATTTGTCCATATTAATTGTTAACTTTGAAAAATCAAATTTTTTCGATCACTTCATTAGATTTTGAATCGTGTTGTCGACAACACGGGTTGTTTTTTTTTTAATTATTGATAAGAACAATAAGTATGTTATTTTTTCGTTAATGAAATTGATAATTATTGATTTATTGGTATTGTTAAAATAATTGTTATGATAACTGCATTACATTTTGACGTGTTGTCGACAAAACGACATGAGCTAATCAAATTCTTTTAATTTGAAGTTAATCGTGACCAGTACCGATGAAACCTAAAATAATATCTTCTCAATTTGATATCATATCAAAATCTATATTTTGTAGATCCTATCATCTTTTTGTCTTCTATTGTAAATCTGTCCATGAAACATATAAAGTCAATATTACAAATTTTCACCTTTGATCAGATCCGTTCTTTTTTATGTTTCTCGGAAAAAACCCAGACTAAAAATATGTTGGTTCTGACCCGTGATATTACTAACATTTGAGTTAATTTAATTTGTGAACATTAGGTGTCTAAGATTGGATATTGTTTTAAAGTTTGATTAAAATATTGTTGTGACAATATATGTGTTTTTTTATATCATATTTAAGCCTTAACTATTTGAATGAATTTTTTTTTTTTGATGAAATTTCAAATTTATTGATCATGCAAAGAATAATAGTCATTTACAAATGGGTTGGAATGTAATGGAATGAGATTTATTTGTTTTCAACCCATATCATTACCAAATCTAAAGAAATATAGTTATATCCGTAATCGTAAAATTTTATCCATTTAGAATAGAAAATTTTATCCGAAGGAAAAACATGTTCGACTAATAAAGCCTACAAAAAAAGTTCAAGAATTGGAATGGACAAATGCACGTGGTTGTCGTAAGCCGTGGTGGTCGAGATGGCCGTGGAATGCCACACTAAGTTTTCTAGAGAGAGTTCTTCTTTACTCTCAAGTCTCAACTCTTCTATTAGCTTTACTTTTGTGGATGATTTTTCTTATTCTTCTGAGCAACTTTCCCAAACTATATGATGTTAAGGTCATATCATTGTCACTTTACTTTTTATCCATTTTAATTGAAAGCCTATTAAAAAAAAAAAAAAAACAGTACAAAGTTAAGCCCATGACGACAATAAAGAAAACAACATAACCAATTTTTAATTGTTGTCGAAAAGACCAAAGCGACGGAGAATGTTCTACGGTGGCGATTTGCATGTTGATCAGAGTCCCATCATTTTAAAAATCAAGTCAAGCCCGATTCTTCTTCTTCTCTTCTTTTTATCTTCTTTTTCTTCCTTTGAGCCCACCGTCACCCTTCTCTTCTATAGCGATCAGAGAAAATTTGTGGGATTAATGCTCCCTTTTTTTTTTTTTTCTGGGTGAAAATGTGAGACTATGCTCTCTTTGGGAAACAGAGCTGCGAAATAGGTTAATCCCAAGACATATTAAGTTGGGTTCTTTGATTGTCAGTTGATAAGGGTTTCTAATTCTCTTCTTCCAGGATTCTCTCTTCATCTTCTTAATTTTTTTTTTGCCGGCTTTGTTTTTAATATTCGTACAGTTTTTGATATTCTTTGTTTTTAAGTTTTCTAAAGCTGATTGTGAATTTTATAAAAACAGGATAGTATATAATTTGTTTCCGTAAATTGAAATTCTTTGTGTCCAAGCTAGGAAACAGTTTAGAAATAGACAAATAGTTATGGCAAGCACAATTGATTATTGATAATTCATTTAGGTTAACGAAAAAACCAGTTTCATGTTATTCAAATGAATGAGAACTTGAATATTTCAATGCGCTATAACAGACTTTCGTTATAGTGTAATTTTGTTTTGTTTTAAATCATGTGTTCTCTGCTATACATTCTTTATTATTTTCCTTGTAGACATCTCAGATATATGGAACAATGAGGACTGAGGTGGAATATGTCGGCTGCTTAGAAATGTTTCAAAAGACAGAGTAAACAAAATTTTGAAGCAAGCACATTTCATTTTCTTGCTTTGTCAAAGTTTGATTACATATTAAATAATCTTGATAGTGAACTCCACTGAAATTGAGTTTATTGAAAAAAGTTTTGTTCAATGTAGAAGATACGTATTTTTCAATGTTACTGTAAACATAGGTTGATGTATGAAGAGCTCATATCTCTGATGCCTTAAATATTATGTTTGTGAAAATTAAGATGCAAGATGGGGTAAAAACTTCTTAGTGTAACATTTGATTAGCCTTTGCAAATAGTATCGTCACCGCCTAACTTCCTTGATGAACCTGCGTAATTGAGTTTCTGTAAATTTATAGGAGCATCTAAAACTCATAACAATAAATCGGTAGTATTGTAATGATAAAAAAATTAAGATGTAATCGCCAAAAGGTTATAGTATTCTAAACTTTAGCTACCCGATTAAATGCAGTGATTCTTTACAGTAGCTTGAATCTTTGTTCCTGAAATCAAATAGACAATGGTTTGAGTATAGTTTAGAATTAGATGTTTATAGTGGAGCATCGTATGGTTAACTTAATGGAAAAATAGGTGTAACTATTACCTCTTTATCTATTGCTTCCATAGATGCAAGATCTTCACTTGAAGATCCACTCTGTTTTGAAAGTGTGACCGAAGAGCATTAGCCATGATTCGACTTTCGTTTTCAGTAATGTATTTGTAGTATTGAGCAAACCTTAAGGCAACTTACAACCGAAGAGCATTAGCCATGATTGAGAAAACGTACAATAGTTTTCAGTAATGCATTTGTAGTGAATCCTTTAACAACAAAAAAGAATAATGCATTTGTTGTGTTAGACAGCAGCACATATTATTCATTTTGTTACCTCTTTTGGTTGGTACATCTCTCACAGAATTTGATGAATATCATCCCAGTTGTCTTCGGCTCTTAGGAAAACTTGTTTTTTCTTCTTCGTCATCTTGCTGTGAGATGGTAACCTTTATTGTATCACATTAATTAAATTATTTTCAATATAAATATCTCAAACTGTATCAATTCGTTTTGTTACAGATTTAGACTAACCTCTGTTTAAGATATTCTGCTTTAGGTACATGAGGATTGATCATGAGCTTAGATGCATCATAAGTAGAAAAGCCCTCCATTTATTCCCCGGATAGTCCAGCGAACTGCTTGCAAGTGTATAGAACTTACGGACCTTTTGTTCTCTGTAAGCTTTGAATCGTATGGGAAAATGTGTTTCGAATGAGTTTTTTTATGTATTCGGGTGGGTGTATATAGAGTATTTCTGGTGTAACACATTTTTAGGGTTTCAAAGATATCCTTGCATATAATTTGGTAATTATTATTTTGGTAACAGCTTTTCAAATCGATTCATTATATAATGAATGTGTCTCTTATGTTGGCAAGGTACGGGCTATATTTTGAATGGTAAGTATATTCTTATTTGATTATTACCGAGATTTGTGGGAAGTTTCCTTAGATTTTGCTCGGAAGAGTAGGATTTGGAGTTATTACGTATAATCACTAATAATATCCGTTATTTATGGAAATGATTTGCAGATTTAAAGGTGATCCGAGCTGTAGGTGTGATACTCTTCGTTTCGAAATTTGAAAAGAAAAACTATTTATTGGATATGGGCTTACGAAGCCCAATTTGCTTTTCGAAGAATTTTGCAGATCCAACTACGGATCCGCGTGTATATGTAAAAACCGAATATAATTTCTGTAAGGTGCGCGTGTTGTCCGGTTTGATTTTTAAATCGAATTGATACACCGGTTTGTTTGAAGTTTTTCTACGTTCAAAATATCGCTTCTCGCTAATTATTCGGTTGGGCAGCGATTAGCGATTTTTCATAAAACCGTTAATAATACGGGGATTAACCGGGGCGGAATTTTAGGTTTATTTTAATATATTTTTAAACATTTAATATATAAAATAACACATTAGTATGAAAATCACATATTTCCAACCTAGATTAAATATTTTTTGAAATTCACATATACTACATAAGACAAAAATAGTCAAAGTTTGTGTTTAGAAGATAAATCCCAAAATTGATTTTTTGAAAACGATTAATCACATATTTTTTTGGTTAAAATAACTCTAAACAGAATGAACTTTTATTTTTGGATCGAATTTTACATTCAAGTATCAACTGAGCCAATCAGATTTCAGAAAAGTATAAATTTGACCTACGATTTACAGAATTAATTGGCGATTATTGTAATTAATCGGACAAAATCGGAATCGCTACGGTTACCCCCCTTGGAGCGATTAATCGAACGATTAATCGGAAAAATCGGGGATATTTAGAACATAGAAGTTTTTAAGTGGCAACTCAAGATCCGCATGTTGTTTTATTCTCTCGGGTCAAGTCAATTTCCTGATTTTAATATTAATTTCGGGTTAAAAACTGTTTGGCTACAGGGATAGGCTTTTTTTTAAGGTTGAATCCTTATTTTGTTCGTCTCTTTTAGTAGTATAGATTATTTCATATTTTACACTTATTAGATGAGTTGGTGTTGGATTAGGACATATAACAAAATAGCTAGTGTTGGTTCTAAAGCCTAATCACTTGATTCACTTCTCTAGATGTAGATTCAATTACTTGCTTCTAAGTCAAGATCGTCACTATGTCCGACAAGACTAATTAAACATAATCAAGAAAACTCCATTACATGGACCTCTTCCTACTCGAGTAACACTCAGAAGAAAGAACAAAAAATAACATTTAACAACAAAAGAAACAGCAAAAAAAAAAAAAGAGTCTATAAACCCTACAATACCATATACACAACAAAGTGATATAGAACAGAGGAGCCTTTGTTTATTCTTCAAGATCCCACAACCTCAAGACCAAGATGAAATCATTCCTTCATCTCAATCCTCCTCATATCTCACAACTCACCGGAGAAGATTCACAAACGACATAAGCGAATCCACATCCCTATGCTCCGACGGGTACTTAATCGCCCGCGGAGCGGTTTTCGGAAACAGAAGTATCGTCGGAAAGCTCCCTAATTGAAGCTCTTGCTTAGCAAACTCCTTCTGATCACCGTCTGCTCTAAACTTGGCAACCTTAACCCCTTTCACCGCAAGTTTCTCAGCCAATTCGACGTACGACGCTTCCATCGCCTGACAAAACGGGCACCAAGGCGCGTAAAGCACGACTAGCCACGGCTCTTTACGGTTATCAAGCTTCAACAGATTCTCAATCCCTCCTCTGCTCAGTGTAACCACATTGTTGCTTTCGAAAATCTCTTGCACAACCGCAGGTGTTAAATCCGCAGCACCACCACCATCTTGACCCTCCTTGATGTTCCCCTTGTGCAAGCCACATTCTTTAGCTTTAGCATCTTCCCACCACCACCTTCCTTCTCTCTCGTGCTGACCCGGAAGGACCGCTCTCGTGCACGGCTCGCACCCGATCGACACGTACCCCTGAGCGTGCAACGCATTCACAGGGACATCCATCGTTCTCAAGAACGTCCACACGTCAACTCCTTCAACGTTAGCTAAAGGATTCCACTTCACAAGACTCCCAGCACCGCCGTTTAATCCTTCGAAAACCGGATCGACTTGGACGATTGGGATCTCGGATCTTGTTCCTGGAGACTGGTCTTTCCTCTGTCCTGTGATCCAAGCTTTGAGACCTTTGAGAGCACGACGAAGAGGTCTTACTTTCCTCACACGGCAACACTCTTGATGACCGTCTTCGTAGAATGAGAACAGTCCTTTGTTCCTCACTAGAGCTTGAACCTCGACTGCGTCGGGAAACATGTACTCGATTCGGATCCCGTAATGCTTTTCGACTGCGTCGAAGAGTCTGTACGTTTCTGGGTTTAGTCTCCCTGTGTCTAAACTGAAAACCCTATATGGCCTTCCTGTTAAACGAGCGTATTCGATCAATGCAACATCTTCAGCACCACTGCAGCCAAAATCAAATCAAAACCCAGCTTCATAAGTCAATTGAAGTTTTTTTTTTTTGTCTAATTGAATCAATTAGAATCAATTTTACCTGAAAGCGATTGCGATGTCGTTTCCGAATTTCTCGAGAGCTTTGTCCATGATTTCAAGTGGAGAAGCATCTTCAAGCTTCTTCGCGAGCTGCTCGAAATCCTCAACGTCTCCTTCTTTCTCTTCAACTTCTGTTGATAATAATCCATCAAAAATCAGAATCAGCAAATCGGAAAACAAATCGGACGAAACAATCAATTAGGAATCAATCAAAACAGTCACGAACCAGGAGCAATTAGAGTTGAAGCTCGAGCAACCAAAGCTTCGCTGCGTGTATGTGACTCGGATCTCACAGAGTAACGTCTCTGTGACAGAGAAGCGACATGGCTTCGATCGGATAACCTAAGCGAGCAGATTTGTAGAGCTGCAAAACACCAGATCAAATTAGATCTTCAATATCCAGAAAATGGTGACAACAATGAGCAATCGGAGAATCAAATTACAGTTTCCCGAGAAAGTGAAAGAGAGTTTAGCACCTTTAGGATCAGAAGAAGCTCCTGAGCGTGAGAAACTAGATCCAGAGATCGCAGTTGAGGAAGAAGTAACAGCTAAAGCCATATCTTCAAAAGAAAAAAAGAAGATATAAAACTTCCTCTCGGATTCAAAAATGTCGAAAGAGAATTAGGAAACTCTCTCTGTGATTCTTCGTCTTCTTCGTCTGGTTGAATAGTGCTCGATTAGGTAGAGCGTTAAATAATGGCCGAACGAATATGCGAAAATCTAGTGTTCACGAATCTGGATGTTTATACGGGCTGATTCGTTTTGATGACTTGTCAGATTGTGATTGGTTGAAGCTAAATCTGAAAATTGTAATAACTAAATAAATAACTCAGTAGTGCTTACGGTTTCATCGCGTGGTGAGCATTGGTGCATGAGATGTGGCGACTATGAATTTCGAAAGGACACACGGCTGAAAAAAACTTTAAAATAAATTTATTTTATCCATTTTTATTTATGTATTTCGTATAATAGCTAATAAAAATCATATTATATGTGCAATGATGACAAAAATATATATATATATATATATATATATCATATGTGCAATGATTTAGGAGGATTGAGGCATACTTGCAAAATGTAAATAGAAACTACTTTTGAATTTCGATTACAAGCTACTTAAACACTTAGAACATGCCGAATTAATGGTGGAACTGCTTTTTGTTTAAGAATATGCATGCTCTGTCTGAATTCCACGACATAATTATTCATATTAAAAGACATCATTCATATTATATTCCCAAAAAGTTGATTATGATATATTGTGGCTACGTTTTTCTCACAAAAATGAATTATGATTCGTGTGGGGAAGATGCTTTTCTCTCGAAATGTTTTTTTTATATTAAAAATGGGTCCACTATATGCATTTTCTATGTTTAATTCCATGACATAATTATTCGTATTAAAAGACACATTACTCATATGAATATATGATATTGACAAAAGGTTGATTAGTATATTTTGTGGCTCCTTTTTTTTCCACAAAGAAAGATTGTGATTCGTGTGGGGGGAAATGCTTCTCTCTCGAATATAATAATTGTGGCGAAGCAAGCACACAATATTGAAGTTGTTGACCTTTGGGTCGAACAAACGATACGTACCAAATCCTCAACTATATTTAATTTTCCTAAGAAAACACTTTATCTAAAGTCTTTTGTCATACACTGATCATATGTGTACTCTAATTCTCTAACGAACTATTTGGATAATTCAAGGATGCTTTGATCAACTTGCATTTTAGATAACAGCATTTTATAATTACCTGATTCTATATATATGGTTTCAGCTAGATCTTTAAAAAGTTAGGACAATGGTCCACATTATGTATGTGGTCTCAGCTTGATCATTTATTTAGATATAATAAGAAGAGCATAGGCTCAAGTTGCAAGTTTAGGAACATCACATCAATATGATAGTAGATTTATATATTATGCACTGAGAATAAAGATATTCAGATATACACACCACCATACTTTTAAGTTTTTTTCTTTTTTAACCAGCAACTTGATCATGTCATTAGCTGAGCATGAAAAAATACGAAATGAAAGCCTCAGTCATATCCATGTTTACAAAAAACCGTTCACAGTTTCATTTTACACAAAACATTCAAAAACCGTTCACAGTTCCATCTGGTAAAACTTTATCTCCAACCTTTTCTGCCGTAAGTCTCCCGCCCATATATTAGAGAATATTTTCGGTATTCGAAATTATATTATCGCTCTCTTACTATAATGTGAAATGTCTCCCCGAGTTCTTAATTCGTTTGACAAAACTATGTATGTAGTTTACTCTTTTGCCGAAAAAAAATAAGGATAGTTACTCTTTTAAAATTGCAGACATTCCGTAAACATGTTTTTTCCAATAAAAAACAAATTTCTCTAATGATTAAGATGATTTCTTTTATATAGCCTGCAATACGAGGTAAATTATGATGGTCTCATCACTGCACTTGATAAAAATGAGATAAACAGCACCCCAAAAAAAAAAAATTGTATATTAATATTATGTATAAAAAAAAAATTAAAAGAACAATGCAAAAACTTTATCATACCACAAAAAAGGTTTTAATTCCAAAAATACCAGAAACTTTAGATTTATGTTTGTTCCATTGTTCCTAATAAGTTAGGATGGACATGACAGCTTCCTAACTTTTTAGGACCCTTAGTAAACCTAAAATTTAAGATATTTTGAAAGATTATGAGTTTGGTGTTTTTTTAGAAAAATATACAACATAAAATATTAAATATTCACTGATTTTTGATAATTTTTTCTTCAAAATATTAAATATTGGCCCATTGTTTTCGTCAACTGTGAAAAACGTCCATATATTTTACAACTTACAAGGCCTGGCCAGTACAAATAGTCTTGATCTTGATCATGAACAACAAATCTACCAGTATCCATTAATGTACATACACTGGCGATGCCAGAAAGTGTTTTGAAATTAATAAGGTTGTCTAGAATCCAACCATCTTTACCTCCAATTCTTGTGAAATACGCTACAAGTGTGAGGATCAACGAGCTCAAGTAGCTGAATAAGCTTCTCAGTGCATCTGGAGATTGCTCATAGAACAACTTGAGCCTACCATTCCCATTAGCATGTACTGAGGGATCTGCCAAAATATGCTCATCGAAACAGCGTCTTGAGCGAGCTGCAATCGATCTGTTTCAACGATAGCTGCGGCTGCAATGCCTAGAACAGAGAGTAAAAAAGACCAATTCCCATGCGCATGCGCTGCAGATCGGTTCTGAGCTTGATCGAAAACGGACCAAAAAAACAACAGAGTTTGCAAAATTGACTAGAACATTTTAAACCGATTTTCAAAATTCCGGTCTATATTTTGTCAACGGTTTATTTTTTTCTTCTTTTCTTTTGTAAAGGTCAAAATTTTTGTTGTAAAATCAAATGTGTAGCCATACTTTGAAACAACTCAACTGATGTTCAAAACAAAACAAGAAGACTATTTTTGTTTCCCATATTATATTAGAGTAAACATCCACATATACGATTTATTTGTTCATTCAGTACCTATAATCTATATTGTAAATTTGTAATGAATGAAAATAATTTGATTCTTAGCTCTAATATAATGAATTCTAAAATGCTATTTAAAAAAAAAAAATGAAAAAAAATCTAGAACAACACTCTGTGAAAGAAAATGGATACCAATAAACGAAACTTTGAAGAGATACAATGAAACATTTCCAAGTGGAAATTAATTATCGTTACTTCTAAGCAAATATCGCGTTGATTTAACAGTTTGCTTTTCTACATTTTATAATTTCCGTAGTAACTTCTTATAATGGCCAGTCAGGCGGATTCATCCAATTTGAGAACATATTATGCAAGAAAACACCAAATACTATTACATACTGTCATTATAAGACGTTGAACTGTATTTTACCAGTACGTCAGGTTAAATACTCAGAATATCTAATTTATACGAAATTAATGGTAGTCAACTTCGATTATATCTTCTTTGATCTTTAATGCAAAGCTGCGTTCATAGAGAAATAGTATAGACAACGTAGAGTTTGTCACACTTTGAATTATAAGATGTGTACAGTAACACGTAAAAGTTATATATCACAAGTCCAAAATATTTTATTCCAAGCAAGCTAAAAGAATGACATGCTGCATCAAATTTAAATTTCTATTTCAAATCTCAAATATAGGAACTAATGCAATCCTCTCCAGCGTCGGTGAATTAAAAAAATTCTGAAATTAAAAATATATATCACGATATTGATCAAGTACTCTTACGTTGGAGAAGTAACTAATTAAATACTTGATATTAACGTAAATGACAAGACAATTTAGAAACTAATTATAGTTTAAACTTACAAAATATGATAATGCTAAATTAAAGTTTTATAGTTCTCCCATGGATTAGTCTAGGCCTCCATGGATTAGATTTACCCTGAGTTATAAAAAAAAAAAAAAAAAAAAAAAGTTTTATAGTTCATGAGGTCGACTTTGGCAAATTTGACATTTTGGTAAGACTATTGGTTGTAACTTTACTAGTGCATTTAAGTTATGTATTTCTCTTGCAAGAAATGCTCACGCATCCTAATAAATACATATGTATCGACATGTGCATGTGTGTGTATATATAAAGGCTATGATGTAGGAAGAAGAACACACCACAACTCACCACAAAACACACAAACATCTTAACTATAAATAATTTACTTTTCAAAAAGATGAATGCCACAAAGTTCGTTGTTATTCTCTTCATTGGAGTTGTGTGTGCCAATGTTGGCGCAAGGAAGCTCGAAGAAGTTCCAAAAGAGACCAAATTAGGCATCTCTAATCCCAAAACTGCAACTACCAATGGCGTTGGAACTCAGCTTTACGTTAAAATCGGTAATAATGGCTACGGAGGCGGCAGTAGCAGCTCTACCGTTGATAACGGTCGTCGCGGTGCCAGCGGCAGTACAACCGCAGGTGGCTCTGGAGGTGGCAGCGGATCTATCATTGCCGATGGTAGCACCGCATACGCTTATTTAGGAAGCTCTGGTGGCGGTCAAGGCGGTACTAGTGCTGAAGTGGGAGACGGTGGTGCCGCCACCGGTGGAGCCGGCTCTGGATATGGCGGCAGCTATGGCTATGGCCAAACCACCAGCCCCCCTTGAGCTTGAGCTTTGATCATGAATTCTCATATATTGCTCCGCGTATATATTAATACTCTACAAACTAAACTCACAATCTCTTTTGTATTCATAAATAAAACTTGAGATTGTCACCTTTAAATTATTATGAAATGCTACTACCCTTTGTGTGTAATGTCTGTTGGTAAGTAAAATAAAAATGCAATAATTTTCTAGTCCACTTGAATAATATACATGCACGTATGTTTGATCATGGCTTTATGGAATCGAGGCTACATATTTACATTTTGGATCTAGAAGTCTAAAAGAACGGGGCAGCGACATATATAATATAGCCAGGCTAATTAATCCATCATGGAATATGAATACTGTGGGACTTATATATATATGAGGGTAATTCACAAAACTTGCAAATACAATGAGCTATAGATAGAGGAAGTTCCACAAATCCAATAGTATAAACTAAACTATAAAGATATATTTCATCTGTTTTGACAAAGAGTGTTGCATGTTTATGTATTCTCATGCTGTTCAAAAATATATTTAAATTTATTAATGTGCTCATTTGTTTAAATATACTAGCTATACCTATATTTTAATTAGATTAATAATAAAAATTCTTATCTCTGTTTTAACAAAAAAAAAAAATTCTTATCTCTGATAAAATGAATTTTAATTTCAAAAAAAAAATCTAAATTTAAGCAAATAAAAAATATTAAAACACTATTTGTGAGGTGTACTAAAAATAAAATTCTTTACAAAGAAAGAAGCAAAAAAATCTTAGTGCTATTCAAAATAAAATGACTAGCTCTGATAAAATGAATTTGAATTTCTAAAATGCTAAATAGAAGACATATATATTTATGAAAAAGACTCTTTGTGTAAGAAACTGTACACATATAAGTTCTTAAGATTTCCTTCATATAAGTTTTGAAGGAATAATTTTCAAGAAAACCAATTTCTCAGATGCTTTTTTTTTTTTTTTTACGTACTATTTGGTTGTTAGGGCGCTTCAAAATTTCAGTAGTATTTCACATTTTCAAGCGATATATAATTAATTTTTTTGAGGTGAAAGTTAAATACTAATGTAGATTCTAAGCAAATAGATTGCCGATTTAACAGTTTTTTTTTTCTAATTCATATATGATTACCGCAGTTTCTTGTTTTAATGGCCTGACTGACGGATTTATCCAATTTGAGAACATTACGTAAGAAAACACCAAATATATACTATTTACATACTGTCACTATAAGATGTTAAACTGAAATTTACCAATACGTCAGGTTAAATACTTTCAAGTAATTCAGACATCTAATTTAAACCAAATGATCACTTTCGCATTTATTTATTTCAAAATATACGTAAAAAATGTCTCTATGTGTGTGAGACTATATAAAGGCTATGATAGTGGATTCACAAACTCACCACAAATAGACAAAAACATCTTAGAAATAAAATATAAACAAAAAAATGTAGATGCAAGGCCGCTCGATAAAGTGTCCAAAGAATTGGTGGATCAAAAACCCCTTGAGGTTCCTCCGCTAGTACCGATACCATAGCTTCCATTACCGATACCAACTCCTCCGACGCCATTACCCGTCCCTGAAGTTGAAGCAGCCTCTGCCACTAGAGGACTAGTGTCCAAAGGGACCAAACTAGCCATCTCTGTTCCCAAAACTGCAACTACCAATGGCGTTGGAACTCAGCTTTCCGTTAGTATCAATGATTATGTCTACGGACAAGGCTATAGCATCTCTAGCGCTGATAACGGTCCTGGCCGTTCCAGCAGCGGTACATCCGCAGATGGATACGGAGGTAGCAGCGGATCTATCATTGCCGAAGGTACCAATGCAGACGCTTATTTAGGAGGCAGTGCTAACGGTCAAGGCAGTAGTAGTGCTGAAGCGGGAGACGGTGGTGCCTCCTCCGAAGGATTTGGCTATGGAAGTGGCGGCAACTCTGGGAGTGGAACCACCCGTCTTTGAGCTTGAGATGTGATCATGCTCATTGCTCCTCGTATATATTAATACTCTACAAACTCAACTCACAATCTCTTTTGTATTCATAAATAAAACTTGAGATTGTCACTTTTAAAAAATTATTATTATGAAATGCTACTACCCTTTGTGTGTAATGTATTGTTGCTATAAATTAAATAAAAGAGAATGATTACAGTATTCTCACAGATACGGTATAAATCTTCTCAAGGTTGATTTATACGGTTTATGTCGATCTATGTCATCTCTATGAATCTTCATATACACATAATTCGAACATGTATTTCAATATACAAACTGTCTGACAACATTAATACATTTATTTTTTTATTTTAATCATCAAAACCAAACCTAAATAAACTAACATGAATCATACCACATAAACTTAAACATGATCATGAGAATGATTATTTGATTAAATCATGTTTTTTTACTCGGAATCTGTTTTAATTTTGGGTAGATGGCAATGAATATGAAGGTATTAAGGTAAATGAAAACATGTTTGACGATGTTACTCCTTTTATTTATTCGGTAGCGTGTGAGATGATATATAGTCTTTAATATTCATCTCGAATCAATTCCACTTTAGGATCGGCGACATGTTCTACTTGGACCACAACTTGCCTACTAGGGCTACCTTATTTGGGTCGACAAACTTGAGCTTTATGGACTTCTAACTCAGACAGTATTAAGTTTCATGGATTTCTAACTCAAAATCATTTGACCATGGATAACGGCCCTGTTCGTTTGATAATTGCTGCTACTGCGACTGCGATTACGGCTGCAATTGCGATTTTGGGATCGCAGGATGTTGTTCGTTTGGCAGTCGTGCGACTGATCGCGCAATTGGTCGCAAGCTATAATTGCAGTCGCTGAAAATTCTTTGCGACTAAAAATTTCAGTCGCTGGATCGCGCGACTGATCGCTGCGATAGTCGCAAAATCTTGCGATTGACAAACGAACAACAAATAATCGCAATCGCAATCGCAAAACCCCTGCGACTGCCAAACGAACACGGCCAACTTATATTATATATTACTAGGGGAAAATCCGCGCGATGCGCGGAAATTCGTTCTTATGAGTTTTCGAAAAGTTTATTTTTTATTGTTAGTAATTTATTAGGGTCTCTTAGCTTATCGAGAAATATAGTAAAATCACCATGTTCTTATTTCGTAACTTGATTTTGTTTTTAAGTTTTTGATTACCCAGTCGTCATCTAATCTTCTTGATGAATTTGGGTTGAGGTTTGTCTGGTGTCGTCTCGTGATGATAATATAGTTGTCTAACAGCATGTTTGAAGTTTGAGTTATTTGGTTGTATTATTTGATCTGTGGTAAAAAGGATCGTGTAGCTGATGTTGTATCTTGACGGAATTAGCAAATGATTTCTATGAGATTTTGCTCTTGTATATTGATAATTTATTGGTTTTGAAAGTGTATTGTGTTCGGATTCTTATTGTATTGTTTTTCTATGAGCTTATGCTCTTGTTTATTGGTATTTTGGGAAAATCTTGGGATAAAGGGAGTAGTGTTTTTAAAATTATGAAGAGTTATTAGACATTAAAAATTTAGTTGAGTTGAAATTATATATTACATATAATCACATTTAATCTTAATATTTATTTTATTAAATAGATTTTAGTATGAGTAAATGCGTAGTTAATGTACATATTAATGTAGTTAAGTGATTTGAAAAACAATTAACAAATGAAAGTTAATTTTGAGATGGTTTTAATATTTAGTTTTGATAAAAACAATTCTGTAATTTTAATTTTTTTTTTAAAAAATTATTCTTGTTGATAGTTGTGTAGTTAAACTTCTTTTAAAAATGATTAGGTGTTAATTTTGATATAGATGATTTTAATATTTTTTTATTAATGAAAATATATGTTTTTTTAACATAATGTTTAATAAATATTGTGTGGTCTGATTGAGTACTCTAATTGTGTAACTAATTTAAAATATATGAGTTAATGGTCTAATTAAATCCTCTAATTGTGAAATCAAAATTTTTTTTTCAATTTGTTTATGTTTATTGTGTGGTGATTTCTATGAGCTTATGCTCTTGTTTATTGGTATTTTGGGAAAATCTTGGGATAAAGGGAGTATTGTTTTTAAAATTATGAAGAGTTATTAGACATTAAAAATTTAGTTGAGTTGAAATTATATATTACATATAATCACATTTAATCTTAATATTTATTTTATTAAATAGATTTTAGTATGAGTAAATGCTTAGTTAATGTACATATTAATGTAGTTAAGTGAGTAAATGCTTAGTTAATCTTGTAGTGATTCCTCATATTAATGTAGATATTGAGCTGAGTTTATTTTACATTTAATCTCAATTTTTTTTTTCTAATAAAATAAATTTTAGTTTCAGTAAATGTGTAGTTAATGTACTTATTAATATAGGTAAGTGATTTAAGAAAAAATCAAAACAAATAAATATTTTGACAGTTACATTTTATACATGATTTAGAGGTTTTCTAGTTAATGTGTAGTTAATATACATATATCTAAGTAAGTGATTAAAAAAATCAAAACAAATAAATATTTTGAAGTTTACATTTTATACATGATTTAGAGGTTTTCTTGTTGATTTTATAGTTAAAGTTCCTTTCTAAATTTTGATATGGTTTTTTAAAAGTACATATTTGTTTTGTCTAATAATATTGAGTAAAATATTGAGTGTTTGGTTAGTGATCTAAATAAATCATCTAATTATGTAATCACAAGAAAAAGTTTTTTCGCCTTCGATCCATGTTTTATAATTAATGTTGAACAAAATATTGAGTGTTTTAATTGAACAAAAATATATTTTTTAGTAGACAAAAACAATTATAATGAATACATAGGGATTGGTTTGATGAGGAGGAACATGTAAATATTTAGTCCCAATATTTTTTTATTTTCTAATCAAATAAATTTTAGTATGAGTAAATGTGTAATTAATTTAAATATTAATGTAGGTAAGTGATTAAAAAAAAATCAAAACAAATAAATATTTTGAAAGTTAGATTTTAAACATGATTTATAGGTTTTCTTAGGCCTGAGACTTTTACCCGAAACCCGAACCTGCCGCCCGAAAAAAACCGACCCGAACCCGAACCAAAATTTGAAAAAACCAGAAACGGTTTTTATATCTTAAACCCGAAAAACCCAAAAAAAACTTCAAAAAATTTGATATAGTTTTTTAAAATGTAGTTTCTGTTAAAGTACATATATATATTTTTTGAATAATGTTGAGTAAAATATTGAGAAAAAATATCAAATTTTTTATATGATTTTTAATAATTAGTTTTTGTTAAAGTGCATATATAGTTTTTTCTAATTAATGTTGCATAAAATATTAAGTGTTTTAATTGAACAAAAATATATTTGTTAGTAGACGAAAAAAAATTATATGTATATATAGGGATTGGTTTGGTGAGGAGGAACATGTAATCACATTTAATCCCAATATTTTTTAATTTTCTAATCAAATAAATTTTAGTATGAGTAAATGTGTAGTTAATGTACATATTAATGTAGGTAAGTGATTTAAAAAAAAAAATCAAAACAAATAAATTTTTTGGAAGTTACATTTTATACATGATTTAAATGTTTTCTAGTAAATGTGTAGTTAATGTACGTATTTATGTAGGTAAGTGATTTTAAAAAAAATTAAAAAAAAATAAATATTTTGAAAGTATATTTTACACATGATTTATATGTTTTCTTGTTAATTTTCTAGTTAAATTTTTAGAAAAGTTTTGATATGATTTTTTTAAATTTAGTTTATGTAAAAGTACATATATGTTTTTTTTTAATATTATTCTTGTTGATAGTTGTGTAGATAAACTTCTTTTAAAAATGATTAGGTGTTAATTTTGATATAGATGATTTTAATATTTTTTTATTAATGTAAATATATGTTTTTTAACATAATGTTTAATAAATATTGTGTGGTCTGATTGAGTACTCTAATTGTGTAACTAATTTAAAATATATGACTTAATGGTCTAATTAAATCCTCTAATTGTGAAATCACAATTTGTTTTTCAATTTGTTTATGTTTATTGTGTGGTGAAACTTCTTTTTAAAAATGAGATTGTAAGTTAAATTTGATATGATTTTTAATATATATATATTTTTTTAATGTACATTTATGATTTTTTCTAAAAATGTTGAATAAATATTAAGTGTTCTAATTGAATATTCTAATTGTGTAACTAATCTATTTAATGATTTAAATCTCTAATTATGTACACAAGAAAGTTAAATGAATATTTAGTGATATTGAAGTTAAATAAATATTTAGTAGTCTTTGACATGTGTTGACTTTTAAAGAGATATAGAGATAAAAAAATGTTTAGAAAAAGACACATGTCATAATTTTAAGATGACACATGGCAGCCTCTCATGAAGTGAGAAAAGTGGTAACCATACAATATTATAATAGATATACTATTATAGGTTACAACGAATTGTCAATTTGGAATTTCTAACATATTATCATGGTTTGTGTTCCTTCGAGAGGGAGTAGATCGCATATTTCCAAGCTAGTAGGACTAAATATCTTCTGTAATTTAGGCACCTACAGAGACTTTAGGTTTTGGATAGTTGAATCCCATGATCGAAGAGGCTTTTTTTATTCTTAACAAAAAAAAAAAATTGGACTGTATATTTTGTTGTCTAGCGGTGACCATAATCAAACATACGTATATTAAACAAGAGGACTAATAATATATATACGTAATTATTGCATTTTATTTAGCAAAATATATATTACGCACAAAGGGTATTAAAATTTCATAATAGTAATTTAAAGGTGACAATCTCAAGTTTTATTAATGAATACAGAAGAGACTGTGAGTTTAGTTTGTAGAGTATTAATATATACGCGGAGCAATGAGCTTTCATTATTACATCTCAAGCTCAAGGGCTGCTGCTTCCTCCCCCAAAGCTGCCGCCAGCTCCATATCCGGTTCCACTGGTGGTGGCACCACCGTCTCCCACTTCAGCTCTAGTATCGCCTTGACCGGTACCATAGCTATCTAAATAAGCGTCTGCGTTGGTACCTTCGGCAACGATATATCCGTTGCCACTTCCGGAGCCACCTGCGGATGTACTGCCCCTGGAACCGCCACGACCGTTATCAGCTTTAGAGCTGCTACTGCCGCCTCCGTAGCCAGAATTACCGATGGCGACGTAAAGCTGAGTTCCAACGCCATTGGTAGTTGCAGTTTCGGGAATAGAGATGCCTAATTTGGCCTCTTTGGGGACTTCTTCGAGTTGCCTTGCGCCAACATTGGCACACACTATTCCAATGAAGAGAATCACAACGAACTTTGCGGCATTCATCTTTTTGAAAAGTAAATTATTTCTAGTTAAGATGTTTCTGTGTGTTTGTGGTGTGTTCTCCTTGCTGCGTCATAGGCTTTATATATACACACACAAAGACATGTCGATACATATGTATTTATTAGGATACGTGAGCATTTCTTGCAAGAGAAATACATGTACTTAAATGCAGTCGTAAAATTATAACTAACTGTCTTACGAACCAAAATGTTCAAATTGCCCAAAGTCGACCTCGTAAATTATAAAAATTTAATTTAGCATTATCGTATTTTGAAAGTTTAAAACTAAAGTTTCTAAATTTTCTTGTCATTTATGTAAATATCAAGTATCTAATTAGTTACTTGTCCAACGTATAGAGTACTTGATCAATATCGTGATACAGAATACTTTTATGCGTGAGTCAAGTGCACATGTCTTCTAATTCAAGAGGAATAATGATTCAGTTACAGTTCTGTTCTTAGATCGCTTCAGTATATGTAAAAACATTGAGATATTTGCTTATAAAATTTTATTGGTATAAGACTTTAGGTTGCCTAGTTTTCAAATGCAGTCTGATATATCATGAACAATAAATCATGAAATTATTAAATTATATATTTTATAATAAAAAAGAAATTTCGTAATTTCATATAGGATATTTAGCACGATTTATGGAAAATTAATTTATAGAAGAATAAAAAGGTATAAAGCTGTATTTTTATTTTTATTTACTCATTATGTTTAGTAGGTATATATATATACAGTAAAATATGTTTTAATTTTCAAAGACGGTTTATTTAGTAGGCAGATGATACATTTGTAGATCAATTTTTTTTGTAGAGAACAAACTAACAGTTATTTAACTAATCGATATACTATTTTCTTTTTGGTTTTTTTTTTTTAATGTTATTATTTAGTCCAAACGTTCGTGTTTTGTGTAGAGGATACTTTCTTTAAGGTTGCAAAGGATATTTTTTTCTTCAAGAAAACAGAATTATTCTTAAATAAAAGGCAATGCTCTATTAAAGGAAAGATAAATTAGGTCGCAACAATCACATCTATTTCATCATATACAATAGACATTACACATAAAGAGTACATCATTTCATCATAATTAATAAAGGTAACAATTTCTGGCTTTATTTATGAATACAAAGGAGATTGTTGGTTCTGTATAGTATTAGTCCACTATGCCCAAAGACTTGAGCTTGATCAACAAACCGCTCAAGGGCCGACGCTGCCACCCGTAGTTGTGCTGGCACTTCCGTTACCAGTTCCCTCGGCGGTGGCACCACCGGGATTAGCTGAAGCAATACCACGGCCTTGACCATCAGCCCTACTCCTAGAAAATGCGGTTGCGCCGGGACCCTCCGCAAGGGCATAACCGCTGGTACCTGCACTGCCACTTCCAGATGCACCTGCGCCGGGACGTCCAGGACCCGCATTAGCGTTAGCATTGCCGAAGCCTGAACTGTAAGCGTCACTGTAAGCAAAAACAAAAGAAAGCTGAGCTCCAACGCCGTTGGTATTGGCAGTTTTGGGAACAGAGATGTCTAATTTGGTGTCTTTAGGCACTTCTTGGAGCTGCCTTGCGCCAACGTTGGCACACAAAACTCCAATCAAGATCAGAAGCACAACAAACTTTGTGGCATTCATCTTCGATTTATCTCTTTTTTTCTCCTAATATAATTCTAATGTAAAGATGTTTTTTTGTGTGTGGTGATTTGTGTTGTGGTGTGTTGTGTTCCTCCCACATTATATTGTAGCCACTATATGTACACACATGTATGTATTAGGAAACGTGAACATTTCTTACAAGATAAATACACTACTTCAATGCATTGATTAATATTTTAACCCATAACTAACAGTCTTACCAAGATGTCATATTAAATCATGCATGGTGTAAAGTATAAACACGTCTTGAAAACCGATCTCAATTATAAAACTTAAATCGTGATACGTAATTTTAAAACTTCAGGTTTCTAAATTGTCCTAGGTCTTTTATGTGCCTATCAAATATTTAATTAGTTAATTATGTAAACGTAAGAGTGTTTCGGTATCGTGAAAAAATATAACTTTCTTTTTAGATTCTTTTTACTGACACACGAGAGAATTATATAAACTCCTGTGAAATGATATATAAAATAATACATATGTTTGCGGACTAACGTATGAATGAATTTTATGTATGTAAGAACATAACGTATAAGAGACACAAATACTACTATTGTCTCATTTGCCACCACCATAAGATGATGAATTTACCAATACGCCAGGTTATATGTTTTCGAGTGATTCAGATAACCAATTAAATTCAAATCCATTTCGCATTTACTTATGGATTTGAATAACTAACGTATGTAACAATTAACATATACTCACACGTGTTATACTATATGTAAATGTGTGTCGTGTAACCGTATATAGCCGATGGTTTTGGGAGAACAAACTTACTACACACACATGTACATACACAAGTCTATATTTCAGAAAAAAATAATATGAAAATCACTAACTTTCTTGCGTTGGTGGTTATTGGAGTTGTGTGTACCGATGTCGGCGCAAGGCAACTCCAAGGAGGGCCCAAATCTACTAAAGTATTGACGGATCAAAAACTATATATTCCGCCTCTTTGTTCCGCTGGTGGCGGCGGA
Source organism: Erythrophleum ivorense (assembly GCA_026724425.1). Classification (NCBI taxonomy): domain Eukaryota; kingdom Viridiplantae; phylum Streptophyta; class Magnoliopsida; order Fabales; family Fabaceae; genus Erythrophleum; species Erythrophleum ivorense. The sequence goes on along the minus strand of JAIUCV010000259.1, from coordinate 300,626 downwards.
GGTGGCGGTGCAGAAGTTACCATTAGTGGAAGCAATAACACTGCAAACGACGACGGACATGGAAACGGAGATGGGAGTGGACGCAGCAACTGTCCTGGAGGCATACTTGTTGGAGGTGGAGGTGGAGGTGGTGGCGGTGGCGGTGCTGGCGGCGGAGGTAGTGGTGACTTCAGTGCTTTTGGTAACGGCTATGGTAGTGGTAACGGTAATGGTAGTGTCAGTAGTAACGGAACGTATGTGGCAAGTGGAGGTGGTAGCGGCGGCGGTGGAGGTGGTGGTGGTGTCCCCGGTAGTAACAGTGCCAGCAGCAGTGGAAGCGGAAGTGGTAGTAGCAGTGGCAGTGGAACGGCTATTGGCCCTGGCGTGTATATCTATGTAAGTGGTGGCGGCGGTGGGGGTGGTGGAGGTGGTGGTGGTGGTAGTATTAATGGTAGCTCAAGTGGCAGTGGTAGTGGTAGCGGCAGTGGCAGCGGTAATGTCACCGTCAATGGCGTCGGAAGTTGAAGCATAGAGTGATGCAAAGATGTTACACTATTATATGTTTAATCCCATGATCGTCTTCATGTGTTATACTTTATGTATGTTCACTGGAAATATATAGCCACCATAAGCTAAGCTCTTCTTATATCATACTGATATATGGAAATCAGTTTTAATGTTCGTGTATAAAAATGGTTCTCTAAAATCGCAAAATCTTTACGTTGGGTTTGTTTGGTAATATCAGATAAATATTATCAGCACCCTCTACATTAGCAAGTCATGTTCTTTTTTTCTTGTCACATTAGTAAGCAATGTTCAAATATTTTATCAATCGTATATTTAAGAGATATTTACTATTGTAAAATAGTGTTTTTTTTTTCTGTAGAAAAAAATATGGGCCACAATTTATATACCTAGCTAAAATACACATTTTTCCAACAACAATTAATTACAATATCGAATTAACAAAATTATAAAAACATTTTGGCGAATAAAATATTCAATGAACAAAATGAAGAGATTTTTTAAGTCTACACATTTTTATTGTTATTAATACTTAACCCGTTGTATAGCAGATCACATTTAAACTCGTGGCCATTGAGGACTTACTACCTACAATATACACAAAGAATCAAATTAAACTAGGGGATACCCGGGCTATGCCCGGGGTTTCTTTTGATAAAAGTTTTGTTAACATTATTGTTTGATTTCTCTTCGTTTGAATTTGATATTTCAAATACAATATTTGACTTACACTACATTTTTAACATACTCACAGAGCACATAAGTAACAAAAAAAAAAAAAAAACACTCAATTGTTTCTCCACTTCGAATTTTCCAGGACACACAAAAACTCTAAAAGTTTTGATGACTAACTCTATGATTTGTTTAGCGCGGTTTGGATTATCTTTTTCTATGTACCGAATATGTTTGCTCGAGCAACTTTGGCCTCTCATTCCCAACAGTAATCTGCATCATAATGTGTAAACTACAAATTCGTAGCACTCAGTTATCCATAACCAGAGTAAAGGTCGTCCATCCAAACGTCTTCCCGAACACGTGAAAGACTTAACTTTGGTTCTGGTTCAGCCACATCAACCTCCTCGCTGCATGAATCTATATGGAGAGGAAACACACAACACACATGAGCATCTTCCTATCTTCAGACTTGAAACAATATATTATAACTACAACAAACCTGTTGATTGTAGTTAAACTTCCAAGGAAACAGAAGAAATATATTTTACTAATGTGGAAATTAGGAGTGATGCAGATATAGATTTTAAATGTTACTGCTAACCGTAAGATTGTAGTAAACAAAAGCAAAAGGAGAGTAAAATTATATAATAGCGGCAAAAAAAAAGAGCTCGAGTTTCAGATAGGTAACTTGCACAGTTGCACTAACCATCATAACCATCATAGATATCTCCTCTCTCATAACTTTTCAAGGTCTGAAACTTGCAAAATGTAGGGAAATATATGTCTAAAAGCTTATACCTTTCAAGTTTCAGTCACGACTTCATCTAGTTTTTGATATTACTCATCTAAACAGCCCTATTTGGTAACAGCAACCTATTTTTTTATTACATGCATAATGTCATTAAACTACTAATATCAAAATATGAGACATTACCTCATTTAGCTTGATGATGGTGGATCCATTCCAGTTGAGCAGTTTCTTTTTAACTATCTTTTACGGTCTTTGTAAAGAAAATCAAACCATGAACTTTTTTTTAACAATTATGTTTGAGTTTGTTTCGCGCACCATCATCTCCTACTTTAAAACTATCTCCTCTTTGTTGTTAGTAGAACTATCTAGAGAGATTTTAGATTCTCAATATCCCTGCTCTAAGGTCAATTCACTGTAACCCTGACAATTCAATTAGGTCCCTTAAGATTACTGCATAAACTCACTGGAAATCAAACTGATGGGATCCCACGTGGGCTCGTTAGGTAGAAGAGCTGGAACAACTTTTGAGAAAGATATAACTCCAACATCACAGCCTGATTTGTCACCTTTTCCTGCATTTAGTTAGAAGCTCTCAAACATAAAAACAGTAATTTGGCGTACTGATTCATAGTAATCGGAAGCTTACTCCAAGCAGAAGCGTTTTCTTTTTGTTGCTTCTTTTCAGTGTTCCTAAGCAAAACTCTGAGCCTCCTCATCCTCAAGCATTTCGTAGAGCTCTTTTGCAAGTGCGTTTTGTTATGCCTTAACAATTAGGTTCAGCTTAAGCTTTATCTGATTCTCCTCACCTTCTTAAAACGGTTTGGAGGGAAGATTAGATACAAAACCTGGAAACAAATCATCGATCTACGTAGACTGTAGATACGGCCACTTCCAAAGAGATTTGAGTTACGATTGTTGAGGGTAGCTATGGATTGAAGCTGGGACCATCGGTATTGTAACCTAGCCAAAGATTGAAAGAGAGAGGAGGAGGAGGAGGAGGAGGAGGAAAGAGAAAGCACCGTACGATTACCTAGCGCGATGTTGATTTAATTTTATGGCATGGCTTACTATGGCGTGGTTCTCAATATGTGGGGCTAAGCTGGTTCGTTTTCCATTGTAACCTTGTTCATCATCTCTGCGTTGAGTCGTTCCATAAAAGATTGCAGGAGAGAGGAGGAAGGAAGAGTTATTTGGAGACATGATGACATAATTTAGAGCGTCAATTAATTGTCAGGAAGATCGATCGCCGGTGGTTATGGAGTCGTCAGGGAAGAGGGTTATTCAATTTCGTAGGATATTTTTTTAAAGTGATTCCACGTGGCATCTTGAGAATAAAGCTTATTGTGCTGACGTGGATTCCTTTTGTAACATCCGTGAACCAGAAAGTTGTTTTGGAAGTGGTGTTGGACGATGCTAGGGGTTCGGGAGTAGTTGGCACATGCTCTTAGAGGTGTGAATTGAGGATTGGCTGTACATGTTCTTGTTTGATTGTTGTGCAGTCGGTCTAAAGTTCAAGCATCGCGAAGAAAGTGTGTTAAATTCTTCTGAACGACTAGTATCGATCGACACCCTTCGGGTGTCGATCGACACCGGTTTTCGGGTTTGATTTCCGGTTTAAGTCGATCGATTTGCAATTGGAGTTGGTTTGGTCGAGTGGTGTCGACCGACACCAAGGGAGGGTGTCGATCGACACCGGTTATGGTGAAATCGGTCGGTTCGATTTGAGTGAGTTCGGTTTAGCGCGGTTTTGGGCGAAAGAAGCCCTAGTTCTCGAATAAAACCCTGTGGCCGCGAGCAGAGGCACAGTTTTCGAGAAAAACAAGTTGCAGAGAGAAGGAGGGTGATTTCTGGGCGATTTTGGTGTTTGGAGAATCGATTTGAGGCTTATTCTTCCTTGTTCATCTCCCTTTGCTCTTTTCTATCCGTTCTAAGGTGAGTGCGTGACTGTAGGCCCGTTGATCAATAGAGATTGTTTGATTTGAGTTTATGTTATTGTTCTTGAGTTGTTCTTCGGTTTTATGTGGTTTGATGCGTATATGGGGGTTGAATCCCATCGATTGTTGTTGTTTTTACTGTTTCTCGCACTGTTTCATCGCGTTTGGTTTCTGGGCGTCGAGCCGGTGTCGAGCGACACTCGATGAGTGTCGATCGACACTCGGGAGGCTGGCGTCGATCGACACCATAGAGGTGTCGGTCGACACCATAGAGGTGTCGGTCGACACCGACCTGGGTGTCAGGAAACGTGGGTGTTTCCTGACAGGGAGTTCATGTTGTTGTGGTTTATGTTGAGCAATGTTATTGTTATTGATTATTGTGATGTATTGTCTACTGTTTGACGTAATTGGCCTGTAGGCAGGATGATCCACTCACTAAGTATTTATGATAATACTTACGCATCTCTATTCCAATGTGATGCAGGTAACAGCAATGTTCTTCCGCGGAAAGAGACCGAGAGAAGAGGATGATGAGATTAGGAATTTGATTCTGGCTTTGTTGTTATGGTTGACCAGAAATTCATGAGTGTAGGGTGTTAGACTTTATTTTAATAATGTAGCAAACCGGCTTAGGTTGCTTATTGGTTATTGGTTTTATTGGTTTTATTCTTTATTGGTTATTGTTGAATAATTATTTATGATTTAATAATATTGGTTTCTTCCGCATTGTGTTGTTGAATTAGCTGTTGAGGATTAATATTTATGGGAATATTAATCTGGGCTAATTATTTAATAAAAAAAAAAAAAAGAGCTTGGTTGTTTCACCTTTAGAGGCCCCAAACACCTTCTTTAATTATTATATATTTTTTTAAAGTGATTCCACGTGGCATCTTGAGAATAAAGCTTATTGTGCTGACGTGGATTCCTTTAGAGGCCCCAAACACCTTCTTTAATTATTATATATTCTGTCGTTGAAAGAAAAAAATATTAACTCTTATCTTCTTCTCCTAAAATATTTCAATGTTTTATCTATTTATCAAGAAGAGACTGACCTCAAGAGTGCTAAAGACAAGTCATTCGGCTAGCCACAACCGATAGCTCCTCCGCTTGTCCCGTCACCGCCATCTGCCCCAACTGAAGAGTCTTCACCGGCAGCCTAATGGCACTGTCGTAAAAATCACCCTCTTTACAAACGTTTCATTTTCATCTTGAAAATGAATAAAATGAAACCAAACCAAAACCATATTATATTGACAGATCTTTACCATGCCATTCCTCTGATATAGTATGCATTGGCTATAACCGCGCAAAAGCCTCTCCATTTGCTAAGAACCTCATCGGAAGCCAAAGAAGCCGATGACCACCTCACCACCGTTGGTTGCGGTGTACACAAGATTGTGATGAATACAATGCTAAGACACAATATGCATTCATCTACCTAACAAGTAACAAGACAGAGCGAAGATCCGATAAGACTTGGCGCCGCATATCATTAATAAAGGTGTTCGTAAACTAAATAACCTCGGACAACAAAATATTGGATGTAGTATGTGTGCTTTGTTGGAAATTCCAAAGCTTGAGGAAGCAGCAACCAAACAAGAAGAAAAGGAAATAAGCTATTTCTAAGAGTAGTTAGGAATAGGAGAATATCCATTCTTGTTTGTAATCCTTATAGAATTAGGAGAAGCTAATATCTATATAAAGAGGTCTATGGAGAGGTGTTCCATAAGACTTGAGAGAGAGATTTAGTTTTGAGAGAGTTTCTAAATCAATAAAGAAGAGTAGTTCTTTATATCTTTTGAGCTTAAACACTTTTATTTGGTATCAGAGCCTTGTGAGAAGGTTCGAACAAGAAGGAAGAGCAGAAGCTCGTGTTCGCAAGTATGGCGGCAGAGGAGGTTGCTCAACCACGAACCAAGGACGTTGGAACCTCATCCATTCAATGTCCGATGCTAACATCGACAAACTATACAGTTTGGTCGACGAGGATGCAAGTGGTATTAAGAGTTAATGACGTTTGGGAAACAATCGATCCTGGGGTAGTCGATCTAAAGAAGAACTATGCTGCGATAGCTCTTCTATTTCAATCAATCCCTGAATCATTAATTCTGCAAATAGGAAATCAAACTACATCAAAGGAGATTTGGGAGTCTATCAAGTCACGTCACCTAGGAGCGGATCGCGTGAAGGAAGCTAGACTACAAACTCTCATGGCGGAGTTTGATCACTTGAGCATGAACGACGCCGATTCTGTTGATGACTATGCAGGGAAGATATGGCATATCATCAAAAGCGGCATCGTTAGGAGAAAGCATACAGGAGACTAAACTGGTAAAGAAGTTTCTGAAAGGATTACCAGACAAATTCATCCACATAATAGCATCCCTTGAGCAAGTACTAGACCTAAAGACAACTAGCTTTGAAGAAATAGTGGGAAGACTAAAAACTTATGAAGAGCGGGTTAATCAAAGCCTCCGAAAGGAAGATCAGGGAAAACTCATGTGGGCAAACAACGATCAGAGCAATCGTGACAGCCGTGGTGTTTCCCGAGGCAATTACAGAGGAGGTGGTAATGGTAACAGAGGCAGAGGTAGAAGCAGAGGAGGTGGTATCAGAGGCAGGGGAAGAGGTAGAGGACGATTCAACAGTCAAAATTCAGGAGGTGAAGCCAATGAGAATACAAAGAAGGATCGACCTCCATTAATATGTTGGAGATGTGATAATCCAGGTCATTATGTTTCGTCCTGTCCCGAGAGACCAAGACCACAAGAAGCGAACCTAAACGAGACTCAAACAGCTGATGATGCTCTTTATGTTCATGAAGTGGTGTTCTTGAATGAAGACAAGGTGTTTCCGAAGAATTATGATACCAACTATGGCGACGCAAGCATATGGTATCTAGATAACGGTGCAAGTAATCATATGACAGGAAACAAGGATTATTTCTCTAGCCTAGATGAGAGCCTCAAAGGAAAAGTCAAGTTTGGTGATGGATCGTTTGTTGATATTGTTGGGAAAGGAACAATTGTTTTTGTAGGGAAAGGAGGAGAAAAGAAAGCCCTCAAGGAGATCTACTACATACCCGACCTAAAAAGCAACATTATAAGTCTTGGACAAGCAACAGAGAGTGGGTGCGAGGTACACATGAAGGGAGCTACCTTGTCACTAAGAGATTCTCAAGGAAGACTACTTGTACAAGTCATGCGATCATCAAACCGCCTCTACAAGACACCAATGGAGATAAGCTACCCGAAGTGTCTACAAATACAAGGAGAAGATACTACATGGTCTTGGCATGCGCGGCTAGGACATGTGAGTATTGGCGTACTTAACAACATGGTCAAGAAGGAGATGACCATAGGAATGCCACATACAATGCATGAGAAGAATGTATGTGATGCTTGCTTAGCCGGAAAGCAAACGAGAAACCCGTTTCCGAACAAAACAAGTTTTCATGCGACACAAGCATTGGCGTTGGTTCATGGAGATTTATGTGGACCGATTTCTCCACCAACACCAGCAAATAATCGGTATGTTTTTGTCTTGATCGATGACTTCTCGAGATATATGTGGACGGTGCTACTTAAGGAGAAGAGTGAAGCATTCGATCGATTCAAAAAGTTTAAAGAGTATGTGGAGAAACAAACGGGCTCGACAATAAAGACTTTTCGTATCGATCGAGGAGGAGAGTTTAACTCAAGAGATTTCAATCAATTCTGCGAAGAGAACGGAATCTCAAGACATCTTACGGCACCATACACACCACAGCAGAATGGTGTGGTGGAAAGGAGGAATAGAACCTTAATGGAGATGACGAGAAGCATACTTAAGGGGATGAAGATTCCAAATTTTTTGTGGGGAGAAGCTGTGCGCCATTCTACCTACATAATAAACAGAGTAGCTACGAAGGCATTGGAGAATAAAACCCCTTATGAGAGCCTCATGCAAAAGAAACCAAACATCGAGCACCTAAGGGTTTTTGGTTGTGTTGCTTATACAAAGATTAATGGTCCTTATCTCAAGAAACTGGAAGAGAGATCAAGGAGCGTGATTAATCTTGGAACTGAGCCGGGTTCCAAAGCATATAGGCTCTACGATCCGGTTACAAGAACGATTATAGTCAGTAGAGATGTAGTCTTTGATGAGAGAAAGGCATGGGATTGGTCGACTACAACAATAGAAAACGACGGAGAACCGGGTATGTTCACGTTACCATCATACGAACCTGTAGAAGACGAAGGTGAACATGAACATCAGCACGAGCACGAGCAAAACAATGATGAAAATCATACAGACCAAGATGAGGAAGTAGCAGCTAACGATGATCAGGACGTGGATCAAGAAGCTGAGCCTCAACAAGCAACAAGATATGGTCGTGTAATAAACAAGCCAAGATATCTTAATGATTATGTGCTACTAGCCGATATTGAAAGCGTGAAGTTATTGTTCACAATAGATGGCGAACCAGAGAACTACAATGAAGCCGCAAGCTCAAGAGAGTGGGTTGATGCAATGGAAAGTGAGCTAGACTCCATAGTAAGAAAAAACACATGGGAGCTTGTTGATAAACCGGCTGGTGCAAAGATCATAGGTCTAAAGTGGATCTTCAAGATCAAAAGGAAGGCAGATGGATCTCTAAACAAAAACAAGGCGAGACTTGTTGCCAAAGGTTATGTACAACAACAAGGAGTGGATTTCGAAGACGCATTTGCACCCGTTGCAAGAATCGAAACCATACGATTACTCATAGCCTTTGCAGCAACAAGAGGTTGGGAAATTCATCATCTAGATGTCAAGACGGCTTTCCTTAATGGCGACTTGAATGAGGAGGTTTACGTCAGCCAGCCAGATGGCTTTGTAAAGAAAGGAGAAGAGAATCGAGTTTATAGACTTTATAAAGCACTATATGGTCTACGTCAAGCCCCAAGAGCTTGGAATATGAAACTCGATCAAGTCCTGAAAGCAATGAACTTCGAGAGATGCTTGAAGGAAACCTCTGTCTATCTCAAGAAAAACGACAAGGACTTATTGATAATTGCGATCTATGTCGATGATCTTTTTGTGACAGGGTCTTCACAGAAAATCATTGATCAGTTCAAAGAAGATATGTCAAGGAAGTTCGAGATGTCGGATCTTGGGAAGTTAACATATTATCTTGGTATTGAAGTGATCCAAGGAGCTGACGGGATCAGGATCAAGCAAGAGGGATATGCAAAGGGAATCCTCTTGGATACTAAGATGGATACATGCAATTCAACTCACGTACCAATGGAGTCGAATTTGAAGATATCAAAAGCAGAGAATGAGAAAGAAATCAACGCAACGGAGTATAGAAGAGCAATAGGATGCTTGAGGTATCTCGTACACACGAGACCAGACCTAGCGTTCTCAGTTGGAGTCCTAAGTCGATACATGCAGAATCCAAGGGAGTCGCATGGACAAGCCATCAAACATGTATTGAGATACATAAGAGGAACAACGAACATGGGGTTGTTTTTCAAGAAAAACGGATCAAGAGAGATCATTGGCTATAGTGATAGCAGCCACAACATTGATGTCGATGACGGGAGAAGCACGTCAGGACATGTGTTCTACCTAGGCTCATCACCCATTACTTGGACATCGCAGAAGCAGCCCACAGTCGCTCTCTCCTCATGTGAAGCTGAGTTTATGGCAGCCACGGAAGCTGCAAAACAAGCTATATGGCTTAAAGAGTTATTGAAAGAGATACATAGTTTGGACAAGAAGATCACTCTAAGAATCGATAACAAATCAGCCTTGGCTTTGACGAAGAACCCGATGTTTCATGGAAGGAGTAAACACATTCTCAAGAAGTATCACTTTATTCGTGAATGCGTGGAGAATGATCAGATCGAAGTGGAGCATGTTCCAGGCGCGGAACAAAAGGCGGACATCCTTACTAAACCATTAGCAAGGATCAAGTTTAAAGAAATGAGGAGCCTAATTGGAGTTGAAGCAATCAAGGATCCTGAAGTTCGAGTTGGAATTGCGGGGGTGAATGTTGGAAATTCCAAAGCTTGAGGAAGCAGCAACCAAACAAGAAGAAAAAGAAATAAGCTATTTCTAAGAGTAGTTAGGAATAGGAGAATATCCATTCTTGTTTGTAATCCTTATAGAATTAGGAGAAGCTAATATCTATATAAAGAGGTCTATGGAGAGGTGTTCCATAAGACTTGAGAGAGAGATTTAGTTTTGAGAGAGTTTCTAAATCAATAAAGAAGAGTAGTTCTTTATATCTTTTGAGCTTAAACACTTTTATGCTTCCGTGATAACTCTCTTTTCGTTTGATCTCTAAACCCGATTCTTTCATAGCCATAAGTTCTTTTCTCAAATCTTTATCTGTGCAACCGAGAGAATACTTATGTTATACAAAAACGATCCTCTAATCGGATTTATAAGCATATCGCAGAACTGAGTTTTGAGGGAACATAGCTATAATGAACTGATGGATTATAATCGCAAATTTGAGTTTTGAGGGAATGTTATGTACGCCTAGGGTAAATGACAAGAGCTGTAATGTAGACAGAATTCTATTTCTAGGTATCGTTCTTTGGTTGTTAAAGCGTAAACTAAAGTACTTTGCTCTAACTAAAGTTATGTGATTTGTTCACATCTGAGCTATTTAAAACGGTTTATTTACTGTTTAAGTGGGTGAGTAGCATTGCTTGGTTATGTTTGTTTACCTGATGTTTTTTTTTTTTTTTGGTCGAATATGACCTAATGTTTATTTCTCTGATTTCAAGTTTTATTTCAAAAAGACCAATTTAGATCAACATGTGACGTTGTCAACAAAAAAAAAAAAGATCAACATTTGACTTTTGCAGTTTGAGTGGAAACTTTCTCCCTATACCTGGCAACTATCTGTCTCTGACAATGCAAGTAATTAAATATCAAAGAAGAAGAGGTCTTCAATATTTAATTACTACATTGTCAGAGTTGATCCCTTGCTCAGATGATGTTATTTTGTTTCTTCCCTCAATCATCTATGTTCATGGCGTCTTCTCCTTCGTCTTCCTCTCGCACATGTACATACGATGTTTTCCCGAGCTTCAGCGGGAAAGATGTCCGCAAATCATTCCTCAGTCACCTTCTCGAGAACCTTCATCGCAAATCTATCGATACATTCATCGACAACGACATCGACAGGAGCCGCCCGATCGGGCCTGAACTTTTATCGGCGATTAGAGGATCGACGATCTCAGTCGTTGTGTTCTCTGAGAACTACGCTTCTTCCACCTGGTGCTTGAATGAATTGCTAGAGATCCACAAGTGTCACAAGGAGTTCGATCAGATGGTGATACCGATTTTCTACCAAGTTGATACTTCTGATGTTAGAAAGCAAACCGGAGAGTTTGGCAAGATCTTTCAAGAGACCTGCAAGGGCAAATCAGAAGACGTGAAACAAGAGTGGATTCAAGCTCTTTCCCAGATAGCAAGTATAGCAGGACATGATTCTCAGAATTGGTATGTCGTTAGATTTTCGTTGCGTAGACTCCAAGTTTTTTTTAGGGTTTAGAGATGTTGACTATTTACAGATTTTTTTTTTTTTTAGGAGTAACGAAGCAATCATGATTGAAGATATCGCTAAGGATATTTTAGATAAACTTATCACACAATCGGATTGTTTTGGGGAGTTTGTTGGGATTGAAGCTCATATTGACGCAATGAGTTCGATCTTGTGCATGGAATCTAAAGAAGTAAGAATGGTTGGGATTGTGGGGGCTTCAGGGATTGGTAAGACTACAATAGCTAGAGCTTTGTACAATAAACTCTCTAGCCAGTTCCCCTTTCACGCTTTCATGGCTTTTGAGATAAGCAAGAGGGACAACTATGGCATGAAGATGAGTTGGGAGAAACAACTTCTGTCAAAAATTCTTGATCAAAAGGACCTGAATATAAGACATCCAGGTGCGGTGAAACAAAGGCTACAGCGCAAGAAAGTTCTTATCGTTCTTGATGATGTGGATGACATAGAGCTATTAAGGACTTTGGCGGGACAACCCAGATGGTTTGGACCTGGAAGCAGAATTATCGTGACTACTAAAGATAGGCAACTTCTCAAGTGTCACAAGATTGACAATGTTTACGAGGTGAAGTTCCCATCGAGAGAATTAGCTCTTCAAATGTTATGTCGATCTGCTTTTGGTCTCGACTCTCCACCTGATGGTTTCGCGGAGCTCGCAGTTGAGGTCGCAGAGCTTGCTGGTAATCTCCCTTTGGGTCTCAACATCATAGGTTCGTCTTTGGGAGGGATGGACAAGGAAGAGTGGATGGAGATGATGCCTAGGCTCCGATATAGTTTGGATGGGAAAATCGAGACGACGTTGAGAGTCAGCTACGATGCGTTACATGAAAAAGATCAAGAACTGTTCCTTTACATTGCGTGTTTACTCAATGGTCGTGACATCAACTACATCAGAGACGTGGTCGGAGATAGTGTGAACATTGGTTTGACAATGTTGGCTAATAAGTCCCTCATACGTATATCATCAGCGTTTAAAATTGTAGAGATGCACAGTTTGCTCCAAAATTTGGGTAAAATGATTAGTCGTGGAGAGTCTTCTTTTAGTCCTGGAAAACGCCGGTTCTTGGTGGGTGCTGAGGATATCTGTGATGTATTTACCAATAATACCGTAAGCTCTTACATACTCATTATTTTATTTTTTTTTTTATTTTTTTTTAATTACGAGGAGGTTCTGGGCCGAACCCCGTACATCTGTTCTGTAATATTGATTCCATCCCAAGCGCACTCGATCTTGTGACCTCTAAGGTTTGCTTAAGGTCCTTTGCCAATCGAGCTAAAGTCACTTGGTTACATACTCTTTTCATTCCTGACTCTATATATTCAATTCTTAAGATAATGGTAATTTTTTATTTTTTTTCAGGGCACAGAAACTGTACTAGGCATACGTTTTAACACATCAGAAATCAAGAAGCCGTTGCTTATAAAAAAAGAAACATTCCAAGGGATGCTTAATCTCCGATATCTAGAACTTTACGACTCCTCGTGGGGGAGTGGTGAAGGCATATTGTATTTACCTAATGGCCTCGCTTATTTGTCCTGGAAACTCAGAATACTGTATTGGCATAAATGCCCGTTGAGGTGTATGCCTTCTAACTTTGAGGCCGAGTATCTGGTTGAGCTAACGATGAGATATAGCAAGCTTGAGAGGCTTTGGGAAGGAACTCAGGTAAATTACTATGGAGTAAACACACAAAGTTAGAAGAGGTCACAAATGATTTGTTACTTATTGAATGCGTGCATAGTATTTATGTCTCTCATGTTTCGTTTTTTCAGCCGCTTAAAAGTCTCAAGAAGATGAATCTGTGCTATTCCAAGAAACTGAAAGAGATCCCCGATCTTTCTTATGCCATAAATCTCGAGGAAATGGATCTTTCCGGCTGCGAATCTTTGGTGACACTTCCTTCCTCGATTGGGAATCTCAGTAAACTTAGGGTGTTAGATATGGGAAGATGCACACATCTCGAGGCTCTTCCAACTGATGTCAACTTGGAATCTCTCGAACAACTCAATCTCCAAGAATGCTTCCGGTTGAGAAATTTTCCTCAGATTTCACGGAACATTTCAAAGCTTTATCTAGGTCGAAATACAATAGAAGAAGAAAGTTCTTTTTGGGTAGAGAATATGTCTAGGCTCACTGATCTCGTTTGGGACTCTTGTCCACTGAGATGTATGCCTGCTTACTTTCGTCCAGAATATCTAGTTTATCTGTCGATGAGAGATAGCAAGCTTGAGAAGTTATGGGAAGGAGCCCAGGTACTACTTATTCTGTAAAGTGTAAACTCATTGTTAATAGAGGATTCTTGTTCATAGGTGCCTCAATTTTCTCTTGTTTCTTTTCTTTTATTTCAGTCTCTTGGAAATCTCAAGGAGTTATCACTCTCAGGATCTGAAAACTTGTCTGAATTTCCGAATCTTTCAAAGGTTACCAATCTCGAGAAATTGTATCTTGATAATTGTTATCGTTTGGTGACGGTTCCTTCTTCAATTCAGAGTCTCGATAAGCTGACTGAGTTGAGCATGGAAAAATGTTTTAGGCTCCAGTCTCTTCCAACCAACGTGGACCTGAAATCTCTCAAGTTTCTCTCTCTCATTGGGTGCGAGGGGTTGAGATGTTTTCCTCGGATTTCAAGGAGCGTCGAGAGTCTCTATCTCGACCACACATCGGTCGGAGACGTTCCTTCATGGATCGATCGAGAATTTATCTGAGCTCACTACACTCACGATGAGAGGTTGCTGGAGGTTAAGTTACATCTCTCAAAACATTTTTAGATTGAAATGTCTAAAAGTGCTAAACTTATCTGACACTTCACTCAAAGATTTTTGTGACGCAAGTGTGCTGACAAGAATATCACGCACCATTACTCATCTGGTTTTCAAGAATCTCCGAGGTTCCTCTGACTTCTTCTCCAATCCAGAGGCTCGTCTTCAGTTCGAAAACTGCCGAAGTTTGTATGGAATTGCACAGACAGTCATCATAAAATCAGATTACGAGTACGCGGTCTTACCAGGTGGAAAAGTGCCCAAGTTGTTAACGCATCGAGCTCGTGGAAGTTCCTTATATATCCTGTTCCCTGAGAGCTATCTTTCTGAAGAGTTTTTAGCATTTAAGGCTTGCGTCGTGATTGAGCCTCCGAACGACTCAAGCTTCTGGTTTTCATGCGTTGGGGTATACTGCTATTTCAGAGGCAGCAGATATGCCGTGCACTGTTTACATTTTGACAGGGAACGACAAGAGAGTGAGATGGAACATCTGCTTATGTTCCACTTTCGGTTCCCTACAAAAGAAGTAATTGATTGTCCATCTGAATCGGACCAGGAGTACATAAAGTTTGAATTTTACTACCATATGTATGCTTCTCTCAAGAGATATAATCCTTTTGAAACTGGTACATATTCAGTCCAGAGGATCAAAGGATGCGGTGTTCAATTCTGCTCCAAATCCAGACGCTAGCTATTGCTCAGTGGCTATTTGAGTTTGATGGTGATCTTGAGGCTAACGTCTCTATCTACACACTAAAATTAAGAAGCAAAGTTGCAGGACTCTCGAGTGAACCGAAATTCAAAGATATGTCAGACTTGTGATGCCACTCTCCTTTGTACAGCTCTTAGGGACGTGAATAATGGAATGATACGTCGCGTTTCAAGATAAAGAAGCAAGTCACATCAATTGGAAATGGATCAAAGATATCTCTGTAAAGTAAATCTCACTAACTATATATTCTACTCAATTTCTCTTTGAATCAAACAGTGTTACATTGTATGTAAATAGCAGAGCTACGCGTGAGTGTAATGGGTTTAAGACCGTCTCAAACTTAAGGAACAATATAAAGAGATTTTTATTGTTATTAACACGTAAACCGTATGTAGCACATCATATTTAAACCCGTGGCCATTGAGGGCTCACTACCTACAATATACACAAAGAATCAAATTATATTCTATCTTTGACAACAACAACAACTAAAAGTAAAGTTTCCTTCTATCTTTTTCTCCTAAAATTTCAACGTTTTATCTATTTATAAAGAGACTGACCTCGAGAGTGCTAAAGACCAGTCTCATTCGGCTAGCCACAACCGATGGCTCCTCCGCTTGTCCCGTCACCGCCATCTGCTCCAACTGAAGAGTCTTCACCGGCAGCCTAATGGCATTTTCGTAAAAATCACACTCTTTACAAACATTTCATTTTCATCTTTATAATGAATCAGAACAACAAAAACTAAACTAAACAAAACCAGAACCATACTGAATTGTTATTGATCTTTACCATGCCATTCCCCTGATATAGTATGCATTGGCTATAACCGCGCAAAAGCCTCTCCATTTGCTAAGAATTTCATCGGAAACCGAAGGAGCCGATGACCACCTCACCACCGTTGGTTGCGGCGTGCACAAGATTGTGATGAATACAATGCTAAGCCACAATATGCATTCATCTACCTAACAAGACAAGAGCTAAGATCCGAATAAGACTTAGCGACGCATATCATTAACAAAGTTCGTTGTAAACTAACTAACTAACCTCGGAGAGCAAAATATTGGATTTAGTCTGTGTGCTTCCGTGATAACTCTCTGCTTGTTCGATCTCGAAACCCGATTCTTTCATAGCTACAAGTTCTTTTCTCAAATCCTCATCTGTGCAACCGAGAGAGTATGCATTCACGCCAGCGGAAATGAAGTCCTTAAAGACATACAAAACATAGAAGAAGATGAATCTATGATCGAGCAAGAATGAAGTAAAATTAGATGAAAGAAAGAAAGAAAAGCCATACTTTTAAGGTTTGGCCTTCACCGCGTTCAATCACAGTCCTGTAACGTCTTAAAATACTTATGGCTATGTTGCGTGATGAACGGTACTCATCATCCGGTGAAATCGAGTTGTTGCTTGAACGACAACACTTGATGAAATACAAAAAAGCTTAGAAGCTATATGCCTATATATATGGATGTAAAACTTGTAACCAAGAAACAGAGTTTAACAAAATCACTAACCATCCGTCTTCTTTGATGATGAATATGGTCTTTTGGAGAGAAAGATGAATGATTACACTTTACATTGCTGCAAGGACCTCTTGATCTTGAAGAGGCAAAACAACTACTAATCAAAGGACCAAAAGGCAAGGTTTTGTATTCGCGCAAAGCGGCACTGCAGCAAAAGGTAATTTGGAATTTGTTGATAGTTCCCCAAGGATGCGCAGCTAACATTTCTGAACCATATCAATGTAGGAATGTACTAATCTGCAAAAGAGATAAGCTTTTTTCAGTAAAATTGATGTTCTAGCTACAAATTCAGCTTTCAAGTTCAAATTCAATCACTAGATTCATCTCAGTTCACTATCAGAGATATCTATAAGTAGAAAAAAACAAAAAACGAATCATAAATGATTTGGAGTTTAACTAAAACTGAGACCATGGAATTTTCCTGAGCTAAGAAATAAAATCAAAAGCTCTGCTCTTTGGAAAGTATCAAGAATCTCCTAATCACTATCCAGAGAAGCTCAAGACCAGCTCACTACATAATTACGATCATTTAAACTCATCTGAGATTAAAAGGTGAGATATGATCATATGGGAAAGAAAAAGAAAAAAAAGAGACTTACCCTTTTGAGAAACCCCAGATTCAGGTACTGCAATTCATAAGCAATTTTTCGGTTTTGAGCCGGCAAAGAATTGGACGAAGCAGAAGCTATGTAAGAGGTGAATTTGAAGCCACTAATAATTTGAATGGCTCTAAAATACACAATTTTGTTTTGTTTTTTGCACTTCAAGAAAAAATGAGAGAAGCGAACAAGAATTGTGTGGGGATTCCAAAAACGGCGTCGCTGAAGCTACTGAAAATAGTCAAATTTTAATACAAACAAATCTTTTGGCTCTTTCAAAGCTTTTCATTTTTATGCAAAGGCATTCAGTGATTTTTTATCTTCAAAGAAATAGAATTTGATGCAAACTCTTAATTCTCGATCATACCCTTCGTCTCTTTATGTCCTGTAGTAGGCAGAGAAGGAGTTTTCTTAAGATTCTGTCTTTTCTTCTTTTTCCTCTGTTTTTAGCCTCCACGTGCTTCTTCTTGCAGCTTCACTACATTTGGACATCATTGATCTCCAAAGTTTCACCTTTGTTATGCCAAAAAGCTGTTTAGGTGAGGAGAAAAAGAGAAACAAAATGCCAAATTTAAAAGAGCTTATCTTTGAATAAATCGAAATAGTAACCAATTAAATACACTAGAACATTACTGAATTTGATGAAGAGAGAAGAGGATACCTTTAATCAGTTTCTATCTGACCAATGAACTCATAACCTTCACCGCCATCTCTCAGTTCTGATCCAAATCATTTTCATGCTTCTGTGAACACAAAAAGCTGTTTTTTAATTACGTTGAGGAGTCAACCCAACTTGACCCTCTTTCCTTCTTGATTCTTTTACTCTCCATCGTCATTCTCACTTTAGAAGCTTCGTCCCATAGTCCCATGTCCGCATACATGTTGTACAACAGTACATAAGGTGTTGAGCTCTCTGGTTCGAGTCTCGACATAGCCTCAGCTGCAACATGTGCGAGCCTTACATTGTTGTAAATCCTACAAGCATCCAATAACGCACCCCATACCGTCTTGTCTGGCTCGAAAGGCATACTCTTTATGACCTCCATGGCCTCCTCAAACAGCCCTTGTCGACAGATTACATCGACCAATGAAGAATAATGTTCCATCTGCGGCTCGATCTTGTACTCAGTAACCATGGACATAAACTGTCTTTTAGCCTCATCAACAAGTCCCGCGTGAGCACAAGCGTTCAGAACCGAGACGAAGGTTATGTGAGAAGGACGAATCCCGTTGCTTTTCATTGAACAGAACAGATTCAAGGCCTCTGTGGCATTACCATGAAAAGCATACCCTCCTATCATTGCATTCCATGTGATTACTTCTCTTTTGAGTTTCATTTCATCGAAGATCCTCCTCGACTCTGCTATATAGCCGCATCTTGAATACATAGTGATGAGGGCATTGTGGATTGGAACGTCCGGGATCACAGTCTTGAGGACGATCTGATGCATCTGCATTCCTAATCGCAGATTCACAAGCCCGGTCGATACGCTGAGAAGAGAAGTTAGAGTGTGAGGATCAGGCTTCTCTCCTTCAATGTTCATCCAGATAAAAACATCAACAGCTTCTTTGTAGTCCTTGTTTTTCTCGTAAGCCGCTATGATCGAGTTCCACGAGACCGTGTTCTTCTCAGGCGTTCTTTCAAAGTAGTGACGAGCGAGCTCTACATTGCCGACGCTAGCGAAACCCGAGACCATCATGTTCCACGAGTGTGTATCGCGGTCTGGCATTTCCGAGAACAGAGCAAAAGCCTCTTCCATATTAGATACGTGAACGTATCCATCGATCATAGTGTTCCAAGAAATCGTATCTCGGTCTTTCATCTGATCAAATAGCAACCGCGCAGAGACCACATCACCCACTTTCAAGTAGGTTTTGATCATGGAGTTCCAAGAAACGACATTTCTACGGAATCTCCCTCTAAACTCTCCTCCATGATCATCATCAGAGAGATCAGGAATCTGATCAAACAGGCGTCGAGCTGCTACAACTTGTCCTCTCTGTCCATATCCTACAATCAAAGTGTTATAAGCATACACCAAATCTTCCTTTCCTGAATCTACACTCCCATATTGAGCCAAAACCAATGCAGCTTCTTCAAGCTTCTCGTTTTTAATAAGACCAGAGACAAGTGCACACAGAGAAGACGAATCCTTCTCAGGCATTCTCCGAAACAACTCAACCGCACGATTCACTTCACCGTTCTGGCAGAACCCATTGATCATGGCGCTCCATGACACAGCATTTCTCTGAGGCATTCTCTCGAACAGCAACAGAGCTTCACTTATCCTCCGATTCTTCGCATATCCACTAATCATCGTGTTCCAAGTGAAAAAATCTCTTGAAGGCATTTCATCGAACAGCTTTCTCGCTTCCTCGAGAAATCTAACTCCACCGCAAGAAACGTAACCCGAAATCATCGCGTTCCAAGTCACAACATCTCTCTCAGTCATCTCGTCGAACAGCTTCCGTGCCTGCGTCATTTCTCTCCTCTTCACGTACCCGCTTATCATCGTATTCCATGTCACGGTGTTCCTCGACTCCAGTTTCTCGAAGATTACTCTAGCTTCGCCGATGTAACCCGATCTTATCATCTGATTTAACTCTTTGTTCGTCGCCCGAATACCCAAGCTTGACGGAAACGACGAAGAAGAGAAAGAATTTGCCCATAAAAATTGAAGACACGATGGTCGATACGCCGCATTTCTGAAGATCAACGAGACACCGCGTGATCGACTCATCGTCGTCGACGGCGAAAAACACTCACTAGTTGCGCGGCGATCAAAACTTGCTTTGAAATGGAGTCGGGTCAATTTGGTCAAGACGGAAATATTTCGGTTTACCATATTTGAACCGGGGATAATTTGGTTTAATTCGGACATTCCCGGTTTAGAATTGAGTCAAATACAATTAAATAGAGGTGATTTTCAAATTACATCTAAATACAAGGAGTAACGTAATAAATACCAAAACGTATTTAAAACGAATACATATCGGAGATCAAACAGTCAAACACACTGATCTCCTCACGACTTCAATTTTTTTTCACTTACTTTGATTGACGGAAAAGTTTCCGATCACTTTAAGAAATCCATTGAATCGCATTCTCTTCTCCGATCAACCGTCAACGATGCAGCAACTGTTGTTCGCGGTCGTATTGTTGGAGGTCGTTGTGATAATCGCGTTTTCTTTCAAAACGCCGTTTAGGAAGCTTCTGATCATGGTGCTAGATCGATCCAAACGCGGACGTGGACCAATGGTGGTCAAGACCGTGGCGATGACTGTCTGTGTGGTTTTGGTGTCAAGCGTGTACAGTATGATGAAGATCCATAAGCGTCGTTGGGTCGATGCCGGTTCGATGAATCCAACAGACGATGTTATTTTGGGCAAGCATCTACTTGAATCGACTCTTATGGCCTTATGGGTAAGCAAACCGGAGATATCTTGGTTTAATTTGGTTTACCATGTTGATTCTCTCTGCTCAGCTAAAATTTGAGATTAGGTTGATGCTAATTTGGTGTTTTACCTGTTGCATTTGAGTTGGATCAATTGAAATTGGGTTTTGGGTTTTGGGTTTTGGAATTGAAATTTTGAAACTTTGTCTTTTGCTCTGTTTTTTTTTTTTTGCTTGCAGGAGGTGTTCTGTTTCTTGGACTAGTGATAGATAGGTTGCATCATTACATAAGAGAGTTACGGATAAGAAGGAAGAGCATGGAAGCTATGAAGAAGCAAGCAATGGGTTTCGAAAGTAGGAGGATGACATCAAGGCTCTGTTGGAGAAGCAAAAGGAGTTAGAATCTGAAGTTGAGACAATCTCTAAAGAAGTTGGGACTGAGAAAACCATTGCAGCTGCTCTGCAGAAACAATCTGAAGGTTTTCTTGTTGAGTTTAACCGGTTGATGGAGGACAATCAGAATCTACGGGATCTGAAACTATCAGGCTCTAGCAGCATCAAGAAGAAGACTTGAAGCTATTATATCATAACATTTTGAAATTTCTTTAAAAGAGTGTACCTTTTTTGAATCGATTCGGTTTGGTTTTGTTTAACACGTTTTTATCTCTGCAAATTGTACAATACAATGTGCATTGGTTCTTATTATTATCGACTTCTTCAAAAGTGTTGGCCTAGAGATCTGAAAATGTTAAGAAAGCAAGTCCAGATAGCTTTTGCTCAATCTCCCATCAGACAACATTTGAGTGACCTCGAAGATGTCTTCGATATCACCTCGAAGATGTCTTCAAGAAAGCAAGTCCAGATAGCTTTTGTTCAATCTCCCATCGTGTAACATATGAGTGACCAAGGCAAAGGTTGAAGCATCTCCAGCAAACCCGCAGCTCCTCATTTCGTTGATCAGCTCAGCTGATGCGGCTTTGTCACCATCTCTAAGGCGTGCTCTAATCAGAGTATTATATGTACCGCTATCTGGAAGAGGCCCATCTTCTTTCATTTTCCTGAACAAGGCACATGCTTCTTCCTTTAAACCTTTCCTACAGAATCCTGAGATCATTGTATTGTAGGTGACAACATCAGGCTTCACTCCTTTGAGGCCGAGACTATTGAATAACTTCCACGCAACTTCCACCTTACCAGCTTTGCACATCCCTTCAATGATAATATTATAAGTGCATATATCAAGTTCCATTTCACTCTTTTGCATATCCTGGAATATGACCAATGCATTCTCTAGCTTCCCGTTTTTACAAAGCCCATCTAACAAAATGCTGTATGTCCAAATATCAGGAGGTACACCGCAAGAAACCATCTGTTTGAAAACTTGTTGGGCACTCTCACAATCTCCAGCTTGGAAAAACCCTTGGATTAGAGTGTTGTAAGTGATGGTGTCTCCAACCAATCCTCTTTGATGCATCTCACGAAAGAGTTCCATGCCATCTTCTACTCTCTTAGACTTGCAAAATCCATTAATGAGAGTATTATATGTCACAACATCTGGGAGACAATCCTTGCTAACCATCAAATCAAACATCTGCTTGGCCTCCTCTATGCGATCTTGCATACAAAACCCATTGATCAGTGAACTGTATGTGACAATATTAGGATTTATAGACCTTTTGATCATCTCCTCGTACAATTTTTCGGCTTCCAAAAGTTTTCCCTCTTTCACAAACCCATCGATCAATGCACTGAAAGTAACAACATTGGGGTTGATGTTCTTCTCAATCATATCACTAAGTAGTCCAGCAGCATCTTCCCATCTTCCGTAATTACAAAGGCAGCTAATAAGGGAGCTGTAGGTAACAACATCCGGTCTAATTCCTTTGCTCTCCATTTCAATGAATAGGTTGAGTGCATCATCCGGATGCCTGTATTTGCAGAGACCATCAATGACTGCACTGTAGATCACAACGTCAGCCTTTATTTTCTCTGCTTCCATCTTCTTGAGCAAAGTTAAAGCCAAGTCAGTCTCGCCTCTCTTACATACTTGATAAAAGATCTTTGCAGTGTAGTAAACAATTCGATCCAGAGGACCAGCGTTGCACAATGAACTTATGAGACAAGAAATAGAGCTAAGACAATTATATGGTTTGGTTGTGATATTGTAATAGTAACAAATGTAAACAACGATTAAAATTCAATAAAGATAAAGCACTAGACCGAGGTAATTCGCAGGAGCTCATGAAAGGTAACCAAACGACTATTCAGGAAAATGATTGCAAACAGGTTTCGAACTCAAACATGAAAGTACGTTAATCCACTGTCGCGGTATTAACGACTTTGCTAAACAACCTAGATGTCTAAACTATCGTTTGAATCTAGCAGTTGAAAGCAAGCAATAGAATCAGGTTCGATATGTTCACGATCCGCCTTAGCATCAACTCTCGCAGGCTAAGGACGGATCGCTCACCAATGATTTATCTAGCACCCTATAACACTTTTGATGAATAGGAAGCCTAGGATCTAAAACTGAGCGATCAAATCAATCTTAGCATTAAGATTATCAAAGGCGAAAACAAAGAGACTCTTTTCATCAGGGATCCCGAGATACGACGATCTTAGCTGATGGTCGAAGTTGCCACAATCCGAAGATTGGGATTCTCGTTGAGGTATGTATCCGAAGACGCACTCTAAATGATCCTTGATTTAAAGACAAAGTATCCTATCTGCATTCAGTTATCTAAGTCATGAAACTCCTTTGAAAAACCTAGATCTAGCAAGGCGACTACTCAGACATGATCAAGCAAGCAACGACAAAAGATGAAACAGTTTTCATTGAAATAACGAATAGTAAACAAGAGGGTTCAGAAATCTTCTCCAAACTGTCACAAAGGATTCAGAGATCTTCTCCCTCAGATCAACAACGAAAAACTCCCAAAAAGCGTCTAAGAAAAAAAACGTGTCCAAAACAAAAACGAAAAATAGGTCTAAGTAGTGAAAGTCGAAGCGATCGACTGGGCCATCAGGCGAAGTACTCGAGTGGGCCTTCGGGTGATCAGGCCCATCGAGTGGTGTGAGATGGCGGACCGTCGGGTGAGGCCGGCGAGTGGCCCATCGTGTCAATCCGTCGGGCGAAGCCGTCGGGTGAGGGGGTCGGGTCACGACGTCGGGTGGAGGCGTCGGGTCGGCCCGTCGGGTAGAGACATCGGGTCGGCCCCGTCGGGTGGAGACGTCGGTCGACCCCGTCGGGTGGAGACGTTGGTCGACCCCGTCGGGTGGAGACGTCGGTCGCGGCCGGCGGGTGGAGTCTTCGGGTGAGGCCGGCGGGTGGAAGCTTCGGGCGAGGCCGGCGGGTGGAAGCTTCGGGCGAGGCCGGCGGGTGGAAGCTTCGGGCGAGGCCGGCGGGTGGAAGCTTCGGGCGTGGCCGGCGGGTACACCGGTCAAATTGACTTCGTAAAGCCGACATTTCGCTCCTTTTTGCATGGTTTCAGCTCCCGTTGCTTCCTGTCACCGAGACTCACCTTCGAATGATTTAGACCTGATAAAGACTCGATAAAAGTTAAAAAGACTCGATAAAACACGTAAAAACGATTGTTAGATTACGCCAAAACGCAAGACATCAACTCCCCCGGACTTAGCCTTTTGCTTGCCCTCAAGCAAACATAGGTTCTAAGACACAGAGAAGAAGTTTGAAAACGCGGGAACTCACAAATCATCAGCAACCATACCCAGAAAGGAAAATCATTAGACCTCAAGAACAACGCTTGACCAGCGCATAATCACTTTCCTACCCTCAAGGTCTCGCAATCCTGATCCCTTCGTGAATCTCCATCCTGCAGAAACTCTAGCTACACATTGGTCAACTCTCTACATTCATTAAAGGTTGGCGTGAACTTCTTATTCAAGGCACTATCTATAAGGAACGAATTTGGTAAGGGTAGGCCATTTCATATGAAAGTGACTAAGTGTTTAAGTGTTTAGGGAGTTACCATTATTTCTGGAGAGTGGCGCAGGATGTCGCACAAAATGGCAAGAGAAAACGGACATGTTGATGTCCACAACCTCT
This sequence comes from Erythrophleum ivorense, assembly GCA_026724425.1. NCBI lineage: Eukaryota > Viridiplantae > Streptophyta > Magnoliopsida > Fabales > Fabaceae > Erythrophleum > Erythrophleum ivorense. The sequence goes on along the minus strand of JAIUCV010000259.1, from coordinate 276,159 downwards.
AATCACTCTCCTCATTTCTTGAATACCAAACTCCAAACTCCACTTCTTCTTCCTCGGGGTTTGTCTCGTGCTATGGGATATACGTTTTTGAGATTTTGAAACCCTTTTCTACATCCTTCGAACGATTTTTTTTTTTTTTTTTTTTTTTTTTTTTTTTTTTTTTTTTTTTTTTTTTCGGATGTAGGGGCTCTATACGTACGTATATCCCATAAAGCGCAACGAATGAGACATAGATGATATACCCTAAATGACTGGACGGCATGAATTTTCTTGATGTCCTGCTCGGAGCGGGTGATCCGTCCAATTTTCTGCTCTACTCACGATCAATTCTTCAGCAAGAGTGAGTTAGAGGTTGCGTCTGTCCTATTCTCTCCGACCGTTTTGCACACATCTGCACATAAGAGAGAGAAAAACATAGGTCGAGAAATGGTTAGGCTATTCAGGATCAGCAAGAGTGGTAAAAGGGGAAAAGAAGTCCTGAATATGTGTGGTGAAACTCGTTCCCCTATCTAATGCCCAAAACAAGAAGTATTTTAAAATTCAGTTTAAACCGGATTAGATAGAGTTAACCAAATGTTTCACCAAAAGTTCCTGCAAAATGAAAAGTTCCTGGGGGAAGTCCGACCAAAAGGGCATTTCAGTTTTTTGCACCTAACAAACCCTGCAAAATTGGTCACTAGATCGAAAGTATTCAAGAGCATAAATGGTTGAAGATCATCACATGATTCGGTCATTATTCCCAACAAGTTTTTGACTCAAGAAAGCATAGACTCAAAGAAAACATCAAAATGACTCAAGATTAAACAGAAAACAAAAGAAAGAAACAAAACTAATAAAAATACATTAGTAGACAAGGACCCTCCCCTGGACTTACATCACACCGTCCCCGGTGTGAAAATAAATCAAAGGCAGAGTTAACAGACTCAAGGAAATAAAATAAAAGAGAAGAGAAGGAATGATATGTTACAGTGGTGGTGGTGGCGAGAGTTGGAGCGGTGCTCAGCGGCGGCCACGAATGATGGCGTCTATCTCCGCGTCCATACTCTCTTGAGTGTATTGGTCGGTCTGAGCGCCTGGATAAGGCGTCGAGGGACCCGCTGGTTCCGCCCGTCTGGATGTAGTAGCACTTCGCCTCAGAGATGGAGCTCCATCTCTATCCCGTCTCTTCCCTAGTCGGGACTCGTATGAAGAGTGACGCGGTTGGTCTGGAGGTGGCTGGCGAGGAGGAGACTGGAGAACCTCAGTGATATCTTGTTCGGATTCGTCCTCGGAGTCTTCGGGCGGCGGAGGAGCGTGGACGGGTGCCGTGCTTCTACGGACCGCGGCTGAAGATGAGCAGCTAATCATGTTAGTCAACACCTTTACTTGATCGCTTAGTTTCTTTATCTTCCTTCGTAATTTGCCGGCGAGAGTGTTTGATGCTTTATCTTGGCATTTCTGCCAGTGCTGGAGTGTGTTGATTCGCTCGTGCGCGGCTCGAACTGCAACGCTTTGAGTCTTCGGCACGACGGTTTCTTCGAAGTGGAAATGGTTAAAGTCAAACATCGTCTCGCCAACTTCCTCCGGCGTCTGGAAGCCGCGGTTCTGGTACGCTAAAGGGGTCAAGGGGTCAAGAGGAGCGGTTGGCTGTGCATGTGCGGGCTGTCGGCCGATAAGCGATGATGGTGGCGGGTTGAAGTCGGCGTTAGCTCCACCTCGGAGTGAAGTATAGCTCGGGTTAGGGAGCAGAATGCGAGCACTGCCGAGCTGTCGGTGGGTGAAGTTGTATATCAGGTTGTTCGCTTCACCGGCCGCCCTTTTCTTCAAAAAATGGCATTGCCTCAGGTATTGGATGTCTATTTCCTCTGGCATGGCAACGACCTCTTTCATATCAGGAATGAACCCGACGGCGGTCAAAAGAGGCGTTACGAGCCCGCCCATGCGTAGCTCACACTGTGTTCTAGCATGCTCATTCTTCAGTGCCCAGCCTTGGAAGGAGATAAGATGCTCGATCAACGCTCTTGTGATCCCTCCGTTCGTTTGACTTCCCTGCAGACTCTTCCCATTGCTCAAACGAGGTAGAATCCCGGTAAGTGCTACATCTAGCATGGTCATCTCAGTTAGATGGATGTTTCCCGTCGATTGCCTTGGGTTGACCACGTTTGCCAGTGCTTTGTGGACATAGCGAATCGATGGGTTTCTGATCTGAGCAGATTTGCATCCCGAAGTAAAGGTTCCCGAAGCTATAGTCTCCCATAAAGAGTTGATCTCGCGTCTATCTACGATGAGGCCGTCTTGGTTGCTAGGGGGAAGGAAATGCACTCTGTCAATCTCCTGGAAAGATAGCATGCGTCTCGCGCCTCCGGTCCAGAAGGTAATGTAGCCGTCGCTCCCGTCTTTGGTGAACTGTCCAGGACTGCAGAGATGAAGCTCAAGGGTGGCGAGGAAAAGACAAGTCGCTGTCTTGTAGGACTCATGCCTTCGGAACATGAAAATCGTAAGCCCCAGCGGCTGTAGCATGGCGTCTACATCTTCAGTTATGCCAAGCTTGTCCATTGTAGAACGATCTGGGTATCTCGTCCCCCCCAGTTGCATGTCCAGGAGAATTCTAAGCCGCCTGACCTCCAGCTCAGTTAGACCGTCGACGGCTGGCTCGGTCCTCATCACTCTCGGTGACTCAACCTCTTCCTCTTCCATCTCGTCGTCCTTCTCGGAATCATTGTCAGACTCCGAACTGGTGGACTCAGCACGCTGCTTTCCTCTCAATATCTCTGCTCTCCTTCTTGAGGATCCTTCGACTTGACTAGTGTTCCTGAAATTCATAGAAGGGATAGCAAGATTAGAATGGCTCGCCTCGACCAAAACCGTCACTTGACAGCTTCAAGGATAACGCGATTAAGTCAAACGGTTAGTAAATTGGTCTAGAAGGCAGAGGCATATTTTCAGGAAATCAGCTTAATGTCATTGTCAATTGTAAAATCAGCTGCTCAAAATCACAAAGCACGCAATTGCACAGAGAATCAGCTAACAGACACAAGAAGATGAATAGCAATCAAGAACAGAGCCTAGAAATCAACAAATCCCTAGAAATCAACAAATCAACACAGCAAAGGAAAGCTGGTCGATTGCTCGACGGGCCGGAATGAAGCCACTCGACGGATGGAGAGCTCGCTCGCTCGACGGCGCTCTGGCGGGTGGTGGCCGCTCGACGGAAGATGTAGCCGTCGGTCGACGGCGCTCCGGCGGGTGGTGGCCGCTCGACGGAAGATGTAGCCGTCGGTCGACGGCGCTCCGGCGGGGCCACTCGGTCTGCAGGGTGAAGGAACCGAAACCTGCACAACACAGAACAAGAACAGAGGAAGAGAGAGATACGTCTACCTCCTCATAGTTTATGCAATTGAAGATGAGTGAAGAGGATGATCTTTTTCAGTGATGAAGAGATAGAATGGGGTGGGAAGGAGTGAGGAAGGGAAGTGTTATTTTTGTGGGTGAGGAGGATAAGGTTTGTGATGTGGGGTGAGTGTGTGGTTTGTGAGTGTGAGATGTGTGTGTGCGTTAAGGGTACTTACCTGGTGGGCCCGCGAGCGATCCAGCTTATCCTGTTTTTTTTTTTTTTTTTTTTTTTTTTTTTCAAAAAGTAAATCAAAACCGAAAATTAGTAAAACAAATCAAAATTGAAACGGTTATGTACACTTACCGGTGGGTTGCCTCCCACCAAGCGCTTGGTTAAAGTCACTAGCTTGACTTGGGCGCCTATTAGGCTGGAGATGGATCACCGAGAGGAACGGATTCACTCTCCGTGATGTCAGAATCAGCAAGATACGGCTTTAAGCGTTGGCCATTTACAACAAAATGTCCACCTGACTTGTCCCATAGCTCAACAGCTCCATACGGTCGGACTTCTTTAATTGTAAATGGCCCAGACCAACGAGATCTCAACTTTCCAGGAAAAAGCTTCAACCGAGAGTTAAAGAGTAACACTTTATCATCAACCTTGAAATCCCGAGGAATAATTTTCTTGTCATGATAAGCCTTCGTCTTCTCCTTGTAGATCTTGGAGTTCTCATACGCATTGTGACGAATCTCATCCAACTCTAGCATTTGCATCTTTCTCCTCTCAGCTGCAGGCTTCATGTCGTAGTTCATCTGCTTCACTGCCCATGCAGCCTTGTATTCTAATTCGACTGGAAGGTGACATGCCTTACCATACACCAAATGAAATGGAGTCGTTCCCAAAGGCGTCTTGTATGCTGTCCGATAGGCCCATAGTGCATCGTCTAACTTCGCTGACCAATCCTTCCTTGTAGTGCTTACGGTTTTCTGCAGAATGCTCTTGATCTCTCTGTTGGACACCTCCACTTGACCACTCGTCTGGGGATGATAAGGAGTAGCAACCTTGTGTTTGACACCGTTCTTCTTCAACAGAGTTTCAAAGGTTCTGTTGATGAAGTGGGATCCTCCATCACTGATGACTACTCTCGGAACGCCAAATCGAGGAAAGATCACCGACTTGAACATCTTTAGTACTACCTTTGCATCATTTGTAGGACTGGCCAAAGCCTCTACCCACTTAGATACATAGTCAACAGCGACCAAAATGTATTGGTTCTTAAAGGAAGATGGGAATGGTCCCATGAAATCTATGCCCCAAACGTCAAAAACTTCTACTTCCAGAATGAAATTCTGTGGCATCTCGTTTCTCTTACTGATGTTCCCCTGTCTCTGGCATGAATCACACCTAGACACGAACCTCTGTGCATCCCGAAACATGGTAGGCCACCAGTAGCCAGCCTGCAGAACCTTGGAGACAGTCTTGAACGTAGCGAAATGCCCAGCATAAGAAGAGCTATGGCAATGGAACAAGATCCCTGGTATCTCCTCATCAGCTACACATCTCCTGAAAACTCCATCTGAGCATTGCTTGTATAGATACGGTTCATCCCAAAAATAGTACCTGATGTCCCTCATGAATTTCTTCTTCTTGTTCCCCACGAATCCTGTCGGTTCTTGCTCAGCAGCAAGGTAGTTCGCTATCTCTCCAAACCAAGGAAAACTTCGACGGTTGACATCGTCGATGCTGCCAACAAAGTCGCAACTAACTACGTGATCAGGTGCTCCGCCAAAGTCAATCACATCGACTGCGTATACTTGCTCTTCACGTAGGCTGTCATCGAGAGGAACGTCTTTGTCAACCTTCAGCCTGGACAGATGATCTGCTACGCCATTATCGATCCCTTTCTTATCTTTAATCTCCAGGTCGAACTCTTGAAGTAGAAGAATCCACCTCAACAGTCTCGGCTTTGCATCCTTCTTTGTTAATAGGTACTTCAGCGCAGCATGGTCTGTATGGACAATCACCTTCGAACCAACAAGGTAGGACCGAAACTTCTCAAATGCAAAGACTACTGCAAGCAGCTCTTTCTCAGTTGTAGCATACTTGCACTGAGCTTCATCCAGTGTACGGCTGGCGTAGTAGATCACATGCAGCTTCTTCTCTTTCCTCTGTCCTAGAACTGCCCCCACGGCATAGTCACTGGCATCTGTCATCACTTCGAAGGGGAGATTCCAGTCTGGAGGCTGAACAATTGGAGCACTCACGAGAGCTCCCTTGATCGTGTGAAAGGCTTCTAGGCATGCACTGTCGAAGTCAAACTTCACCTCTTTACACAACAGCTGAGTCAAAGGCCTGGTGATCTTAGAAAAGTCTTTTATGAACCGTCTGTAGAATCCAGCATGTCCCAGAAAACTTCGGATCTCCTTGACCGTTTTAGGCGGCTGCAGACTCATCATAACTTCGATCTTCGCTCTGTCAACCTCAATTCCCTTCTCTGAAATTTTGTGGCCCAGAACAATTCCGTCTCTCACCATGAAATGGCACTTCTCCTAGTTTAGCACGAGATGTCTGTCCTCACACCGCTGCAACACCCTGCACAGATTAGACAAACAAACAGAGAAAGAGCTTCCATAGACTGAGAAGTCGTCCATGAAAACCTCCATTATGTCCTCAATAAGGTCAGTAAAAATTGACATCATGCACCGCTGGAAGGTCGCCGGTGCATTGCACAGGCCAAACGGCATTCTGCGATAAGCAAAAGTGCCATATGGACAAGTGAATGTCGTCTTCTCCTGGTCATCAGGGTGGATCGGGATCTGAAAGAAACCTGAATAACCATCTAAGAAACAGTAGTAAGGATGGTTAGCCAATCTCTCAAGCATTTGATCAATAAATGGAAGAGGAAAATGATCTTTGCGAGTTGCAGCATTCAGTTTGCGGTAATCAATGCACATGCGATGCCCAGTGATAGTCCTAGTAGGTATCAGTTCATTTTTATCATTTTTAACAACAGTAATACCTCCCTTCTTAGGAACTACATGGACTGGACTAACCCAAGTACTATCAGATATGGCATAAATGACACCAGCTTCAAGTAGTTTCATTATCTCTTTCTTGACAACATCTTTTAGATTCGGGTTTAACCTCCTCTGATGTTCTACAGAAGTCATCGACTCATCTTCTAGATGTATCCTATGCATGCATAGATCAGGCGAAATCCCAGGAATGTCATCTAGTGAATACCCTATAGCTTTTCTATACTTCCTAAGCTCACAGAGAAGCAAAGCAGTTTCAACATTGTTCAGATCAGAGTTCACTATCACAGGATATGTCGAATTAGGTCCTAGAAATGCATACCTGAGCCCCGCTGGAAGTGTTTTTAGTTCGAGCTTGGGAGCTTTCAACTCACTCCAGGGGCTGTTGATGGTGGTTTCGAGGACGGGTGCCTTGTCGGTTTTCTGCTTCGGCGAATCCTCTTCGTCATCTAAACTCATGTAGGCAACCAATCTCTCCATCCTCTTCGTCGCGTCCATCATTTTTGCCAAACCGTTGGCTTCTTCATTCAGATAGCTGAACTCTCCTTCAGCTCTAGTCAATGCCACCTCCAGAGGGTCGTCAAGAAGCAGTTCTTCTCTCACTTCTTCTACCAAATGCGGGCCATCTTCTATGACAAACGTCTGCCCGTCTAACATTGGTCTCTTGAGGAGTCTGTTCATCTCGAACCTCATGACCATGTCTCCCAGCTGGAGATCAATGATACCTCCTCTTACGTCAATAATTGCACCAGCTGTGCATAAGAAAGAACGCCCAAGGATGAGAGGGTCCTTCGGCTCTTCATCAGTCTCGAGGACTACAAAGTCTGCTGGAATGAGCGTATCGCCTATCTGCACATGTAGATCCTCGAGTATACCAACCGGGAACTTCGTCGACCTATCAGCAAAAACCAAGGAGATCTTTGTAGGCTTGAACTTCGTGAATCCCAGTCGCTTCGCCACAGAGTATGGCATCAGGTTCACACTCGAACCAAGGTCGCAAAGAGAGCATGCGAATATCATCTTGCCAATCTTCACTGACAAAACAAATCTGCCCGGATCGCTTCTCTTCTTCACCACCTTGTTCTGTAGCACAGCACTACACTCCTCAGACACCAGCATCACATTTTCCTCCTCAGCTACTTTCCCAGAAATCAGCTCCTTCATGTACCTCTTCAGCGCAGGAATCATCTGTACAGCATCAGATAGAGGCAACTTCACAGTCAAATCCCTCAACATCTCTTTACACTTCGCTTCCTCCAGACTTTTCCTCGACTTCTTCGGTGGAACTGGATAAGGCACCTTCGGCTTGTAGATCCGTGTAGGTACAGCCTCTGCAGCTACAGGTGTAGGCTCGTCAGACACAGGGACGGGTTCCTGAGAAGATGAACCTTTGTCTTCAGCTCGATCCACTCTACTCGGATCAGCTCGATCGTCTTCGCTCGCGTGTCCTTCTGTTTCAAAGACCAGGTCCTCGTCAACTTTCTCCTTCCCTGTTCTCTTTGCAGGAACTGGTGTAGGTGTCAGCTTCTTCCCACTTCGCGTCTCGACCACGGCAACATACTCATTCCTGGGATTTGTCTCTCCTTTCCCAGGAAGTGTTCCATGAGGCCTCTTAACAGCTTCGGCCATCTGAGCAACTTGTACATCAAGCTTCTTGACATGAGTCCACACGGCTTCATGCTTTCCGTTCAGATCATTGTACATCGTGTCAATCTTCTGGTTGATCTCTTCAGAAGATTTCTGCTGGTTCATCAACATCTGCTGCATCATACTCTTCAGCTCGTCGTTCGAATTGTTTGATGAACCTGAAGCTTGCTGCTGGCTACTGAACTGCACCTTCTGCTGACCAAATGTCTTCTGGTTCGGAACAAAGGTCTTCTCCTGAAAGGTGTTAGAGTAACTCTTCTGCTGGTTTTGGCTCGACCGTGGCGGGTAGACTTGATCTTGCGGATTCTCGACGTTCGTGCTCCGATAGGACAAGTTCGGATGCTGCCGGTAGTTCTGGTTGAAGCTACGGTTTTGGACAAAGGCTTGCCCGTTCACGTAGTTAACCTCCATCTGATCATCTTCTTCTTCGCCTACTCCAAACTCTTGAGAGACAGGTGTATCATCGCTCTCATCAACGAAGTGGACAGACTTCTGCGACGCCTTCAGCAGCAGATTCACCTTGGCAGTCAGCTCATCAATCTTCTGCGCTTCTACACCGCTTCCCTTGGCGGACACACTACTCACAGTTCGGTCATATTCGGCGCTCTTGTTGCTCGAGCTTGCAGCCAGGTTCTCGATAAGCTCGAATGCTCCTTCCTTGGACTTCGTCATGAAATCACCATTGCTGGCTGAGTTCAAAATGTTTCTGTAGTCCCAGTTGACTCCATCATAGAAGATTCCCAGTATCTGCTCATCAGTGAAGCCGTGATGAGGACAATCTCTCCGGTACTCCTTGTACCTCTCCCATGCTTCGCAGAAAGCTTCTCCGTCATACTGGTGGAATGATGCAATCTTGGTACGGAGAGAAGCTGTTTTAGACTTCGTATAGAAGTAGTCCAGGAACGCTGATCTGCATTGTTCCCACGAAGTCAAAGACCCTGGTGGTAATGACTTCAGCCAGCGAGAAGCTTTATTGGCGAGTGAGAATGGGAACAGCTTGCACTTCAGGAAATCGGCTGGTACCCCATTCGAGCTAGTCGTGCTGCATATCTCTTCAAAATTCTCGATGTGGTCCATCGGATTCTCAGCAGGTAGGCCATTGAAGAGGTGCGCCTTGACTAGTGAGATCATGTTGGGGTCTATCTTGTAGTCTTGCCTCTGAATTGGAGGAGGAACAATCGCAGACCGGTTTTGGTAGAAGGTATGCGGATTATCTCTCTCTCCAATAGAAGCTTGAGGATGCGGTTCTCTATCTTGCTGAGCCTTCCGCATTTGCTCGATCTGCTGCTGGAGCTGCTGCATCTGAGCAGCCATCTGAGCAGTCAGGTCTGCATTGCCTTGACCAGCCATCTGAGCGGGTCTGGTCTGTCTGTTTTCTCGTTCTCTTCTCGCGAGTTCTGCGTTAGACAGGATAACAAGATCTTCGGTGCGGTTGCTCCTTGTAGATCTAGTGGTCATGCACCTGAAACACACACGAGAGACAAGAGAAAGAACAAGTTAGTAAAATTCTTAGACTAAATTTCCAATCAAAATTCAATGGCAACGAGTTGGTCCCCGTCGCAACGGCGCCAGTTTGATAAAAGATCTTTGCAGTGTAGTAAACAATTCGATCCAGAGGACCAGCGTTGCACAATGAACTTATGAGACAAGAAATAGAGCTAAGACAATTATATGGTTTGGTTGTGATATTGTAACAGTAACAAATGTAAACAACGATTAAAATTCAATAAAGATAAAGCACTAGACCGAGGTAATTCGCAGGAGCTCATGAAAGGTAACCAAACGACTATTCAGGAAAATGATTGCAAACAGGTTTCGAACTCAAACATGAAAGTACGTTAATCCACTGTCGCGGTATTAACGACTTTGCTAAACAACCTAGATGTCTAAACTATCGTTTGAATCTAGCAGTTGAAAGCAAGCAATAGAATCAGGTTCGATATGTTCACGATCCGCCTTAGCATCAACTCTCGCAGGCTAAGGACGGATCGCTCACCAATGATTTATCTAGCACCCTATAACACTTTTGATGAATAGGAAGCCTAGGATCTAAAACTGAGCGATCAAATCAATCTTAGCATTAAGATTATCAAAGGCGAAAACAAAGAGACTCTTTTCATCAGGGATCCCGAGATACGACGATCTTAGCTGATGGTCGAAGTTGCCACAATCCGAAGATTGGGATTCTCGTTGAGGTATGTATCCGAAGACGCACTCTAAATGATCCTTGATTTAAAGACAAAGTATCCTATCTGCATTCAGTTATCTAAGTCATGAAACTCCTTTGAAAAACCTAGATCTAGCAAGGCGACTACTCAGACATGATCAAGCAAGCAACGACAAAAGATGAAACAGTTTTCATTGAAATAACGAATAGTAAACAAGAGGGTTCAGAAATCTTCTCCAAACTGTCACAAAGGATTCAGAGATCTTCTCCCTCAGATCAACAACGAAAAACTCCCAAAAAGCGTCTAAGAAAAAAAACGTGTCCAAAACAAAAACGAAAAATAGGTCTAAGTAGTGAAAGTCGAAGCGATCGACTGGGCCATCAGGCGAAGTACTCGAGTGGGCCTTCGGGTGATCAGGCCCATCGAGTGGTGTGAGATGGCGGACCGTCGGGTGAGGCCGGCGAGTGGCCCATCGTGTCAATCCGTCGGGCGAAGCCGTCGGGTGAGGGGGTCGGGTCACGACGTCGGGTGGAGGCGTCGGGTCGGCCCGTCGGGTGGAGACATCGGGTCGGCCCCGTCGGGTGGAGACGTCGGTCGACCCCGTCGGGTGGAGACGTCGGTCGACCCCGTCGGGTGGAGACGTCGGTCGCGGCCGGCGGGTGGAGTCTTCGGGTGAGGCCGGCGGGTGGAAGCTTCGGGCGAGGCCGGCGGGTGGAAGCTTCGGGCGAGGCCGGCGGGTGGAAGCTTCGGGCGAGGCCGGCGGGTGGAAGCTTCGGGCGTGGCCGGCGGGTACACCGGTCAAATTGACTTCGTAAAGCCGACATTTCGCTCCTTTTTGCATGGTTTCAGCTCCCGTTGCTTCCTGTCACCGAGACTCACCTTCGAATGATTTAGACCTGATAAAGACTCGATAAAAGTTAAAAAGACTCGATAAAACACGTAAAAACGATTGTTAGATTACGCCAAAACGCAAGACATCAATACTCCATTTACTAACACACCATAAGTAAGCACATCTGGTTGACAACCTTTCGCAACCATTCTTTCAACTAAAGCCACGGCTTCAGAGGCTTTGTTGTGGAGAAAAAATCCATGGATCAGAGTGTTGAATGTCACAGTGTCAGGTTTATATCCCATTTCAACCATTTGATCAAGCAGAGAGACCGCATCTGAGATCCTATTCCCGTGACAGAACCCATTGAGAAGCGAGTTAAACGTGACAATGCTGGGCTCACAGCCAAGTTTCATCATCTTCCCAAGAAGAGCTAAAGCAAGGGAGAGTCGAGAGGTACGGCAGAAACAGTTTATCAAAATACTGTATGAATACAGATTATGTGAAATTCCCAGCTTTTGCATCTGCTCGCCCAGAGAGATGACAACATCATACTTCTTCATCTTCGCAATAGCACTCAACAATTTACAGAAATCAACAATGGAAGGCAAAGGACCAGACTTTACCATTTCACTGAACAAACCAATTGCATCATCTAACTTAACATCCTGTAGAAACCCACCTCTAATCTTCTCTCTGTAATCATAACTCGCACCAGAGAAATCTCGTTTCCAGAAGCAAAAGGAGAACAAGGGAGAAGTAGTTCCAGGAATCTTACCTTGGTTCACCAGAATACTCCGATGAGAAAATCTCTTGGCCGTAATTGCAATCGCGAATCTCATCTTCTCGATTTGGGATTCAGGTCACTGGGGTTTCTTCTCAGTCTCTCGTCTTTCTCGTTTTGTAAAACTCAGTAAAACCACATGAACAATCTAGAGATGAGAGAGAGACTCACACTCACGGAGTGACGAAGAGAGAGAGGAGTGGTTCCTGAAACCGGTTTAGTAGTTCTTTATTCAGTTTACCGGTTTACGTTAAATTTTAGTGGGGGTTATTGGATTGATGATTTAAGAGGATTTGTTTTTTTTTCCAAATCACCTCTTATTGGATCTAGTATTTATAAAAATCACTAACAATCCAAGGTTATTGAACTAATCATTTGTACAAATTCCTTAAAATCTCCTCTTATTGGAAAATTAGGATTTCACTAATAAAAACTGTTTTGAGGGATTTGTGAGAGATTTTCTAGTTAAAAACAAAAGAATCCAAATACCACCTTATGAGGTGAGATTTTCCAAATCCTCTTAAAACTTCATAGATTTGGATTTATCCAAATAACTCCAAATCATTGATACAATAAGCCCCCCTTAGTCTTCACTTCTTCACTAACCACATTTGATTTGATTAGTAAACTCCGAGGCGACGAATTATGTTGATTATTAACCGACGGATTTCGTTGGATTATTCCTTTTTTATATTTGACGGTCAAGATTTCATCTTATCATTTTCAGTTTGGTTTTTTTTTTTTTTTTTTTTTTTTTTTTGGTTTTTGTACTTCGTCCCAGAAAAAAAAAAGAACAAAACTTGGAATTGTAAAGGAATGATCAATTTCTTATGCAGAATAATCAGTCTTTAGCTAAGTAGAATGATCAATATTCTTATGCAGCTTAGTTTTTATCTCTATCGTTTGGGTTTTACAAAGTTTGCATTAGAAGAGAACAACGATTTTGGCTTGTCTTTTGGACCAGTAGCAGACCAGAGGACAGGATCACGTCTAAGTAATCTATTACCGTTTGCTGCTGTCAGTAACATGACACCAAGGAAGATCAAAACTGAGATAGATGAGAAGATAAACATCAATCCAGAAGCAACCTGGTCTTTCACTTCTTGCGCATATAGAACAGAGTCTAAAGCAAGAAATGTGAGTGGAAATGAGTAAGCCCACCATGCGACATTGAATCTTTTAATCGACTTCTTCAAAAGTGTTGGTCTACAGATCTGAAAAAAAACAATGTAATATATTGTTGTAAAATAGATGAAATAAAATGTTTTGTTTCTTGGTGTAATATATTGTTGTAAGTAACTTACCAGGGAAGTGAAGATGAAGAGCGAAAGGAAGAACAACATCTTCGCTAAAGAATCAAATGTTCCAGAAATAGAAGTCCAAGCTAGACTTGCAGTGGCTGGTGCAGCAAAGAACAAGAAGAAGACAGGCCTGAGCGTGGTCGGGAAATTGTTTCCACCTGGTAAGCGTTGATAAAGTGTGACGAAGATAACCAAATAGTGAACCATCCCGAGTGAGAACAAGCAAAGAGCACACTCTCTCCAACCCATTTCTGCTGCTCCTCGTGCAGCCACTAGGTTTGCGATTACTGATATTTGGCTTGCCGGGTTTGCCATTATCGACAAAAACCTTTTCTCTGTTGTGAACCACTGACCGTAGAGCTTTGTGTCGAGTGTCAAGACCGGAACAGCAAACAGCCAGAACAGTGTCTGATACAAAACGCTGTCTGGTTCCATCGTAGGAGCTGACTGAAGCAAGAGAAGGCAAGAAATGGATGGAGCGTAGAGATAATTCACTCCAATGTAGTGCAAGAACTCTTCCTTCACCATGTCAAAGAAGAAAATGCATTTGATGGCATAGAGAAAACAGAGCGACACTTGTGTTGCGAGTGCTAGATACCACAGAAGATAAAACGCTAAAGATGGGAGATTGCTATGCAAATGGACCATTATCTTCCATAGCAGAGCTTGGCTACAGAGAGAAAGGCTTATCCTGAAATAGCCTGCGTGGAGACTACTCAAAACAGACATCAGGACAATGGGTTCGGCGTCGGCTAGGTTAGTAATTCTCTGTTTTCTGTTCGATGTTGGACTGTCAATTCTGATATGAATCATGTCTTGACTAGGAATTTCCAAAATCTCCATCTTGAATAGCTTGGTCGGCTCTACGCTGTCTTAAACCTTAAGAAAGAGGTCATTTATACAGAGGAATTAGGCAGAGACATTGAAGCTAATTAGTGCAATTTATTTAGTACAAAACAAAAGTGTTGGACAAAGATGATGATACTTGAAAGGTAACGTGATCTCACAAGCAACCTATTTGGGAGTTCAATAACTTTGTATAGTACATCTCAAGAAACCTTGTTTTAGCTTCATGAATAATAAAAGCCATTCCAATTAGACATGTTGGAAAACAATTTGTTTTTCAACTCTTAATTCATCAACTTAAACTTGGAACCTACTAACTACAAAGACAAGAGGGAATTATCCATCTTCTTGGAAAAAAAAATTAAGAGAAGATATTGCTATAAGATACTACATTTGTTTCATACTCCCGTCGTTTAAGTTTTAGATTTTAAATAGTAAATACATAGGAGTATATAGTTGTAGACAAAATTCTAGTTTTAACCTTGTTAACGTATCAATAAAGGTTAAATGATGTATAGTGTATTAATAAAGGGCATCTTAGAAAATTTATATGTTTTTCTAATTTATATGAAAAAACAAAATAAACGACAGTTAAACTGAAAAGGAATGAGTAATAAATATAGTTGAAAGTTATTATTTATTTCATAAGTGTATTAATAAAGGTTATATTATTATCTTATTAGTATTTTTTAATAAGTATGTGTGAAAAAAATCTACAACAACATTTATAGTGAAAAAGAAGTACATATATTGCAACCTTCATAAACTTTTTAAGCTCATGTCTTTGTAGCGTTATAATTGAATAGGGTATATCAAAATATTGTTATTATTGGAATTCGTACCGATTGAGAACTATTCGTAAGTAATTTCTTTTTTTTTTTTCTCAAAAGTTATGTAAATATGAATTTAAAGTAGTTTATAGAGTTTGAGAATATACCTGAATATTTTGCAGCAGAAAGATGAACCGGACAATTTTAAGATTGTTATGCAGTTTAAGTGTTGTGTTTTTACCTTTTACCCGTCTCTCTACACGTACACAAACTAGATCGCCGAGACTTCTTCTCAAATCCGGTGAACGGATTGTTTTCACGGGTTATAGCGTTTGATCCGCGTTTTGTCTCACACTCTCACGTTGACTTTTGTACCTCTCAACAATGATAATAATGTTGCCGTACGTGAAGATTCCTTATATAAAAAATCCATGTGAATCGGATCCTAGCAGCCCTTGTTGATTATGTCACGAAGAAGACCCACTTGTATATAATAACAAATTTACAATTTTGTATTATACTGTATACTAAAAAGATTAAAACTCAAAGACACTAGTTGTTAAACAACCAGTTTTTTAAAAAAAAATAATTATCAATGCGGAAATTCTCGAAATAAATTTATGATTAATAAATCAAATAATCATTCCAGTTCAACAAATAAAACCAATAACAAAAATAAATTCTAGCAACCTAAACACTAGGTTTGCCATTATTAAAATAAAGACTAATAACCTAAAACTCTTGGTTTGCTAGCCACAACAAGTAATACAAAACCCAAAGCCTAACATCCTCTCTCGGTCTCATTCCGCGGTGGAACATTTGTTACACTCTACAATCTACATTACTCCAAGGACCTCTTGATGGATCAAGAGACAGACCAACTACTGATTAAAGGACCAAAAGACACGGTTTTGTGTCCGTGCAAAGCGGCACTGCAGCAGAAAGCAATTTGGAATTTGTTGATAGTTCCCGAAGAATGCGCAACTAACATTTCTGAACCATATCAATGAAGGAATGCACTAATCTGCAAAAGAGAGAAGCTTTTCTTTAAAGAACACAACTAATTTAAGTAATAAGATTCTATAATTAGAAAAAACTCAAATGATTTGGAGATTAGCTAAAATTGAGACCATGGAATTTGTTTGAGCTAAGAAATGAAACCAAAAGCTCTGATCTTTCGAAAGTATCAACAATCTCCTAAGCACTATCCAGAGAAGCTCAAGACCACCTCACTGCATATTTACGATCACTTAAACTCATCTGAGATGAAAAGCGGAGAGATGATCATATGAAACAAAAAAGGCTTACCCTTTTGAGAAACCTCAGGTTCAGATACAGCAATTCATAAGAGAATTTTTAAGAGCCGCCAAGAATGGATTAAGCAGAAGCTATGAAAGATGTGAATTTGAAGCCACCAATAATTTGAATGGCTGTAAAATACACACATCTTTTTTTTGGCACTTGAAGAAAAACTGAGAGAAACTAACAAGAATTGTGTGGTGGGGCTTCCAAAAACGGCGTCGCTGAAGCCACTGAAAAATGTCAACTTTTTAAATACTTTTGGCTCTTTCAAAGCTTTTAATTTTTATTTCGAAACCAAAAATTTGATGCAAAAGCATTTCCCAAATTTTTATCCACAAAGAAATAGAATTTGATGCAAACTCTTAAATTCTCATCATACCCTTCGTCTTCTCTAAGTCATGTAGTAGGCAGAGAAGGAGTCTTCTTAAGATTTTGTCTTTTTCTTCTTTTTCATCTGTTTTTAGCCTCCACGTGCTTCTTCTTGCAGCTTCACTCCAAGGTTTCACCTTTGTTATGCCAAAAAGCTGTTTAGGTGAGGCAAAAAGAGAAACAAAATGCCAAATTTAAAAGAGCATACTTTTGAAGAAATTGACAATGTAACCAATTCAATAGACTTAAACACTAGTGAAATTGATGAAGATAAGAGAGAAGAACCATCAAGGATACCTTTAACCAGTTTCTATCTGACCAATGGGATCATAACCTTCACCGCGATCTCTCAATTCTGATCCAAATCATCTTCATGCCTATGTGAAAACAAAAAGTGTATTTTTATTACGTTGAGGAGTCAACCCAACTTGATCCTGTTTCCTTCTTGATTCTTTTACTCTCCATCGTCATTCTCACTTTAGAAGCTTCGTCCCATAGTCCCATGTCCGCATACATGTTGTACAACAGTACATAAGGTGTTGAGCTCTCTGGTTCGAGTCTCGACATTGCTTCAGCTGCAACATGTGCGAGCCTCACATTGTTGTAAATCCTACAAGCATCCAATAACGCACCCCATACCGTCTTGTCTGGCTCAAAAGGCATACTCTTTATAACCTCCATGGCCTCCTCAAACAGCCCTTGTCTACAGATTACATCGACCAATGAAGAATAATGTTCCATCTGCGGCTCGATCTTGTACTCAGTAACCACTGACATAAACTGTGATTTAGCCTCATCAACAAGTCCCGCGTGAGCACAAGCGTTCAGAACCGAGACGAACGTTATGTGAGAAGGACGTATCCCGTTGCTTTTCATTGAACAGAACAGATTTAAGGACTCTGTGGCATTACCATGAAAAGCATACCCTCCTATCATTGCATTCCATGTGATTACTTCTCTTTTGAGTTTCATTTCATCGAAAATCCTCCTCGACTCTGTTATATAGCCACATCTCGAATACATAGTGATAAGAGCATTGTGGATTGGAACGTCCGGGATCACTGTTTTGAGGACGATCTGATGCATCTGCATTCCTAACCGCAGATTCACAAGCCCGGTCGATACGCTGAGAAGAGAAGTTAGAGTATGAGGGTCAGGCTTCTCTCCTTCAATGTTCATCCAGATAAACACATCAACAGCTTCTCTGTAGTCCTTGTTCTTCTCGTAAGCCGCTATGATCGAGTTCCACGAGACCGTGTTCTTCTCAGGCGTTCTTTCAAAGTAGTGACGAGCGAGCTCTACATTGCCAACGCTAGCGAAACCCGAGACCATCATGTTCCACGAGTGTGTATCGCGGTTTGGCATTTCCGAAAACAGAGCAAAGGCCTCTTCCATTTTAGATACGTGTACGTATCCATCGATCATAGTGTTCCAAGAAATCCGTATCTCGGTCTTTCATCTGATCGAATAGCAACCGCGCAGAGACCACATCACCCACTTTCAAGTAAGCTTTGATCATGGAGTTCCAAGAAACGACATTTCTACGAAATCTCCCTTTAAACTCTCCTCCATTATCATCATCGGAGAGATCAGGAATCTGATCAAACAGACGTCGAGCTGCTACAACTTGTCCTCTCTGTCCATATCCTACAATCAAAGTGTTATAAGCATACACCAAATCTTCCTTTCCTGAATCTACACGCCCATATTGAGCCAAAACCAACGCAGCTTCTTCAAGCTTCTCGTTTTTAATAAGACCAGAGACTAGTGCACACAAAGAAGACGAATCCTTCTCAGGCATTCTCCGAAACAGCTCGACCGCGCGATCCACTTCACCGTTCTGGAAAAACCCATTGATCATGGCGCTCCATGACACAGCATTTCTCTGAGGCATTCTCTCGAATAGCAACAGAGCTTCACTTATCCTCCGATTCTTCGCATATCCACTAATCATCGTGTTCCAAGTGAAAAAATCTCTTGAAGGCATTTCATCGAACAGCTTCCTCGCTTCCTCCAGAAATCTAACTCCACCACAAGAAACGTAACCCGAAATCATCGCGTTCCAAGTCACAACATCTCTCTCAGTCATTTCGTCGAACAGCTTCCGTGCCTGGGTCATTTCTCTCCTCTTTACGTACCCGCTTATCATCGTATTCCATGTCACGGTGTTCCTCGACTCCAGTTTCTCGAAAATTACTCTAGCTTCGCCGATGTAACCCGATCTTATCATCTGATTTAACTCTTTGTTCGTCGCGCGAACACCCAAGCTTGACGGAAACGACGAAGAAGAGAAAGAGTTTGCCCATAAACATTGAAGACACGATGGTCGATACGACGCATTTCTGAAAATCAACAAGACACCGCGTGATCTGCTCATCGTCATCGACGGCGAAGAACACTAGTTGCAGCGATTTTGAAATGGAGTTGGGTAAATTTGGTCAAGACGATGTAACGGAAATTCTTCGGTTTACCAAATTTGAACCGGAGATAATTTGGCTTATTTCGGACATTCCCGGTTTGGAATTGAGTCAAATAGGTAAATAGAGGTAATTTATTCAAATTCCATCAAAATACAAGTACTAAAGTAATAAATACTAAAACCTATTTAAAAAGATAACAAATCGGAGATCACAAATTCACAACAGTCAAACACATTGATCTCCTCACGACTTCACTTTTTTCTCTTCTTTGATTGACGGGAAAAGTTTCCGATCACTTTACCATTATCATCCGGTGAATCGCATTCTCTTCGCCGATCAATTGGAAATCGTCAACCTCAAAGATGCAGCAACTGTTGTTCGCGGTCGTATTGTTGGAGGTCGTTGTGATAATCGCGTTTTCTTTCAAAACGCCGTTTAGGAAGCTTCTGATCGTGGGACTAGATCGATCAAAGCGCGGACGTGGACCAATGGTGGTCAAGACCGTGGCGATGACTGTTTCCGTGGTTTTGGTTTCAAGCGTGTACAGTATGATGAAGATCCACAAGCGTCGTTGGGTCGATGCCGGTTCGATGAATCCAACAGACGATGTTATTATGGGCAAGCATCTACTTGAATCGACTCTTATGGGTAAGCAAACCGGAGATAACTTGGTTTAATTTGGTTTACCATGTTGATTCTCTCTGCTCAGCTAAAATTTGAGATTAGGTTGATGCTAATTTGGTGTTTTACCTGTTGCATTTGACTTGGATCAATTGAAACTGGGTTTTGGGTTTCGAATTGAAAGTTTGAAACTTTGTCTTTTGCTCTGTTTTTTTTCTTTTTGCAGGAGGTGTTCTGTTTCTTGGACTAATGATAGACAGGTTGCATCATTACATGAGAGAGTTACGGATAAGAAGGAAGAGCATGGAAGCTATGAAGAAGCAAGCAATGGGACTCGAGAGTGTAAAGAGTGGAGTTTCAGATGAAATCAAGAAGATGGAGGATGAAATCAAGGCTCTATTGGAGAAGCAAAAGGAGTTAGAATCTGAGGTTGAGACAATCTCTAAAGAAGTTGGGACTGAGAAAACCATTGCAGTTGCTCTGCAGAAACAATCTGAAGGTTTTCTTGTTGAGTTTAACCGGTTGATGGAGGAAAATCAGAATCTACGGGATCTGAAACTATCAGGCTCTAGCAGCATCAAGAAGAAGACTTGAAGCTATTATATCATTAACATTTTGAAATTTCTATTACGAGTTTACCTTTTTTGAATTGATTCGGTTTGGTTTTGTTTGACACGTTACCTCTGCAAATTGTATAATAAAATGTGCATTGCTTCTTATTTATCATCGGCTTCTTCAAAAGTGTTGGCCTACAGATCTGAAAATGTCAAAGCACAAAGCAAGGTAAAGAAAACTCACAATATACAAATAGCTGATTCACCTCGAAGAGGTCTTTAAGAAAGCAAGTCCAGATAGCTTTTGTTCAATCTCCCATCATGTAACATATTAGTGACCAAGGCAAAGGTTGAAGCATCTCCGGCAAACCCGCAGCTTTTCATTTCGTTGATGAGTTCTGCTGACGCGGCTTTGTCACCATCTCTGAGATATGCCCGGATTAGCATATTATACGTAGCGTCATTTGGGAGAGGCCCATCTTCTTTCATTTTCCTGAACAACACACTCGCTTCCTCCTTTAAACCTTTCCTACAGAATCCTGAGATCATTGTAGTGACTGTTACAACATTGGGCTTCACTCCTCTGAGGTCGAGGCTACAAAATAACTTCCACGCATCTTCAACCTTCCCAGCCTTGCACATCCCTTCAATGATAATACTGTATGTGAAGATATCGAGTTCCATTTCACTCTTTTGCAAATCCTCGAATATGACCAATGCATTATCTGGCTTCCCGTTTTTACAGAGTCCATCTAACAAAATGCTGTATGTCCAAATATCATGAGGTACATCGCAAGAAACCATCTGTTTGAAAACTTGCTGGGCATTATCACAATCTCCAGCTTGGAAAAACCCTTCTCTCGAAAGAGTTTCATTCCATCTTCTACCTTCTTACGCTTGCAAAATCCATTTATCAGAGTATTATATGTCATTACGTTTGGGAGACAACCATTGCTAACCATCAAATCAAACATCTGCTTGGCCTCATCTAGGCGACTCTGCATGCAAAACCCATTGATCAGTGAACCGTATGTGACAATATCAGGAGCTATAGACCTATTAATCATCTCCTCGTACAATTTTTCAGCTTCCAAAAGTTTTCCCTCTTTCACAAACCCATCGATCATTAGGTTTATAACCCATTTCAACCATTTGATCAACCAGAGATACAGCCTCAGAAATCCTATTCCCATGACAGAAACCATTAAGAAGAGAGTTAAACGTGACAATGCTGGGAGTTGCTAAAGCGAGAGGGAGTTGAGAGGTGCGGCAAAAACAGTTTATCAAAATATTGTAAGTATACAGATCATTTGCGATTCTCAAATTCTGCATCTGCTCTCCCAGAGATATCACGACATCATACTTCTTCATCTTCGCAATCGCAGTCAACAACTTATTGAAATCGATAATGGAAGGCAAAGGACGAGACTCTACCATTTCTCTGAACAAACCGATAGCATCGTCTAACTTAATATCCTGTAGAAACCCACCTCTAATCTTCTCTCTGTAATCATAACTCGCACCAGAAAAAGCTCGAATCCAGCAACAGAAACCGTAAATATTACCTTTCATAATGAGTCTCCGATGAACAAATCTCCGTGGCGTCGACGAAATCACCATCGTTCTCCACATTTTCTCGATTTGGAATCAGCTGATTTTGGAATCCTTCACAATTTCTTACCTCGATAAGCCCTAAATGAGGAACCTTTCTGAAGTCGAGAGAAGAGAGAGTCACGAGGAGGAGAGAGTGACTATGCTTAACCCGGTTTAGTCGAAAGATCGAATTTTTTTTCACAGATCGATTGGTTTGAAGAAGAAGAATGATGGATTTCACTTTTTTCAGCGCCGTTGGATTTCACTTTGAGTATTTGACGGTCAAGATTTCATCTTATCATTTTCAGTTTCAATAACCGACCAGTTTGGTTTTTGTAATTTTTTTTTTTTTGTAATTCGTTCCGAACAAAATAAAAAACTTGGAATTGTAAAGGATTCTTCAGAAATTATCCGTCTCTAGATGGATATTCCAACGAGTATTTTTCTGTTTTTCAAGTTGTCGAAATTGCGTTTAATTGTATAAATTTTGTTACAAAGTCGCAGTTTTAATTGATTTTTGCTGGTCTTTTTTACAAGTAACAGAACCAATGAGAACAGGATCACGTCTGAGAAGTCTGTTGCTGTTTGCTGCAGTCAGCAACATGACACCGAGGAAGATCAAAACTGAAGTGACCTGGTCTTTGACCTCTTGAGCATATTCAACCGAGTCTAAAGCCCACCATGCGACATTGAATCTATTCATTGACCTCTTAAATAGAGTTCGCCTACAAACCTGAAAACGTTAAACAAAAACAAGATAAATGTTAGGAATCGGCAAAAACACCTGACCCCGAAACCCTCTAAACAATCTGAAGGGTTTCTTATTGTTTTAAAAGTGAGGTGATTTGAAACGGGAGAGAATCCAGAACAAAGACTGCAGATTTTGTATAAAACGTTGTACATTTGGTTCTTATTATCCACTTCTTCAAAAGTATTAAACAAAAACAAGGTAAAAAAAGCTGATTCACCTCGAAGATGTCTTTAAGAAAGCAAGTCCAGATAGCTTTTGTTCAATCTCCCATCATGTAACATATGAGTGACCAAGGCAAAGGTCGAAGCATCTCCGGAAAACCCGCAGCTCCTCATTTCGTTGATGAGTTCTGCTGATGCGGCTTTGTCACCATCTCTAAGGCGTGCCCTAATCAGCGTATTATAAACACCACTATTTGGGAGAGGCCCATCTTCTTTCATTTTCCTGAACAAGGCACATGCTTCTTCCTTTAAACCTTTCCTACAGAATCCTGAGATCATTGTATTGTAGGTGACAACATCAGGCTTCACTCCTTTGAGGCCGAGACTATTGAATAACTTCCACGCAACTTCCACCTTACAAGCTTTGCACAACCCTTCAATGATAATATTATAAGTGCATATATCAAGTTCCATTTCACTCTTTTGCATATCCTGGAATATGACCAATGCTTTCTCTAGCTCCCCGTTTTTACAAAGCCCATCTAACAAAATGCTGTATGTCCAAATATCAGGAGGTACATCGCAAGAAACCATTTGTTTGAAAACTTGTTGGGCACTCTCACAATCTCCAGCTTGGAAAAACCCTTGGATAAGAGTGTTGTAAGTGACTGTGTTGCCAGCCAAACCTCTTTGAGACATCTCACGAAAGAGACTCATCCCATCCTCTACCCTTTTAGACTTGCAAAATCCATTTATGAGAGTACTGTATGCCACTACGTTTGGGAGACAATCATTGCTAACCATCAAATCAAACATCTGTTTGGCCTCATCTAGACGACTCTGCATGCAAAACCCATTGATCAGTGAACTGTATGTGACAATATTAGGATCTATCGACCTTTTGATCATCTCCTCGTACAATTTTTCGGCTTCCAAAAGTTTCCCCTCTTTCACAAACCCATCGATCAATGCATTGAACGTAACAACATCGGGGTTGATTTTCTTCTCAATCATGTCACTAAGTAGTCCAGCAGCATCTTCCCATCTTCCGTAATTACAAAGGCAGCTTATAAGGGAGCTGTAGGTAACAACATTTGGTCTAATTCCTTTGTTCTTCATCTCGTTGAAAAAGTCGAGTGCATCATCCGGATGTCTGTATTTGCAGAGACCATCAATGACTGTGTTGTAGATCACAACATTTGGCTCTAATTTCTCTGCTTCCATCTTCTTGAGCAAAGTTAAAGCCAAGTCAGTCTCGCCTATCTTACATACTCCATTCACTAAAGCACCATAAGTAACCACATTTGGTTGACAGCCTTTCCTCACCATTCTCTCAACTAATGTCACCACCTCTGAGGCTTTGTTGTGGAGAAAAAGTCCATGGATCAGAGTTGTAAATGTCACAATGTTAGGTTTATATCCCATTTCAACCATTTGGTCAACCAGAGAGACCGCATCTGCGATCCTATTCCCGTGGCAGAATCCATTGAGCAGCGAAGAGAGCGTGACAATGCTGGGCTCATAGCCAAGTTTCATCATCTTCCCAAGAAGAGCTAAAGCAAGAGAGAGTTGAGAGGAGCGGCAGAAACAGTTTATAAAAATATTGTAACTATACAGATCATGTGAAATTCCCAACTTTTGCATCTGCTCGCCTAGAGAGATGACAACATCATACTTCTTCATCTTCGCAATAGCACTCAACAATTTACTGAAATCGATAATGGAAGGGAGTGGACGAGACTCTACCATTTCACTGAACAAACCAATTGCATCATCTAACTTAATATCCTGTAGAAACCCACCTCTAATCTTCTCTCTGTAATCATAACTCGCACCAGAAAAAGCTCGAATCCAGCAACAGAAACCGTAAATATTACCTTTCACAATGAGTCTCCGATGAACAAATCTCCGTGGCGTCGACGAAATCACCATCGTTCTCCACATTTTCTCGATTTGGAATCAGCTGATTTTGGAATCCTTCACAATTTCTTACCTCGATAAGCCCTAAACGAGGAACCTTTGTGAGATGGAGAGAGAAGAGAGAAGAGAGGAGTCACGAGGAGGAGAGAGTGACTCTGCTCAACCCGGTTTAGTCGAAAGATATAATTTTTTTTTTTCACAGATTGGTTTGAAGAAGATGGATTTAACTTAACGAAAAAAAAAATGGATTTTACTTTTTCCTTTGTGTATTTGATGGTCAATATTTCATCTTTTCATTTTCAGTTTCAATAACCGACCGGTCTGGTTTTTGTAATTGGTCAAAAAAAAAAACAGAGAGAGTTTTGGACTAATGAGAGATAGATTGCAGAGAGAGTTTTGGACTAATGTCTTTTGCTCTGTTTTGTTTTTGCAGGAGGTGTCCTGTTTCTTGGACTAGTGATAGACAGATTGCATAATTACATGAGAGAGTTACGGATAAGAAGGAAGAGCATGTAAGCTATGAAGAAGCAAGCAGTGGGATTCGAAAGTGTAAAGAGTGGAGTTTCAGATGAAATCAAGAAGATGGAGGATGAAATCAAGGCTCTATTGGAGAAGCAAAACGAGTTAGAATCTGAGGTTGAGACAATCTCTAAAGAAGTTGGGACTGAGAAATCCATTGCGGTTGCTCTGCAGAAGCAATCTGAAGGGTTTTCTTGTTGAGTTTAACCGGTTAACTGAGGAAAACCAGAAACTACGAGCTCTGAAACTATCAGGCTCTAGCAGCATCAAGAAGAAGACTTGAAGCTATTATATCATAACATTTTGAAATTTCTTTAAAAGAGTTTACCTTTTTTGAATTGATTCGGTATGGTTTTGTTTAACACATTTTATCTCTGCAAATTGTATAATACAATGTGCATTGGTTCTTATTATCATCGACTTCTTCAAAAGTGTTGGCCTACAGATCTGAAAATGTTAAGCAGAAACTAAGGATATACAAAAAGCTGATTCACCTCGAAGATGTCTTTAAGAAAGCAAGTCCAGATAGCTTTTGTCCAACCTCCCATCATGTAACATATGAGTGACCAAGGCAAAGGTTGAAGCATCTCCGGAAAACCCGCAGCTCCTCATTTCGTTGATGAGTTCTGCTGATGCGGCTTTGTCACCATCTCTAAGGCGTGCCCTAATCAGCGTATTATAAACACCACTATTTGGGAGAGGCCCATCTTCTTTCATTTTCCTGAACAAGGCACATGCTTCTTCCTTTAAACATTTCCTACAGAATCCTGAGATCATTGTATTGTAGGTGACAACATCAGGCTTCACTCCTTTGAGGCCGAGACTATTAAATAACTTCCACGCATCTTCCACCTTACAAGCTTTGCACAACCCTTCAATGATAATATTATAAGTGCATATATCAGGTTCCATTTCACTCTTTTGCATATCCTGGAATATGACCATTGCTTTCTCTAGCTCCCCGTTTTTACAAAGCCCATCTAACAAAATGCTGTATGTCCAAATATCAGGAGGTACACCGCAAGAAACCATCTGTATGAAAACCTGTTGGGCACCCTCACAATCTCCAGCTTGGAAAAACCCTTGGAAAGCTCTTCGATGCATCTCACGAAAGAGTTCCATGCCATCCTCAACCCTCTTAGACTTACAAAATCCATTAATGAGAATACTATATGTCACTACGTTTGGGAGACAATCCTTGCTAACCATCAAATCAAACATCTGTTTGGCCTCATCTAGACGACTCTGCATGCAAAACCCATTGATCAGTGAACTGTATGTGACAATATTAGGATCTATCGACCTTTTGATCATCTCCTCGTACAATTTTTCGGCTTCCAAAAGTTTCCCCTCTTTCACAAACCCATCAATCAATGCACTGAAAGTAACAACATCGGGGTTGATTTTCTTCTCAATCATATCACTAAGTAGTCCAGCAGCATCTTCCCATCTTCCGTAATTACAAAGGCAGCTTATAAGGGAGCTGTACGTAAAAACATCCGGTCTATGGATTAGAGTGTTGAATGTCACAGTGTCAGGTTTATATCCCATTTCAACCATTTGATCAAGCAGAGAGACCGCATCTGAGATCCTATTCCTGTGACAGAACCCATTGAGAAGCGAGTTAAACGTGACAATGCTGGGCTCATAGCTAAGTTTCATCATCTTCCCAAGAACAGCTAAATCATGAGAGAGCTGAGAGGAGCGGCAAATATTGTAAGTATAGAGACCATGTGCAATTCCCAACTTTTGCATCTGCTCGCCCATAGAGATCACAACACCATACTTCTTCATCTTGGCGATAGCACTCAACAGTTTACTGAAATCGATAATGGAAGGCAAAGGGCGAGACTTTACCATTTCACTGAACAAACCAATTGCATCATCTAACTTAATATCCTGTAGAAACCCACCTCTAATCTTCTCTCTGTAATCATAACTCCCACCAGAGAAAGCTCGAGTCCAGCAACATAAACCGTAAAGATTACCTTTCTCAAGGAGACTCCGATGAACAACTCTCTTTGGCGTAGACGAAATCACAATCGATCTCCACATTTTCTCGATTCGGAGTGACTCTGCTTAACCCGGTTTAGTCGAAAGATTCTTTTTTTTTTTTTTCAAAGATTGGTTTGAAGAAGATGGATTTCACTTTTTTCAGCGCCGTTGGATTATTCCACTTTAAGTATTTGACGGTTAGGATTTCATCTTATCATTTTCAGTTTCAATAACCGACCAGTTTAGTTCTTGTATTTTTTTTTTTTTTTTTTGGTTTTTGTAATTCATTCCAAACAAAAAAAAAACTTAGAATTGTAAGGGTTCTTCAGAAATTATCTTGATGGACGAATTTTGAATTTTTACTTTCTAAAATTTTGAATAGTTACGATCATGTACAGAATCAGTTGCGTTTTTATGATTCCAACAAGTATTTTTCTGTTTTTGAAGTTGTCGAAATTGCGTTATGTATAAATTTTGTTACAAAGTCGCAGTTTTAATTGATTTTTGCTGGTCTTTTTTACCAGTAACAGAACCAATGAGAACAGGATCACGTCTGAGAAGTCTGTTGCTGTTAGCTGCAGTCAGTAACATGACACCAAGGAAGATCAAAACTGAGAGTGATGATAAAACAAGCATCAATCCAGAAGTGACCTGGTCTTTGACCTCTTGAGCATATTCAACTGAGTCTAAAGCAAGAAAGGTAAGTGGGAACGAGTAAGCCCACCATGCGACATTGAATCTTTTCATTGACTTCTTGAAAAGAGTTGGCCTACAGACCTGAAAATATTTAACAAAAACAAGGTAAATAAATGTTAGGCCTAGGCAAAAAACCCTGACCCAAAAACTTGAACTGGAATCGACCCGAAAACCCGGTTCGGATCGGGTTTGGTTATGAACATATTACTACATTAGATAAAATACTCTCATACCCTATGTTCTAAAAATCCCCGATTTTTCCGATTAATCGTTCGATTAATCGCTCCAAGGGGGTAACCGTAGCGATTCCGATTTTGCCCGATTAATTATAATAATCGCCAATTAATTCTGTAAATCGTACGTCAAATTTATACTGAAATCTGATTGGCTCAGTTGATAATTGATTGTAAAATTCAATCCAAAAATTAAAGTTC
This sequence comes from Erythrophleum ivorense, assembly GCA_026724425.1. Lineage (NCBI taxonomy): Eukaryota > Viridiplantae > Streptophyta > Magnoliopsida > Fabales > Fabaceae > Erythrophleum > Erythrophleum ivorense. Next base: position 248,128 of record JAIUCV010000259.1, on the reverse strand, counting down.
ATTCTGTTTAGAGTTATTTTAACCAAAAAAATATATGATTAATCGTTTTCAACAAATCAATTTTGGGATTTATCTTCTAAACACAAACCTTGACTATTTTTGTCTTATGTAATATATGTGAATTTGAAAAAATATTTAATCTAGGTTGGAAATATATGATTTTCATACTAATGTGTTATTTTATATATTAAATGTTTAAAAATATATTGAAATAAACCTAAAATTCCGCCCCGGTTAATCCCCGTATTCTTAACGGTTTTATGAAAAATCGCTAATCACTGTCCGACCGAATAATTAGCGAGAAACGATATTTTGAACTTAGCTCATACCTAGGCCATACCTAGGCCTGGGACTTAGGTTGTTCGGGTCGGGTTCGGGTTAGAACCGTTCGGGTCCGGGTCTATTGGGTATATGAACTCTATATCCATATAGGTTCCTAAGGAGTTTCAGTTCGATATCGGGTCGGTATTTTCGGTTCCGAGTCTGTTCGGGTCCATAATTTTAGGACCAAATATTACCCCAAAAAAATTCAAGTATGGTTCGAGTTTGGGTATTTCGGGTATTTATTACCCTAAAACCTAAAAATATACCCAAAAACTTAAAAAAATATATCCGAAAAACCAAAAATATATTCAAAATCTCGAAAAATATTCACGAAAACCTCAAAAATATCTGGAAATCCAAGAAAATAAATTGAAAAATCAAAAAATTGTAATATATCAGAAAATTCATATAAATATTTAGAAAAAAATTACTTATAATTCGGGTCATCCGGGTAACCCGATCGGGTATCGGTTCGGTTCAGGTATTACCCGATACCCACGGGTATTCAAATATTTTACCCATCGGGTAAAATGCCTTGAATCGGTTCGATTCGGTTTCGGGTATTTCGGTTCGGTTCGGTTCGGGTCCGGGTTTCGTGTTTCGGGAAAAGTCCACGGCCTACTGATACCCATGTATCGGTCCTACCTGAAAACCGATTTGGTATCCAAAAAACCCGTAAATATCAAATGTATTACGGGTATCCAAAAAACCCGTAAATATCAAATGTATTTGGTATTTCGGGTATTTTTTGGTATTTTGGGTATCTTTTTTTAGTTTTTCTCGGATTTTATTTCGGCTTTTTTGGTATATTTTGGGTTTTCAGATATATTTTCGAGTTTTCGAATAATTTTCATATTTTTGTTTAACTGACCCGAAACCGAATATAACCGATACAAAACCGAACCGATGTCTGTGGGTACTAATATGAGTCCAAAACTCCTATATCCAAACGACCCATACCTGAGTAGAACCGACCCCAATACCTAGTAAATGTCATTATGTTTTGAGATTCTTTTTTTTTTTGGGGTGTATTTTGTGTAACTTACCAGGGACATGAAGATGAAGAACGAAAGGAAGAACAACATCTTCGCCATAGTATCAAAGGTTCCAGAAATAGAGTTCCAAGCTAGACTTGCAGTGGCTGGTGCAGCAAAGAACAAGAAGAAAACCGGCCGGAGCGTGGTCGGGAAGTTGTTTCCTCCCGGTAGGCGTTGATAAAGAGTGACAAAGATAACCAAATAGTGAACCATCCCGAGTGAGAACAAGAATAGAGCACATTCTCTCCAACCCATCTCTGCTGCTCCTCGCGAAGCCACTAGGTTTGCGATTACCGATACTTGGCTTGCCGGGTTTGCCATCATCGACAAAAACCTTTTCTCGGTTGTGAACCACTGGCCATAAAGCTTTGTGTCTAGGGTCAAGACCGGAACAGCAAACACACAAAATAACGCCTGATACAAGGCGCTGTGTGATTCCATCGTAGGAGCTGATTGAAGCAAAAGAAGCCAGGAGATAGATGGAGCGTAAAGATAGTTCACTCCAATGAAATGCGAGAACTCTTCCTTCACCGTGTCAAAGAAGAAAACACACTTCAACATATACAGGAAACAGAGTGAAACTTGCGTTGCAAGTGATAGGTACCACAGGAGATGGTACGCCGTAGACGGGAGGTTGCTACGCACATGGGACATGCTCGGTGAGTTAGGTGCGATCATTATCTTCCATAGAAGAGCTTGGCTGCAGAGAGACAAGCTTATTCTGAAATAGCCTGCATGGAGACTTCTCAAAACAGACATAAGGACAATCGGTTCGGCATCAGCAGCGAGGTCGGTTTTATTTCTCTCTTTGCTGGTTGATATTGAATTATCAATTTTTATATGAATTTCTTGTTTAGAAATTTCCATCTTTGTAATGGCTTCTTTTGTTCTCAACTTAGGATAAGGGTTCATATATAGGCAGAGAAGAAGCAAATGGAGATTGATTCATACAAAACACACGTGATTTAGGGGGAGTTAGTTAGTGTTGGACAAGAATGTTTACTTAAAAGTAATGGAATCTCATAAGGATAGCCACTTTTAGTAACTTTTTGGCAAGTTTCAATAACTTGTGCATTACAATCTCAATTCTCAACATTCCCAATTGATCACTTTACAGATAAATCTTATATATATCTTGCTTTACCTAACTGGTAGCATTATAAATTGAACAGGTTTAATTAGGTTTTCTTATCTAGGATGTTGTTTACCACTATAAGACTGATGGCAGCGACCCACTAATTATCAAAAATCGTACTAACTTTCTATTCAAAATTAGATTAAACAATTATATTGTTGTGAAGATGATAAGCTTTATCCACAGAGTCAATATGTGTATTGATCGAGGTCAAGAGCCAATGCTTTAAGCTCGAGGTATAGGAAGCACGTTTTGTGAGGCATTTGTAGCATTCAAAGTGGTGTCCAAAGCAAAAGTCCAATAGTTTAAGATCAGCTACCAAAACAAATAGTCATAAAAAGTGGTAAGGTTTTTGGGTTAATTTTTTTACATAAAATCAAGCATTTGTATTGACTTCACTTTGTTTAGTTTCTGAATACAAATGTGTATATTATCAAGAATGTGAATTCTTTTACCTCATATAGTTGAATATTTGAGACTCGGTATCTTTTAGGTATTTGTGTTATATATAGAGTTTTTAGCTGAAAATGAAGAAAACTGGAACTTCGTTATAAACTAAATTAAACGAAGTTGCTTTAGTCAATTGGTTTTGATAAGTTGAAGTCTGAGTTCGATTTTCATAGATGATATGTCTTATTATTATTTTTGTCAGCAACTCACTACGACATTATAATGTGGGGTTTGTGTATTGGCAAATTTACAATAGTAAAAACAAGAGAATAAATTATTATTAGTTAAAAAAAACAAAAAGTCAAAAGAATAAATTCTCAGAGATATTTGGATAAATGAGTCATGGGGCATAAATGCTGAGTAGCTCACAAGTTAAGTGTTGATAATAGCAATGAATAAAATGCAAAGTCTTTTAGGGCCAAGAACATATATATGAATTTGTAACCATTGAAACTTTTCGTTATATAGAAATTTTTTTAAACCATCGGAAGCAGTTGTGTTTTTCTCCAAACACAGAGGCATTTTTCGTGATGAGATTCCATAGTTGCAATTCAGTGGTTTTGATACAATTACTGAAAATGGAGTAACATCCGTAATAGTCATCCTAATCATATCAAACTATAAAAAGAAGAGGTTATTTGATTAACCAACCACAGAGTTAAAAATATTATGCTATTTTGCAGAATGAAAACATCCTTAAAGCTTAAACATATGTTTATGGCAAAACATTTGCCATTTATTATTGTTCTTATTTCTTAATAACCCACCATTAATTGTATACAGTTAACTACTTTAGTACTTTCCAATATAGCTAACTATTAGTATCATATAGATCATACAATTAATATTATATACAATACGGAATGTAACTGTCCAGGTTCTTACGTAAATTGTTACATTTCAACTAATTCTCTCTTTTGGTTTAAGGCTCCGGTTTGCAGTTTTACCAATTTTGAAAAATTCTTTATGCTGAAAAGAATTTAATGCATAGTCATTCAACACAGTGTTGTCCATATTCAGTAACGTGGACAAAGGTCAATGGTTTACTCGCATACCGGGTTTGGGTTTTAAGTTTCAATTTGAATTTGAAACATAACCACAAAATACAAAAGATAGATCAATGTGATCAAGTTCTGTTTGAAAGAAGTAAACACTTAACATAAGCTTCACATCTTCTACATACAACATCTTTTACATACAGTAAAAACTCTATAAATTAATACTCGATAAATTAATAAATCTGATAAATTAATAAAATTTATTAGTACCGAGTTGGGCCAATGTAAAATATGACACAATTCGATAAGATAATAAGATAATAATGTTTTTAAAACTTCTATGTAAAATATGGTCCCAATAATATTATAAATTAATAATTATCATATAAAAGTTTATAAATATATATAACTAAAACATAATAAAATATGAATTTTAATGTTGTTTGTTTTTTCTTAAAATTGAAATCTTTGAAGCTCATCTCTAATTTTTCTTATTACATCAAAAATTCTTTTTTAGATGCAAGAAATTTAGAGAATGATTTTGATGAAAATAAAAGCAATGATTTTGCATATCAACGAACATGTAATAAGTAAAAGGTTGTGAGTTTCATAAATCTCACATACCAAAATACATTATGAAAACTAAAAGAAAAAATGAATTTCAAACAATGAGACAAGTACGAAAATTGTAAATAATAAAGTAAATACAGAAATATCAAAAAACAAAAGTTGATAAAATATTTTTTTTGTTAAAGAAAAAAGTTAAGAAAATATATGTATAAAAAGGAAAGTTCTTATTTATTTAATGTGAATAAAGTCTTAGAAGATTATCATAATAACAAAAAAAAATCATCAAAATCGATTAATTAAATAATTAATAATTCTATAAATTAATAAAATATCAAAATCCCAACATTATTAATTTATATTTATAGACAACATTATTAATTTATAGAGTTTCTACTTTGTATAGTTTGGAAACATGTAAAGTCTACAATGATTAAACTCTTCAAACACTGGAACTTTCAAGTATTTGTTGACAAATCTTGATCAACAACGTTGATAAAAATGAACTTTGTTGACCTAACATCAAAGCAAACCATCTTATGTTTCTTGTCATCGATCATAGTTGGATAAAATAAAAAAACACCATCGATGTATATCCCATTATCTTCTAGAAGGTATTTACGGAAGGAGAAGCAGAGAGAAGATAGAGTGTGAACCGGTTGTGTTACATAACATGTCCGTATAAACAGGCAACATAAGTACACAACAAAGCTCTCACACATACATATAAAAGAAAAAAAGACAGAACCGGCTGTGTTACATCTTCGTAGAGTAACTCTACACAGCTTCTGCGAACCCAACTTGCTCATTACCAAAGTCAAAGACAGTGTGGTATTTTCCCATAAACACATCTCCCAAAATCCTGCCCAAAATCAAGAATCAAGATAAATAAGAAAATGCCTTATATATTCTAAATTTTTTAACTCTGAAAATGTTTTATAATTCAAGAATATAAATTGTAAAGGCAAGAATCATCGATTATGTGTTTTTTGTGAGCCGAGAGATGTACCAGAGAGGTCCACGAGGTGGAGCAATGTCAAGTGCGGTAAAGCCGCTGATGCATTGTGCCACTGGTCCTTCTCCAATCTTTAGTACGTACTGTTAGTAATTCCCACAAACCATATTAGTCACACACATGTTCAAAATGTTACAACGGCCATCAAGTTTTGATCCCAATATAATCAGCTCTCAAAAATATTAAAATTTTACCTCTTCTGGAGCAAGATCAAAGACTTTGCCTCCAATGGTGAATGAAACAGTAGGCATCGTAGAGAGCTTTGCGCAGTCGACAGCAGACTCTCCGTTAGGACTTGGCATGCATTCGCATATCTGTCCATTCCAAGAACAATCTCAATATTGCTTTTTCAAGAAGACAATAGTAGGTTGAAAACTTCTTGTTACCTCACTGATGTAGTTCATTATGCGTTCTTGAGTCATATTCTGTCTCAATTGGCTCTGCATCCACACAACAGCCATTTCACATGCAGGACAACCGGCATCTCTAAGACCACTAGGTGATTTTGTGTTTTCCTTGTCCACCACCGACTCAATCCCCATACTAAACATAACATTCAATAAGCGAAGACCGCGAAAAATGTTTTACATAATTGTTGTGTCTATGGAAACTTGATATTTTACCTGACCCCTTGGGTGCCATCAAAAGTGCAAACACCTATTTGTGAACAGATCTTCTTTGGTTGCGTCTGGAAGAAGCAAAAAGAGTTTGCATATACAGAAAAATATAGATATACAGAAAAATATAGATATGTTTCTCAGCTAATTATGATTCCTACTTACTTCGGCCAAAAGTAAATCCAAAATGGTTTGTCCATACTGATCAACAACAGTCTTGCACTGCTGGCTAACAACTCCAGATGCTCCAATAGCTTTGTTTATCATGGCAATCACAGTCTAGGCCATAAAAGAAAACAAACAAGAAATGGGAAGTTTTAAGAGCAAAAAAACGTATAGACTCCAACAAACTGAAATGCTACAAAACCATTTCTTGCTTTACCGTTGGCCCTGCAAGTAAAGATGTCCCAGAATCCGCGATAGCGGAGCAACTACTTTCACAGTATCCTAATATATGAAATTATAGTTATGCTTATCCTCTTGAAAATAGCTATACGGATGAAAGAAAAGGATATAGCACGTACCAGTAGATTTACCGGCAATGAGAACCTCGCCCATGTCGAACTATTACCAAAAAATATTAGCTTAGATCAGGCGTTGATTACATAACATTCATAGCAAAACAAACCAAGAACAATAAAGATAAGAAGCAACCTGCCAGTAACCCCTTCGTGTCACAGGAACATATGTGTGCTCGCCTCTAAAATGCTTTGGATCAACACCTCCGAATACAATTTCACCACCTTCTTCACTCTCTGGATCACGGTTAAGCCAAAACGAAAACATCGGCTCCTTGATAAGACCTTGCTTAAGCATATTGTACCTGTAAGAAACAAAAATATTTGTTTGTGCAAGTAAGTAATATCAATCCAAAAACTGAGACAAAAGTGTATGCGCATACCAAACAGGAGTGGAGTTTCCAACAGATATTTCTTGGAATCCAAGACCAAGAAGACCATCAAACTTAGCCACCAAGAATGTTAATCCAGGCTCACTGGTTGCTTCAATAAACTCCTGAAGAGATAATGCAATGAACAGAAATTAAAGTCAATAGTATAAGCACTAAAATTTGTGTAGAATTAGATAATTATTTACCTGATCTTTGACAACCAAATCACCAACCGTGACAGAATCATAACTAAAGAAACCTGAGATTGATCCTGTTCCGTAATGGATTGCTGCACTTTTTCCTAAGCATACATACAATTTTACTATTTTGAAGCTTATATCAACATAGATATAGCATAATCTTAACAAAGTGAATTTACACAAATGTGAAGGTGAGATAGCGTACGTACCACTCTTCTTATATGTGCTTGAACGAGAAGACTTAAACTTGGCATGAAAGTAACAAGCCAGCTAGATGAAGTAAAAAACACTTACTTTTAAACTAGTCTAAAATCATATTTCAGAAGAAGAAAAATTAAACTAAATGCTAAAAAACTTACTGAGAAATAACATTTTCCTGATGGTATCCAAAGGTTAGAGCTTCCCGTGTCGAAAATCACGGTGAACTTCTGCGGTGGGGTACCGATAGCAATCTCACCATAATACTGAGCATCCAAGTAATTCTTCAACGCAACAATGTCAGCATCTCCAGAACTATCTCCAAGATTGTTGTTATGAGAACGAAACTTGTTTAAAGAGGATCTAAAGGCTTCTTCTTGCTTGGAACCAAAGCGTTCTGCTAGTCGATTGTTAGGATCAAGCTTCAGTTTTTTCAGGCCAACTCTTAATGTTTCGTCATTGCTTTCTGATGACCCGAAAAGAAACAACAAGAACGACACAAAGAGTGTAACCGAAACCGTTCTTGAGTGTAATCCCATTTTTCACCTATAAGTTGACATCAAACACAAGAAAAGCAATCAAAACCAACCTCAAATCAGTAACGAAAACTAGACATTTGATTCATTATGAAAACAAATAACCTGGTGGCAACAAAACCTAGATCTTAAAAAAAAAAAAAAAAAAAAAGGAGAAACAGGGGAAACATTGACCTAAAAGGGAAATGATCCTAGTTTCAATTAAAAAATCCACAAGAATCAACAAGGATTTTTTTTCATGAAATATAACAATTAGTAACACGAACATACAACAAATCAATGGGGTATAAGAAGAACATGGTATCTAATTTACTCATATGAAACAAAGTATTAAAAAAGTATTCGCTGGCCTGGCTAACTTCAGAAAGCTTAATCAATCAGTAAGGTTGACAAATCCAAACAACCCAAAAGCTCTTAAAAAACTTCAATCTTTTTTTTCCAAAAAAAAAAAAAAAAAACGTAATCAAACAGAACAAAAACCATTAAAATAGTAAGATTGCAGAAAACCTAAAGCTCCAAACAAATCATCCCAGTTGAGCAATAAAACAGACATGCAAGAACACAGACACATTCAAGAACTAATATTCAGTAGAATCTAAACACGGATCATGCAAAATACAACTCATCCAAATCGAAGAACATCGGAAAAACGAAATTTACTATACCAAAGACTGGAGACAACAATAGGATTTATCAAGAAACCCTTAGATAATTAAGGATTCAGAAGACTCAGAGGAAAAAAACGAGAAATGCTAGTGAGATCAATAAGTAGAAGAAGAGTGAGAACTTACCAGAGGTTCTAGCACCAGATTCTCAGAATTATGAGGAAAAAAAAAACGGTTTAATTTACCTGAAGCAAAGATTGCTAAGATGCAGCCACGACATTCACTTCGGGGCCCACATAATAAAACATTATTGATATTATCAATCCTGGCCGTTGGATCTTGAAGATTAAAGTTTTTACCGTTGACGTCGTGATAAGATATGGCCCACTAACTTTTGTTTGTTACTCTCAGATGTTCTCCAGCTTGACTAATTCACGTGGTCTTTCGAATTTTTAACCGTTGATTTATAGTTTTATACGAATATTTAAATATTTTTCCTTCAACATTTTTTTTTGGTTCTTCACGACCTAAATTTTAGTCCCTAGATTTTCAATTTAACCAAAAAACGAAGAATCTCTAAGCAATTTTTTTTTTTTGACACAACCGGAATAAGTCAAACCAAACAAAAGAGATGTATACGATTCCAATGCGATTTGAATTCCTCAACTGAAACTAATCCAACTATCCAAGCATGAACCTAAATAAATCAAGTTACATTTGCATGTAAATCAGTTGAGAGTTTGAGAGTAGATATATATGACAAGACCCAAACCTTTTAACTTTCGTAATTAGGCCAACTAATGGTCTGAACCCATCTTTGTGAGATTATATATGATGGGCCTTATGCCTTTACTATTTGACCCATGAATCTGAAAATAAACTTTACACATTAAAAATCACGTATACAATCGTTTGGCATCTATCTACCTAGCTACAAAGATATTAACTTATTGCATAGCTTGTAATTGCAAAGACGTTAATGTTATGGTGAAAGTGACAAAGCTAGCTATTCTGGTTATTATGGTGCTTCCAAAGTTTCAATACATGACCTATTGGAGAACTTTTTTTTCTAATTCATGAAAAACAAAAATGTAGTTTGGTAAACTTTAACGTTCCTGCGTCATATCAAGTTTATACTACAAACATCCAAATTTTCGAATCCGATCTATACATTGGAGTAGCTAAGCTAGACCAATTTGATCAATTTGACATTTCAAGTTTTTGTATATTTCAATGTATATCTACATTAGACCAGACCAATTTTATTCAGTATTCTACTGCACTAAATTCCAGAACGATAATATTGAATAAAACGGCCGGTTACTATTAATCAACGATATAACTATGTATATATATCCAATCGACTCATTGTTTTACCAACCATATTGTAACAACCAATTAGATGTCTTAGTTTTCGAAGAGTTCTAAAGAAGAAAGAATAGGTTAGAAAGAGTATGACCACATGCAGACATGTGACTCAACGACTCCATTTTCAAAAGTCGTAGAGAAGTCTCTCTTCTCGACCTCACGCAAACCTTGTGAATTTTTTTTTTTTTTTTTTTAAACTTCGGGATCTCACCATGTATTGACGGGTTGACGACCTATTTCCCCACCATAACTATGGTGTCGCACTATATGCAGCCCAAAGTATGACCTCATCTTGCGTCCCCACGAGTTTATGTTTAACGACCTAGGGCCCCATGAACTGAAGTATAACGAGCCTGGTACCCCCGATATCAATTGCGATGGTTTAATGTCAAAACCCGGATACGAAACCATCAAATACCGGCAGTAAACCAAACCAAAACCCGAATCCGTAAAACCAGACCCGTTAGTACGCGCTATAACCCGACAAAACGGTCGAAAAATCCCAAATCAGAAACTGAAGAACCCTAAAATCGAATTTCGCAAAAACATCTCAGATCGATCCTGCGGAACACTAAATTCTGAAATTGACGGTGAGTCTTTTGGTTTAATCTAAATTTCGTAATCTTCTTATCGTCAGTTTACATTAGAATATCGATTTCGGAGCTCATCTTCTCCTTTTCTTATATTCGAGTTCCTCTTCCTTGTTCTTAATTTCTTTTGTGCTTGGGTTTACTTGCAGGTCGTAAGCCATGAGTAACATGTCTGGAGCTTCTAGTGGATCGTCAATTAGTCGTTCACGAGGGAGATTTTCTGGTGTGCCAAAGACCTGTTCGTGTGGGGAGCAAAATGAATAAGCTTGAAGCAGTTGCAACAGAGAGAAAGGAATTTGAGAGGATCATGTTTGAGAAGGTGCAAATGAAGCTTGAGAAGGAGATATTTGAGAGAGTAGAAGAGACATTGGTTGAAGCATCATCTACTACAAAGAAAATGATGATTGGTGTAGTCGCTTTGTGTATGGTCATGGTTGGGTTTAGTAAGCTATTAGGTTGATGAGGTTTAGAAGTATGTTCTTGTAACCATTTGAAGTATTTTGTGTGTTTTGTTTGAATTAATGCTTTGGATTTGTCTATTTTGAGAGCATGGTTGGTTTTGTTTTGTCTAAAATACAAACAAAACATAACATTAACATAAGTAAAGCATAACATGACTAAACAACAAGATGTCCAAAAGGTTAACATTATAATGATTGTAATGTCATTACCATAAGCCTAATAATCCGAGATCTTAAAATGAAAACCAAAAGCCGATGTCACATAATCCTACATATCCAAGGCAAAAAAAAGCATTCCAAAACCAAGAGTAGATATCATTGTCATTACAAATCCGAGACATCTAATACCAAAACCAAAAGTAGATAGGGTCCCTCACAAAGACCAAAAGATGTTCCTTCATTAAACATCTTGAGTGAGGGTTCCTTGAGAGGATTCAGCTTGACCTTGAGGACCCTCCAACAATAACTAAAAAACAATTACGAGATCCTTATGTAAGTCACCAATATTAGTGTTTAAAACATAAGACTTAAAACAACAACAAGAAGAGATGACAAACCTGGGACGAATTCGGCTTATGAAACCTAGCATTGTGATTAGCCTCACCACATACTCTGCAATGCATAATTCTCTTCTTCTCCTTTGGTTGCTTCTTTGTTGGAGACTCATTAACAGCTTTTTTTCTTGTCTTATCAGCCTTGGTGAGCTTCTTTTTCCCTGCTTCTTTTCCAGTTTCTGTCCCGGTTTTGGTCACGGCTTCTTCATCTTGCGTTTTCGTTTCTGGTGCAGGAGGAACATGTACATCAGGAGCATTTGTTGCTGGCCAAAACCTTGAACCCCTTACTGGAATAAGTCCGTCATTGTAGTTTCTTCTCCATATAGTCGTGCGGAACCAATGACAAACATAGTCTTCAGGATCAAGCTTCAGCTTCAATATCACACCATATGCATGCTTGCATGGTATTCCGGTGATGTCCCACTTCCTGCAAGAACAAGTCCTATTCTCCAAACTTACTCGGTGAGTTTGTCCATTCAGCATTGAAGAAAATAAACCTTTAAGACTCTTAGTCACAACACATTTTTTTGCTCCATCTTTATTTGGTTTATCTACAAGCGCCTTTGCTATAACCTTAGCCACATACGGTGTACATTTTCCTGAACATTAAAGTGGATCAAGTTATGAATAAACAAAATATTAGATACAAAATAACAAAATCAATTGAAGATAAACTACCTGTGTGCTCATGTGATATTCTTGATCTTACGGCAATACGTGCCATGGCAAGTCTTGCTATTGCTTCAAGCATAGGGATGAATGGCTTCTCTCTAGCCTTGTTTATCGAGCTGTTGAAAGACTCTGTCGAGTTGTTTTCAACATCTGCACAGAAATTGCCTAGCTTGTAAAAAGCCCTGCACCAACTCCTCGGATTTGTAGCCATAACATCATTGTACACCCCTGTATCGTAGCATCTTAACCTGTCCAAGTTAACCTGAAACTTGGATTCATTGTAACTCCATGCTAGCCTCCATATGTGTTGCTTCATTTGTTTTTTGCTCCCATGTTTCTTCTTCAGATTCCCGTAGATGTGTCTTACACACTTACGATGCTCCATCTTTGGTAACTCAATCTTAATAGCTCTGACTAATCCCTGAAACAAAACCACACCAGTAAGTTACAAAACAGAAACATAAACGGTTTCATGGTTTCAAAACAGAAGCTATTTTCATAAGTAAACAACAAATTACCTTATGGCGGTCTGAAACAGCAATGAACCCGTCACCATCTTTTAGATCCAAATCAACCTTGAGCTTCTGGACAAACCATTGCCAGTTGTCATTGTTTTCCACCTCTACAACACCCCATGCTATTGGATAAATGGCATTGTCTGCATCTCGACCTAAAGCAACTAGTAACTGTCCCTTGATTCTCTCTTTAAGGAAGCAACCATCAAGTCCTATCAATGGCCTACAAGTATCCTTCCATGTTTTTCTAAGCACGTCAAAGCAAACATAGAATCGGCTGAACACATCTTGACCTTGAGCATTCTGAATTGTGTCAACTTCCACAGAGGAACCCGGATTTGAATCTACTATCTCGGCTGCATAATCTCTGAGTCGTGCAAACTGTTGATCATATTCACTCCTAATCCACTTCAAAGCTTTGTTCCTACCAGCTTGACATTGAGGCCTAGACACAACAATTCCCCAATTTGACATAACTAATTCTTCAATCTTCATTGGCATATAGTATTCCGGTTCTTGACGAATTTTCTCCTTAAACAACCTAGCTATCACAGGAACTTTCACCAAATCACACTCTCCATTCCTTTGACATGTATGCACATCCTTAAACACCCTAACTTTCCAAATTTTATCTTTTGGAAGGATAGAGGCATAAATTTGCCACTTACATGCTTCATCATTCAGACCTTTACCAGCACATTCAAATCCGATCTTATCCTTATCATACCTATATTGGCTGACATTGTACCTTGTTCTAAGGGTGTAGTCGAGGACTCTCTCTTTGAAAGCTACTCCGTTGAAGAAAGTCTGGTCTCTATACAAATGCCCATCACCACGCCGTATTATCGTGCGCATTCTCTGTCGAACCTCACCACCTGCTTCAGCTTCAGCTTGGGCAGCACCTTCTGCTTCGTCGTCAGTCTCCGGCAACACATCGTGCAGAATCGACGGCTCGTTCTGAAAATCACGCAAGAGTTGATCGAGTTCAAACTCTTCTCGCTCGACTTCTTCATCGTCAAATTCCAATCTCTCTCCATCTTCTAGAGGAGCTAAAGCCATGATAAACTCGAATTATCTCTCACACTATCTCGATTCCAAACTGATTTCGAACTCTTTCTCTCGATTTCAAATTCTAGGGTTTGTGAATTGGGGATTTTTTTGAATTGTGTCCGTTGCGATAAATGGTTTATAAACCAAATCGGGTTAATTAAGTTTCAAGCGGGTCTCAAATCGGGATAAAACGGGTTTAATTCGGTTAAACGATTTTCAGAAACAGTAAATCGTATTTTCGGAACAGTAAACCACTTAAACCACAGCTCTGTGTGGACCTGGCTATTTAAACTTTAAATCAGGGGGACCAGGCTCGTTATACTTCAGTTCATGGGGCCCTGGGTCGTTAAACATAAACTCGTGGGGACACAGGACGAGGTCATACTTTGGGCTGCATATAGTGCGACACCATAGTTATGGTGGGGAAATAGGTCGACAACCCTGTATTGACATATATACAAATTAAAGTCAGTTTACGTTAGAATGCCAATTCAACATTGCTTTGAACTAGAGTTCTGTGAGCCTTTTTATTGGTTTAAGTCGTCTAAGTTTTTTTTTTCTTTTTATTGCGAGATTTCTAAATGACATGTCCAAGTTTTAACGAATGTCATATGCAAAATACTACAAGTGCCTTAAGATATGTGGTCAAATCAATAGTTAGTGCAAGAAATTCCTCCGGTTTCGTTTTTTAATTTTTAGAGATAATTTATGTCGTGCCATGTTATTGTCACCAATCCAGTTTTTAATCCATAAAAATATATACAAACGAGAGCAGGAGATGCATCTCGGATCGGAAGCAGATAAACAATTACGTAAGTAGTACTCCCTCTGTTCCACTATATTTGATATTTAAGATTTTTGTTTTGTTCCTTCCTTATTATTTGATGTTTTAGACTATTAAATGTACTTTTTGCTAATTAATGTCATAAAAATGTTAACTTCAAAAGAATTCTATAATTTTGATTGGTTAATAGTTATTTAAAGTGAAAAAGTAATACATTAATAGTTAAACATTAATTGTTTCTTAATCAATGTGAAAAATTTATAACATCAAATATTAAGGAACAGAAGGAGTATTAATTATACTAGTTTTTAGTAATATTAAAAATTAAGCATAATAAATACTCGTATATTTAATAAAATGCATTATTGGCAAATCATGACCCCACGTCAACTGGAGTTGCACGGAAAGTCAACAACGTACTTTTTGCGTATCGCTTCATTCCAAAGCTTGACATATTGTACTTTATAAATATAGATAGATTACTTTATTATAAATGCCACAGATTTACTTAATTAATTAATTAAGGAAACGTATCATTTTTTGTCGACAGATTTTGTTTTTCTCATTTTCTTATCAAAACTATTTTATCAAAGTATCTCCCATTCTTCGTATCTTAGTATTTCTTTTCATAGAAATGTATAGATTGATTAAGCTGAACTTTTCTTTACATTGCCTAATTTTCTGGTCACCTATTTCGGTTTATTGATCGTCATATTTATCATGCCATTAAACTCGTAGTTTCTAGGAAATTGTCTCTCTTTGTTAACAATATTAAAGTTTACAGATTTGTAGGTGACTTCATTGAACAGCAATTACGTGTCAAATTGTTATGGCTGCATTTATTGACCTTTGCAATTGTTATATACGTATAATAAAGATTTTATTAAATGGTCAATAATTAAGTGTCATTATGTAGTACACTTATTTGAAGTTATCTCATTATCTCTATTGAAGGTACGGCCAAACTATTAGGTTTCTCTATCGGCGCTCACATGTCGTGTATGATATACACAAAAATGTCATTATTAAAGGCAATACCAAAGAAACGTAACTAATTTGTATATATCTACAAATAATAGCTATATTATTCGAAATTTAAAACATTTTTCTTTTGTGTATTTACTGAAATATTAATACAAAACAGAACAAATCAATGAAATAAACTCTCTGTTTCCTATGGAAAAAAAAATTGAAGATGTATAAAAGAAGGAAAAAAAAAATCAATTGTAATATTTTTCTATTGATTTTTGTTGTTTCCTTCGCCGTCGTGGCCGTTGATCATAGAAGAAATAACGGCTGCAAGAGCCGCCGTGAAATTCGGGTCAGCTGTGAGCGCCGTTATCGTATCAGCCACGGCATTCTGCTGTGAAAACGCCCCCGACGATGGAGAGCCACCGGAAAACTGCAGCCCCGAGAATTTGGACTGATTATACAATGCTTGACCTATTACATGTGGCAACATACCGGAGGATAAATTCGTCATTTGTTGTTGTTGCTGTTGTTGTTGATGTTGTTGCTGCGACCGCTGCTGCATCAAAGAATTGTGGATCTGGTTGGTGGCGGCGGCGGTGGAAGAGGAAGAGTTGGAACCATTAGGAGGCGGCGGTGAGTGGGTGAGGTCTAATGTGACGGTAGGGAACGGTGCAGAAGCTGAGATTGTGGCCATACTTGTGGAACAAGGAAGAACAGCCCTAGCTAATAAATTAGTAGGGTTCATCATCCCGTCGTGACTAGACATTGATCCGGATAGCAACATGTTCGCCGCAGCCGTGGTCGTGGAAGCCATCGCCACCGCGGCTGGCGGCAACGGATGGTTGTGGTTTCCCTCGTAGGTCGTTATCAGAATCGATCTATCCTCCGCACAACGTTGAACCTATATAAATCATTTCGAACCAAACTTTATTAGTCAACCACTCAAACATATATATTCAAAAATAATCTCTTTATAAACAAAGAAAATCATGAAAATCTTTATTCTAACGGTTTTATAAATCTTTTATAAACTAAGAGAATATACGTACTTGTTTACGAACGGGACAACCAGTGGCCATCGTACATCGGTAATAAGCTCTCGGACAAGGATTCCCTTTTGCCATCTTCTGTCCGTATTTTCTCCATTGACATCCATCACTTATCTATAAAAAGACACAAGTACAAAACATAATGAATCTCTTTATATATGTAACTTAACCAATTACATAAATCGACCGTAAAATGTTATCTAAATCAACTTACCATGGGAGCTTCTGATCGGGCACGAACCGAGACACGAGCTTTCTTCATTGTAGCCTCAGCGGATGATTGATCAAACGTTGTTGGACTAGCATTATTATTCACCTTTTGAATTTTGTTAGACTCGGTTTCGGGGCTTTCTTCACGCCCAAGTCTCTTCCCATCTCTTACTTCGTTGCTACGTCTCTCGGCTGCAGAAGAACCTCCCGAACGAGTTTTGTCTTCCGATGAAGAATTAGAAACATCCTCGGCGGCCTCTCCCGTTGTTCTCGAAGGTCCTAGATCGATAAATTGCCTCGGTACTATCGTCTCCTCAGGCTTCCCAACAGCCTAATTAATCATATAGGTTTCATTAAATTTAATTGCCTAAAGTCCTTGAGGGTAATTAAATTCATTTACTTGTGGTTAAATCAATCAATAGATAATTAATTTACCTTATTATTGTGATGAATATTATTCTGTTGTTGTTGCTGTTGTTGCATTAGTGAAACAAGATGCATATGAAGTGAAGTGTAATTGCTGCTCACTTGTGTTAGCAATTCTTTAAGCTTTTGATTCTCCGTAGTCATTTTCTTCAGCTCATCTTGTAACTTAACCAACTGTGATTAACACAAAGAAAAATACAGTATTATATTAAGCCGGTTTGATTAATCTATAAACCAAATGATATTAATTAGAATTACATTAAATTCACCTCATTTTTGGCACGCTTATCTTCCATTTCTGAAGATTCTCCATCGTCGATCACTGATTGATCACTCCCTGTATTACCCGTGGTTCGAAGATTTAAACCGGTCTATTCAAAAATAAATTCACAGGTTTAAATTAATAAAAAATTTCATAAAATAACAAAAATTGAGGTTTCATATTTCAATTATACGATTTATAAAAAATGTTGGACTCACATTTACGTCGGTTCGATCATCTTGTTCCTCTTTCTTAACAGGTAAACCGGCGTCGTTGTCAACGTCGTCGCGACAAACCCTAAATTTCTTATCGGAGAAGAAATCAACTTCGCCGGGAACTTCACGGTCGTTGTCTCCGGCGGCGCCACTAGAATAATCGTCATCTTCACCGTCATCACGCATACCTGAGAGACTCACCGGAAATCTAAATTCGCTGCCGGCGGCGGTGGACATTTTCGTCTTGTGATCATCGTCGTCAACAATTCTAGACATGGTCAATGGGTTCGAGAAGCGGCGGTGATTGGTATCAAAACGATTAGGGTTTATGAGATCGAGAGAAGATGAATCAAGAGTGAGACCAGACCATCCTCTGTCCATAAATAGATGAAGAAGATCACGAGATTAACGAAAGGAGAAAGATTGTTAGAAAGAGAGAGAGAAAATGAAAGTTTTTTTTTTTTTGGGTTTGGTTTGGTTTGGCTTAGAGAGAGAGAGAGAGAGTTTGTGAAGTCTTCTGCCAGAACATTAGACTCTCCTATAAAAAGGGTTTGGGAGGTGGACCGCTTTTTATTTTGCTTTCCTCGCATTTTTTTTTTAATTATGAAATAATTAATCAACTTTGATTTTAGTTTCCGTAGACTTTAGAAAAAAATTGGGAGATTTTACGTCAGTTCCTGCGTCATGCCTGATCCTGACCCGACCCATAATTCAGTCGGATTATAAGAAGGTTTCATTTTCATGGAAACTTTA
The DNA here is from genome assembly GCA_026724425.1 of Erythrophleum ivorense. Taxonomy (NCBI): domain Eukaryota; kingdom Viridiplantae; phylum Streptophyta; class Magnoliopsida; order Fabales; family Fabaceae; genus Erythrophleum; species Erythrophleum ivorense. Next base: position 229,676 of record JAIUCV010000259.1, on the reverse strand, counting down.
TATTTTAAGTGTCCATTTTAAGTTAAATAATTCTAACATTTTTTATCGTTTGATATTTCATTTATATCATATTACACAAAAGATGATTTTATTATCAGACAAATAAATTTACGATATATTCTTCTTGTACTAAGCTCATAGATAATTTAATCTTAATAGATGAAATCACGACAAATAATTCTTCTTACATTACAATTAATATCTCAAATAAAATTACCATCATTAATTTTCTTAATTCATATTTTATACTATAAAGGGTTGATTCCGGGTCGAGTAGTATGACCCGGATTTATTAAAACTTTTAAAAAAATTTGATGTCAAAATCACGAGAAAATAAAAGGGTTATGTGGCGCAATGGTCTTCATACTTTAATTCATCAAGAAAGCGCATTGACTAGTTCGCTTCTCTCATCAAATGGACGAAAAGTTTGATCCACCGCCCCGTTTACTGCGGCGCGTTCCACGTGATTATCTCTTTTTTTTGTTTTCTTTTTTTTTGTCGACTTTCATTTTTTGTTTTTTCAATTTTTAAAACACTTGGAAGAAAGAAAGAAAAGAAAAAAAGAGAGATGGGGTTAACTGAGTCAACGATTTTGACGGCCCGGCTTGTTATAGTCTGACCGGAGACCGGATGCGCCCGGTCCATAGGTCTTACTTCTGTGGGCGGCTGGGTCCCACCCATGTTATAGAAATGGACCCTTATCGTTTTAAGAAATTTTAATTTTTGACATATTTTCTATTCATGTGTGTGTAATGAGAAAGAAGTACGCCTCTAAAATCAGACCTCGTTCTCCAAATTCAGGTTCGATTATAATATGTTTGTTGCTTAACACCGACTTGTTTTTGTTAATCATGGTTACCACATGCGATTTGAAAACTTCTTGCACTTCTCTGCAAAGTATAATAAAATCTATCTATACCATAATATCAAAGAAATTCAACTACGTATGCACATTCTTCTTTTTGTTTTGTATTCTGTTGTTCTAACCTGATTAAAGACTAATCATATGTTTTAGGCTATATAACCAAAAGAAAATATCATTTGGTAATATTTTAGCTTGTAACTTGTATGGCTATCAAATTTTACATGTAAATTGATAAACATGGGATATAATTCATATTTGATTTATAAATTTGATGTGATTTAATATTACGAATTTGTGTGTGTGGAACTATAAATCGATCCATATGTTCAAGTTAAATTTAAAAGAAAGGGTTTTGTGCAAAAAAACCCTTCAATTAATTTTTTTTGCAAATTAACCCTCAATTATATAACGTGCAAGTCAATCCCCTAAACTCCAAAGTCACCCGCAATATAGCCCCTGGCTATATTTGTCACAAAATTTAACATATTTTCTGCAAAAAAACCCGCGAACTATTATTTTTTTTGCAAATTTAACCCTCAACTTAAAAAACACACAAATCAAACATACAAATAAGAAGATGTCATTTTTGTAATTTTACTCGTTACATAAAATATTCTGTAATTTTTTTTTTCATTTAAAATATTTTAACTATATTTATTGAAAATAATTTAAACAAAAAAAATCATCAATCTCACTTCTCTCTTTGGCCTCTACCATTACGAGTCGTGAGTAAGTTGATTTTCTTCTTGATCTCATTAGGTTTAAAATAAGTTGTTTTGTTTGTTGATATTTATGTTTATATTTTGGTGTATGTACAAAAAGAATTTGTGTGATTTTGAAATTAATTTAGAAAAGTTTATTGGTTTATGTATATTTATGGATTTACAAATTCTAGCTAAAATTCCCCTTTATTAGATTAATGATTTTAAAATCTTTGTCAAACCCGCCTCCCCTTCCCCCCCTAAATTAATTTCAAAATCATCGATTTTTTAAATTTTAAAAATATAGTATTTTAAATTTTCAATTTTAAAACTACTATTTGAAAATATTATAGTTTTAGGGAATCATCGATGGGTCAAAATTGAAAGGTTATGGTAGTAGGCTTTCTTAGAGACCCTTTTACCCGAAAAAGGTCCAAGATGTTATGGCCTGGGATATTACATTAATCTGCAAGTTGAATGAACAAATTAGTTCGTGTGACCCGTCCAAAATTATCATTGCCTTGACCCATTATAAGACTTTCTTAGGACCCTTTTAAAACGCCAAATGGTCGGAAAAGTTTAGGGGGGTTTATTGTATCAATGATTTGGAGTTATTTGGATAAATCCAAATCTATGAAGTTTTAAGAGGATTTGGAAAATCTCACCTCATAAGGTGGTATTTGGATTCTTTTGTTTTTAACTAGAAAATCTCTCACAAATCCCTCAAAACAGTTTTTATTAGTGAAATCCTAATTTTCCAATAAGAGGAGAATTTAAGGAATTTGTACAAATGATTAGTTCAATAACCTTGGATTGTTAGTGATTTTTATAAATACTAGATCCAATAAGAGGTGATTTGGAAAAAAAAACAAATCCTCTTAAATCATCAATCCAATAACCCCCCTTTAGTGTTGGCTTTGGACACATTTCACTCATTGTTTTTCAAACAGCTCGAAATATACTAGTTATATGAAAATCATCAATGATTTCATTTAGTATTTAGAAACCATTGAATAAATAGGAGGGAGGGGGTTGACAAAGATTTTAAAATCATTAATCTAATAAAGGGGGATTTTAGCTAGGATTTGTAAATCCATCAAAATACATGAACCAATAAACCCCCATAAATTAATTTCAAAATCACACAAATTCTTTTTGTACATACACCAAAAGATAAACATAAATATCAACAAACAAAACAACTTATTTTAAACCTAATGAGATCAAGAAGAAAATCAATTTACTCACGATAAAATTAATCGAGAGAAAGACTCGTAATGGTACAGGCCAAAGAAAGAAGTGAGATTGATGATTTTTTTTGTTTAAATTATTTTCAATAAATATAGTTAAAATATTTTAAATGGCAAAAAAAAATTACAGAATATTTTATGTAACGAGTAAAAATTACAAAAATGACATCTTCTTATTTGTATGTTTGATTTGTGTGTTTTTTAAGTTGAAGGTTAAATTTGCAAAAAAAATAATAGTTCGCGGGTTTTTTTTGCAGAAAACATTTTAAATTTTGTGACAAATATAGCCAGGGGCTATATTGCGGATGACTTTGGAGTTCAGGGGATTGACTTGCACGTAATATAATTGAGGGTTTAATTTGCAAAAAAAAATTAGTTGGAGGGTTTTTTTGCACAAAACCCTAAAAGAAACTACAATAACTACAATAACTAGATGACGAAGAAACGTGTCACCTTAGAGGACATGACCTTTTAATTTAAAATTCTGAGAGGATAATCAAAACTAAATTTATTAGAGTCCACACACGAAGAAACAAGAAAGACATAGAGATCTTGTTTTTAATTTAAATTTAATTAAAGGGCTCCACGTATTGACAAAAGAGATGTGATATAGATCTGGAGTTTTGGCAAGCATGTTGACTGTCTACCGGAACGACCGAGTCATTCGGTTGACTTTTTTGCCTTTTTATTCTCTCTCTTAATCACAAAAAAAAACACAAATACTAAAAAAATCCTTTTTGTTTTCTTCTGACCTTTTTGGCACTTTTTCTCCGTCACTCCTAGCCCTGTGCATTTCGGGTTTTGGGACGGAAATTGACGGAACGGGATGGGAATGGGAAATTTGGGAAACCAAATATGCTACCCGAAGTATTCCCAAATTATAATGGGACGGGAAATAACGGAAATGGGAAGGGAACGGGAAATTCGGGAATAAAATATTAATACCCGAAGTCTTAATAAATCGGAAAAAATAAAGATATTTTGGGAAATTATGGGAAAATTCGGGAAAATACGGGAAAATACGGGAAATTACGGGAAAATTCAGAAAATTATGAGAAAATTTGGAAAAATATGGGAAAAATCGGGATATTTAAGAAAAATATATCTAATTTTCAATTTTTTATTCTTTAAACGGGAAAATCGGGAAATCCCGTACCCTTCCCGAACCCTTCCCTTACCCGTTTGAATAAAAGAAATGTTCACAAACGGGAAATTACAAATTCCCATTCCCAAAAAGTTCGGGAAATTTTAAACGGGTAAGGGTGGGAACGGGATTCCCGTCCCGAAATGCACAGGGCTAGTCACTCCTGTTAATATTACCTGTAATGTGGGGAAACTAATTTATTGTTAGTATTTTTTTGAAAAAAATAGACTCACGGTTTCTCACGATGCCTTTTATGTTTTTTCTTTTCGATGTAAGAAAATTAATCTGCATCTCACAGCAAACAAAATCAAGTTACAGCTGTATTTTTGGTTGATCGAATTATTACTCTGCCCTGGATCAATTTATAAGCCGCAAATCTACTTCGTTTAATTAATGTAGGTCAACTCTTCTTCAATTACAAGTTTGTTTGTCAGTAATTTTATTTTAGAAAGGTTTCTTCATCATCGAAAACTCTTTTATAATTTTTCAAAGTCTACGGTACTTGCCGTAGATTAACTTTGTTCTAAAATTAGTTTTGAAAATCAAAAAAAAAAAAAAAAAATTAGTTTTGCGTTGATTAGATGCATTAAAATAAAACCAATTCACATTTAAGATGGAGGAAAGAGCCAAGAAACCGTGTAAGATGTCAAAAGCGGGTCCCACATAAAATAATTTTGTCAGCTTAAAAATTTAGTCCTTAAATCCTTTATTAGTCCTTCTTAAGAAAATCTTTAAAAAAATAAAATAAAACGACTTAAAAGAAAAGTAGAAGAAAATCTGCAGAGCTGTCTGAGATTTGCGTTGACCAATATGATATTATCCCACGTTGCCGAGTTCGCATGACGTAGAAATCTTGTGGACAATAGTTTTGGGTTTACAAGTAATTAATTGATGCTTTTCACACTTAGTTCTGTACTTTTTTTGGGGGGTTAAGTTCTGTACTTTTTTTGTTGGTTAAGTTTTATAGCTGAGACTGAGAGACATCTTCAACTTCCAACTTACAACTTACATGTGATAATTCCCCATTTCGAATGATGGTTATTATTCATTTGAAACCAAATTAAATCTGTAATTAATTATTAAATTTTACTTTGATATATAAAAGTTTTATTTGTATACAAATAGTCAAATATTCATTTTTCTTAGTACTAGAACGTGCGGATCATTTTAATCTGGTAGTTTATTACGAACTGGAGTTTGTGAACTTTTCATCTAATATTTGATCAGGCGGTACTACGAGGTAATATGTATCTATTTATTCCAATTTTAGAAAGAAAAAAACATCTGTAGTTGTATAGATTTATTAATAAACTCGATTTTCTATCCAACTGGAAACCACCATCTTTTAGAACACTGAATATCGTATATGAACAATTTTCTTGACCGGCTACTGGTTTATCAAAAAGGTCAACAATAGAAGAAGAAGAAGAAAAAAAGAAACCTTGTGCTTTGAGTCTCGTTTTGTTTTCAACGTTTAGTAATCGAGATAATAAAATAGTGAAAACATCCAAAATGCTCTTTTCTTGTTCTTATCGATGCATTTTTTGGACACTTACTCTAGTGGGTGTTAATCTATCATTTTGATTTCACACAAGAGTTAAGCACCCCATATTAAATTTGGGTAAACACAAAAGATTTAACCAACGAACCAATCAATTACGGTCTTTCTTGTTGATACTCTACATCGACTTTTGGGGGCATTAAGTCATTGGATATTAGTATTACGTACGACTTTTATAGTAGAAGATAAAAATAGGAATTTAAGGAGTGGATAAGTCCAAAAGAGGTCTATATATATGACTTGTAGAGGGCAATGAGGACAACAACAAAAATCAACGACGGAAGAAGAAGGTAACATATATGATAACACTTTCTTATCAATATAACTTTGACTAACTTGACCTCGTGATCGAAACTGAATGAGAAAAGTGTCTTCATTGTGGACAAGAATATTTGTTTTGCACAAAAATGCTGTGAAATTATCTTAAGAGAAAATTAACGTGGGAAATTTTAATTAAATCGGCAATAATTTCAAGAAACTATCTGGAGATCAATGTAAAAAGTAAAAACAATGATAAATTTCTTCAAGTAATTTGGTCATATATATCAATTTGACATATGTATATGTAAAATTATTCTTCTTTTTTGTTTTTTTGTCAGCCTATGTAAAATTATCCTATAAAAACAAAAGACACATACATGTAAAACTATATGTCTACTAGGGAATCTTTATAATTATTTACTCGCTTATCGAAAGTCGTAATCATTTTCAATGCCTTCAAAACATCAAGGTGAGGAAAAAGATTGGTTGGTTTGACGAAAAGAATCATTGGTGATTGGCCCCGTACTATGGCTGCCATCTTTATGCCGAAGTTTGTTTGAAAAGAGAGAAAATAATAAAAACTAAATTTCTTTTGAGGACAACCAAAGTGAATATATATAAAGGATTTGGTCTGCCATTTACGACAGTCTCTTGTGATTCTTGTCTTCATCTTGAAGAATAGAAGCCAATCTTTTGATCTTTTAGAGATAAATTTTCACATACTAAAAAAAGAGAATAAAAGTACCTTAATGAACTTTATTTGTAATTAATTAGAAAAACTTGTCTAAGAATAAAATAATCCAATTGTGCACCACATTTTTGAAAGCAAATTTTTTATATTATGTGAATTTAATATGACGATTACAAATCATAATACTATTATATTTCATGACTCTTGAGCGATAAATATAAACGAAAATGTCACAGTTTAAGTTTTTCCCCATAATAATACAGGTAACACTTATTCTTTCTTACTATATATATTTAGCAAAGAATAAATTATTATTTAAACAAAAATACTGATAATGATATATACTTTATTAGTTTGTATTAACGTTATCACAATATCATCATTTAAATTTAAATTTAATAGAATGCGTGTGTGAGTTATTGATAGGAAAAAAAAAGACCCATTTTTGTCTTTCCTTTGTAACTTTATTCTTGATCTCACCAAACATTGCAAGACCTAGCTATTTGGGTAAGTAATTAATTAGCATGTGCTTTAAGAGAAACCTTTCTCACAATAGTCCAAGTATGCATGAACCATTGCAGTTTCATTAGAATCTAAATTAAGAGCTTTTTTCGTCTAATGATAAGAGTCAATAAAAGACAATACTTTAAGCTACACCTTTTTGATTATTGTGATATTTGATATGCTCTTAAAAGGAGGCTATGCATTATCATATTCATATACTGTATGTACGTATGCATATGCATGTTTTATGATTTGTTAGTTTTGTCTTAATACTTAAAAATCCTGATGACTTCCTAGCTCCTAGCTAGTGTGAGTCTAGGTAAGGGTTTGGGTTTTTTTTCCACCGCGGTTTTAATTAAAAATTGGTTATTGTTAACACTTAACAGGACAACAATTTTCAGTATTTTTCACGTGTTTCGAAGAAATACAATTTGCCCTTTGGTTCGTGATTCTTGACTGATAAAAAATTAAAAATGTGTACATACTAAAAAGTGGTTTTATTCAAAATGTAGCAATTGGCAAGTGGCGATGCATTTCCCTAGTGATCAAACCTGCACATATTCACACTGTTTTAACATCTGGAAGGAAGTGTGCGAAAGAAAGAATCAATTGGAATAGCAGGGGTAGAAAGAAAGAAGAATTACAGGACGGCCAAGTATGGAGAAGGAAAGACAGCCAAGATGGAGTGAAGGAGAGTATTAATGAAGGAGAGAGAGACTGAGCAAGTAGAGGAGAATCTGTTCATTCAACTCAAGGAAAACAAAAGTCAAGCGATAAGAATTCACACACCTCGCCAAGAAAGGAGATTGGGACAATTTTCTAGTTTCAGGAGATCAAGAATTTAAAAGAATAACTCTCTTTTAATAGATTAAGAAAATAACTCAAAACTTAATCTCACACAATCTCTCAATCTCTAACAACTCTCACAAGGTTATGTCACACTTTGACATCCTTTATATAGAGACTTAAAACCAATTCCTAATCCTATTAAGTAAACACAAATATTTAGATGACTCCTAAATATTCTATGATCCTTATCTCTAACCATAACTCGGTTTAGGATTAGAATAACTTTTAATTTAAGCTATCTTCAAGCTTACTTCAACATTCTCTCCTCTAAGCTTGAAGTCCCCCTTTGAGCTGCTTTGCACACCAATGAGATCTCTCATTACTCCAAACTTGTTCTTACCAAGTGCCTTGGTAAGTATGTCAGCTTTCTGCTCTTCTCCACGAACATACTCAACCTCCACTTGCTCATTTTCAACGCACTCTCTAATGAAGTGAAACTTCCGATGGATGTGTTTACTTCTACCATGAAACACTGGGTTTTTAGTGAGAGCAATGGCTGGCTTATTATCAACTCGTATCACCACTTTTTCACATTCAGAACCGCTTACTTCAGCCAGAAGCTCTTGAAGCCAAATGGCTTGTTTTGCAGCTTCTGTAGCAGCCATAAATTCAGCTTCACATGAGGATAGTGCGACAATCGGCTGCTTCTGTGAACACCATGTAATCGGACACTTATTGAGATAGAAAACATGACCACATGTGCTCTTTCCATCATCTGCATCCACGCTGTGACTGCTATCACTGTAACCAATCAAGCCACTCTTGTCTCCTTTGTTGAAGAATAGTCCATAATCGAGTGTCCCTTTAAGGTACCTGAGCACATGTTTCATTACAGCTCCATGTGATTCTTTTGGCTCATGCATATACCTGCTCTCCAACGACATATGATAAATCAGGGCGTGTGTGCAACAAGTATCTGAGACATCCAACCAGCCTTCTATAGTCTTTCTCGTTGATAGGCTTCTCTGATTTTGACTTGGATAGCTTCACACTTAACATTATCGGTGTTGTTACAGAGTTACAATCTTTCATCCCTGCTTCCTCAAGGATCTTGTTGGCATATCTTGATTTAATATGATTCCATTCTCTTCTTGAATAACTTCTATGCCAAGGTAATAGTGAGTTTTCCCAAGTCAGTCATCTCAAATTTTGTCGGCCACAATAAGAAGTTGTCCATGTCCTTCTTTTCTATATAGAGAAGGCTCCTTAGAACACTTGACGAAGCTTAATTCTCTGAGAATCTGGTTCAGCTTAGTGTTCCATGCTCGTGGTGCTTGCTTAAGTCCGTAGAGAGCTTTGTGAAGTTTGTAGACTTTTCCTTCTTCTCCTTTGATTACAAATCCTTCCGGTTGACTCACATAAACATCTTCCTTTAGTTCTCCATGAAGGAATGCTGTTTTTACATCAAGATGATGTATTTCCCAACCATTCGATGTCGCTAGTGAGATGATGAATCGAACTGTTTCACTGCGAGCTACAGGGGCGAATACTTCATAGTAATCAACACCATGTCGTTGCACATATCCTTTGGCTACAAGTCTTGATTTATACTTGTTAATGCTTCCATCTGAGTTGCGTTTGATTTTAAAAACCCACTTTAATCCAATTGATCTGCAATTTCTGGGAAGATCCACTAAAGACCATGTCATGTTCTTCGTTATGGATTTTATTTCTTCTTCACAAGCGTCTCTCCACTCTTTCATCTTACTTGCTTCTTTGAAATCCCACGGTTCTTCATTAATTGAGAGGAGTAGGTATTCTCCTTCAATCTTGCTAGTAGTACATAATCACTCAAGTAACTTGGTTTAATGATTTGTCTACCTGATCGTGTCGTTGGCAATTGTTGTATAGCTTCTAAATCAGTACTCGGAGTTTCTTCTTCAATACTCGGAGTTTCGGTTGCAGCTTCAAACGTGTTATCATCTTCACCATCAAAATTTTCTTCGCTTGGCTCTGTTTCCTCTGTAACTTCTTCTTCTGTAATTCCATGATTTCCAAAATCCCCAAAGCTGAGTGTGAACATTCCTGGTTCTTTGTGATTCTTGAGTGATTCTAATTCCAGCTTTTGTTTTCATCAAACACCACGTCCCTACTCACTATGACTTTCTGATTTGTAGGATCGAAGAGTCGATATGCCTTTGAACCAGGTTCTACTTCGAGATGTACCAACACTTTTGTTCTATCATCTAGTTTCTTTAGATGTGGTGCTTTGATCTTGGCGTATGCGATGCAGCCAAAAACTTTTAGATAATCAACGTTTGACTTCCTGGTTTTGTAAGCTTCATAAGGTGTTTGATTCTCAAGAGATCTTGTTCCCACTCTGTTGATGATATAAGTTGCGTGTCTCACAGCTTCTCCCCATAGATAGTTTGGCATTCTCATGTGTTTTAGGATACTTCTAGTCATCTCCATTAGAGTTCTATTTCTTCTTTCCACCACACAATTCTACTGAGGTGTATAAGGAGCTGTAAGATGTCTATTGATGCCTTCCTTTTCACAGAAATCCTGAAATTCATGAGACACAAACTCTCCACCTCAATCAGTCCTCAACGTCTTAAGAGTATAGTTTCAGGAGATCAAGAATTTAAAAGAATAACTCTCTTTTAATAGATTAAGAAAATAACTCAAAACTTAATCTCACACAATCTCTCAATCTCTAATAACTCTCACAAGGTTATGTCACACTTTGACATCCTTTATATAGAGACTTAAAACCAATTCCTAATCCTATTAGATAAACACAAATATTTAGATGACTCCTAAATATTCTATGATCTTTATCTCTAACCATAACTCGGTTTAGGATTAGAATAACTTCTAATTTAAGCTATCTTCAAGCTTACTTCAACAAATTTCAGGATCTCGACAATCCCCTTCAGTTTTCCAGAGATTGGGATCTCAAAAAATTCTGATAAGGAAGATTGGGAGCAGTCAATGCACAAACGCAGAAGACTCAGCTCCAGTGATGACAGGAAGACAAAGAGAGCAAGAAAAGAGGAGATAGAAAAAGGAATAAGTACACCAATATCGGTTTTCCAGAGACTTGGTGAGACAGCATATGGATCTGGAACAAAGAATACCGATTCTGGCTCCAAACAAGTTGGTAAAAACACTCATTCTGTCAATATGGCAGCACTAGTCCCGACTCACTTTGCTTCTTTGCAGGCTGGTGATGGTGGAAAACAATTGAAAGAAGGGTTGATGGTTAATGCCAACCCTTCGAAATCATTATGAGGCTATTGAGCTGGAACTGTCAGGGGGTGGGGAATACCCCTACAATAAAGGAAGTTACTTGGAGAATGTGGTGGGTCATCTTGGATATTACGATCTTCATACAGTGGAGCCTGATGGAAAGAGTGGAGGCTTAGCACTCATGTGTGAAAGAAGGTGTGAAAGTGAAGATTTTGCAATCTGACAAGAGGATGATTGACGCCATGATTCAGTGGGAAGATAAAGGAATTTTACTTAACTTGTGTCTATGGGGACCCAGTGAAAAAGCAGAGAAAGGAAGTATGGGAAAGAATATCAAGAATTGGAATCAACAGGAATGAAGCGTGGATGATGACAGGGGATTTCAATGAGATTGTAGACCCATCAGAGAAGCTGGGAGGAACCACTAGGAAGGAGGAATCTTGCTATGAGTTTCGGCAGATGCTCAATGCTTGTGGAATGTGGGAAATAAGGCACAAGGGCCATCAGTTTTCTTGGTATGGGCTGAGATATGGTGAGCTTGTTCAATGTAGGCTGGATAGAACAGTGGCTAATCAGAAATGGTTGGATATTTTTGGGCAAGCTAATGCAACTTACCTACAAAGGAACAGTTCAGATCATAGCCCATTACTAATGAGCTTATTGGGAGAGACCAAAAGAAGACAAGCGAGTTTTAGATATGATCACAAACTGATACAGGAAGAAGGCTTTCTAGCAAGTATCTCCCAATCTTGGAAAGAAACGGCAGGGAGAAACAAAGAAGAGCACAAAACAGAATCAAAAGTCTCACTGATGATCAAGGAAAAGAGTGGTTCGGGGATAAGAATCTGGGAAAGGTAGCTGAAGACAATTGGAGAAGATGTCTACAATCTGGTGAATCACTTTATGGAAGAAGTAAGCCTGCAATAGGACAAACATTTGTCTCATACCCAAAAATCTCAAAGCCACAACAATGGCGGATTATAGGCCAATAAGCCTCAGTAATGTTGCCTACAAGATAATTGCAAAACTTCTGGCCAAAAGATTAAAGAAGGTGCTCCCCTACATTATTTCAGACTCTCAGACTGCTTTCATTCAGGGAAGACTCATATCGGATAATATACTAATAGCACACGAGCTCCTTCATGCTCTAAGCTCCAAGAATAAGTGTGCTGAGGAGTATATAGCGGTTAAAATAGACATCTCAATAGCCTTCGATAGAGTAAAGTGGGCCTTCCTGGAAAGTGCCTTAAGAGGCATTAGGCTTCTCAGAAAAATGGATAGCCTTGGTCATGTGCTGTGTTATCACAGTAAATTACCAAGTGCTGATCAATGTACATCCTTATGGCTCGATCAAGCCAGCAAGAGGCATTAGGCAAAATTAGTTTTTATTCAAAATAAGATTAGGTTATGAATTGTAATATTTGCATAATGAGTCATAAAATTTGTTAATTATCTATAAGAAGCTCATGAATTGCAGTTTCATTTTGAATACATAAAGATGAAAAAAACAAAATCCATCAAGGCTGTAGTTTGTACTAAACTACTGTCATATGATCAACTAATGTAACTAGCTCTGTATGCTTCACTTTGTATATTCTCTAAGTTAAACTCTTTCCTGTGTCAGATTTGGTTTCTTCTTTCTTAGTTTTATAACTTTTAACCTTTTTTAGACATTTAAAAGGTTGTTGTTGTATCTGTTGATGATTCTACTAATCCTTCACTCAAAAGACGCATTGCGGCTCCTCTAGTGAACTTCCTCGCAAAGAGAAAGCACGGGACGGGTTTCGAATTCGCCCGGCACCATTCTGTTCGGTATTCCGATTCGTAATATACATGGTTGATTCTCTGTTACCGAATATAACAAAACAAAAATAGATTGATCAGCTCAATAGGCGTGTATGAAAAAACAGGGGTGAACAACAAACACATTAACCCGAAAAACCGATATGTCTAAACCGAAAACCGAACTGAAAATTTGTACCTTTATTTCTTCAATTTCCTCTGGCCCTGAGTTTTCAGATGTGAAAGTGAGAGGATGCCAAGATTTGGCTTCAGCTTTTTTGGCTGATAGGTTCCATGTAGTGTATGTCACTGTTCTCCTTTCCATTTCACTTTCCAAGCCACGCATCTGAAAGAGATCAAGATTTGGATACAAAATGTTGAATCTGGAGAAATCAGCGGTCTAAAAGAGAGAGACTTTGATGACTGTTTGTGCTTACTGTAAGCAGAGTTTGCACGTAGTGTTCATCGGGGATGCAGTTGTGACGTCTATGTTTCTGTTTCCGCGCATTCACAGCAATCGTAGAGTGTCAAGAGAAAAAAAGACTAGAAATAACACTCATAATCTTCCAAATCTAGACACGAGGAGAGATTAAGATCAAGCAGAATGCTCTCTAATGGAAAAACAGTGTTACTTACAAGATAAAGCCATTTCTTTCTGGTATCCAGAGGTAGAGATCGCTGTAAAAGAAAAGAAACAAACAACTAATCCGTGATTTCTTCAAGAAAACATCACTAATGAAACTATAACAACATCAGATGCTTTTGAGGTTTCAAAAATAGCTCACAAGCATTCATGAAACCGAGAAGTAACAAAAGTGAAGAAACCAAAAGCTTGACCTTTACCTTGCAAAACTTCTGAAAAACTGGGAACACAGTATCATCATTAACAATGACCTCTGCATGGCTTCTGATCAATGATATCCACTGGCAACAAACAAAAAAAAACTAAGAATGATTTCACAGAACTACTGTAAAAACTATTGTCACAAGAAACTCAAACTTCCAAAATCTTGCAAAGGAAACAATTCTGCAAAATTTCATTTCAAAAGCTAAACAGGAAGTTTCTTTCTCCAGAGATCAGTATGGTTTTTTAAAATACCTGAGACCCTTTTCGCCATTTCTCTTTCGGTATGACAGGAAACATTTTCATGGTGTAGCGCTTATCTTTAGTATCAAGGAAACTGCAAAACAGAAAGCAACACAGTTTATCTTATACTACTACAGTTCTGCTGATTTTCATTTAGGAAAAATAATGAATCCGAAAATCGAAAAATTTTACCTGTCTACAAAACTTTTTGGTGAAGTCATTAGATATCTGTATATGTAACCAAAGTCGTATAACGGAACACAGCTGCATCACAAAGAGTGAAATCAAAGGAAATTGAGTTTGGCTTCAATTGCAAATCAAAATCATTCAACTGTCTAATGCTTAAAGAAACCAACCTATCAGACAAAAGAACAAATCTTTGATTCGAAGGATCTTCCAAAGCAGATGCAAGCAACAATCTCTCTGCTGCAATCATGCTTGATTCTCCCCAAACTACCTGTACGTGAAAGTAATTCTAAATTTTCAATTCATCCTCAGAACAAGCAGAGATCAATCATAACAGTTACGAAGTTAGGAATGGTTCTGAATCAATCAAAAATCCAGAAAAAATAAGAAATTTGCTCTTCTCCTTTCACAGCAACAAATGCATCAAATGAAAACTCGCCTTTATGCTATTCTTCAATTGGCGATTGTGGAAGAACTTTGATCGAGTGGTGGATTCATCGAATACGAAACCAGGAACTGAATGTACATAAACTGAGAAATTCCTCTGATCTGCACCCTGCCAAGTTTTACAAGGAGAATAAGCGATTTTCCGATTCAAAAAACGGAAATGAATGATGAGAGAAGTCGTTTTGCGAGTTTTAAACCTTGAAGAATCTATCCCACAGAAAATCGAGAGGCAGATCACGTCGAGCCAGGAAAAGGAACGCGATCTTCGGGCGGTCGCCGGTGTATTTTCGGAGCGGGATACGAGATCTCGCGACGGAGAGCGACGACAGTGTCGCACTTGAACGAGACTGACGGTGGATAGTAAGGAGAGCGAGGATACATAACGCGGCGGAGAGAGCAGTAATTAGCTTCCATCGATACCACACGACGCCGCGACGAGACGCCGGAAGCTGCAGGTGCGCTCTCCGGGACATAGTATCGAGATTACTCACCTCCGGCGACCCATCAGCATCCGAACTACGAAATGATCCGAATTCGAAATCTCTCTAGGGTTTTTGTGAAATCGAGATTTCAGGAGAAATCTGAAATCAAAAATCGAAGAATTTTGGAATGTAGCGATTGAAAGTGGCAAGTCACCAAAGGGAGACGATGAATCTCCACAAAACGACACCGTGTCGTTGTCCACGTGTGAGTTTCTTATGGGACCCGTAAAGAACTACAATTGACGTTTTGTTTTGTTTTTTTGTTTTTTTGTTTTTTTGTTTTTTGTTTTTTTTTTTTTTTGTCAACGACGTTTTGTTTTTAATTGGATAAATAAAAAAACATTCAAAAGACGATTAAAAAGGTCATTAAATTGTTTTCCTAAAGGATTAGAGGTGTGATTATTTTTTATACGTTTCTTCTTGCAGCAAATGTGGCAACCACATTTGTTTTGGTATGTTTCATCGCAACACACTAATTTCATTTTCTTTACTCTTTCGTACTTTAAAAATAAAATAAAATAATATACATGGATTATTGATAAAAAATATGATTTAGTCCTACTTGTCTACTCAAACTAACTTATTCGCGAGTTTTGCAATGATTTTTTCTATTATTGTAAATATAGAAGTAACGTATGCACTAAAACAAACCATATTGAAACTTCATGTGATGGTTTAATTCGTAATATCATTGGGTAAAGTTCGATTTTTCTTCCACACACAGCCACATGCTATACCAATCACCCCCGCATGTATTTCAACTCTAGGTAAAACCACATGTCTTTAGATTCCCTATTAAATAAATAATAAAAGATTGAGAATCCGAGATTGATAGACCTCGCATTGAGAAATTAGATAGTTTGATGCTATTTTTCCTTTCCCCAAACAATTTGTTTATAATATTTATTTTACTTTCTGTTTCTTGTATAGGAAGTTTTGATTCGCTTGGGTTGATTGGTACGCAATTATGAGTATAGTTTTTTCAATAAACAACTTTGGAATCTTCAACGACTGAAGATTTTCTGAATCTCTATCACGAGAAAAATATGGGATACTAAACAAAAATCGGATATCACTAAATCAATTTTGATTGGAGGTTGATCATAGAAATAAAATGTAAATAGTGAAATTGATTCTAAGTATAACGCCCCGACCGCTCATCCCGTTGAGTCACCCACACCCTCTCTCGGCCCATGGGCTCCACCCCTGTTCGACGGTCAGTTTGTTATTTTTGAGAGACTCTACCGACTTATTTACTATCCCTGCAATCAACACCTGACATTTTCCCGTGTTTTGACCTCACTCACAGGTTCCGCATACCACTTCCCGGAATGTCACCCATCCTTCCACTACTCCAGCCCAAACACGCTTAACTCTGGAGTTACTTATGGGCTTTTGACCGAAAAGGTAAGTGCACTTTGTTGATATTAGGTAGCCAAATCAATTCTCTTAAAACTCTCTTCATTTATCACAAACTGGGATGTTACAATTCACCCCCACTTACTGACGTTGCGCACCTGGATCGTCACCCCCTGACGGTGTGAGTCAAGGCCACTCCAATTGACTCCACACTCTCGTCAGGGTTCGGCTCTGATACCAAATTATAATGCCCCGACCGCCCATCCCGGTGAGTCATCCACACCCTCTCTCAACCCGTGGGCCCCACCCCTGTTCGACGGTCAGTTTGTTATTTTTGAGAGGCTCTACCGACTTATTTACTATCCCTGTAATCAACACCCGACCCTTTCCCGTGTTTTGACCTCACTCACACGATTCCGCAGACCACTTCCCGGAAGGTCACCCATCCTTCCACTACTCCAGCCCAAGCACGCTTAATTCTGGAGTTACTTATGGGCCTTTGAACGAAACGGTAAGTGCACTTTGTTGACATAGGTAGCCAAATCAATTCTCTTAACACTTTCTTCATTTATCACAAACTGGAATGTTACACTAAAGGTCTTTCAGTCATTTATCATGGGTACACAAAACCCTTTCTCCAACTCTATTATATATTAGAAATCTAGTTTCTTGTTCTTTTTTTATTAACATCCTTATTTTCAGTAAAAAAAGTTGTCAACATATATGTTTTCAATGGAACTTAGAAAGAGGAAGATGCATATCAACAAAAAGGTTAATGATCTCTCACTTTTTATATGTATGTGTTTTTTCATAGGGATGATTCCATATAGATTTGAAACATGACTAATAAGAAAATTTAAAGAGCTATTTGGTCCATCTTGATTTTTTTTTTCTATGTAATTCTATGTATGTGTATAGAAAAGTTGGATTTTGCTATAGATGGAACTAATTTGTAATCTTAATAACATATTTGTTTAATGATAAAATAATGTGTTTCTTCTCAAAAAAATTATATGATGAATATGTTTGATTAATCGGTCATAAGATCCATGCTTCTAGGCCGAAACTCGTACATCTCCAAGTCTGGAACCACAATATGTAATATTGATTCTGTCTCATCTTGTGACAGGTATGTAACTTTTTGTTTTAGTAAAATGTAATATTGATTCTGCTTGGGCATTCAAAGTTTAGAGATCACTTGTTTGAGTTCTCCTTTCTAGTAATAACAAGTAATATTGATTTCATCCCAAGCGGCACCCAAGACTATTAAAATCTTCCCTTTATGGTTAACTGAGTTATCTTCTAAATCGAACCTGTGTCAACCTTTGGTAGTTTGATATCCGATCAAGTAATGTTACATATTATGTACAAGAGCTTATGTGAATTGGTAGATGTTTTCCTTGCTATGTATGTATTATGTGTATGTGAGTAATATTTTTTAGTGGTATAGCTAGGTGCCTAGGTCAGACCCTACTAATCCGGAGCTAAGTGAGCAAACACCTGAACCGAACTTTAAAAGTTAATGCCAGTTTCAAAAAAAAAAAACAACTTTATTGGGGAGTATGGGAGAGATATATGTGAGTCATGTTAATCTTCTTTTTGGAATATTAACGATAGAAGAAAATGATCCTATTTGACCGCTGTACATTGCTAACATCAAAAAATGGAATAATCGGGAATCCCGAGTAACTGGAAAAGCCGCTACAGTAGCTAAAGTAGATAATTTTTAAATAATCTTGTGGTTTCTTTCTTTCTTTGTGTTATACAGAACTTGAGAATCCTAAGACACAGCTTAATGTGGTACAACAAAGCAGCTTCTATAGCTATGTACTAATAATTAGTACACACCAGCAAATGATGAGACTCGCAAGCATCGGTCTTCTACTATTGGAGCATCGGTTTGGTCTATTCTGATAATGTCTCAAGTTCTTTGAGAGCTTGCTCGATCGCATAGATTACCATCTTCTTTATCTGTTACACGAGAAAAACAAAACAAAAAAAAAGCATAAAATGGTCAGGCCAGTTAAAAGAATGCTATTAACCGAGAAGTCTGGAATGATTAAAAGATTTATTATCCTCCATCATAGATATACTAAAATAATATGCAAAATATTGTCCTATCAAGATAATCACCAATAAAGACCAAGTGTATCAATGAAATATATAAATATTTTGCAAGAGAATGTGTTTTTTTATTTTATTTTATTTTATTGTTAACGATGTTGTAACTGTTATAGATAGAAATATTAGTGGTGGTGATTGTTTTTCTAAAGAATTAATATTAAACAAATCTTCGTTTCATTTTTAAATTCTAGAATCATAATTTTAAATATGAAAATATTTTAGTTTTAGAAATAAAATTTTCCAGTACAACAATAAATCTAAAGCTACCTTAACAAAAAATTCTACAGTAAAATAAATTGAAACTACCGCTACCAATCAGCCCATTATCTCTTCTATTTGGAATTCCAAATGTTGGATAGCACTCAAGTCCCATCAAAGAAAGGTCACTATCAATTAATACCGTTTGGTTTCTACGCGACCAATCACTGTATTTTTTGAAAAACTGTTCAGTTAAAAGTGCTATCGTTAATCATCATGTCTGTAATACTTTGGATTCATGTCCGTGTAACCCTCATGAACTCGTTCGGCGCTAATTAATCAATTAGACAATGATTAGCGATTTTTAAGAGATTAATAGGAATATAATTTTTACTATATTTTATATATTTTTAAATATTTAATATATAAAATAAATAAATATTTAATATATAAAATAATACATTAGTATGAAAATCATATATTTCCAACATAGATTAAATATTTTTTCAAATTCACATATAGACAAAAATAGTCAAGGTTTGTGTTTATAAGATAAATCTCCAAATTGATTTGTTGAAAACGATTAATCATATGTTTTTTTGGTTAAGATAACTCTAAACTGAATGAACTTTTATTTTTGAATCGAATTTTACAATCAATTATCAACTGAGCCAGTCAGATTTCAGAAAAATATAAATTTGAACTACGATTTACAGAATTAATCGGCGATTATTATAATTAATCGAGCAAAATCAATCAAACAACGTTTGACTAAATAGTGTCACCGATTAGTGAAAATCGCTACGGTCACCCCCTTTCGAGCGATTAATCGGAAAAATCAGGAATTTTTAGAACATAGCGTGTAACCAATAGTGAAGGTACTTTGAGTTCGGGAGGGCAGTTATCCACCCTAAATTTTTAAATTAGTGTGAAGTTTTCTACTTCTGCACGTATCACCATCAAAACACATTTGTGAAGACCATCCGCCACCAAGTCATCATTTTTTTTCCACGATCACGAGACCAAATCTCTTTGACATCTCACCATTTTTCCGCCGATTGAAACCATATTAAGGAGGAAACATATACTTGAATCCGCAATATCCAACATCATCCAAGATCATTAGAATTAATACTTCCAAGTTCAATCAATTTATCGATGTTTTTCGCTAATTGAGACCATATTGAGATGTAGATCGGTATTTAAATCCAAGATGTTGGTATCATCCAAGATCGAAGATCAATGAAAAGTTAGATTTTGTCACTTAAAGAGGAATCATTATTTACAACGTTGGTAAAACCAACGTCGATTAAAAAGGACAAGGACCACCCAAACATAGTAGTACGTGTATAAAGGCGTTACACTTCAGGAAAAGTAAAGTAGGCAAACATATATTAAACATAAACGAGATTTTCTTTCCACAAATGGAGAAGATAATGACTAATCTAGTTAATGGGTATTGAACTTGAAGGCTCTTCCAATATCACACATTGTTGTAGCCAATTTATTGACCCTAGAGAACATGGCAAGAAATCGGATTCGCTTACAGGTACCGATAACCCACCATGTTACAATGCTTCATCCGGATAACGATGCCCGATGACGACATGACCACCACCAACTATCCCAACATTGTAAAAGGGTGCACTAAACCTACAACTGGAATCTTTATTTGGTGTTGTGACAAGGGTCTTCTGGATCCAACACCCGGATGCAGAGGGATACTATTTACGCAACCCAATGTTTTTATAGAAGGGACTCAAGTGCAGAGATGGTCATCTCTGCAACCCGAGCCCCGTCCAACTCTTTGTTGTAGAGAAATATAGGGGTGTTCAATCAGGATTTCGACAATAATCAAGATTTTTGGATACATATAAAATAAACTCAATCCGAATCGGGTAATTGGTTAAGTTTATCCGGATTGAACACTCCCAGCTCAATAGCTTAACATGCAACTAGAACCAATGTCCTTGAGATTTCATTTTGAGGTCCATTACAATAAAGCCAATACATAGCAATATTTGAACTAAGACCTCATTTGTTTTCAGTTTATGTGTGACTTTACATTGAAAAAAAAAAAAAAAAAAAAAATTGAACTTTTTAAAAAAGAAAACATGTTTATGTTTTTTTAATTAAAATAGTTTTGTAAAATATAAAAATACTAAACACAAACGAAGATTTGAATTTTAAAAAAGAATGAATTTTGCTTTAGATATTAAATGTTTTGATTGAGTGGGATGACTACACACAAAGTTTTGGTACAAACATAAACGGAACGGCAAACAAACAAGGAAACCCTAAATATGATTAGGTTATCGAATAACTAACCTATTAGGTAGAGATGGGCCTTTTGGTCTTGGGCTGATAGCATTTTGGGCTTGGAAAAAGTATTAGCCTAACTATTCCGTTCGGTTTTTATAAGAAAAAGTAAACAAAAACCGCAAAAAAAAAACAAAAATGAAAAACAAAAAAACAAATGCTGGTTATCAATTTGGTTTTGGGTTCTATAGAATCGATCCGAATCAAAAACTAAAATTTTGATTCGGGTAAATCGGTTTGGGTTTGGTTCAAATGCACATCTCTCTTAATTGGATCCAGATATTCAACACACCCCACCCCACACGCAATAAGCTCACACAAAACAAGAACAGGGAGAAACAAATGGTAAAGAAAACGAAGACTGACCTCAAGTTTGTCCTCTCTGGCCTTATGGTTCTTAGGAAGTTGGCGAAACTCTTCCGTCAGACGCAGACACTCACTGATATTCTCCGGGGACACAAAATCAACCGCCACTTTTGTGCATGACTGTCCCCAAAATTTCCAATCATAAACAAGTTTTCATCAGATTTTCAACTACACAGTAAACCTGTATGAGAGTAAAAATGTTAAAAGTAGAAGAAGAAACCTTTAGATTCCGGACTTGATGAGGGCAACCCGCAGGAATAAACACAGCTTCTCCTAGCTTTTGCACAAATGTCCACGGCTCAATCCCTATATGATTCCAGTCGAAAACATATAATATGGTCAAAATTATAATATACAGTTGTGTTATATATATATATATATAGCTGTGCTTAGTTACACTACATACCAAATTCCGCCTTGAGTTTTCTCTTGTGCTCTACTGTTAAATAGCATGATTGGTCATGTATTGGATGATAGAGCTGCAAAAGAAGAAATGTCAAAAGTGAATTCGTCAAAAAGATTGTTGGAGGTAAGTGTTGTTGTTGTTTACCTTTGTGACTTTACAACAAAAAGTGTGTCTAAACTCATTGCAATGCTTTCTTAGATACTCTTCCAACTTAGGAACGTCTTCTCTCCTAAATATGTCCCAAAGAGCACTTCCTGTTTCGTCACGACTCTGCTCATTTCCATAGCTTAGAACCTCAGGCATGTTCAACTCGTCTTCCTCTTGGCTAAGGCTATCTTCACCGCCCTGTTCTTCTTCAAGCTTGTTTTGTTCTTTGTGTCTCCGCTTTATATCTTTGACTGCAGATATCTGTTCTTGACTTAACGTTACTTCAGCCGTATGCGTCAGAAGATTCACCTACAAAGTATTAAAATCCAAAGTGGTGAGTCTTTGAAACCATTAAACACACAAAAACCAAGAAACGTGGACACAAAGCTTTAGTCTTTACCGCGTCTGACATATCGCAGTGAAGCTTAGTCACGGAATCGCCTCTACCGAGCTCATCTTGAACCCCATAGGCAATGTAAGTCTTCGGACCTAAATCCGGTTTGATAAGTCCTTCAGGAAGCTTTGCTGCAATGTTGAGAATCCCGGTTCTCGGATCGCTGTATTCTTGGAAAGGTAACGCGGAGATAAACTCGTCGCAGTGACGAGGCAACAGATCTTCAAACTTATCAGAAGGAGGCCAGTCTTTAAGCTTTAACATCTCAGGCCAAAAGTTCTCATACGTTCTTCCTTTGGTATAACCTTCAAAGAAGTGACGAGTGTTGATCTCCACCTCACAGTTAGCTAAACAATCAATAGCTTTGACCACTTGTGACATCTTAGAACCACTCGCGGCTGTTGATGAATCCACGTTTTCGCATAAAGCACGCCACATAACCATCGGTTCCCAGCTTAAACCAGGTGTGGTTTCAAGAGCGTTTCTAACGATCACTGGCTCGCCTTTTGACCAATGCTCTTGAAAATGCAGAAGCTCTTCTTTCTTCAAGAGATTAAGAGATTCAGGACAGAACAGGTAGTTGTCGTTTGTTGTTCCTGTCGTCCTGGAAGCTGCTTTTCTTGTCATATCAGTCTCCATGGCGGCAGAAGAACAGCTACAGTTTGACACTCTAGGGCTCTTATCGTATGAAGCTAAGAAAGTCTCTGCCTTTTGTTCCAAATCTGACATCCTCGTCACCGGTATGATCCGCTTAAGCTCCAAGATACAATCACCACCACAACCACCGAGCTCTTTTGGTGCACAAGTTATGCTTCCATTAGAATTGGCTTGCCATTTAGCGGATGATGGTTTAGCTTCTTCTTCTTTGTCCTCAAGAGCGATAAAGTCCACATTGAAACCATGCATATATCTGTATCCTTTATCAACATACTGAAACTTAATCTCAGGGTGTTGTGAAAAAGATCCTTCACGAAGCTCTTGACAGCAGCGCAGACAAAGCTCATAAGAGCATTTTGGGCAGCTTCGATGCAAGTCAACAATTGAAGTTGCACAGTGATCACTGCAAACCACACAGACGATTTCAGTAACATCGTTTACAAATATCTTAAATCTTTGTTAGATAACTTTAAGCATGTGCTTAATTACCAGTATACACGTTCGTCACTGTAGCTTATTGCTTGAGTTACTTCAACTTCAGAAGGTAGTAATCCTACAGAAACAGATCATATGTTAGCAGAAAGTAACAGAGACCATGTCTTAGTATAGCGGAAGATTCATCATATACCTTGAATCTTTGCCTCAATTTCAATCTCTTGACTCTGTGATTTAGATAACTTATTCAGAAACGGAAGCATCAATGCAATCAAGTACTGGAGATGATGGCGTCTTTCATCATTCGCGAGCTCTCTCTTCGAAGTCTGTATTAAACCATTCAAATGCAAGCATCTGCTGCAATTACAGTTTTTGCAGCAGAAAGGACATTTCTCAACGACATCATCCTCAGATAGATGTGGATACCTACAACAACAACAAAATCACAAACAGAGACTAAGGATATGGAGCGTAAACAGAAAAATATATATCAAAAGTGCAGACAGAAACTAATACCATTTCTTGATACACTGAACACAATACATCGTCTCTTCACATTCACGGCAAATGATAAGAACGATCCTTTCCCCTTTCAAGCACTGATGGCAAAACGCACGACGCACCTTAGATTCCTGCCAACAACATGAACATGATTACCTTAAAGAAAGAGGGAAATGTCACAGATGTTCTTGCCAAGACTTATGTAAGAAAAAAACGTTACCTTTGAAGTTGTTTTCATGCTCCTGCAGTCACTGATTTTCAGAAGGGAATCTGAGACTTCTGAAGTTGGAGAATGTGAGCGAGAAAGAGTAACATCTGTGACGTTTTCTGGACTCTTGGAGCCTCTCTCAGAGCGCCTTCTTCGGGAAGATGTTGCCTTGATCTTAGATTTACGTCCATGCTCTTCTTCCCAGTCCTCATCATCATCAACTTCCTCAAGTTTCACTTTGCGGCGTCTCAATCTCTTTTTACTTGTAGTGACGACTTCAGAGCTCCTATTGTCATCTTCAAAAGGTTCCACTTTCATAAAACAACACATTGACACTAACTTGTCAGGTTTAACTTCAACTTCTTTTTCTTTCTTCTTCACACTAATCCAACGACTCAATGTCCAATCATCATCATCTTCTTCAGAACCGTGCTCTTTCTTAACCTCAGCAGGAACAACAACTTCAATTTTGTCATCTCTTGACTCTTCCAAAGTCTTTATCCTTTTAGGATTCCTTTCAACAGATGAGTCGTTATCATCATCAGCTCTCGGATGCTTCTTCTTTCTCCTAGAATAGACTTTCAATATCACAGGCCGGGGCTTCATGACGCTCTCTTCTTCTTTATCTTCCTTACGAGCACTGCTCAAAGCTTTTGACGCTGGTTTCATCAGAGATCTCTTCTTCTTACTCAACCAAGAATATCCAAAATAGATTAAGGAACTCTTCTCCATCAGATCGAATCTAAATCCATCTGAAACTAGAGAGCTCATTCTTAATCTGCCAAAAAAAAAAAAAAAAATGAAATCTATCAAATCTGTGAAATTCTTCATCAGCATCAATATGTAGCTTAAACTTATAATCTCCATTGGGAAAAAAACATCAGTAATCAGATTTTTAAACCCAAATTGGTATCGAAATTCGATTTTGAGCTCAGAGAAGACAAAAATCGAATTTCCACGTTCATAATCAAAATCAATCGCAATGAAACAGAGAAATCTATCGATTCAAATAATCAAATTAGGTAAAACCCAAAACAAAATTGTAAAATCGATCGATCAATCATAAAACGAACAAAAACAGAGATCGGAATCGCGAATTTTACCTTCCGATGGAAGAACACACCAAAACCCAGCTCGAAGAGCTCTCTCTCTCTCTCTCTCTGAGATTTTTGCAACGTTTATGATTCTTCTGGGGAAAACGATGTAGAACCCTAGATTCCAGCTAGAAAATCAGTTAACAAGATTTAACAATTCAGAGAGAACCCAGAATTCTCAAATCTACTATTTAACTAACAAAATAGAAAATTTCTTTATTTGTTTTTCCGTGAAATTTCCCAGAAGGAAAATAAAATTTTCTTACTGGGGCACAGAGAGAAAGGGATCAATCGTTCATGATCTCACCGTTAAAGATTACACCAACTCTAATCCTAGTGATTGTACGTAGAGCGCAAGCTACTAAAGTGACGCGTGGCAGCTGATTAATACCTCACCGATTCGGTCGCGTCAGCTGTCCGGAACGAGATTAATTAACTTACGCTTTTTTATGTTTATTAACTCTTAATCGTACTTCTACTGTTTCATTTTTTTTTTTTTTTGCAGAATTAATACGAAACAAAAATTTAACCAATGACAAAATAAAATGTGAACTACAAGAAAGAAAAAATCATATTAATATTTTCTACGAAAACATCATGTAATAGACTAATAGTACTGTATAAAACTGACAAGTGACGAGTAATGAAAACCTTTGGAAAAAAAAAAACAAAAGAAAACGGAGAAGGACAAAATCAGAACATACTTTGTTGACCAAAACGAAAATACTTTGTTGACTAGAAAACGTAATGTTTACCAGTAAAAAACAAAATGAAGTGCGTATAACTCACCTCAGATTTGCTTTAGTTTTTTTTTGGTGCAACAGATTTGCTTTAGTTTAAGGAGTAATACTTATTTTTATTCAACAAAAAACAGAAAAAAAATCATTAATTAAATCCAGATTTACTTCTATGCTAGTCGATGGTTTTTAGTCATTCTGGAGATCTATGCATTTAAAGAGACATCTAGATAATTATCGTTTTAATAATTCTAGATTTTCTTTTATCTTCAGATTTATTACTGATTTGATCATTTATCAGAATCCGAGATCTTCTGATATTTATTCGATAAATTTAGAGCATTCAGTACTTTTCAATACTCGCATGATTTTGACAAAAACAAATGTGCATTTGAAAATATGCCACTACATTAGTCCAGTTGTTGACAAATATTCTGAGTAGCATAGAAAAAATAATTATTATAATTAGGAGAAAATCGTAAATAAATAAACTATGTAAGTGAGTTTCACACCTAAAACCACCATAACATGTACAATTTATGGTGTTATATAAAACCCAACATCTTTTAACAGTGTTAAATGACCATTAGATAGAGTTTTAAATAAGAGCTTTTTTCACTTTTACACTACAATTTATAGTTAAATGTAAAACTAAACTTCTCAATTTTTCATTTTGAATTTGTCCAGTTTTTCAAATTATTTACGAGAATGCCATTACTTTTTCGATTGATAGACCAACTACTGAGGTCTACGATATCTGCTTAAAGATCAAACACATCTCATATTCTACACTTAATTTCGAAAATACCATATCATTAATGTTACCATCCACCATTTTCACCCAATTTGGAGCTCTTAATGCTTCAAAAACTCACTTTCGAACTAGCTATGCTCCTTCTTTGCTCTTTCTTTCATCTCATAAACTCTTATTCTTCCATTTTCTCCTCATTTTCATCCCAAAAACTCTATAAGAAAACTCAAATCTTGGATCTTGGCATTTCCAATTGTTTAGCTTACGGTGATGACCTGAGTTCGTTATTGAAGGCCTAAATCGAAGTTCTTAGCCCTCGAAGAGCCTTTCTCCGGCGGCCAGGTAACATTTCTTTCAAAAATCTAAGAATTTCAGTTTTGGTCCGCGAATGTAGACCTCATTGGAGGTCTATTTTTACTTAGTAGTCCTCCGTTGAGGTCTACTGGTCAACGCAGAGTAGACCGCGCCATTTTCTTTGCAAACAAAAAAACTAGTCGTAGTCCTCTACTGAGGTCTACTCCACGTGGAGGTTAGTTTTGCAATTGACCACGGTCAAACTTTGTTAGTGAGGTCTACACCTTAGGTCTACTACACGTGGAGGTTAGTTTTACAATTGACGAAGGTCTAACTTTTTAGCGAGGTCTACGCTCGAGATCTACCTACAAAAAAATTTAGTTTCGCAGTTGACAAAAGTTTGACTTTCCTCAAAAATGAGAAATTTTCGACGTTGAGGTTTACCATTGAGGTCTACGATGCATGTAGACCTTATGTGAGGTCTACTCAAATATCTGGTCAACACAAAAAAATTCCCACATATTCTTATTTGCAGGTGTGAAAAATTATCTCTTTAGGTTTATAGTCTTCATCATTCATCTTCTTATGATTCTCGATGCTGTTTCTGTATCGTTGATTCAGTCTTGGTTGCTTAGATTCTCATTACAAACCATATTTTCGCTGTGATTCTTTTGTTTCCGTTTACTTTTTGTTTCTTTCTCATACCGTATTTACTCGATTAATTCTTCACTATCTAATATGCTAGTAGCATCGCCTGTTGTTGTTATGACTTGTGACTCTATGTGTTGAGAGTGCTCGTTTTTGTCTAATGCACAGATTTGGGTTGTTTTTGCTTTTGACAGAAGAAACCTAAGAACGCAAAAGAAACAAACGAGATGGCGATGGCTAGTTCGTGGTCTACGTCTAACCCAATTCAGCAGCTTCTCCTTTCATATAAAGAAGTGGAAACCCCAATTAAGCAGCTTCTTCTTAAATATAAACAAGTAGATTCTGGTATAAAGGAGTGGTCGATGAAGCAGTCGCTGCCGGTTGTAGCCATTGTCGGTTCCATCACGGGCGCTGTAGAGGGAGCTCTCATCGCAAGTGTCATGGGAATCTCTAGCTCAGGTTTCGGCTTCGTACGTAAAACCCTAAAAATATATGGTTTCTTTTGATCTTTGTTGTAATTGAATTCTTTTGGTGTGTGTAGGCGGCTCTTTCGGGTGCTAGTGATCTTTCATTTTTTTTAGCTACACAAGGTGCGATTCTCGACATAATGGAAAGGAAGAGAGGCCAAAAACCTGATCTTATGTCTAAGTTCGTAAGATCCTAAAGTTCCAATTTTCCCAAACATTTATACTTTTACACTAGCTTGTAATGAGATTTTCATTTAAGTTACATCTTTGTGGACCATGGTCGCAGAAGCAGGATCTGGACTCACAGACGCTTGGAGACGAGGAAGAACCGGCGACGACGCACTCTTCTCCGCTGCTAAGTTTGCTGTTTCCTCAGCATTAGGTTACCAAGTGATATTGATATATATATGCATGTCTTGTTATATATTTCTTAATTAACCTGGTTTAATTTTCGCTCAGTTGGCAAAAACATTTAAGTGTTTGGTGAGACCTCAGTTGGGAGAAACAATTAAACAAAGCACCGCAACAATTAAGTCTTTACCTCAGTTGGGAGAAACAATTAAACAAAGCACCGTCCAACCTTGTTTTTTAATCAGCTTTTCTGCTTGCCTACAATTTGGTTACAAATTTCTAAATAGCGATAAATAACATTTCAAATTTTGTTACGTTTGTTTAGATTGAAAAAGAATATTCTATATATATTTTTTTTAATTTTTCTTTATAAAGAATGAGTACGATTTTTCTTTATCTCACTGACCCCTAAACCACACGCAATAGGCAGTCTTGATTCTTGACCAAACCAAGAATAAGACTAAGTCAGTCAATACATATGCTTACGTCTAGTACGACAAATTAAGCCAGAATGATTTTTTCACCTTATTTTATATATTTTTTTAAAGGCTTGTTAACAACTTTTTAAATTTTAATAAGTTAGACTTTTAACTCAATTTTGTGATACTACAATATTGTTTGTATTGAAAGTTGTTTCTAAAAACAATAATGCATTGGAATACTGACAACAATCACAAACAAAACAATGATAGAGCACACAGATGTACAAAACCTTTCACAACACGTCAAAACAAAAAGATCTCTACGTATTAGTCCCATTTCTTATATACCGTTATACAAACCAAACCGGTTTAGTTATTTACTCATTAAACCATCAAGGCTCCGGTTTTTCCTTACTCGTGTCAGGTCGATTAAAAGGAAGTGACTGTATCGAGCCACCACTTGCACTGCTGTTCGCCGCGGTGTTTATCCGGGACCGACGTTTGGTCGGTACAACTACACAATTTTCATCGTCCGAATCCTCTAGTAACTCCTCCGATCGGTCATCTTCGTATTCTTCGTCTTTAAAAATCGGATGAATATAAGCGCTTTGAAGAAACCTTTTTATATTCAAGTTTGGTTCTCTTGCTTTCTCCAATGTATCTTTAATCATAGCTTCCTATAAACCGGTACTAACAACATTAGATTACGCATACCGAACCGAATAAAAAATGGTTGAGGCTAAATTATTTCTTCTTCTTTTTTGGTCAAGTGTTTACTTTAGTAATTAATCATGAGCAAGCTAAAACTATTGAGCCGAAATGCTGTGGGGTTACCATACTAACCTGCAAAGGGTTAATGACAAAGGCCGATTCGTACCGGCCTTTACAAAACCGGTGAAAACCGATAGTGCAGATCGTTAGAACGATGAGGAACGGCGTGGACTGAGCTTTTCCTTTCGTGCTCATCAATCCAATCAAAAGAATTTGTGAAATGACCAATGCCGATATTATACGTCCATGAACGTCTGGCCAGAACGCAGCTGCGCTCTCATACTCTTGATTGTACACATTTATTATCTGCAAAAGAAACCCGGTTTAGCTAATAACCAAGAAAATTCAAATGTAAGCTTGGTTCAAATCGACTTGGACCAAGAATCAAAAGATATATTTGATCAAAAGCTGATTATATAATTCATAATAGACTCAGTTTTGCAGTAATTAACAGTTTCATAAAACCAAATATCCCAACATGAAAAACGTAAAAAAGTGATAAATATTATGAATGGTAAAAAAAATGGAATCACGTTTTCAAACCGTGAACGAGTGGTATACTAATACCATTCATCATCTAAGATTAAAAAAAAAAGAGAGTATGTTTCATTATACCTGATGACGGAAGATGAGGTAGGCGAAACCGAAGAAGAAGATGATGAAAGGAAGTAAAATAGGTGTGACCGGAGCATAAACAAGGCCGAGAAGAAAGTATAGTTGAATCCTTGGCTCTGTTGCATAGAACTCAATCTGTCCAGGATCCATAGCTTCTTCTCTATCCTTTTCAGTTTTCACCAAGAAGAAGTTCTTCAAATGGAAAATAACCAACGGTTTCAACCTAAGAATCTCTCCGGCCACACCAGCCCAACCATCCACCATTATATACGTTA
Source organism: Erythrophleum ivorense (assembly GCA_026724425.1). NCBI lineage: Eukaryota > Viridiplantae > Streptophyta > Magnoliopsida > Fabales > Fabaceae > Erythrophleum > Erythrophleum ivorense. The sequence continues at coordinate 199,135 of JAIUCV010000259.1, read as the reverse complement.
TAAAAAACGTTGCTTTTATCGGTATTGCTACTCCAATCGTCCGTGGAATCCTAAAACAAGAATGTAAAAAATTTAAGAACAGAGTTTCCAAGAGAGTAAAAGTGCTGTTGAGCTTGCTTACTGGTCTGCGGATTGTTTAAGGAACGAATCAAGCTGTTCAAAAGCAGATCCTGTGATGATACTACCGAGGAAAACATTCACAAGGTTGAATAGATAATATCGAAAAGCCGCTCTTCTCTCTAACGCTGATATCGAAACAAACCCTTCGAATTTCGACATCATCATCAGAATTGCTGGCAGAAATATCAAAAAGAGCTTCAAGACAATACCGGGAAGAAAACCTTGGATCACAGATTTGATAAACTTCCTGCACACGCAATTGAAATTTAAGCATACTTGCTCACAATGGAGACAGTAAAGCAAGAGACTTGTGAAAATGTACGTACTTTTCGATGATGGGATTGAGGAATGGAGCGGATTTCTGGATACCTTCGATACTCGCTAGGGATTGAACAAATGCGATTGGGATGATGAAGAAGAAAGTGAGGAAGAAGAAGGCGACGTGCATCACAAATCTCCTTACCGTGAGAGACACGTAAGGCATCGCTAGGTTTTGCCAGTACACTTCTCTTGCCTCGGGAGCCCATTCGGTTAGCCATTCCGTCGGGTTCTTTGTCTGTTGAGTCTGTGCGCAAACCGCAGCGCCCCAACGCGTTTTAAAAGAGACGAAAGCTGCTGGCATCACACCTTTCTCATCTTTCATTACTCTTTGCCTTTCTACCATAATCTGCCAAATCAAACCAATTAAAACCGAAAACCGAGTTGACCAACCCTAACCCTAGAAGAAACAATACTTACTTTCTCACTTAGCTTCTCGATCTCAGCTGTGTAATGATCCATTGCATCTACTTTCTTTCCCCATAGCCCAAGAAATCCCAACTACAAGATGAAACATAATTAAACAAAAACTTCAAATTTAAACATGTTTTTCGGGTTTTCTCCAAGTTATACCTTTGCCCTTGGCCTTTGTTCCTTGTTTCTTGTATACTTCAAAAGGTAGTAATCAAACCAATTCTGCAGTTTCTTCTTCTCCGCTACTAAATCAGCCAAATCATTTGCATTGTAAACCACCTGAGATATGATTCTATAGTCAACAAAACTTACTTAAACAAGAAAATAGCAATATATGTAGACCATGAACAAACCTGATTCGTAAGATAATGGTCCGGGTGGTTAACCATAAAGAAATGCTCCACGTTCTCGCTAATTGACTCGTTTGCGTCTGGTGGTACGTTCCTAACCAGAACCTGTCAAAAATGCAAACAAAATTTCTAAAAACTAGAAGCTATTTCATATGTAATGTTAGACCAAAATAGCAAAACATATAAATGTAATGAAATATTTATACAGTGAATTGATCAGCACGTCGCTTCTCGGATTGGAGAAATGCTAATCGCATTGAAGCTATTTTCTCATATTCCCTCATTAGAACATAGCAAGTCCAGATTGTGAATGCGTAAGCCATCACGAGATGCGCCCAAAACCTGTCTGATCCACGTTCGACATTTGAAATCGAAAGCTTATCGATATTGCTCGATGTTACATTACGAAGTTTTGCTAGTTGCAATCCATGACTTGTCAAATTGACTGGTACAAGAATTGACCATGAAAGTATTGCAATTGGGAAAAAGATCTTAATTCTGTAAAAATAGTATAAGAACAAAGCTATTATTAGTATTCTTGCGCAACAAACTTCCTAATTTCTTAAGGCACAAGAATGAACATTTTTGATTACCCAATCAAGTAAATCCTCAAGTAGACAGCAGAATCCAAACCAGCATGATCAATAAGCTCAGGCTCTGGCATCTGTAGCGCCGCGGGGATCCAATTCAAGAACCGAATGTAAGAACGGAAATCAAAATTCACAATCTTGCTCACAAAGGCACCCGAATTCAACGGGTTGCTTCTAAGACCTTTTAAGTACCATTTAGGAAAATAAACCCTATCGTTGAACGGTTGGATCCTCAAGATTGCAAACAGCAAAAGGAATATCAAAGCACTTATAATGTTAATCGCTGCTGCTACTCCAATATCTGCTAGTGTCGCCATCTCCTTATAATATAACTATTATAAACCCTTAAAAATTCTCTTAACCTGCAAAAAAAAATTAGAACCCTAAATTTTTTTAAATTCTTCCAAAATGTATATGAATTAATAAAACAATGCAATGACATGAAGGGTTTAGTGTCAAGATCAAGTTTTTGAAGAATATCAAAGAACCTTACAGTTTCTAGAAACCCGATTGAATCAAAAATCTCATCAGCTTTAAAAACCATACCCATCTCTCGATGACCAAAAATAAAAAATAAAAAATAAATAGAAATTTACCCTTTTTCTTATTGTTCTTGGAGAAGTAATCTTGCGATCGGATTAAAGAATGATGAAGAAAATGAAAAAAAAATTGAGACGAACCCAGGAATCAAATTAGGTCGTGTTTGGATGTTCATGAATCTTGACAATGATTCCCTCCAAGAGAAAACATTGCACAAGCGGAACAAGTCTTTGGCTTTCTCTTTTACTCCTCCATCACCTTCTCCTTCTCCTTCCTCTGACAGAAAGCTAAAGAGAAAGGAGAAAGAGAGAGAGGGAGAAAAAAAAGAGAGTAAAGAAACAGAGAGATCGTTCTGTTTAACAGCACACGAATTGGGAAGAGAAGAAAATAAATGTCATGCTGTTTTTGACAAATACAAGGCGCTGAAAATACTCGGAGAGAGAAACAAAATAAAGAGTTGAAAAAACAAATGGATCATTCAGGTTATGCTAAAGTTGGTCGGCGTCTATTCGTAGACTCTGTCTTGAAAGTTAAAAAATGTCGCATTCAGTTGATGCTAGGACCTAATAATATTGAGCTGGTCATGTCTGTACTGTAATCGATCCGAAATTTTTATCAATTAATAAAAAGGTCATTACATTTTTTAAAAAATAATAAATAAATTTAAAAATTAATATTAAAAATAAACTAGGCTATACATATTTTAAACCTTTTAAACATCTGAAATTTTAAACAAAGTGAAATGAAAGAAATATCGAGTTGGCTATTTTGAATAGTGAAAATTTAAATTGTTTAAAAAAATTATACGAGCCTCTGGTTAAGGAAGCAATCAAATCTGCTTGGAATGTTCAGAATCAACGTGGAATCATGTCAGTCTCAGATAGACTGAGAAGTTGTCGGAAATCGCTGAGTAGATGGAAGAAGAGAAATAATATGAATGCCAGAGACAGAATGCAACAACTAGAGATGAATCTGGAGGAAGAGCAATCAGTGAGTTACCCTAGTACTCAGCGAATCATATATCTTAAAAGAGAGCTAGCCATGGCGTATAAGGAGGAAGAGATGTTCTGGAAACAGAAAAGCAGACAGAAATGGTTAAGATTGGGAGATCGTAACACCAAATTCTTCCATGATTCTGTTTGATGCACAAGGAATAAGAAGATCTTGGATTTTCTTCTTGATGAAAATGGAGTTGCTCAGAAATCAGAGGCAGCAAAAGGTGAAGTGGCGACTTCATATTTCAACAAACTCTTTTCATCCTCGAGCCCAACAAATTTTGAGGAGTGGTTTGCAGACTTCTCGCCAAGAATTTCTTCTTCAATAAATGATGTCCTTATAAGTCAAGTCTCAAATGACAAGATAAGAGAAGTTGTTTTCTCTATCAATCCGTCAAGTGCCCCTGGACCCGATGGAATGACAGGGCAGTTCTTTCAACATTATTGGGATATCATTGGGAATCAGGTATCAAAAGAAATAAAGGAGTTTTTCGATTCAGGAACCTTTCCAATTGAATGGAATTATACTCACTTGTGTCTCATACCAAAGATTCCTAATGCATCCAAGATGACGGATCTTAGACCAATCAGCCTTTGCTCAGTGTTGTATAAGTCGGTATCAAAAATTTTGGTTAAACGGTTTCAGCCATTCCTGCAAAATTTGGTGTCGGTCAACCAATCTGCCTTTGTGGCTGACAGATTGATCTCAGACAACATTATCATTGCTCACGAGCTAATCCATGGGCTGCGCACGCATTCAACCATTTCAGAGGAGTTTATGGCTTTGAAATCGGATATGTCAAAAGCATATGACAGAGTTGAATGGAGCTATCTAAAGTCCCTCATGCAGGCTTTGGGCTTTCATGAAAAGTGGGTGAACTGGGTGATGTTCTGTGTGTCATCAGTTTCTTATTCGGTGCTCATTAATGATCAACCTCACGGGATCATTTCGCCTCAAAGAGGGCTCAGACAAGGTGATCCTCTATCACCTTTCCTCTTTGTCTTATGCACAGAAGGTCTGACTCACCTGATTAATAGAGCAGAAAGATTGGGACTTATAAATGGGATCAGATTCAGTGAGAAAGGCCCGGCAATTCATCATCTACTGTTTGCAGATGATAGTCTATTCCTGTGTAAGGCCTCGGATCACCAATGTCATGCTCTGAAAGGGATACTAAAGATTTATGGAGAGGCCAATGGTCAAACAGTCAATCAACTTAAGTCTTCAATCACTTTTGGTGCCAAGATTAAAGAGGAGCAAAAGAAGCGAATACAGATATCGATGGGTATCTTTAAGGAAGGTGGTGCTGGCGCGTACTTGGGCCTTCCAGAATGTTTCAGTGGATCCAAAATTCAGCTTTTGAGTTACATAAAAGAGGGAGTTCAGAAAAAGATATCCAACTGGTTTACTAGAACTTTGTCTCCTGGAGGTAAAGAAACTCTTCTCAAGTCGGTGATTTCTGCAATGCCGGTGTACGCAATGTCGTGTTTTAAGCTTCCTAAAGCTATTTGTGCAAACCTGAGAAGTGCTATGGCGGAATTCTGGTGGAGTGCAGTTGAGAACAAGAAAAAAATTCATTGGTTAAGTTGGGAGAAGATGTGTATCCCTAAACATTTAGGTGGAATGGGTTTTAGGGATATTGAAGACTTTAACCAAGCTCTGCTAGCTAAACAAGCGTGGAAAGTGTTGCAAGAACCAGAGAGTTTGGTAGCTAGACTTCTCAAAAGCAGATATTTTGATGAGGTGGACTTCCTAAATTCACAGCTTGGATCGAGACCCTCTTTTGCGTGGAGGAGTATTTTGTGGGGAAGAGATCTTCTGAGCAAAGGCTTACGAAAAAGAGTGGGTAATGGTAAGACTGTGAATGTGTGGATTGATCGATGGATTGATGATGGAGGTTTAAGAGCTCCTTGGAGGTTAAACGCTATCTTCGATGTCAATCTGGTGGCTGAGGAGCTTATAGACACTCGAACCAAAAGGTGGGATATGGCAAAATTAAGAGAAGTGTTTTATCATGAAGACGTTCAGAGGATCTTAGAATTTCAGCCGGTCTTGAACTGTGAAGACTTCTGGTGCTGGAATTTAAATCAAAGTGGTAACTATACGGTCAAATCAGGGTTTTGGTTAGCATCCTCTCTCAATAAAGCGGCCCTTCTTAGAGAAGCCGCGATGTTGCCATCGTTAAATTGCCTGAAGAGCTCGGTTTGGGACCTCCAAACAACCTCCCAGATTCAAATATTCATATGGAAAGTGCTTAGTGGAGCAGTTCCAGTGATGGATAAACTGGAAGAGAGATGTATGAAAGTCCAGAATGTGTGCTTAGCTTGTGGTGTAGTTGGAGAATCAATCAACCATGTTCTGTTCTCTTGTTCTTTTGCAAGACAAATCTGGGCGCTTAGTGATTTTCCTTCACCGAGCTTTGGCTTTGGAGAATCAATCTTTGACAATGTGTCTTACCTTCTTTGTCAAAGGAAAAACCATCTCATCCCTCAAAACATCAGACGTAGATTCCCGTGGGTGATTTGGTTATTCTGGAAGAATAGAAATAATCTGGCTTTTGAAAACAAAATGCAGAACGCTATGGCTTTAATGGCTGAGATTATTGTGGAAGTGGATCTTTGGTTTTTATCTCAACAGATTGATAAGGAGCTCGAGGTGATTGTAGAGCCTGATACCTTGGTTCGGGCCAAACGCTGGAGACCTCCGCCGGAACAGATGCTAAAATGCAATGTTGGGTGTTATTGGAATAAGGACAGCCACATGGGAGGAATGGCGTGGGTTCTTAGAGATTGGAAAGGTTTGGTTCTCTTGCACAGTAGAAGATCTTTCTCTAATGTAGGTAGCCGTTTAGAGTGCAATTTTATTGGGTTGTTGTGGGCTATTCAAAGCCTCCAGTCTCATGGAGTGAGCGAGGTGGTTCTAACAACCGAAAATAAATAAGTTATATATTCTTGAAACAAAATTATATTACTCCTGAGTTTGTGAACTTTTCTAGTAAAAACATGAAACATCGAATACTTCAGAAACTATAGGGTAAATACAAATGAAAACAAAAAGTACAGGGATCATGTGGGAAATTATAAAAATATCTAACTTGGACAACAGTTGGAGATTTGATTCTGTCCGTAATCGGAGCGTGAAATCACTACAGAACATAAATTAACGTGAACATGATATTGACGTCATTTATTTTCAGTAAAACGTCGTTTTCTCGTCATCGCTTTTATTCCTTTTAAAAAAAACAAATTTCTTTCTTCCACTCACTCATTCGGTGGTTTTACGAAAGAGCGTGCCATCACGTCGGAATGATAAGAAGTAACATGCATGCCACTGAAAATAAAAACACAAGCTCATAATCGAAGTTCGAAGATGATAGAAATCAAAAGAAGTCTTAAGAGTACAACCGACAAATAAAAATAACAATTTCTATTATAATTAGGGGTATAATTAATAGGACCTCAATTAACAAAAAGTTTATTTTTCCAAACTATAAATAATTTATTTGTTGTTCCGTTGGATGTAGTTTTTTTGTTGGAGGCGGATGAACTTGGGTCCACACGACCAAGACGAATCCGTGTGTGATATTTTCTTTCTGTCTTAATATAATGCGGGGGGTAATTTTCCCCCGGTTCACGACCAAAAAAAAAGAAATGATAATTTATTTTCCTTTTTAAACTCTAATTCCATTGTTCCGTGAAACCCGTGAAACCTAAATAGAATAATTCTTTAGATCTTGATATTTTAACATATTTATTTTATTATGTATTCAAGAAAGTTTTCATTATGTGACGCTAACTATAAGTTAATGCTAATCACTATATATATGGTTTTGTATATATAAGTTTTCATTGTATAACCAAGTCGCCTTGGCCTAGTGGTAATGGACTCACGGCTGTGAGCACCGCCCCCGGGTTCGAGTCGCCTTGGCCACCTAGCCGCGCCTTTAACAGGGATAACGCGTAACCGGATGCAAGGCCTCGTGGGATTAGTCTTTAACCGGGATGCCCACGGTTATCAAAAAAAAAAAAAAAAAAAATTGTTTTGTATCAGAATAAACAACTAACAACTCAATAATATATTCTATGATATTTGATAAGCCTCCGCATATGCAGAAATCTGATGTTTCTCCTCACCAGAATAGTTTCAGTGTAGGATTACGGAGAGCTTTGCGAACAAGGGTGTAAGAATTGTTCCTGTAGTTTCCTCTAGTATTAACATTTCTTTTTCTTTCTATTTTACTGCGAAACCCTAATTTCTCATTATCTCTAGTTATGCTAGTTTACTACGGAGGCAGCCTGCAAAGACTCATGATGCTGCCTCACGGCAAAAGTGTATTTGCATTGCAAAAATCTTAGAGAATAAACTGATGACTTCAGCCAAATCAGAGGTAATTCCCATCATGGTTTAAAGTTTGGCCTTACCCACGTACAAGTTTCATGATCTTTCTTGATGATTTTATGCAGAAGGAGTACTCAGATTTACGAGATCTTGAAGTCCGCATTGATTTTCTTTTGAGACAAATGAAAAGAGTACTCGCTTCTCAACGGCGTACTGAAGATACAATTCCATTGAACCCTAATCATATGCTGAGAATTAAGAGTAATCAAGCTCTTGATATGGAGCACAAAGGAAAACATCTTTATCCTGGTCAACTACAGAAGCAAGATCATTTACTAGACAAGGATGCTTATAATCTGACAAGTAAAGAGGTTAAGGAAGATTGTTGTGATCAAGATTGTATGAATCAGAAGAGTTGGCTTCGGTTTATGTTGCACGCGCTTCGTTGCAACGCAGCAGAAGATGAGTGTGAAGAGAGTAAGGATTGCTTTTCTCTGAGAAAGATAATCAAACATAAACAAAGCTGCAAGCTCCCTCTTTGCACTGATCGATATTGTCCTCAAATTCGGAGATTGATTCGTCAATACGAGCAGTGCAAGGACCAAAATTAAGAGTGAAAGTTTTAATGAAATCTAAATTATAAAAATATTAATAACTTTTTTTTATCACTATGATGTGAGATAAGAGTGCGATTTATAGGAGAATAGTGGGTTAATATCGTTACACCAAATTTTGAGACGAACCCAAGAATCAAATTGGGTCGTGTTTGGATTGTCATGAATCTTGAAAACTATTCCCTCAAAGAAAAATCATTGCATCAGCCAAACAAGTCTTTAGCTTTCTCTTTTACTTCTCCTTCTCCTTCTCTCCTTCCTTTGACAGAAAGCTAAAGAGAAAGGAGAAACAGAGATCGGTTCTGTTTAACAGCACACAAATTGGAAAGAAACTTAACTTCTTTTTTCTTTGGGTATGAATGTTAAGTATGCTAGGATCTGAATGGTTGAGGCCGTATCTTAGTGTCGATGAACCATAAAGCTCGTGTCGAGATCGATGAAGAAGGCGCTGAAGCTGCGGCTGTCACTTGTTTTATGATGTGGCCAGGCGCGTCTGTGTTCAAGCCTCCTCCTCCGAAAAACAATAGATTTTGTGGCGGATCATCCATTTTCTTTTCTTGGTTAGAGAAGACAAAACCGGAACAGTTTTGTTCGCTGGTCAAATCTACAATCCTAGCAAATAGGTGATAGTTTGCTTTGACATATAGCCCTAACCCCTAAGAAGGTTTGGTTCAGACCGGATCATTCTGATTCATATTGACTTGTGTTTGATGTTTTTCCATTATGAGTTTCTGATCGATAAAGTTTAATATTCATGTCGTTAGTGGTTCATTAATTAATGTTATATTTTTGCTCAATGGTACTAAAATTGAATCTGAAGCTTAATCAGATTGTTTAATATCTAGATTATATGATTAAATCTGTTAGACAAAACTACATATCAGCGTATATCTTCCTTTTTAAAAAACAACATATCAAGAAAAGAAAAAAAAAAAGCACTACAGAGTAAAAATATCCAACTTGTGCCTCAAGCAAGCAGGAAATTAAATAAATAATAAGATTTGGTAAAGGCAAATTTCCGTGTTTTAATTTGCAAGGGTAAAATCAAAAATTGTATAAATGATAAAATTAAATATGTACAATTGTACATCATCTTTTTAACTTTTAAGTAAGCGAAAAACTATATCATAAAAGTAAATCTTACAGAGATTAAGTTAAATTTCCAAATTTTGTAATTAATTAATTATCATGATTCTTTTTGTTTAAAGCCGACTATACGACAAAAGATCCCAAACCCTAGTTCTATTTTGATTTCTTCTGTGTGTATATATATATATATATATATGTGTCATATATGTGCTCACAAAAAAAAAATCGTTAACACTTAAAAGATGGATTCAACAAACAGAAAACAAAAGCTTAGCAGAGCTTCAGACACAGCAGATCCCTCTCTCTCAAAGATGGATCGAAGAAATAAGAAAAAGCAAAAACTCAGCAAATCGCAAGCAATCGCAAGTCCTTCTCCTTCAAATGAGGAATTGCAAAACGACAACCCCGCTTTGGACCTTACGTGTGAAGTAATCGCAAGCTCCTCTCTCTCAAATAAGGAGTTACGGGAAGCGATGAAGAAGCAAAACAATGCAGCTTTGGGCCTTACCCGTAAAGTAATTGCTTCCGAAGCACGTCACGCTAACTTCGTCTTCTCTCCAGCTTCAGTCAGCGCTGCACTCACGATGATGGCTGCTGGTAACGGCTCTGGTTCCGACGAGCTTAACGCCGTCTACAGTGAGATTGCTACAGTCGTTTTTGCTGACGGCAGTGCCAGCGGTGGCCCCAAGATTTCGGCGGTTAATGGCGTTTGGGTCGAGCAATCACTTCCGGTTAATCAGTCGTTGAAGGTTCTCTTTGAGAATGTCTTCAAGGCTACTTTCACTCAAGTTGATTTCATATCCAAGGTAATTTTTTCTCACTTTACTAATTTAACGAGCTAATATATGAAAGTTTACATGATCATATAATTAAAACAATTGAAACTAAATATAACTAATAGGTCTTGTTCTGTATGACTGTATAGTTATAGTATTTTTATTATAATGTTGTAAGACTTTTTTAGGGTTTAAAGAATTTATTAGAAATTGCCAAGAAAACAAAACTATTAGAAAATATTAATTAAGAGATTTACTGACATATATTATTGTTTTTGAAGGCTGAGAAAGTGCGTGTAAAGCTGAATAAATGGGCTTCAGATCACACCAATGGTCTCATTAGAGATCTTCTTCCTCCTAAATCCGTTGATTCTCTAACCCAACAGGTTTATGGAAACGCATTGTACTTCAAAGGAGCCTGGAAAGACCAATTCAAAAAGTCTTTGACGAAAGAAAATGAGTTTCACCTTCTCAACGGCAAACAAGTACGTGTGCCTTTCATGAGAAGCTACGAAAGTCAATACATTACAGCTTACAACGGTTTCAAGGTCCTTGGATTACCATACCGACAAGGCCTTAATGACGATACCGGCCGAAAATTCTCAATGTATTTCTATCTTCCGGACAAGAAAGATGGATTGGACAATCTTCTTGAGGAAATGACATCAACTCCTGGATTCTTAGATCGTCATATTCCGAAATACACAGTTGAAGTTGGCGATTTCAGAATTCCAAAGTTTAAGTTCTCTTTCATGTTTGAGGCTTCAAGGGCTTTGGAGAGAGAGGTTTTAGTGACAATGTACCATAAAGCTTGTGTCGAGATTGATGAAGAAGGCGCTGAAGCTGCTGCTGTCACTTTTATGGTAATGAAGGCAGGTTGTTCCCGTTTCAAGCCCACTCCTCCGAAGAGGATAGATTTTGTGGCTGATCATCCATTTCTTTTCTTGATTAGAGAAGACAAAACCGGAATAGTTTTGTTCGCTGGTCAAATCTATGATCCTTCCGAATCTTCTTCTGCTTAAGAACCACATTTGACCGGGTTCAATTTGATACTATTTTAGATTTTGTTTAGATAAATTACATCTTGCTAAATTGGAGCCGACTTTGGTTTGTGGCTGTTGATTTAGATCTTGCACTACAAACAAGATTGACATCGTGATTTTTTTTAGAAAATATGAATTAATTTTGAGTTTTCAAAATTTTCAAGAACTTGGAATTTCTCTTTGTACTTTTTATAACACCCAAATAGAGGTTTGCGCTAAACAAGCCCTTTAAAAAAAAGGTTTGCGTTAAATACTTTTTATCCATTTAATTTAAAGATTTTAAACATGAGACATAAACATCTGTGAATTCTGTTTTCTTTTGGCTCCTTGATATTCTCAACTAGGACAGTAACTTGAATTTTAGGCTGTATAATTTAGGCCAATATGAATCACTATTTTGTTTTTTTTACCCCCAATATGATAACTTTTTCTTACGTCCAAATCAATGGGAATCTAGAATCTAGATTATTATTTCTGAGACCACCTTGCAATATAAGACGTGCGTTTAGACAATTTGGGAATATAAGACGTGCGTTTAGACTTTGTCATAGAAGAAAAATATAAGACGTGCATTTAGACAATTTGGGAATTTGGGATATGTCACACTATAATTATTTTTTTCAAAGACTTATTTAAGAGAAATAGGTCTCATAAAATTAGTATTGATAGTTGTCCAAAAAAAACAAGCAAGAGGTGAGATTGGACTGTCGGATGAGCCGGCCACAGCAGTTATCCCACTAAAACCAGGATGGATTATAGAGGCGGGAAAGCTAGTTTTGAAAGAGAAAAAATATCAGAACTTTGTGAACTGATTTCTCAATAATCTTGACTGAACTTTAACTAACTAACAAACCCTCTTGGCCACAATTGACACGGATACAGTTTAATAATAGTGATTTTATATCAGTGTTCTCAAACTTATTTTATATTTTTTTTACGGACAATATATGTGATTTTGTTTTTTATGTACATTCACATATACAAAGTTCCAAATATTAATAATAGGTTTCGTTTATTTAACAACTATAAAGGATAATACCCTTTTTACTAATTTTTCCTTTATAATATAGTTAAGGGTATATATAATAAGATTTCGATTAATAATAGTTTTAAGTTACCAAAGTATAAGGGATAATATCCTTATTAGCTAATTCTCCGTTTATTATATAAACACAATCCCGCTTTTTGAATCCATTGTTTGGTTACTATCGCTGATTAATTGCTGATTTTGCTCAAGCTTAGGTTTCTTCCCTTCTTCCGGTATTTTAATTTGGTTTCTTCCTTCTTTTTACTTTTATGTCTAGCGTTTTTTGTTTTTGTGTTGTTTGATTCGATCGCATACTAGGCTTCGTGTTGGTTACGATAATATTGATTAAAAAAACAAAAAAAGAAACCTTGTTTCGACTTAGGCGTAAAATCACGGATCATTCATTATTCATACCGTTTTCACTATCAGGTCAATCATCTAAGTCTTTGGTATCGAAGAATATGAACGTTCTTCAGCCTGTGAAGATAGAGAAATCTGATGTTTCTCCTCCTCGCCAGAATAGTTTCAATGTAAGATTACGGAGAGCTATGCGAACAAGGATGTAAGAATCTTCCTCACTATTGGTTTTCTGTAATTTCCTTTTAGTATTATTGTTTCTTTTTCTTCTTATTCGACTGCTAAACCTAATTTCTCATTCTCTTTTATTTAGTTACGCTATCTTGCTACGGAGGCAGCCTTCAGAGACTCATGATGCTGCCTCACGGAAAAAGTTCATTTACATTGCAAAATTCTTAGAGAATAAACTGATGACTTCAGCCAAATCAGAGGTACGTATATATATCTCCAGTCCCATGATGGTTTTAAAGTTTAATTAGACTTACCACAACATACAAAGTTTCATGATCTTTCTCAATGATTTTTGCATGCAGGAGGAGTATTCAGATTTACGAGATCTTGAAGCCCGCATGTGTTTTATTTTGAGACAAGTTAAAAGACTCTCTTCTCAACGTCGTGCTGCTACTCCAAGCTCTTTATGTGAAGGATACTCAATGAGAAACGCTGTTTCTTGTGGCTCAAGTAATCTCTTCAGATTTGTAACGCCATCGGGCTCATTGGCAGTTTCTCAAGATACATCTCCATTGAACCCTAACCCTATGCCAAGAGTTGAGAGTAATCAATCTCGTGATATAGAGCACCAAGGACAACATCTTTATCCTAGTCAACTACACAAGCAAGATCATGCTAATCGTTGTTCGTCTGCAAGAGCTCCTATAAGCTGCTGCCAAATCGTTTCTCCTAGAAGCACTACTGAGAGGGACTCAAGTAAAGAGGTCAAGGGAGATTGTAGTCGACATTGTATGTTACAGAAGAAGTGGCTTCGGTTTCTGTTGCACGCACTTCGTTGCAGCGCTGCAGAAGATAAGTGTGATGGTGAGCAATGCCTTGCTATGAGAAAGATAATCAAAAATAAACAAAGCCCCAAGCGCCCTCTTTGCTTAGATCGGTATTGTCCTGAAACTCGGAAATTGATTCTTCAGATTGAGCAGTGCAGGGATAAAAAGAGTGGAACTTTTAATTAAATCTAAATTATAAAAAGGTTAATAACTTTTATTTTTTAATAATCTAAATGATGTAGTCAAACACTTTTACTTACTAATAAATGAGATCAATACAATATATCGTTACACCAAAATAGTAAAGCTAAGCCTCTTGGACTACACTGAGAAGAAGTAGTGCATCTACTAATTATATACGAATTACAAAAAGCAAGTCTTAGTTTCTGATCTGGTCAGTTTAAAATTTGGTCTCCTCGTCGAGTTTTGTCGGAATCAAAATCTGTTCTTGTCTTTTTTGAATCTTCAGTCAAGTATGATATACAAAAGAGAGATCACTTGGTTCTGTTATGTACTTCTATCATCGATGCTTTCTCCTGCAAACTCTAAAACATAAACAAAACATTCTCTCATTAGTCAATGAATATTCATCAAGTTAACAACACAAATTGCTCTGTATTTTCTCAACCATATAAACTTTGCATATTATGTATTGAGAGCAAAAAGTAGCGAGAAGGACCTCGTTCGTGGAACTATTCTCAGAAGGGAACCATCGGAGGATGACACCGAGGTTCATCGCACTCGGTATTAGCTTGAACAGCAATGGAGTCGTCACCTGTAACAAAACATCATTTAAGTAAATATTCTATTTGAATGCGAAGGCTTGTTGGTCGATCGATGTAACTTACGAGACTCAGTGCTGTTGTGCCCAAAAGGAGGAGATACATTTTCCCCTCGATGACGTGTAGGTTTGATGCTCGGCTTAGAAGAACAAACGCAAATTCTCCAATCTGAGCGAGCAATACTCCGACCTGTTTACATTTGTGCGTGAGTTTCGATACGAAGAAACTCATAGAAGATTTTGACAGAAGAGGCAAGCAAGCAAACTCACGTGGAAAGATATCCTCATGTTGTATCTAAAAGCCTTAACTACAATTGCTGCAAGTGCTGTTTTGATAACTATGACTAGAATCACAGATGCAAGAAGGATGTCGACGTGGTTCCATAGAAAGTGCACGTTTATGAGCATTCCGATACTAGATAGGAAGAGAGCGGCGAATAAGTTACGAATCGGTTCCACCTACATCATCACCAAGTAAAGTGAGATTTTCCAAACTGTTAATGACCCTTTGAGACTTTAACTTCTTAACCAAGTAGCTAGAATCAGTACCTGCTCTAGTGTATGTTGAGCAAAGTCGGTTGTAGACAGCATAACACCAGCCACAAATGATCCCAACTCAAGACTAAGACCCAGCTTGTCACTGCACTGAAGAAGTTTTGCAAAAAAGGAACCAACCACTTAAGGTCAAGAATGGGAAGTTACATAGATATGCTATTATGATCATCATTAGTTTCTTCTGTAACCCATCATCATTAAGATGCAAT
Organism: Erythrophleum ivorense; assembly: GCA_026724425.1. Lineage (NCBI taxonomy): Eukaryota > Viridiplantae > Streptophyta > Magnoliopsida > Fabales > Fabaceae > Erythrophleum > Erythrophleum ivorense. The sequence goes on along the minus strand of JAIUCV010000259.1, from coordinate 184,020 downwards.
CATGCAAGCGTAGTTAATATTTTACTCAGAATTCTATTGCATAATAGAATGATAGATTAGACTTACCCATGCAGATAGTAAGCAGAAGGCCACAGCAGCTAATTGGTAAAGTTCGTTTGTCTGCATTACATAATCAGAAACATTGGCACTAATTCGGAAGATACGTAGCCAAAGCTAAAGTAGCGCCCGGGGAAGATAAACTTACTTGAGATGATAATTGAATCATTAGCTTCAGAAAGCGAGGAACAAATGACCAGGTTAGTAGAGATGCAACAGTGAGATATAATGACAATATCAGGAGCCTAAAATTAGACATACAAAAAGTTTTGTGTCAGATACGGTAACGAGGATATATAAAATGTTCTTAGCAATGACAACCACTTACAGCTTTCCCATTGATATAATTCCTTGTAGTAAACCACTGTTACCACCCAATACTGGAAGCAATGCGAATAGTAAACCAACAACACAGTCCTGAAAAAATTCAAGAAAATAGCTCAAGGAAACAAAAAACTTTATACAATGAAATATTCAATTTGTAAATGTAAAATGCCATGAGTGAAACCTGAAAGATAAGTATCCCTATTGTAACTTGACCATGTAAAGAACTTGTACTGTTCTTTTCCACCAAAAACTTTACCACCTATATGGGTAAAAGACAGAAACTTGGAGATGAAACAGGAAAAGAGTAGTTTTTTTTTTTTTTTGAAGTATAGAATCCGAAGAGACGAAAGACATGAAAGGTACCACTGCAGTTGATGACATAGATAGAAAAGCACCGACAAAAATACCCTCTGACAATCTTGCTCCACACAACTGCAAATGTCGAACAGATCAATTTTTAAAACTAATTTTCCAAAATGTTCAAAATATATGCACCAGAACATACGTGATTGTTTTGCTCATACCAAGGCAGTTACACCACACAGAAACATAAGCAAGACGATTTGAAGAAGTCCTCCAAGGACAGCAACTGGGCCAACAACTTTCAGCTGCAGCATCGACACAAGAACAACACATAATCAAATTGCGATCGTAAAAAGTTTGCATGAAATTTTGTTTTAGTGAATAGCCAACAGCCAACGGATGCCTACCTTAGCCATTGAGAATTCTAAGCCCAAAGCAAAAAGGAGGAAAACAACACCGAACTGGGCTACAGTTTCAACCTGCATCATAACAAGAAATATAAAAATTGTGAATACCAAAACAAATTTTCAGAATGAATGACTAGATAAATTGACTATACGAATGTCTACTATATACCCCTGCTAATGGCTTCAACACAAGCAACAAGAACAAATATCAATGATGAAATCTACATTAATAATCCTTAAGATCATCCAGCATTAACATGATAGGAGTTGACATGTCATGTACTCTCATCGAAGATCTGATTGCTGTACGGTAGATTTACTATATTATGAACAAGCTTAGCTATAAAAGCACTAGGACATATACATGTGACAGCATCGCCGAAACTAAAAGTGGTCTATTGATGTCCTTTTATAATACTTTCAGGACAGAAACTAACAAAACAAATGTCTTCCAAAATGTATAAATACCTGAACCATTTCACTGATGAATTTCAATCCTCCTGGACCAATGATTGAACCCGCCAAAAGATATCCAACAATGACCTAAGACACGTAGCGATAGTGCAATACAACATCAGAATAGATAAATGACCACAATGTGAAGTCTGAGATACTACAAAGTACATACACAAGATCATATGTCTTCCATACTAATTAACAAGGTTGCATACCGGTTGTCCAAGACATGAAAAGACAATGCCACCAATCGCAGCAAAAACGATAATGACCACCAAATCTGATATCAATCTGCGAGAAATGCCAAGAAACTCTGCATCAAAAGCCTGAAACAGTGCATGTAACATAATGCTCCAACACAGAGGAAACCAGGGAGAGAAAAACCTCAAATCTACTTGAAGTATCGGATACTTAGATTTTTTGTTTGACATGACAAAAACATTGTTCTGCAGAAATTTAGTATAAGAACATTAGCTGCACTGGAAAACAAAATGGTTAAAGAAAGGCATAGAAAATCTAGCGAAGTGTGCAAAAACCTTTTTGTCAATAAGAGTCATATCATCAGAATCTTCATTTTCCAGTGAAAACACGTTTTGAAGCTGGAACGGTCTCGTATTGCTGAGCAAACAGAAACACAAATTTGTGAGGAAAAAAAATTATATACGCACCACATTAGACAGTTAACCATAAAGTTATTACTTTCAAACAATTCAAACCATACTTATTTTCCTGTGTATCATTTCTTTTCCCCTTCTCATGCGTTACTTTCGCTACAGTCTCTATTTCAGCCTGGAAAACACATCACAAGGGAGAATCTGAATGCAGATCTAAAGAACATCAACGATGACATTTCAAGAAACAATGAAACCTACTTGTTGATCAGCAACACTGCTGTTAAAGCTGGCTCCTCCATCCGATCCTAAGCAAAGAAACTTGTGTTAAGCTAAGTATTTAAGAACTATCCCCTTTTCTTTTCTTTTTTTTCAGAAGCTAACCTTCAGGCTGATCGTTTTCGGGGAATTCTTTCTCGAGAACTTGATCGAACATTTTGGCGAGAGTCCCTCCGCCGTTACCAGGTCCCGTCGAGTTCACCAGATTGCCGTAAAACCGCTCCCGAGTTTCCTCATCGGATCTCGCCGACAATGTTGTACCAACTAAAAGGAGGAACGAAAATCCAATCACTGCGAATCTCCTCGCCATGGTTATCTAACAAAATTATCAAAGCTCAAATTGGTAAAACCACACATCGTAAAATCCACAATTCGATTCAAATTCCTTCAAATGCAAAGTAGCTCCCGAAGTTATTTCAATACGAATTTCACAGTTGAAGAATAAGGTAGGCGACGGATTGAACAAATTCGTCGATCATTCAATTACAAGTTTGACTTGATAGAATCGATTGAAGAAGATGGAGTGAAAAGAGGGAAATAAGACGTACAGAAGCATGAAAGTGACGAGAAGCGTCTGGATTGTCTTCATCGGTGAACATGGCGTTGGAGCCAATACGTTGACACCGGAGAGCTTCTTCGTTGCAGATCGATCTCTCTTCTTCTTTCTCTCTTTTCAGATCCAATCTGTTTTTTCAAATTTTTCGTTCGATTGTTTTCTACTTCTTTGACAAAACTAACCTCCGTTTATGTTAAAAGAAGCCAAAAAAAAAAAAAAAACTAACCTTTGTTTACATGTCCATTAGACATTAGCATATTAAATCCTTAATTGGACCCCCTCATCTGCTCAAGATTATAATTAATTAGTAAAGTCAAATTGGTAAAATCCACAATTTCGTCACTCACAGAATTTGGACATTTTCTACCAATGAGTGTTGCTATATTCATAATTTTTATGCTCAATTTTGTTAACTGAACAAATCCACCCAATAATTATACAAAAGTCATAAATTATGTTTTCCAACACGTTGTACATATAGTGTAATAAAACTTATTATGTACCTAGTTGGTCCATCCAACAGTGGTAGTTAAATAATTATTTAAGTCATAAATTTAGTATTTTCAGCAAGTTGTATATAGTAAAACTTATGAATTTTGTACCTACAGGAGTTAATTATACTTAACAGTTCACCTAATAAAATTTGTTGACAGTAAAAAAAATCAAGAAAATTTACTTTTCAACAGTTGAAGTATTATTTCTTAGAGAAATGATACATGATGATTCAGAAATATCTGCTTGAGCATTTTGTTACAAAAATTAGAAACACAAAAGGACATAAGGTTGTCGTTCGTATTAAATAAAATAAAGGGTAAAGATAAAGTAAATTAAAAGGACAGGGACCTTAAATTAATACCAGCGTCAATCTCAAGGATTAGAACCATTAATATATATAAATTATTACGTTCGGACAAAAGTAAAAACTCCTCACTGAAATTCCAGCAAACTTTCTCTCTTCTCTCTTCACTTTAAGATTTGTTAAATTCGACGAATCTTTCTCTCTCTGAAATCTGAATCAACAAGAGAGAGAGAGAGAGAGTGAGAGTGAGCTCTTTGTTCTTTCACTATGGCTCAAGAGAGACCTGACGAAGAGAAACCTGAGATTGTTGATGTTCGAGTCCAAGATCGGATCCTTGGAGCTGCTTCTCCGGTTCAATCGCCGACCCGTCTCGGACCAACCCGGTTCTCTGAAGTAACCGGAGAAACGCTCCGGACGAACGGGTCAGATTTCATCGGGTCGATTTGGTCTTGGATCAACGGAGATCCGAACCGGAATACGAAAAATCCGGTTAAGAGAGGGAAGAGGAAGAGAATTCGAACGGCGAAAACAGCCGTTGGAGTAATCGCGCTTGTGGGTTTCTTCATTTTCGTCAATTGGTTTATGCTCTCTCAGCTCCACGAAGGTCGAGCTTGGCTTCGAAGAGGGTTCTCAAAGAAACCGAATCTAAACCCGAAACCGAAATCAAACCCGAACCCGGATCCAATTCCGAGCCCGAGTGTGAAAAAAGCTTCTGTTAAACTGTCGGCGTCGGTACAGGTAAAATTAATTAAACAAAAATGTGATGATTATCAATAATTGTGAATCTAAAAAATTTAAGTGTCTGTTACTCTGTTTCTTGTGTCAAGTCAATTTGAAATCCAAAAAAAAAAAAGGCTTTTGGCATTTCCCAAAAATAGTAAAAGGGAATCTTTAGACCAAATGGTTAAAATTTGTAAAAATCTCAACTTCAAGTCTCATATACATTTGTTAAACTTTCTGGTCCCACTTCTGGTCTCATATGCATTTGTTAGGAAAGTGTTTACATGTCTGGGACTGAAGATTACTAGATGGAAATATGAAATTATAGTGGTAAATTGTAATTCAACTAAACATGTGTTAGGGAAACAAAATTAGTTTTTACATGGTAAATTGTAAATATTTCTTTTGAAAGAGTTTTTGTGGATTGGTGTTTGTGGAAGTTTCATTTGATGTAAACTTTGTTGTTGTGTTGTTGTGTAACTGTGATTGATATTTAAGCATGGAGAGAAGAAGAAAAAGATGGGAAAACCAAAGAAGAAATACAATGGAACCTATGGTAGATTGTTGGCTTTTGCTGCTCATGCTTTAGCTGAGGTATTTATTATTTTTATAAATCAAATCTGTTTTCTTTTTATCTGTCACGCATTTCAGATATCGAATCAGACATTGTTTTTGTTTAGGGGCAAGACAAACTCGAGCCAAAAGAGTTGTGGCGAGAACCAAAGGACCAAGCTTTAGCTTGGAAACCTTGCGCTGATCAACGTTCTTGGAAGCCCAATGGTCTCTCTCACTCTTCTTCCTCTCTTAATGTCCACTTCTTGTGCTAAATTGGTACTTATAGTGTTTTCTTGATTTTAGATGGCAAAAATGGATATATAATGGTAACTGCAAATGGTGGAATCAATCAACAGAGAGTAGCTGTAAGTTTTACATACTACTTTGTCCTTTCAAACACTTTCATAGACTAACAGTTGGCTAATTCTAAACAGGTTTGTAACATCGTGGTTGTTGCCCGGATGCTCAATGCGACACTCGTTGTTCCGAAATTCATGTTCAGCGATGTATGGACCGATTCAAGGTAACGATTTGTAAGGTCCCCCTCTGTTCTCTCTTTCTCTCCCTCACTTATTCATTTGATATCCTTGCTTTATAGTCAGTTTGGAGATATCTATCAGGTGGAACATTTCATAAAGTATCTCTCTCCCGACATTCGGATCGTAAAGAAGCTACCGAAAGAGCTTCAGTCTCTAGACCTCGAGGCCATTGGCAGCGTCGTGAGTTTCCTTTAACCGATTTCATCTTCGTCTTTTCTTTTGTTTACGCTCTGTCATTTTGTTGTTCAAGGTTACGGATATGGATGTCATGAAAGAAGCTAAGCCAGGGTTTTACATGAAGCACATTCTTCCTCTTCTACTCAAGAACAGAGTTGTTCATGTCTTCGGATTCGGAAACCGTTTGGCCTTTGATCCGATACCGTTTCAGTTACAGGTAAAGACTTTGGCCCTTTGCATCGTCTATATCGAATCTCTGACTCGTAAATGATCCAACTTTTTTTCTTTTTTGGGGAGTAGAGATTGCGGTGTAGATGTAATTTTCACGCGCTAAACTTCGTTCCAAAGATACAAGAAACGGGCGCGATTCTCGTTCGGAGATTACGCGATAGCGGATCGCACTTAGCGCCGGTTGATCCGTACCTCGTCGGTCCAAAGTTTGCATCTTTCATATTGGACAAGAAGGCGGGTCCTCTGCATAAGGCTTCTAAGTATCTAGCAGTCCATCTCAGGTTCGAAATCGATATGGTGGCTCATTCTCTTTGTTACTTCGGAGGCGGCGATGCTGAAAGAATAGAGCTTGATGCTTACCGGGAAATGCATTTCCCGACTCTGGCGAATCTAACAAAGACGAAAAAGTTTGTTTTTTTTTATTTTACTCTGTTTCTTACGCAATGCTCTGTTTTTTTTTTTTTGCTTATGCGATGCTCTGTTTTTTTGCTCTGATTTTGTTTTTTGGGTAGAATGCCTTTGCCGGAAGATTTGAGGACGGAAGGGCTTTGTCCGTTATCACCTGAAGAAGCCGTGCTTATGCTTGCGGGTCTCGGTTTCAACCGCAAGACCCGAGTTTTCGTGGCTGGCGCGAATATATACGGTGGGATGAAACGGTTAGCCGCGTTAACGAGTCTCTACCCGAATCTTGTCACCAAAGAGAATGTGCTCTCTGAAACAGAGCTAGAGCCTTTCAAGAACCACTCATCTCAGGTGAAATGAAATGAAGAGCTAAACCGGTGTAAACTACTTTTCGGTTTATCGACTAAACCGCGAGATTGATTGATTTTACTCTGTTTTTTCCGGTTATGTAGCTAGCGGTTCTTGATTTCATTGCTTGCGCTGCATCGGATGCTTTTGCAATGACGGATTCGGGGAGTCAGCTGTCGTCTCTAGTCTCTGGTTACCGGATTTATTACGGAGCAGGGAAGATGCCGACGATCAGACCGAACAAACGGAGGTTTTCGGATATATTGCTGAAGAACAATACGATAGAGTGGAAAGTGTTCGAGCAGAGAGTGAGAAAAAACGTTAGGCAAACCAAACATGTATTGGTTAGACCAACGGGACGCAGCGTTTACCGTTACCCAAGATGTAAAGAATGTATGTGTAATGAAGATTGATTCTTTTGTGGTTCGGTTCGGTTTTATTTAACTGGCAGTATTTGGTTTTGGGGTATTTTGGTACAAGGAATACCAAGATTTGGTTTGGTAAACCGAACGGTTTATGATATGAGAGATGGTTTCAAGCATACTAGTTTATGACCCCATAGAAGTGCAGTGCGGGATTACGGCTTTGTTTTTTGTTTTTTTTTTTTTTTCTAACATGTGTTAATTTTAGTGTTAGTTCAAGAGTTGTTTGTTTTTTGTTGTGTTGTATGTTCTTCTCTATTAAAATTGTCAAATATGTTGTTAATTTTAATTATTTGAATTTTTGTATTAAATTATTACACCGACATTACTGATCAAACGTTACATAATTTTTGTTTTTATTCACCGTGGAAATACCCATACCACTATTTTCACTGTTGTGCAGGATTATATTTTTGTTGTTTGCTTTTTTTCTTGTTTTTGCGACATGTTTTCTTATTGTTGTAACATCTTTTAAAAAATTGTTTTTGCGACATGTTTTCTTGTTGTTGTAACATCTTTCAAAAAACGAATGAATTTCAGTAGTTATATTGAATTAAAATTAACCACATATAGGCCACACCAAAGCCAATGACAGTCTCCACTCTGCGGTATACCAAACACATGTCCACTAATTCAACAAATTGATCTTATCGCTTTAGATTTCTATCTCTTGCTGTGTGAGAGTATTCACCCCTTTTTACCGTCTTCCTCGATTTTCTCCGTCAACGATGTGGCTTCTTCGATAGAGTAACGGTACTGTTCCGATCGATACTCTCGATGCAATTCACCGTCATCTTCATCGTGAATGTTTTAATATGAAATCACCGAGAATAATATTTTCAAAATTTACCTCTTCGTCAGCTAAGATCATCTCCATTGTTTCTTCAGAGGTTGTAGTGTACTGTTTCCATGAGTGAAGGATTTTGACTTGGATTCTCCATAAAGTTTTGAAAGGCTTAATGTCTTTCAAAAGAGTGATTGGTAGATCCATTGTAGAGGGTTTTTTTTTTTCCTCTTGTAAACTTGTTTGGACTTATGCCTTCATTGATCATCGACCTATTATATAGTAGTAGGATTTTTTTTTTCTTTTTCCGGATTCTAATAGAGAATGGATAAGTTGAAATCAGTTTTTTTTTTCTTTTTAATCGTTTTTTGGTTCGATCTATTTTTTTTTTCTTTTTCGAGATTCTAATAGAGAATAGATAAGTTGAAATCACATATTATCGCTTTTTTTTTTTTCTTTGGTTTAATCGTTTTTTGGTTCGATTTTTTTTTTTCTTTTTCCAGATTCTAATAGAGAATGGATAAGTTGAAATCACATATTATCTTTTTTTTTTTTTTTGGTTTAATCGTTTTTTGGTTCGATATATTTTTTTTTCGTTTTTTTTTTTTTTTCTTTTTCCAGATTCTAATAGAGAATTGATAAGTTGAAATAACATATTATGCTTCTTCTTTTTTTTTTTAATCGTTTTTTGGGTGATTTTTTTTTTCTTTGGTTTAATCGTTTTTTGGTTCGATTAGTAAACCAAATATTGGTTTGATTTAAGTGAAATTTAAGCTTTGTACTAAATTAGCCCTCACTATCCCTGTTTCCAAACAGTTTTTATTCATAAAAGGAGATGGTTTTTTGGTCAAAAAAAAAAGAGATGTACTTCTCAGTTAATATTAAAGAGATGTACAAAATCTTTTCACAGTAAAGTTAGCTAGAAGATTAGGTGGATAACTACCATTCCATTCTACTAAACATCTTACTAATGAGATTCTTTTACACTTTCAAAGACTTGTAGGTAACAATGGTGTTATAAAAATTAGGATTAAGTACACGACACAAAAATATTGCAATAGCAAATTAGCTCAAAATCAAAATGCCTCATCCTCCTCCTCACCGTCCTCCTCCTCCTATTCACCACCCACCACCACCAAGGCCACCACCACCAGAGCCGCAACCTCCTCCTCCTCCGCCTCCTCCAGGACCTCAGCCACCACCTCCACCTCCCGGAGCTGCCTGGTTTCCAAGACCTTTTGGGCCGCACCCACCTGGACCACCATATTGATTATTATGAGTGATTCGTCTAGTTAATTCGAAGTTATGTATGCGAAAACATCAAAAACATCTTAACTTTTGAAGATTTCATATGAATGTAACGTTTTATTTATGTTATGTTATCCTTAACTTGCTTTGTAACATAGCTACGTGATAACTGGTTATGTATTTGTAGTTTATAATGATATCATATTGATAAAATATGTTGTTTCTTCTTGTTCACGCTTCTTGTGGGTGACTTTTTATTTTTTTGAGTGAATGTAAAATTATATTTAATCATAATACTTGTTTACAATTGACTCTTCAGCGTTTTGAGATTTTGCACAGAGCTATTACATCAGCAGAGAAAGTATTGCTGATTTCTTCGTTTTTTCTACGATGGTCTTGTGGAGGAAAAAAAAAAAGGGGCATTCCGAGAATTGAACTCGGGACCTCTCGCACCCTAAGCGAGAATCATACCACTAGACCAAATGCCCATTTTGTTGTTAATAATTTCTATTGATATCAAAATATCAGATTTTATTAACTCAACATAAGAAACCATATTGGTTTTTTTTACAACTTTTGAGCTTCTAACTTGTACTGTGTGTCAGGAAATAACAAAAAATTGTAAAAGAAATCAAATCTGAAATAACACACAAATATTTATTTATGAGAATAATGAAATTAAAAAAGGGTACGTTTTCAAAACGCTATGGTCTTAACCGACAACGGGATTCTTACAATATGGTTTAAGCTTCCGGTAAGAACAATTTCACCAAAGGTAAACTGGTTTTGGACTCCTGTGACATTGAACTCGATGTCCATATCTTGGATATTCTGTGGCCGTATAGTAAACCAAGATGGACTTAATCGTACGGTTGTACCATTGGGAGGTAAAACCGAACCAAGATACGTCTCGGTCTTATTAGAGACGTTTTGGAAACTTCTTCTCAGCACAAGTGACCCTTTAAGTGCAGAAATAGTAACTGACGGATGGTTTAGGTTAGCTGGGTGGCTAAGAGCGGTGGTGCACCAGAATCCGGTTGTGGCTCGAACCATCACCGGGTTAATGTTTGGTAGTGAACACAAGAAACTGATGTAGTCTTCAAAACCTGGTCCAATGCCCAAATAATTTGTAGTTATGAATACTACCCCATGGTTTTGTTTTATTTAAATTTAAATTTCTTAACTCTTTATTTATCAATTATTTCCCATGATAAGTAAAACAAATATTTACCTGTGGGTAAAACCAGTCCTGGATCTATGGCTCCAGCCGGATTAACATGACCAGCGCCATGATCAAAATGATTAGCTGGAATCAATTCACCGATTCTATAAGACTCTGTTGAAAGATTTTCACCGGAACTATCATATTTTGTGGCCGTTGTAGAAATGGCCGACGCAATCATAGCCGGAGTCCAAGAAGGATTAAGTTGCTTTATCAGCGCGCCGATCCCAGCTATGTGAGGAGCTGCCATGCTCGTTCCAGACAATATTGCAAAGCTACGTCCTACTCAAGAAAACAATTTTAAACTTAAGGTAGTAAATTTCATAATGTACAAAACATGAGGGATGTAAAAGTAAAAGAAACCTGTGAGAATGGGATCAAAGGCACTAGGGAGGCTCCAAGCTCCCCATATTTGGTGACCAGGTGCAAGAATATCTGGCTTAAGCACATCTAAAAGATTCCGATTTGCATCGATAAAAGCTGGCCCTCGAGAAGAGAATCTGCTCACCACTGGTGATTCTCCGGCGAATACAGAGTTTCGGCCTTCGTTTATTCGTGCTCGTGCCCCGAATTGTGTCACCATTCCCCTCTTGTCTCGGTAGATTTTCTCTTCGTAGTACCTCAAAATAGTCTAACATAACAAAGTCTCAATATATATGTATAGAAAAGGTCATTAAATAAAATATATATAGTCACAATCCAAAATCAAATGGTCAGTTCGTAAATGAATGTGGTTGCTACAAATAAACCACCCACACACACAAAAATCACATATTCGATGTTTTGTATATATTTGCTAGACTATATGCTATAGATATTCTTCTTAGAAATATTTGAAACTTCCTATGCCTACAAATTCGTAAATGCATGAATGTGGTTGCTACAAATAAATCACACACACAAAAAAAAAATCACATATTCGATGTTTTATATATATTGGCTAGTACTATCGATTTTTGAAAATCCATATGCCTACAAATTTTTATAGTTGTGCTAAATAGCTCAACATAAAAAATTCTTCGTCCAAAAATGTGTTAATAATAGTTATTTTCTTATGATATGGTTTTGATCTAAATACCTTAAGAAAATATTTTCATTTCTTGCAATTTTTGATGGTTTTATTGATTAAATTACCTGGGAATCTAATACTTTAGGGATTAGAATACCGGGAGCCGAAAATATCACTGGTTCTGCGATGTAGTCGCCGAATCTAGGGTTAGCAATGAGTATGAAACCCATAAAACCAAGAGTCATGGCGGTTCGAGTGATGGCTCGGACGGTCGAGATTCGATTGTAGAAGCCGTCGGAAAATGTACAAATCACAATACTTCCAAAAACTTTCAATGGATCGAAATTCTCCGGTCGCTGACATTCTTCAATGTCTCCTGTTGGGGTTTGTAGAACCGAGCCGTCTGTTCTAACTGCATCTCTGGCTAAGACTAGCCTGTGTTGAAGGAAAGGAGCTCCAAGAGTTGGACCTTTTATTTCAAAATGAAGAAAATGTAATTCATCTTTAGATCGAAATTGTTACGAGTTTGTTAAATACATTATTATCTAATTAAAGCTAACCATAATGTTTTGAAAATCTTGAAAATTTTGGCATTTTTACTCACCATAATGTTTTAAAAACGGATCACTTCCAAAGTAAATATATAAATTGTATGTCAATAAATACGTTTGCGTTACCATCCAAATTAAGCATGCAATTTATGCATGGACTTCAAATCAGAAAACAAATCATTTTTTTTCAAATAATTTTTGAATAATGTTTTTATTGGATTTTTATATGAAATTTAAGTGTGTATTTAATTAGATATATACCTGAAAGTCCGACGCCCTGAACGGTCGCGCCACCGTCGAGGATGAGAGAAGCAGGATAAGACCGGTTGGTACCTCCGGCGGCGACCCCAACTACCCACGGACTATAAGACACCACGGAAGACGGCGATGGGCCACGATTCCCTGCTGCTTGCACCACAAAAACGCCTGCTTTTCTAGCCAATAGCATTGCGATATCGAATATTCCGAGTATCGTTGGCCTATCTACCGGTGGTTTGTCCGGTCCAATCGACAGAGTCAACACATCTACGCCGTCCATTATTGCCTTTGAATAAAATAAGAAAATTGTTTAATAAATGACTCTTAATGAAACTGATTAGTGTTTCTTTATTTTTTTTCACTTACTTGGTCGATGGCAGCAATTACGTCAACAAGAGTTCCGATTGATGGGTAAATCGCTTTGTAAACGGCAATTCTGCCACGTGGACCAATTAAATAAACTTGTAAACAATTCAAAAAAATCAGAGACTAATTAATAACGGAGTATGATTTTATGACTAACCGTGCCCGTGGAGCCATACCGCTGGCTCGGCCGTAGAAGAATCCGTCGACAATCACCGGAACTCCAGCATTTCCGGCTGCTATGGACGCCACGTGGCTGAACCAAACCGACCAAAGTAAATCTTGTATAGTACATTATTTATTCAACACGCATAATGTATATTATATATAACAATAATAGCTATATTGATAGATAATTTGCCAACAAAGCGAATTAAGACATACGATAACTTATCAAAAACAAAGTCATACATTTCTAATACCAAAAAATGATATATTAATTTATCAATTACCATACCATTTTTGTTTACAATGTTAAGTTGAAATGTTTTAACCCGATTTTGTTAGCTTAAATTCGAAACTCCCAACCAATCTAGTCAAAGCAATGAAACACCAAAAAAATATAGGCTGTATATATTTATAGTTTACCAAAACTGAAGTTATATTTATTATTGACCAAAAATTTAAAACATATATTTGTATGGTAAACTAATAGTTTGTGTTACTATTGTCAGTATATTACCATCTGAAATCAAATTCGGATATTTCATATTGTTGAAAATTAATTCAAAAAACATATATTATAACTGATTCAAAAATAAAGACATGTTTATACCTTCCGTGACCGGACGCATCAAACGGAGAGAGAATATCCAAAGAGCTGTTGAGAGGGACGAGAGCTCTAGCTCCGGCGGAAAAGAACCTTGCGGAGATAATTTTTCCATTACAAGATCCTACGGGGAAGAGAGGACCGGTCTCACAGTCGCCGGAGAAAGTTAAACGTGAGCGATTCATTGAGAAAGGGTTGGTGAGATCGAGAGCGAAGCTCGGATGAGTAGGGTTAATTCCGGTATCCACGAAACCGATTACGATATCTTCTCCGGCTCGTCTATCTCCGTCGCTTGAGATCTTTGACCAGACTTTTCTTGGAAGTTCCAAGAAGTCGGGAGTGTACGTTGTCATTAGTTTCACTCCTTTGTCTTCTTCCACTGCCGTCACTCCTTTTGTTTCCATTAGTTTCTTGGCCTGCAAGTTTCAAAGAGGATCGTTTCCGGTTCACCAAAGCCAAAGTAAACCAAAGGTTGAAGCAAACCAAATTGAGAACCTGAGATGGAGTGGTACGGATTGCGAAAGCATTGATGATGTGTTTGAAGCTATAAAGCATTGTATAACTTCCATTTTCAAGTGTGCTTCCAAGAATTTTTTCGTGAATCTCTTCTATCTTCTTGGCTTCAACTGCCACAGCTTTCCTGAAGTTTCCGACATCAGATGTAATTATGGATGATAAATAAGTTAATCATATCCTATTTACTACATGAAGAAATAAATTAAAAAAACTCAAAAACAATGTAAAACATTTATTTCTTTTTTTTTGAATAAATATCACATGCAATTCAAAAAAAGAATGTATATAAATGAAGAACTTATAACAAAATCTTGTAACAAATGCTCTGTTTTACATCTCCTATGTAAAGTTTTCAAATTTTTATATAAAATCTTTAAAGTTAGAGCACTTTAACTCCAAGCAAAAAAAAAAAAAATATATATTCTTTGGTTATGTTTGATCAGATTAATCAGAAATTGCCATTTGGGCAAGTCAAAAACGTAGTCAATGAGAAAATCAGCAATATATTTATGTAGATTAGATAAACCAAGATTCAAAATTTTCATATAAATAATAGCTTATATAATTTTCTGATAAAAAAAATAAATTGATCGGAACCTGTTGATGTTAGCGCGAAAGGCCAATGGTTCGCCTTCAACCAAAACAGAGTAAATCCTTGGCATGTGATCATCATCGGTTTTGGTTTCGTCTTTTTCTTCTGCTGCTTTGGATAAGAATGCACAAACAATCAATACAAATATACATAATATAAGCCATAGAAAACAATAGGCTCTTAGTTTTCTTGGATTTTTCTCCATTAAATCTTTATCTGTTTTTGGATCCTCCATTTGCTTAAGATGTGCTTATAAACTGTTGAGGGTAATGAGAATCATGTTCTTGGACAAATGCAACCAACGTGAACACTTTATATTAGAGGGTTGGCTATATGCGTTAAAATTTGTCTCATTATTAATTTCTATTTGTTAAGGTGTGTGAATCTTGCTTATTAGGAAGGTTATTTTTTAAGCTCTGACCAAAAAAAAGGGAAACAAAACTTCCTTTTCTCGGAAAAAAAAATTATATAAATTTCATGTCTATTAATTAAACTAATCAACATTAGAAATTCCTAGAAAATTTATCTTTTTTTTTTATTCTAAACAAAATTCAAGCCAACAAAATCTATGAGTTATACCAATTTAACTTTTGTTATTGGGCTAATATGGGCCGGGCTAGTGTAGGAAAATATTCTTCTTCAAGCCCAAATCTGACTGCCTATAATCGAACCAACGAACCTTAAAAGCTGTAACAAAAATTTCTTAAATGTTGAGAGCTTCTTCAAAATTTCTGCGTAAACTCTCAGCTAAAGACCCTAAATCCCCAATTACTCAAAGCTTCAATCTTTATCTTCATCAGAGTGACAGAGAGATTAGTGATTTCACTGTTGATTCCACTCGCATTTACAACAAATCGGGGCTTGCTTCGAGCCCTAGCTTGTCGATATGGAGACGGAAGAAAGAAATGAGCAAAGAAGGTTTAATCGCTGCCAAAGAGCTCAAGCGTCTCCAAACCAAATTGCTCCGACTCGATCGATATATTTCTTCACATGTCTCTCGTCTTCTTAAATCCGATCTCGTCTCTGTTCTTGCCGAGTTTCAGAGACAAGACCAAGTTTTCCTCTGTATGAAGGTAAAAAAATGAAAAATTCTCAAAAGTCGTCAATTTCAATTGAATTTTTGAAATTACATCTGATTTAGTATCAATTGAAAATGGGCAGGAACAAAATTCACTCTTTTATTGTTTTCAGTTTCCAATTGCATTTGAAAAGAACATTAAAAAATTGTACTAATTGAAAATGGGAAATGTCTTTATTGTCTGCCAAGAGAGTTCATTTTGTAAAATCAATGTAATGTTTAATGTTTTTGTTTTGGTTAAAGGTTAAATTTTTATAAATGAAGCTTTACAGAAATGGGGTTTGTTGATTGGTGATGAAGTTTATATATTTTGCTACATTTTGCCATTTGTTTGATGTTTAATTTTGGTTAATAATGTTTTCTTTTCAGCTTTACAAAAATGGAGTTTGTTGATTGGTGGTTAAAGTTTATATCTCTTGCTACATTTTGAAATTTCTTTGATGTTTAATTATGGTTAAAAATGTTTTATTTTTCAGCTATATGAAGTTGTGAGAAGAGAAATATGGTATAGACCGGATATGTTTTTCTACAGAGACATGCTTATGATGCTTGCAAGAAACAAGAAAGTAGATGAAACCAAGAAAGTTTGGGAAGATTTAAAGAGAGAAGGAGTTTTGTTTGATCAGCATACGTTCGGAGACCTCGTTCGAGTGTTCTTGGATAACGAACTTCCGGTGGAAGCGATGAGGTTGTATGAAGAGATGAGAGATTCTCCTGATCCGCCATTGTCTCTTCCTTTTCGAGTTATTCTGAAAGGACTCGTTCCTTATCCTGAGTTGAGAGAGAAGGTGAAAGATGATTTCTTGGAGCTTTTCCCTGGAATGGTTGTGTATGATCCTCCTGAGGATTTGTGCGATATAAGTGAAGATGAAGAAGCAAGAACAAATAGCGATCTTGAATAGAGAGAGAGAGAGAGGTACCTTTTGAGATATACTATTGCTTCTTGAAAATATGTGATGAAAAGTTTCATGTTTCTAACAAGAAAGAGTCATAGTTTTCTTGTTCTTGGAAGTTGCATTGCTTTGTCTCAAGAAGTTTTTGGATCTGTTGTTCTTTGATATGGAAATTAAATTCCAATTCTGTTAGATCCATATTGATTCATCATCCCCCACAACCAGAGAGAATCTGTATCTTATCTGGTTTTTTCTATTTTTTAATGAAACGTTTGTCCAAGTTTAATGCTAAATCTCTGTTGTTTTGAGTTTCAAGCTAACTCATGTTTGTAAGGATACTGTAGAGAGCATTTCAAAAGGACATTTAATAAACAAATTTAGATAATTTGGCTAAGTATGACTCTCAAAGTAAAACAAGAACAGTGGCTGGGTCTGAAACTATGCCTTTATGTTTAGGCCGGACCAGGTCTTTTGGGAGTAGAAATATGTTTATGTTCCACTCTGTTTAGCAGATTTCCAACAGAACAAGAACCTCAGTTTTACAACATCATATTGATAATGCAAATCCGTGTAGAACGAGATGGGGACGAATGGAATTTTAAAACATTATGTTTGAGATTAGGGAAAAACATTATATAAATTGTGATTGAAATATTGAATACAAATATTGAATACATGTAAGATTACCCTAAGAACATTTTAATATGTACATGTTTTTTAACGTTTATATTCATAGTTAAAATATATCTAATAAATGTTACTAACACAAAGGAAAAAACCGCTTATATTTTGAGACAAATGGAGTATTTGATTATAAATTATCTTTATTCAATTAAAATAATCAATAAGAATAAGAAGAATAATGCTAAAATATTATATTTTTAATATCAAAACTAACATATCAATGTAAATTGTAAAGACACTTTAGTGAATGTTATTTATCAAAGTAATTGAAATAAGCGAACTTATTTTTTATTGATTTAATATTTCAGGTAAAACCTCTTAGCATTGAAAAAAATGAACATTACTTCTGAGGGCCTGGTTGGATAATAAAAGTTCAATGTCAAATAAAGGAGCATTCTTTCAAAAATGTTCACGTTAATAGAGAACTAGATATTAGAGACATCATCTAAGTAATAGTAAAATCATAAATTCATTTCCATAAGTTCAGATATAAATAAAATTTACTGAAAACGGTTATCAAATCCAAAAGCTAAATGTAATACAAAATGAATAGATCAAAAACTTATACTTCAACAATATAATTTGCGGGTTAAGAAATTGAGACTTTCACTTAACCACAGAACATTACAAAAGGTTACACAACACAAACCGTTAAAATTGGGGGAAACACCAAACGCTTGTTCATCATCAATCGGAACATGCAACGTTCCTAAGTATACCGAAAAACCAAATATTATACATATTATTATAAGCTGTTTTAATGGTTATAAATTATAGTGGAAGAAAGTTTTTAAAATGATCGATCAAAGCAGGGTTGGGGAGATATGGTCAATAGGGAAAGGATTGCCCAAGACATTGTCCATGAAGTAATGGTGAGGATGCGTTGCGTCCATTACTACAAACTGCATATCCTCCGATGGCTTCCAATGCCGTTTCCTCTGGTTTATGAACCAATTATTTATCTGTTTCTGGTCCAGCCCGGTTGATTCCGCCAGCGCTAGCTTCTGTTGCTCCTGCCATTTCATATCCACCCCACGAGAGAAAACGTGTCAATCATCAAATTTTCTTATCAGCATTCACAATGTGGCATATGTTCTTATGCTCTTAAGTTCTAGGATCATTTCATGATCATAGCCACACCAACGGTTTGCTACATTGAACCGATAACGTAGAATCAGTCTAATGCACAAGAGTTAGGAAATGACACTATATATAGGGTCGTTAATTACTCGTGCTCAAGCTCATTCGTAAGATGTGTTGATCATATTTATATTTTAAAGACATAAGCCACTAATTTCCAGTGTAATGATTTGATGTATGATTATCTACGTTTTAGACTAAGTTATGATAGCTATAATATGAAATCGGTAGCTGTATTTACCAGATTAACATGATATTCAGATCCTAACAATATTGTATGGAAGCAAGAATCCGAGATCACGAACTAAGAAACCGAAAACAACATACATTGACCAAATAAGTTCAATTCATTCATTTAGATATGGATTCCAATTATGCAAATCCAATTTAGCCAAATGCAAGAACCAAGGAAAACATGAGCTAAAATACCAATCAGATAAATGCAATTTATGTATTCCATTTTCGATATGTTAACTAGCGAGGGGATAAGTGAAGAAGTTACCGAAGGGTAAGGCCATTTGTAGTGACGGCTCCACCAATCAAGAAGTTGTTGGCGAGCCTCTTTAGGGAGCTTTCCTTTCTTCCTCTTCTTCATGAACTCTTGCTTGAGGCTGCCCAAGTAACCACTGTACTTGCGTAAGAGCTGGCCTTTAAGCTCCCTATCCTCAGCCTGAGGATCTACAAATTCATTGTTCATATCAACTTCTTCCTCAGATGACCCATTATTGTTCCGATCAATAGCCGCCTCTCCATAACCTACTTTGATAAATCATGTAAAAACAATAAAAAAAGTCGTCACCAAAAAGGGTTCCTTACACTTCACATGTTAGGATATTTAAGAAGAAAGATCTTTGATAGATTTTAGAACTGAAAATGAATAAGCTAGTGATGATCAGAATTATTCAGATAAACAAATTTAAGTGAGTAGGTGTGTTGTGTTATAAGCTTAACTAGACTCGTGAAGACAAGAGTGATATGACATTGTGTAGGTGTATGTGTATGTGATTATACGTACAGAAACATGTGTATGTCTAAATTGAGCAATAGATCTAAGGACGAACAGACATTAGACCCAGATATTCTTTTTGATGCAATAAATTTATTAGACCCAAACAAATGGATAAGAAAGAGACAAGAACAGTGATTGTTGCTGTACCAAGGCAAATAAATTCAACTCAATCAAACAAACAAACAAAACATTAAACAAATTGTTTTAATTCAATATAAACATCTACATATACATAGTTATGTATAGATAGATTATACACGTAAACCTAGTAAGCTATATATAACAATCTGACACTAACCCTAGCAACAAGCATCAAAGGGGTATTAACCCAAGAAAAATCAGAAAAAGGAGAAATCTTTCTTAAAATCCACAATGGAAAAACAACACTTTTCTCATCCTACGTTTAATCTGACGCCATAATTAAGAATAAAATCAATTTTTACAAAAATAAAATAACAATTGAGAGAGAAAGAGAGTAACCGGAGAAAGAGGAAGGTGAGGAGAGAGAGAGGGATTTGAATTGACATTCCACGCGTTGAAGGAAGACCATAGCTTCCTTGAAGGGTTTAGAAAGCTCTTGCTCGTACTTAACGAGCATTTCACAGTAAGCTTCCATAAATTGATCAAGCCCTGGATCTTCACCTAAACACCCTGTGGGTCCCATCGACGCTGCTGCCGCCGCCGCAGACGAGCATGCCTCCTCCAGCCTCGCTACAACCTCCGGTGGAGCTCCCACCTTAACAATTTGGTGGTTAATGGGAAGAAATAAAATAAATTAGTAAATAAGATAGAGAAGAACTGTCCTTTTAATGTGGATATTATATACAAGAGAGGACAAAAACATTGAAATATGTCCCAATCTTCAATCTCACGAACAATATTTTGGGTAATTTCTTGAAAATAGGGTTCTTGAAACTTTCTCAATATAGTAAGATTGTTTCTTTTGAGTTTTGAGTATTTTGTTTGATTAAGTAACTACTAAACAAAAGGAGATATCAAAATCAAACTAAAACATCAAGGTAAAGGCTTATGTAAAAAGGAAGTAAAGGTAAAGTTTGGTAATTAGGGTTTCTAGAATCTTCTTCCTCTATGTATAAGAAAATAACATATAGATTATTAGAGTTAAGAAGAGACTCTCAAAGTGTAATCCTTTTTAGGGGTTTTTATCATCACCTTCTGACAATTGACATAAGCGGCCAATAGGCGGTGGTAGTGAGGATGAGCCATGATCTTGGCCTTGACAGAGGCTGAAGAAGAACAATGATTGATTCCTCCTCCAACGAGGTCGTTTTGATGATGGATCTCCATGAGAGAATAAGCAGGTGCACAAGAGGAAGGAGTTGAAGAAGAAGAAACAACTTTGTTCTTAATAACTCGACTAGAAGGAGGAGGAGCTAGTGATTGAAGTAAAAGGGAACTACTTTGTTGGTGGTGTGACTGATATGCATAACCATCATGTTGTTGTTGTTGATCATGACCATGATGTTGTTGATGTTGATGTGATGTCATGATGGGCATCATCATCATCATCAAAGGACACATCGGACCATCACTATTATCCCCGGCAAAAGCCATTGGACAAGAAGTGCTGTTGGAACCACTCTCCATCTTCTCTTTCCTCACTAGTATTATTATTCACTTTGGCTTTGCTATATAGCTTCGAGAAAGAAAAAAATAATAATAACAAAAAGAAAAGAAAAGAAAAAGAAGAAGCCGAGCATTGTAAATACAGCTAGCATTTATCATCAATATTATGAAACAGAATAAAGTACTACAAATTTATTGGAAACCCTAAAAGAGTAAAATAAATATATATGAGTGTATATGTATGTATATGTAAGCTTTAATTTAATTGTTTGAAAATGCAAAAGTGGTCACCCGGGATTTATGCTTCAACAATCAGCTTCCTTTTTCACATTGAAAAATTCTAAATAGTGATAGTTATGGGGGAGAGGAAGCAGCAGACGAGAGACCAGGAAAATAAATCTAAGGAATTTAAAATAAATAAATATATAAATTGGAGAAATTTTGGTGTTTTATAAAGAGGAAAAAGCAGACATGGACAGAGATTGTGTGATCTGTGGGTTCTTAACTCTTTTGTGTTCATATGCTGAAATATGATTTTCTGATTTTCTCATCTATGTCATTTTGGAAATTATTTTGTATTTTTTCTCTCATCTTTTCTGAGGTAATTAACCGGATCGAAATTAATAGTGACAGTTGCTTGAAATGGAGAAAACCGGAATGTTCTTGAGAAAGCCCAAGCACAACAAGAAACATTTGGTTTGGTCTTCATAAACCATTGATTTGCCAAAAGTATTGGTTTCTGATGTCACATATACGTATAATATATAGATATGCATTCTTTATATAAATAGAAGGTATGTATGTATCTAAACATATGTATATCATAAGATGATATTAGTACTGTTTTACAAACGAACTTTCTTAGATTCTCAATAATTAACTGACAGATCTCAATAACTTAAGTATGTCTTTGAGTCACCTAGATATTGGATTCTCTTTTTCCTATAGGAAAGCTCTTATTAATATTTCATGATTCAACATCTGACTGCTGTTCAAAGTTGTAGTACTATTGTAAATGTTGTTACAGAGGTTAAGAAGACAAATGTCGTTAATAACGACAGAAAATTAAATTAATATGGTAAATATATAACGGTTACATACTAGAATAATAATTTTTTTACAAAAATAGAAATATCAGTTATTGGTATTAAGTAGTTTAAACGATAAATATTATATTAAAAATCTTAATAATAAAATTCTATAAATAAGTGAAACAATTTAGAGAAATTGTATTTTTCTTTCTTTCTGTTTGTTTTTTTTTTTTTTTTTTTTTTTTAATATGGCTTTTTCTTTCCATTTGTATCTGCCACCACTACCATGTTCTCAACCTTTTCTTCGATTGATCACACCGCTAACCAAAGGTTTTGAGGCATTTTAGAATGATATACGAGGCTATTAGCAATTGTTAGCACTTTTCTCCCACTTAGTAATGACTCCAGTGGGAAACATGTTAATAAAATAACATTGACAATGAAATCCATCAATTATGATGTGATAAACTTATCTTAAGAGCTTTGGGAATATGGATGTATATGTTGTCAGCAAAATAGAAATTACTAAACTAGCAAAACATGAGTTACAATGGGGTCAGTGCTCAATGGTCAGAATTAATAGAATTTGGTGTAAAACCAGTAATACAAAAAATGAATAGTGAAATACTAGTAGAATATATAAATACGTTTGAGTGGGTTTAATAATCAAGATGAATTTTCCAAATCGACTTGTATTGTGCAGATACATCCATAAACAAACTTATTTTCAGAATTTATCGAACACTTGAATTCGATGACTGGGCTGGTTCTGTTGATTTAGCTGTACGCTTTCAATGTTTATACATATTGAAATATTGTTAACTGTCTTTTTGAGTGATCTGCAACGGGAATTTGTCGTTTTCTGAATGGTGAAAAGATATGATCGGCTTAGTTTTTGTATCGCCGCATTAGTATACACTATATAAAAAACTACATGACATTTTTAAGACTGCATGCAAGTTAAAAATGATCAATGATTCTAGATAAAACGTATATATATATATATATATATATTTTTTGAATTACCAAAAGGTTTATCTACTAGATCCGTAATATTGATTTCATCTCAAATGACATTCAACCATGTGATTTATGTACTTTACCCATGATATTATACCGATTGGTAAAGAGCTAAAACCACTTGGTAAAAACATATAAATTTTAGTTATCAAGCTTTCAAGTATTAGCAAATCATCTTTAATAGATACATGTATGAGTTCCGAGTCTTGGCATCAATCATACAAAAATAATGTTCTCAAAAGAACTAGTAAACATATGAATTTTTTATTTTTTGGATAACATTTGACTAATTTTCAAATGTATCTATCTGATTATAAAAGCTTTTAGTTATTGTTTCAACTGGTAAAATGAGAATGATTAGATAATTTCTACTTAAGGAAAACTAATCCATAATCCATTACCACTTGGTTCATAAATTATTTGTTTTTATGAAATAGGTAAATATATAGAGATATCTTGTGAATACTTCATTTTTAAAATAGATAAGAGTTTTAGTTATCTTTGTAAAATTTATGTATTGCTTTTTTTTACAGGAAAAATGGGGTTTTATTTAAATGAAAGAAAATAATAATATAGCCCAGCCTAGGCAGTTTTTGATTTTGGCAAACAAAATTTTCTGTATTGCTATCTCTGTTAAAACTTAAAAAACACTGTACTTAGTTGTTTAGAATTTTTCGGATTTCCATGCACACAAGTATCTACAAATATTCGGATATGTTGATTACTGTTTGTGTTTCAATTGAACTTTTAATGCATCATTATGCAGTTTATATCACCATCTTTTTGGAAAATATGCTCTAGCAAGAAAGAGGTTCACTAGAAATTTGGAAAGTGGTTGTCGTAGACTCGTAGTGGAGTTAAAGAAATCAATCTAATCTAGCTTCGAGGGGAGTTTAAAAAAATAAAACGTTATACATTCTTAAGATGTTTTATAGAAATTTCGATAACTCACTACTTTCTTCGTAGATGTGACACCTTGTTAAGAAATATTTCGGATGGTAACTATTTTTAAAATGGGTATATTCCCATACTTTTATGGCTATGTTCATAAGTTATCTATATAAATATAAATATATATTTTAAAGGGAAGACATAAGAAGAGTATGAAAAAGCTTATTTTCCTTGCTTTTAGGTTAAGGACAGTGATTCTTTGAAATAAAGTCTTAGGAAAAAAAATAAAGAGGGAAATATTTGATATATTCAACTTTTGCATACATTTACCATTATACCATTATAATATGCATAATTTTTTATATATTTGAGTCTTATTTAATTCTATTTAGTGTAGGTTTTATTTTCTTAGGAATATTTAGCTTGTAAGATAGCATTTTGCATTTTCATTACATTTGGAGTGTTTTTTTAGGTGTTTGAGGAGTTGAGCAAGATGAAAGCAAGTTGGGATGGTGACTGGAGCAAAACCGTGAAACTGGAAGCCGATGGAGGCTGATCGTAGTTCAAAAGCGTTCAAAAGAGCTCACAGAACAAAGGACTTGAGCAAGCGAAACAGAAAACTTGAGCAGATTAATCAAGACCGATAGACTGGCGAAGTCAAAGAAAAAAACATTGACCAAGGCTCCTCCTTCCCACTTACTATAAATACTTAAAGACCTAATTTTATTAGGCATCTTGAATTTTTCCTTGATCAAAAACTTTTATTTACCTCCTTTTTTCTATTTTTATTTTTGTAAGATTTTGATTTGATTTTAATGATTTAGAAAGTACTTCTCATTTTGAATCTTTTTTCTTCATCTCATTGAATCATAATTATCATCCTATTTTCTTTAATTTCGAATTTCTCATGTCTTTTGAGTAGTTTTCTTTAGGCTCTTGGGATAGGTTAGATTTAGGAAGATTTGATAATCAATCTTGATGCTTAGATTTGATTAGCTTATATCCTTTCTTGTTTAGTGATTTTAATGTTAGATTAGCTTCGAGAAAAGTGATTTAGAGCAAATGACATTTCCCATCCACGAGGTGTTTGATGAAATGTTCCAACCAACTAAATCAAGAGATTTGCATTCTTAATTCATGAAAGTGATTGTCTAGGATGTTTATTAATAATGTTTGTTGATTTCGAATTTCACTAATGAGAGTTAGTTATTAAAATTAGTAATTAGCAAAGTGATTAGTTCCATGAGAGTAGATTAGTCTTGTTCAAGAATTTTATGTCTAAGGATTAACATTTATTTAATTGTTTGAGCATTATTGATTGGTTTGAGAATCTCCCAAATATCAATTACCTTTATCCCAAATATCTAATTCACTTTTCTTTTTTCCATTTTTGTTTTTGCATAGCTTTGTGCTTTATGTTCATTAGGATGTTAGCTTAAAACAAAAAAAATCATTTCAATTTGCTTAGTTTATTTAGTTTCATACATTTTTGATGTCTCTATCTATCTTGATTCTTTTAAATTTGACAAAAAAAAAACCTTAACTATATTACAATTGGCTAAAAAAAAGTTTCTAGTTGCAAAGACCATACAAAAATCCATCTTTCAATCTTACGGCAAAGTTTTACTTTCCCCATGAAAGAAAACAAACTCTGTCCTCAGTTTTCTTCTTTGCTCTTACTGCCACTGCCCTTCACTGCCATTTCTGGCAAAGAAAAGATAACTGAGAAACTATTAGATAGAGAAAGATTACAAGGAACCCATCAAATCATATTTATATTGCCAAACTCAATATATGCATACAATAGAATCAGATGCCAAAAAAAAAAACAGACACAAAAATTAAAATCTTAGCACGTATTTATTTGTTTTAGATTTATTTAAGATTTGCTGGAGCCTGGATGTAGACAAAACAAATGTAATTTTAGCATGAGTGTCGGCGTCTCCACGTAATTCTTGAAAATCGAAGTAAATACCTTAATACCCTAAACTTGTTTTTGTTTCTGAGAAAGAGTAAGATAAAAATAGTATTTATTTTTTAGAAAGAAGAAATACATTAGTTACAAACCTAATAACGTGTTTGTGACAATATTTCCACTATGACAACAATATATTGATTATGAGAGATTAAAAACTAGGAATTTATTGGGATATTTTATATAGCATGATTTATCAACTTTAGATATAACATTTACAAAATTATAATATAAATTAACTTTTATCGTAGTATATTTACGTTTTTTTTTTAAGTTCAATTTTTTTGTTTGTTAGAATGATTTTAATGTGATTTTCATAATGATTGGTTAAAATAATATTTTAAATGATAATAAGATATATTTTTAATGACCAAAAGATTACAAGCATAAATTCAGACTAATCTTTATGATATGTGGAGAGTTAGATAACTTTATCATTAAACTTGTTTATATTAGTCAATGTGACTGACATCCTAAAATACATGAGAATAACTCCAGTATCTTTTTTAGTCAACATCAAATTTTCCAAAATAAATAATTTAGCCACTTGACCAGAATTAGTTTGCGGTATTAAGGTTATCTCTTGTCATTTTTTAATCACGCTACTTTTTTCCACTGTTAACAAGCATTTATCACACCAGTATAGTTTAGATTATCATTCAAAACCATATTAACATAAGATTATTATTTGAATGTTACTTCTTAAATTATTGCGAGGGATTTTATATATAGTTTTTAATAATAGGACATATAATCCGACAGCTGTAGAGATTGGAAATTTGGAAGGAGAATGAAAAGACATCATTACTAAAAAAGCGATGTTGGATGTATAACTAGGAAGGTGATATTAATATTCTAGAAAAAGCTTACATAGTAAATTCTACAAAACTGTTTGTTTTCCTCAATTGATAAAAAGTATAAGTAGATGAATCATTACATATACATCAATACTTAAAATAAATACTAAAATTAATATACTACAGATTTAAAAATTAAAACATGAAGTGCTAAATAACACTTATACAGAGGTCGATCAAAATTATCTAAGGATCACGTAATCACATCAAACAAATTTAGATTTTATGTTAAACCAATCTAAAATAGCACTTTTCATTTTATCATTATATTATAATGCATTAATCGGAATTATACGATAATACGTGGATAGTTGTAGTTCGTGTATTTAAAACTATAAAAAGAGTTATATCCTTTTACAAAAAAAGAAAACTGTAAAAAGAGTTTTTCATTCACCCAAAAATCAGTTTCAATTTGAAATTAATTTATTCAACTAGCTGTCCGAAGTTCTTCCAAATATCTTCATTTGAAACTCGATATCGAATAGTCGAACAAAAGAGGTAATTAATACATATAGTAAAAATTCTATAAATTAATACTCGATAAATTAATAAATATAATAAATTAATAAAAAAAAATTATTTCAAGTTAGACTGGTATAAAATATGACATAATTCAATAAAATAATAAGATAATAATATTTTTGAAATTCTTATGTAAAATATAGTCCCAATAATATTATTAATTAATAATCATCACATAAAAACTTATATATATATATATAACTAAAACATACTAAAATATAAATTAATGTTATTTGCTTTGAAATCTTTGAAGTTCCTCTCTATTTTTTCTTATTGCATCAAAAAGTTTGATGCAAGAAATTTGGAAAATAATTTTGATAAAAATGAGAGTAATGATTTTACATATTAACGAACATATAATAAGTAAAAGGTTGTGAGTTTCATAAATCTCACACATGACACACCTAAATACAATATGGAAACTAAAAAAAAAAACTTCAAATTATATGACAAATACGAAAAATATAAACAATAAAATAAATACAGAAATATCAAAGAAAAAAATGATAAAACATTTTTTTCTTAAAGAAAAAACAAAAAATAAGAAAATATAGGAAAACTTCTTATTTAATATAAATAAAATTTTAGAAGATTATCATAATTAGAAAAAAATAAAAAATTGATTAATTAATAACTCTATAAATTAATAAAATATCAAAACCTTAACATTCTTAATTTATTGAGTTTTTTACGGTATATAGTATTTTAAAGAATCTATTAGTTATAGGGCAATCATTTATCAGTTCTACAAAAGAAAAGTTTAAAACAGAAGGACCTGAAACTGTTACTTGCAAGTTTTATTTTGTCCAAGTCAGGGCGTATAATCTGCATTTATTAATAAAGTTGGTTCCTTATTTTAGATATCGTAATATGTGGTTAAAAATAAAAATATTAAACTAAAGTGTATTCTACAGAGAAGCTCGAAAAGCAAGTGGGGACAGTCCGAATGTATTCTCTCTCTCAAACCCTAATGACCCTACCCTCTCCCTCTTAAACAGTAGGGCTAATCTCTATCTATACTCTACTCTTGTATAGCTATCAATATTTATAATTTTACTATAATTTTGATGTTTTTTTTTTCTGTACCTTCGCT
The DNA here is from genome assembly GCA_026724425.1 of Erythrophleum ivorense. Taxonomy (NCBI): domain Eukaryota; kingdom Viridiplantae; phylum Streptophyta; class Magnoliopsida; order Fabales; family Fabaceae; genus Erythrophleum; species Erythrophleum ivorense. The sequence goes on along the minus strand of JAIUCV010000259.1, from coordinate 155,739 downwards.
AGTTCTTTTTCTATCCACCGAGAAATGATTCTCTCGTTTTTTTTTTCTTGTCAAAGAATTTTCAAATGATTCTCTCGTATCTAGACGTCAAAGCCCATATAATGATTATGAATTATCCCTAACGCCAAAACTAATTGCATTAAGGTTTCACGACGAGTTATATACACATTTTTCTTAATAATATTTGGTGATTCGGAGTTACAACCAACTATAACTGACTTAAGCCATCCGATTAATTTAGGGATGAAGAAATTCCAAAAATTAAAATATGGCTATCGGGTTTTCAACCGGACCCAACACCAAAGATCAGATAACACAACTAGCCGAGATTAAATTGGTTTGGCCAGGATCATTTGAATATCCGAAAAGAGAGTTAAACTATAGGCTATACCTCTCCAGTAATTAGTTCAGAATATAAATCTTTCCATAAATTCAGGATTTATCCTGAATTATAAAAAAAAAAAAAAACTAGCCGGCAGCACAAACAGTTTCAAACCTTTTCACACATTTTTTCTTCACTAAACAAAAAATATACGCTGTAATAAAAACTAATTTTTGGAATCTTTAAAAACTTGGTTTTTGCCGTCCACAATGACTAACCATACTAATCATCTAAAATGGAAATGTTTGGTTTTCAATCCATGTTTTTGACAGCTCTCCACGTAGTTTAGAAGAGAAATAAATGTTTTACTGAGAGATGGTGTTAGCACGGTTATTTGTGCATTAAATCCGAAATAATAAGTTAATTATCTCATGGGTAATGCATGAAAGAACGTGATGCATTATGTCATGCTTACTTTTCTAGACTGATGTGAAAAGCTATTTTTTTTTTAAATTATAATATGGCAGATTAGTTGTTAACCAAAAAAACAAATTATGCAGATCCTCCAACGTAGTTATTCTTTTTGGCACAGTTAATAATAATCATTTAAAACTAAACTGCATTAGAAAAATATACTTGATCAAATATGTAAATCAAAACTATTTTACTTGGTAAAATCGTAACTATGATAAGAATAGTTACCCTCAATAGTATATGTATAAAATTGCTAGATGTTAAATAATCTTACTACACTTTAAGCTGTATATTTTTTTTTTTTTTTGTCATCTAGAATTTTATTAGAACGAAAATATTACATGGTGTTACACACCTATCCAAACTTACGAAGCCCATAACGGGAGACTATGCCGGTGGAAGGAGTTTTAATTCCCCGGAAACAAAGCCGGCAGGACAGTACAATCCTCCGGAACCAAAGCCCCAACACGGGGAAACAACACTAAAACTAAGCCAACGGAAAGGGAAGATAACAACTAGAAAACCTGAGGTCTACAACCAAAACTCTGAGCAAAAGAAGTCCCACAATCAACCCATCAAAAACTCAGAAAACCGGAGCTGCACCAAAGAACAGAACCACAGACGAAGCACAAAGAGCCGGCTAGTCACTAAGACAAAAGCACAAACTCAAACCAAGCAGCTACACCGGAGAGTACAAAAGCAAGAACAAACCAGAGCCCGAGAACAGAAACTACACGACCTCTACTACTCCAAGCAAGCTGCGAGCTCAAACTAGGCAAGGCACAAGGCGCAAACCTTGAACTCCGACTGGAGACACGACCAGAAAGATCAACCGCTCTTACACGCGGACATTCGTCTAACAAGATAAAGCCATCTACGGACAACTACCAAGTAACGACCTCGCAAGAGAAGAGCTGGAAACCATCCCACTGCATCGCCATGAACCCACCACCTCCAAACCACCAACAATCAGAGGGAGAGCTTGTAGATGCATCTGCAACAAGATACCAATCGAAAGCCATACTCCAAGAACGAAACCCAGCAATAGCACAAACCACCACTCCACTCACAGGGCAGAGACAACGCAGAAGACCAAAGGAGGTAAGAGTTAACCCCTAAACAGAAGATCAAAGGCTAACCCGAACTACAACCGGCTTGTAACGGCTCACCATACAAGATAACCGTAGAAGAGTCCTAATCAAGCCAAAAATCAACCTGACCAAACCGCCGCCTAAGAGGCTAAGACTTAAACAACACTAAGAACCACCATCTACAAACGCTTGAGACAACCCAGAATGAAAAGAATAAGGAGGAAGAAGAGACCTGAGAGGCAACCACGATAAACCGACACAAACCTTGACAAAACCACCGAAACCTTCGCTGGAGACCAAACCAACGCCAAAGACGTTCAGAGGGCTCAGAACTAAGCTGGAGAGAGCACAAAAGCCAACCCAAACCAGAGCTCCTCTAGAAACGACGAACCCACTTCTACCAACTCTCAGATCTACGAAAACCTCCAACCCTGGGACCCTAATCCGAACCAACGCCAAAACTAATCAAACCAGAAAAAACACAAACCAAAACAGAGCAGAGAAGAAAGAAACTCGACCAACCCCATGGCTACGGAAGCCCACGGCCATCGGCCAAGCCACGCAACAGATCTAAAACTAGGGATCAACAGCCGCCAGAGAGAGAAGAGAGAAAAACGCTTATCAGATTTTTAATTCATTTTCTCTTTAACAAGCTGTATATTTATGCGCATGTTTTTCAGGAACAGCATAAGTTTACAGTTTTATTAAGAAAATGATAAGTATTGCAGTATATATACTATGGTACTCCATTCAAGCATGTTTTGAGTCCAATTAATGATAAGTATTACTCCATTTTAAACATATACTATTACATTATTTATTGATGAAAATGTCACTGTAACATCCGTGAACCTGGAAGTTGTTTTGGAAGTGGTGTTGGACGATGCTAGGGGTTCGGGAGTAGTTGGCACATGCTCTTAGAGGTGTGAATTGAGGGTTGGCTGTACATGTTCTTGTTTGATTGTTGTGCAGTCGGTCTAAGGTTCAAGCATCGCGAAGAAAGTGTGTTAAATTCTTCTGAACGACTAGTATCGATCGACACCCGAAGGGTGTCGATCGACACCGGTTATCGGGTTTGATTTCCGGTTTAAGTCGATCGATTTGCATTTGGGTTGGTTTTGGTCGATGGGTGTCGACCGACACCAAGGAAGGGTGTCGATCGACACCGGTTATTGAGAAATCGACCGGTTTGATTCAAGTCGGCTGGTTTTGGGCTGGTTTGGGCGAGAAAAGCCCTAGACTCGCGTTTTTAAGCCTTGTGGCCGCGAGAAAAGCACAAGTTTCGAGTTTCAGAGCTAAGGAGGTGATTCTAAGGTGATTTGGAGAGTTGGGAGGAGTTTGGTGGAGTTTCTGAGGCTTGTGGTTGTTGTTTCTTCTTCCTTCCTTCCTTCTAATCCGTTTTCAAGGTGAGTGCGTGACTGTAGGTCCGTTAGCATTGGAGATTGTGTGATTTCGAGATTGTTGATGAGTTTTTCGAGTTGTTCTTGTGTAGGATCGAGTTATTTTGTTGTTTGATCGATGTGGAGGTTGAATCCCACGCAATTGTGTGTTTGTATGCGATTTTCGTAGCTTCTGGTTTCTGGGCGTCGAGCCGGTGTCGAGCGACACTCGATGAGTGTCGATCGACACTCGGGAGGCTGGCGTCGATCGACACCATAGAGGTGTCGGTCGACACCAACCTGGGTGTCAGGAAACGTGGGTGTTTCCTGACAGGGATGGTTTATGCTGTTGATTAGTGTTGAGCATTGTTATTGTTGTTGATTATTGTGATGTTTTGTCTAGTGTTTGACGTAATTGGCCTGTAGGCAGGATGATCCACTCACTAAGTATTTATGATAATACTTACGCATCTCTATTCCAATGTGATGCAGGTAACAGCAATGTTCTTCCGCGGAAAGAGACCGAGAGAAGAGGATGATGAGATTAGGAATTTGATTCTGGCTTTGTTGTTATGGTTGACCAGAAATTCATGAGTTAGGGTGTTAGACTTTATTTTGATAATGTAGCAAACCGGCTTAGGTTGCTTATTGGTTATTGGTTTTATTGGTTTATTTCTTTACTGGTTATTGTTGAACGGTTATTTATGATTTAATAAGATTATTGTTTTCTTCCGCATTGTGTTGAATTAGCTGTTGAGGATTAATATTTATGGGAATATTAATCTGGGCTAATTAATAAAAAAAAAAAAAAAAAAAAAAAAATTTGGTTGTTTCATTTTGGTATCAGAGCGTAGTCGGTTTTAGGACTGTTAGAATTGGATGAATTGGACTATGTGGTTAATTGATTATGTGAGTTAGTCAATTAGTGGTTTAATCTCATCCTCTCGGTCTTCCAGTTTTCCGCGGGTAAGTGAGTTGGATATTGGTGTGTTTTGGTTTTGTGTCTGTGTTTTGACCTTTGCTCTTTTTCTGTACTTGGTGGTAGTGCAGAGAGATGGACGCAGGTCGTGGTCGTGGCCGTGGTCGTGGTCGCGGTGCAGCCCGTGGGGGCAGAGGAGCTGGTCGCGGTGGGCGAGCAGCGGGTCGTGGAGGTCGGGGTGCTGGTCGTGGAGTGCCAGAGGCTGAGGCCTCAGTGGAGAGTGCGGCGCCTAGTGTGGCGGCAGCGTCGGTGACACAGTCTGTTTCGTTAGCCGGTGGGGCTAGTTTGGGCGTCGGGGGTGGCGCGGGGGCAGGAGCAGTTCCCGGTGGGGGCGCGGCTCTTGCTCAGGGTGATTTGATTGTGGGGCTACTGACGCAGCTTTTGGCACGTCTTCCAGAGGCAGTTCCACAGCAGGCTCCGGTTGCACCTCCAGCGGCCGGGGCACAGGTTGGTGCCGGGGCACATGTTGGTGCCGGTTTTGTTGAGCAGCAGGAGGCTGCGGTGCAGCAGGGTGTTGCAGTTGGGTTTTCTCCTTATCGTGAGATGATGAGGGAGATGCAGAGGATTGGTACGCCTACGTTTGAGGGCGGGGTTACTCCAGAGCAGGCTGACGAGTGGCGTCAGAGGTTGGAGCGGAACTTCGATTCTGTTCGTTGTCCGGCACAGTTTCAGGTTGAGCTGGCGGTGCACTACCTTGGAGGTGATGCACATTTGTGGTGGAGGTCTGTTAGGACCAGGAGAGGGGTTTGGACTTGGGTTGACTTCGTCGAGGAGTTCAACCACAAGTTTTTCCCTCAGGAGGCTCGTGACAGGCTGCAGTTGAGATTCTTAGACTTGACTCAGGGTGAGAGGTCTGTTCGAGAGTATGATGCAGAGTTCTGCAGATTGGTGGTCTTTTCTGGTGGTGAGCTGATCAGTGAGCGAGCATTGACGTCGCGGTTTCTTCAGGGGCTTCGGAGGAACATCAGGACTCAGTGCAGAGGTGGTATGTACCACACCAGAGCGGGTTTAGTGGAGTTGGCAGCGTCCATTGAGGAGGACTTGCGTGAGCCGGTGAGTACGGCGGTTGTTCCAGTTGCAGTTGCTCCTGCTACCCATCCTCGGGGCCAGCAGCAGCATCAGCAGCGCAGAGGTTACAGTTCTGGTTACGGCAGGGGCAGTAGGCCTGCGCAGGGCCAGAAGAGGAGAGCAGACGAGATATCTGCTAGTAGCCCGAGTACGGGTGGGTGTTTTGGTTGTGGGAGTCTGGATCACAGAGTTGCTACGTGCCCCAAGAGGGCGGGATCCAGAGAGACGACAGTGTGCTACTACTGCAGGGAGCCGGGGCATATCAAGACAATGTGTCCCAAGTTGCAGCAGAGAGCAGTGGCAGCGGCGATTCAGCCGTTGGCTATTCAGTCAGCAGCGCAGGTTGCGGCGTTGCAGTCGGGTGGAGCGCCGAGAGTTTATACTTCGGCAGAGGTGGGCCAGACCAGTCAGTCAGGCCAGATCACAGGTAAAATCTTGACTCAGACTTTTAAATTCTTAAGGTAGAATTGTTGGTGTTGTCTGTTCTGTTATTTTACTGTGATAGAGTTAGAGGTCCTCAACACTTGTGGAATTGTGTAGGGACCTTGTTAGTTGGTGGATTTGAGTCTCACGTTCTGTTTGACTCGGGAGCATCTAATTGCTTCATTACTCCGGAGAGAGCTGAGGGTAGTGGTATTCGGAGTAGCGATGGTGAGGCTTCAGGCTTTGTCAAGGTGGCTGGTGGTGGTTATTTGGCTACTTCGGGCAGAGCTAGAGCAGTTGATGTGCAGATTGCGGGGCAGTCTATGCCAGCAGATTTGGTCATCAGTCCAGTGGAGCTGTATGACGTGATTTTGGGGATGGACTGGTTATCTCTTTACCGAGTTCATCTGGATTGCTACAGAGGTAGAGTGGTGTTCGAGCAGGATTCAGGGAAGTTGGTTTATCAGGGAGTGAGACCGACTTCGGGGAGTATAGTGATTTCAGCTATTCAGGCAGAGCAGTTGTTAGAGCGGGGCTGCGAAGCCTATTTGGCGACGATCACTATGACAGAGTCCAGTGGTGAGGTGAGTCTGCAGGATATTCAGGTTGTCCAGGATTTCGAGGATGTATTTCGGTCGCTGAAGGGATTGCCACCATCTCGGTCAGATCCTTTCACGATTGATTTAGAGCCCGGGACAGCTCCGATATCGAAGACACCTTACAGGATGGCTCCAGCAGAGATGGCAGAGCTGAAGAAGCAGCTAGAGGACCTTTTGAGTAAAGGGTTCATCAGACCTAGTGTTTCGCCATGGGGAGCGCCAGTGTTGTTTGTGAAAAAGAAGGATGGCAGTTTCAGGCTGTGCATTGATTATCGGGGTCTTAACCGAGTCACAGTGAAGAACAGGTACCCACTGCCGAGGATCGATGAGTTGTTGGATCAGTTGAGAGGGGCTACTTGGTTCTCTAAGATTGACTTGGCATCGGGTTATCATCAGATTCCGATAGATGAGGCAGATGTCCGGAAGACAGCTTTTCGGACGAGGTATGGGCATTTCGAGTTTGTGGTCATGCCTTTCGGTTTGACTAATGCGCCGGCAGCGTTTATGAGGTTGATGAACGACGTGTTCAGGGAGTTTCTGGATGTGTTTGTCATTATTTTCATTGATGACATTTTGGTGTATTCGAGGAGTCCAGAGGAGCATGCGACTCATTTGAGGCTTGTGTTGGAGAAGCTTCGAGAGCAGAAGCTGTTTGCTAAGTTGAGCAAGTGTAGCTTTTGGCAGCGAGAGATGGGTTTTCTTGGCCACATTGTTTCTGCAGAGGGAGTTTCTGTGGATCCGGCTAAGATTGAGGCTATCAGGGATTGGCCTAGACCGAGTAGTGCTACCGAGATCAGGAGTTTTCTGGGTTTAGCAGGCTACTACAGGAGGTTCGTCAAGGGGTTTGCGAGTATGTCTCAGCCGATGACGAGATTAACTGGCAAGGATGTGCCGTTTGTGTGGTCGCCGGAGTGCGAGGAGAGCTTTGGGAAGCTCAAGGAGATGTTGACTAGTACACCAGTTTTGGCATTACCTGACCCGGGGAAGCCATATGTCGTGTACACAGATGCTTCAGGTGTTGGACTTGGTTGTGTTTTGATGCAGGAGGGCAGAGTGATTGCCTATGCTTCGAGGCAGTTGCAGGGCAGTGAGCGCAACCGTCCTACACATGATCTTGAGTTGGGAGCAGTGGTTTTTGCACTCAAGATTTGGAGGTCTTATCTTTATGGTGGCAGAGTGCAGATCTTTACAGATCACAAGAGTCTACAGCATATTTTCACTCAGCCTTTGCTGAATGCGAGACAGACGCGTTGGGTGGAGTTCCTGGCAGACTATGACCTGGATATTGTTTATCATCCGGGCAAGGCCAATTTGGTGGCAGATGCTTTGAGTCGACGGAGGGTTGATTCAGATAGAGAGCGTGGCGTTGAGGCTTTGGTCAGCGAGATTAGTACATTGCGTCTTTGTGCTATTTCAGAGGAGCCTTTGGGTTTAGAGGCAGCTGATCAGGCAGACTTACTCAGCAGGATCAGAGTGGCGCAGCAGAGTGATCAGGGTTTGATTGATGCTTCGCAGGCAGTTGGTTCTGAGTATCAGGTCTCTTCGAATGGAACTATTTTGGTTCGTGGGCGAGTTTGTGTGCCCAAGGATGAGGAGTTGAGGCATGAGGTTTTGAGAGAGGCTCATTCGAGCAAGTTTTCGATTCATCCGGGTGCGACCAAGATGTACCGTGACCTCAAACGGTATTATCATTGGGTTGGGATGAAGAGGGATGTGGCAGATTGGGTTGCGAGGTGCAACACTTGTTCTTTGGTCAAGGCAGAGCATCAGGTGCCTAGTGGTCTTCTGCAGAGTTTACCCATTCCAGAGTGGAAGTGGGATATGATCACTATGGATTTTGTGGTGGGATTGCCGATCTCACGGACTTTCGATGCTATTTGGGTCATTGTGGATCGCTTGACCAAGTCAGCACATTTCTTGGCCATCAAGAAGACAGATGGAGCGGCTGTCTTGGCTAGGAAGTTTGTGCGAGAGATTGTGAGGCTGCATGGAGTGCCGGTCAGTATCGTGTCGGATAGAGATCCGAGGTTTGCTTCAGAGTTTTGGAGGGCATTTCAGACTGAGATGGGCACTAAGGTGCATATGAGTACAGCGTATCATCCGCAGACAGATGGGCAGTCAGAGAGGACTATTCAGACTTTGGAGGATCTGCTTAGGATGTGTGTACTGGATTGGGGTGGTCATTGGGCTGATCATCTGTGTTTGGCAGAGTTTGCCTATAACAACAGTTTTCAGTCTAGTATTGGTATGGCTCCTTATGAGGCTTTGTATGGGAGGCCATGTAGGACACCCTTATGCTGGACCCAAGTGGGGGAGCGCAGCATGTTTGGAGCTAGTTTTGTTCAGGAGACGACGGAGAAGATTCGTGTCTTGAGGCTGAACATGAAGGAGGCTCAGGATAGACAGAGGAGTTATGCAGATAGGCGGCGACGTGAGCTTGAGTTTCAGGTGGGAGATAGAGTTTATCTCAAGATGGCTATGTTGAGGGGCCCTAACAGGTCCATAGCAGAGAACAAGCTCAGTCCGCGTTTTATGGGTCCGTTTCCAGTGGTGGAGCGAGTTGGGCCAGTGGCTTATCGGTTGGAGTTGCCACCGATTATGAGCGCCTTTCATAAGGTGTTTCATGTTTCGATGTTGAGGAGGTGTTTGCGTCCTTCAGAGGAGGTAGTGGTTGAGATTCCAGAGGATCTTCAGCCAGATATGACAGTTCCGGCAGTTCCGGTGAGGATTCTTGAGAGGAGAGTCAAGGTTCTGCGGAACAAGAGGGTGCCATTGTTGAGAGTCTTGTGGGACTGTAGTGGCACAGAAGAGCAGACTTGGGAGCCAGAGGCAAAGATGAAGCTGAAGTTCGGAAAGTGGTTCGACAAGCAGGCTGTGGAGTGATTCATCTTTGTGGTTCTAGTCTTGTTTTGGTTTTGTTGTTGTTGGTTTTGGACTTATGTATTTTCGTTTTGTTGTACGATATACATTTTTGGGAGTTATATGAGATGGAGTTTTGCCTCATATTTTTGGTTATGGTTTGGATGTTACAAGTTTCTTTGGCCGGTGGGGTCATTGAGAGTTTTAGTCATATGTTGGTACGCGTTTCAGATTTTATTACTCGTTTTGTCTAGAGGCGGTGGGCCTTGTAGACGGTGGTTCTATTTGTGTTGGGACGTTAGGTGCCCAACGGACTTATATTGGGGGTCGCTACCTCGATATGGGTTGTTTTAGTGACGGTGGGTCACGTTTTGGTTGTGACTTCGGGTCACGTTTGGTTTGTGACATTGGTCACATTTTGGTACTGGACCGCGGGTTGCAGTACGGATGTCATGACTGCGGTTATGGCATTGAGAGTAATGATATCTTGGAAACATGCGTATAACATAGGACTAAAATTTGAGTTTTGAGGTCTTGGAGAGACGTTTGTGTTGGGATTCGAGGACGAATCCAGTTTAGTGGGGGAGAATTGTAACATCCGTGAACCTGGAAGTTGTTTTGGAAGTGGTGTTGGACGATGCTAGGGGTTCGGGAGTAGTTGGCACATGCTCTTAGAGGTGTGAATTGAGGGTTGGCTGTACATGTTCTTGTTTGATTGTTGTGCAGTCGGTCTAAGGTTCAAGCATCGCGAAGAAAGTGTGTTAAATTCTTCTGAACGACTAGTATCGATCGACACCCGAAGGGTGTCGATCGACACCGGTTATCGGGTTTGATTTCCGGTTTAAGTCGATCGATTTGCATTTGGGTTGGTTTTGGTCGATGGGTGTCGACCGACACCAAGGAAGGGTGTCGATCGACACCGGTTATTGAGAAATCGACCGGTTTGATTCAAGTCGGCTGGTTTTGGGCTGGTTTGGGCGAGAAAAGCCCTAGACTCGCGTTTTTAAGCCTTGTGGCCGCGAGAAAAGCACAAGTTTCGAGTTTCAGAGCTAAGGAGGTGATTCTAAGGTGATTTGGAGAGTTGGGAGGAGTTTGGTGGAGTTTCTGAGGCTTGTGGTTGTTGTTTCTTCTTCCTTCCTTCCTTCTAATCCGTTTTCAAGGTGAGTGCGTGACTGTAGGTCCGTTAGCATTGGAGATTGTGTGATTTCGAGATTGTTGATGAGTTTTTCGAGTTGTTCTTGTGTAGGATCGAGTTATTTTGTTGTTTGATCGATGTGGAGGTTGAATCCCACGCAATTGTGTGTTTGTATGCGATTTTCGTAGCTTCTGGTTTCTGGGCGTCGAGCCGGTGTCGAGCGACACTCGATGAGTGTCGATCGACACTCGGGAGGCTGGCGTCGATCGACACCATAGAGGTGTCGGTCGACACCAACCTGGGTGTCAGGAAACGTGGGTGTTTCCTGACAGGGATGGTTTATGCTGTTGATTAGTGTTGAGCATTGTTATTGTTGTTGATTATTGTGATGTTTTGTCTAGTGTTTGACGTAATTGGCCTGTAGGCAGGATGATCCACTCACTAAGTATTTATGATAATACTTACGCATCTCTATTCCAATGTGATGCAGGTAACAGCAATGTTCTTCCGCGGAAAGAGACCGAGAGAAGAGGATGATGAGATTAGGAATTTGATTCTGGCTTTGTTGTTATGGTTGACCAGAAATTCATGAGTTAGGGTGTTAGACTTTATTTTGATAATGTAGCAAACCGGCTTAGGTTGCTTATTGGTTATTGGTTTTATTGGTTTATTTCTTTACTGGTTATTGTTGAACGGTTATTTATGATTTAATAAGATTATTGTTTTCTTCCGCATTGTGTTGAATTAGCTGTTGAGGATTAATATTTATGGGAATATTAATCTGGGCTAATTAATAAAAAAAAAAAAAAAAAAAAAAAAATTTGGTTGTTTCATTTTGGTATCAGAGCGTAGTCGGTTTTAGGACTGTTAGAATTGGATGAATTGGACTATGTGGTTAATTGATTATGTGAGTTAGTCAATTAGTGGTTTAATCTCATCCTCTCGGTCTTCCAGTTTTCCGCGGGTAAGTGAGTTGGATATTGGTGTGTTTTGGTTTTGTGTCTGTGTTTTGACCTTTGCTCTTTTTCTGTACTTGGTGGTAGTGCAGAGAGATGGACGCAGGTCGTGGTCGTGGCCGTGGTCGTGGTCGCGGTGCAGCCCGTGGGGGCAGAGGAGCTGGTCGCGGTGGGCGAGCAGCGGGTCGTGGAGGTCGGGGTGCTGGTCGTGGAGTGCCAGAGGCTGAGGCCTCAGTGGAGAGTGCGGCGCCTAGTGTGGCGGCAGCGTCGGTGACACAGTCTGTTTCGTTAGCCGGTGGGGCTAGTTTGGGCGTCGGGGGTGGCGCGGGGGCAGGAGCAGTTCCCGGTGGGGGCGCGGCTCTTGCTCAGGGTGATTTGATTGTGGGGCTACTGACGCAGCTTTTGGCACGTCTTCCAGAGGCAGTTCCACAGCAGGCTCCGGTTGCACCTCCAGCGGCCGGGGCACAGGTTGGTGCCGGGGCACATGTTGGTGCCGGTTTTGTTGAGCAGCAGGAGGCTGCGGTGCAGCAGGGTGTTGCAGTTGGGTTTTCTCCTTATCGTGAGATGATGAGGGAGATGCAGAGGATTGGTACGCCTACGTTTGAGGGCGGGGTTACTCCAGAGCAGGCTGACGAGTGGCGTCAGAGGTTGGAGCGGAACTTCGATTCTGTTCGTTGTCCGGCACAGTTTCAGGTTGAGCTGGCGGTGCACTACCTTGGAGGTGATGCACATTTGTGGTGGAGGTCTGTTAGGACCAGGAGAGGGGTTTGGACTTGGGTTGACTTCGTCGAGGAGTTCAACCACAAGTTTTTCCCTCAGGAGGCTCGTGACAGGCTGCAGTTGAGATTCTTAGACTTGACTCAGGGTGAGAGGTCTGTTCGAGAGTATGATGCAGAGTTCTGCAGATTGGTGGTCTTTTCTGGTGGTGAGCTGATCAGTGAGCGAGCATTGACGTCGCGGTTTCTTCAGGGGCTTCGGAGGAACATCAGGACTCAGTGCAGAGGTGGTATGTACCACACCAGAGCGGGTTTAGTGGAGTTGGCAGCGTCCATTGAGGAGGACTTGCGTGAGCCGGTGAGTACGGCGGTTGTTCCAGTTGCAGTTGCTCCTGCTACCCATCCTCGGGGCCAGCAGCAGCATCAGCAGCGCAGAGGTTACAGTTCTGGTTACGGCAGGGGCAGTAGGCCTGCGCAGGGCCAGAAGAGGAGAGCAGACGAGATATCTGCTAGTAGCCCGAGTACGGGTGGGTGTTTTGGTTGTGGGAGTCTGGATCACAGAGTTGCTACGTGCCCCAAGAGGGCGGGATCCAGAGAGACGACAGTGTGCTACTACTGCAGGGAGCCGGGGCATATCAAGACAATGTGTCCCAAGTTGCAGCAGAGAGCAGTGGCAGCGGCGATTCAGCCGTTGGCTATTCAGTCAGCAGCGCAGGTTGCGGCGTTGCAGTCGGGTGGAGCGCCGAGAGTTTATACTTCGGCAGAGGTGGGCCAGACCAGTCAGTCAGGCCAGATCACAGGTAAAATCTTGACTCAGACTTTTAAATTCTTAAGGTAGAATTGTTGGTGTTGTCTGTTCTGTTATTTTACTGTGATAGAGTTAGAGGTCCTCAACACTTGTGGAATTGTGTAGGGACCTTGTTAGTTGGTGGATTTGAGTCTCACGTTCTGTTTGACTCGGGAGCATCTAATTGCTTCATTACTCCGGAGAGAGCTGAGGGTAGTGGTATTCGGAGTAGCGATGGTGAGGCTTCAGGCTTTGTCAAGGTGGCTGGTGGTGGTTATTTGGCTACTTCGGGCAGAGCTAGAGCAGTTGATGTGCAGATTGCGGGGCAGTCTATGCCAGCAGATTTGGTCATCAGTCCAGTGGAGCTGTATGACGTGATTTTGGGGATGGACTGGTTATCTCTTTACCGAGTTCATCTGGATTGCTACAGAGGTAGAGTGGTGTTCGAGCAGGATTCAGGGAAGTTGGTTTATCAGGGAGTGAGACCGACTTCGGGGAGTATAGTGATTTCAGCTATTCAGGCAGAGCAGTTGTTAGAGCGGGGCTGCGAAGCCTATTTGGCGACGATCACTATGACAGAGTCCAGTGGTGAGGTGAGTCTGCAGGATATTCAGGTTGTCCAGGATTTCGAGGATGTATTTCGGTCGCTGAAGGGATTGCCACCATCTCGGTCAGATCCTTTCACGATTGATTTAGAGCCCGGGACAGCTCCGATATCGAAGACACCTTACAGGATGGCTCCAGCAGAGATGGCAGAGCTGAAGAAGCAGCTAGAGGACCTTTTGAGTAAAGGGTTCATCAGACCTAGTGTTTCGCCATGGGGAGCGCCAGTGTTGTTTGTGAAAAAGAAGGATGGCAGTTTCAGGCTGTGCATTGATTATCGGGGTCTTAACCGAGTCACAGTGAAGAACAGGTACCCACTGCCGAGGATCGATGAGTTGTTGGATCAGTTGAGAGGGGCTACTTGGTTCTCTAAGATTGACTTGGCATCGGGTTATCATCAGATTCCGATAGATGAGGCAGATGTCCGGAAGACAGCTTTTCGGACGAGGTATGGGCATTTCGAGTTTGTGGTCATGCCTTTCGGTTTGACTAATGCGCCGGCAGCGTTTATGAGGTTGATGAACGACGTGTTCAGGGAGTTTCTGGATGTGTTTGTCATTATTTTCATTGATGACATTTTGGTGTATTCGAGGAGTCCAGAGGAGCATGCGACTCATTTGAGGCTTGTGTTGGAGAAGCTTCGAGAGCAGAAGCTGTTTGCTAAGTTGAGCAAGTGTAGCTTTTGGCAGCGAGAGATGGGTTTTCTTGGCCACATTGTTTCTGCAGAGGGAGTTTCTGTGGATCCGGCTAAGATTGAGGCTATCAGGGATTGGCCTAGACCGAGTAGTGCTACCGAGATCAGGAGTTTTCTGGGTTTAGCAGGCTACTACAGGAGGTTCGTCAAGGGGTTTGCGAGTATGTCTCAGCCGATGACGAGATTAACTGGCAAGGATGTGCCGTTTGTGTGGTCGCCGGAGTGCGAGGAGAGCTTTGGGAAGCTCAAGGAGATGTTGACTAGTACACCAGTTTTGGCATTACCTGACCCGGGGAAGCCATATGTCGTGTACACAGATGCTTCAGGTGTTGGACTTGGTTGTGTTTTGATGCAGGAGGGCAGAGTGATTGCCTATGCTTCGAGGCAGTTGCAGGGCAGTGAGCGCAACCGTCCTACACATGATCTTGAGTTGGGAGCAGTGGTTTTTGCACTCAAGATTTGGAGGTCTTATCTTTATGGTGGCAGAGTGCAGATCTTTACAGATCACAAGAGTCTACAGCATATTTTCACTCAGCCTTTGCTGAATGCGAGACAGACGCGTTGGGTGGAGTTCCTGGCAGACTATGACCTGGATATTGTTTATCATCCGGGCAAGGCCAATTTGGTGGCAGATGCTTTGAGTCGACGGAGGGTTGATTCAGATAGAGAGCGTGGCGTTGAGGCTTTGGTCAGCGAGATTAGTACATTGCGTCTTTGTGCTATTTCAGAGGAGCCTTTGGGTTTAGAGGCAGCTGATCAGGCAGACTTACTCAGCAGGATCAGAGTGGCGCAGCAGAGTGATCAGGGTTTGATTGATGCTTCGCAGGCAGTTGGTTCTGAGTATCAGGTCTCTTCGAATGGAACTATTTTGGTTCGTGGGCGAGTTTGTGTGCCCAAGGATGAGGAGTTGAGGCATGAGGTTTTGAGAGAGGCTCATTCGAGCAAGTTTTCGATTCATCCGGGTGCGACCAAGATGTACCGTGACCTCAAACGGTATTATCATTGGGTTGGGATGAAGAGGGATGTGGCAGATTGGGTTGCGAGGTGCAACACTTGTTCTTTGGTCAAGGCAGAGCATCAGGTGCCTAGTGGTCTTCTGCAGAGTTTACCCATTCCAGAGTGGAAGTGGGATATGATCACTATGGATTTTGTGGTGGGATTGCCGATCTCACGGACTTTCGATGCTATTTGGGTCATTGTGGATCGCTTGACCAAGTCAGCACATTTCTTGGCCATCAAGAAGACAGATGGAGCGGCTGTCTTGGCTAGGAAGTTTGTGCGAGAGATTGTGAGGCTGCATGGAGTGCCGGTCAGTATCGTGTCGGATAGAGATCCGAGGTTTGCTTCAGAGTTTTGGAGGGCATTTCAGACTGAGATGGGCACTAAGGTGCATATGAGTACAGCGTATCATCCGCAGACAGATGGGCAGTCAGAGAGGACTATTCAGACTTTGGAGGATCTGCTTAGGATGTGTGTACTGGATTGGGGTGGTCATTGGGCTGATCATCTGTGTTTGGCAGAGTTTGCCTATAACAACAGTTTTCAGTCTAGTATTGGTATGGCTCCTTATGAGGCTTTGTATGGGAGGCCATGTAGGACACCCTTATGCTGGACCCAAGTGGGGGAGCGCAGCATGTTTGGAGCTAGTTTTGTTCAGGAGACGACGGAGAAGATTCGTGTCTTGAGGCTGAACATGAAGGAGGCTCAGGATAGACAGAGGAGTTATGCAGATAGGCGGCGACGTGAGCTTGAGTTTCAGGTGGGAGATAGAGTTTATCTCAAGATGGCTATGTTGAGGGGCCCTAACAGGTCCATAGCAGAGAACAAGCTCAGTCCGCGTTTTATGGGTCCGTTTCCAGTGGTGGAGCGAGTTGGGCCAGTGGCTTATCGGTTGGAGTTGCCACCGATTATGAGCGCCTTTCATAAGGTGTTTCATGTTTCGATGTTGAGGAGGTGTTTGCGTCCTTCAGAGGAGGTAGTGGTTGAGATTCCAGAGGATCTTCAGCCAGATATGACAGTTCCGGCAGTTCCGGTGAGGATTCTTGAGAGGAGAGTCAAGGTTCTGCGGAACAAGAGGGTGCCATTGTTGAGAGTCTTGTGGGACTGTAGTGGCACAGAAGAGCAGACTTGGGAGCCAGAGGCAAAGATGAAGCTGAAGTTCGGAAAGTGGTTCGACAAGCAGGCTGTGGAGTGATTCATCTTTGTGGTTCTAGTCTTGTTTTGGTTTTGTTGTTGTTGGTTTTGGACTTATGTATTTTCGTTTTGTTGTACGATATACATTTTTGGGAGTTATATGAGATGGAGTTTTGCCTCATATTTTTGGTTATGGTTTGGATGTTACAAGTTTCTTTGGCCGGTGGGGTCATTGAGAGTTTTAGTCATATGTTGGTACGCGTTTCAGATTTTATTACTCGTTTTGTCTAGAGGCGGTGGGCCTTGTAGACGGTGGTTCTATTTGTGTTGGGACGTTAGGTGCCCAACGGACTTATATTGGGGGTCGCTACCTCGATATGGGTTGTTTTAGTGACGGTGGGTCACGTTTTGGTTGTGACTTCGGGTCACGTTTGGTTTGTGACATTGGTCACATTTTGGTACTGGACCGCGGGTTGCAGTACGGATGTCATGACTGCGGTTATGGCATTGAGAGTAATGATATCTTGGAAACATGCGTATAACATAGGACTAAAATTTGAGTTTTGAGGTCTTGGAGAGACGTTTGTGTTGGGATTCGAGGACGAATCCAGTTTAGTGGGGGAGAATTGTAACATCCGTGAACCTGGAAGTTGTTTTGGAAGTGGTGTTGGACGATGCTAGGGGTTCGGGAGTAGTTGGCACATGCTCTTAGAGGTGTGAATTGAGGGTTGGCTGTACATGTTCTTGTTTGATTGTTGTGCAGTCGGTCTAAGGTTCAAGCATCGCGAAGAAAGTGTGTTAAATTCTTCTGAACGACTAGTATCGATCGACACCCGAAGGGTGTCGATCGACACCGGTTATCGGGTTTGATTTCCGGTTTAAGTCGATCGATTTGCATTTGGGTTGGTTTTGGTCGATGGGTGTCGACCGACACCAAGGAAGGGTGTCGATCGACACCGGTTATTGAGAAATCGACCGGTTTGATTCAAGTCGGCTGGTTTTGGGCTGGTTTGGGCGAGAAAAGCCCTAGACTCGCGTTTTTAAGCCTTGTGGCCGCGAGAAAAGCACAAGTTTCGAGTTTCAGAGCTAAGGAGGTGATTCTAAGGTGATTTGGAGAGTTGGGAGGAGTTTGGTGGAGTTTCTGAGGCTTGTGGTTGTTGTTTCTTCTTCCTTCCTTCCTTCTAATCCGTTTTCAAGGTGAGTGCGTGACTGTAGGTCCGTTAGCATTGGAGATTGTGTGATTTCGAGATTGTTGATGAGTTTTTCGAGTTGTTCTTGTGTAGGATCGAGTTATTTTGTTGTTTGATCGATGTGGAGGTTGAATCCCACGCAATTGTGTGTTTGTATGCGATTTTCGTAGCTTCTGGTTTCTGGGCGTCGAGCCGGTGTCGAGCGACACTCGATGAGTGTCGATCGACACTCGGGAGGCTGGCGTCGATCGACACCATAGAGGTGTCGGTCGACACCAACCTGGGTGTCAGGAAACGTGGGTGTTTCCTGACAGGGATGGTTTATGCTGTTGATTAGTGTTGAGCATTGTTATTGTTGTTGATTATTGTGATGTTTTGTCTAGTGTTTGACGTAATTGGCCTGTAGGCAGGATGATCCACTCACTAAGTATTTATGATAATACTTACGCATCTCTATTCCAATGTGATGCAGGTAACAGCAATGTTCTTCCGCGGAAAGAGACCGAGAGAAGAGGATGATGAGATTAGGAATTTGATTCTGGCTTTGTTGTTATGGTTGACCAGAAATTCATGAGTTAGGGTGTTAGACTTTATTTTGATAATGTAGCAAACCGGCTTAGGTTGCTTATTGGTTATTGGTTTTATTGGTTTATTTCTTTACTGGTTATTGTTGAACGGTTATTTATGATTTAATAAGATTATTGTTTTCTTCCGCATTGTGTTGAATTAGCTGTTGAGGATTAATATTTATGGGAATATTAATCTGGGCTAATTAATAAAAAAAAAAAAAAAAAAAAAAAAAATTTGGTTGTTTCAGTCACTGCGTCAGTTTAACAGATTTATCCCAAAATGATGTTACTCCCGCAAGTAAAGCTTCTTACATATCACAATGATGTTCTTAACTGTTTAAAGAGTAAACAAAAATTAACTAAATAAAAACGTTTTGAGACTCCATGCATACAAGCAAATGTCGAGATTTTGTGCATTTGTACTCCTTGCATATCTTAAATAGATTCTCGTGAAGGTGATAGCCTGATAGGGCCCAATTCTTGAACTGCGTACATATATATTGAAACTAAAACGAATTAGAACCTTTTTAAATATAACTTTTAAGTAAGAATATTTTTTCATATCTATAAGAAAATTTGTTTTTTGATAAAGAAGAAAAATTGTTGAAGACAGCTAGGTTGTGTTATAATGAGATGCTTAGATAAATGACAAAAAAGAAGGGGCTAGATACATGTCTCGGTGATTCTATATGCTTTGATGCTTTGTAATAATTTCAAATATCATTGATGTCCTGACCCTTTCTAATTATAAGTTCTATATATTGTTATCAAGATATACTAAAAAAAAAGTATTTAGGTGCGGAAACAAGTTATATAGTTTCTTAATTTGCTGAAAATATATTGTTTTAGAGAGTCATGAAAATCTAATTTTTTACTTTATAAAAAAATAGATTTTTCATAGTTTGGAAACTTTTTGTAGAGAATCTTTAGACACTAGGAAACAAAAGAAAAACATAATTTTGATATAATTTTTCTCCAATATTATTCTGTTGTATTCATCATGCTATTTTAGACTTTATTTGTTTTTTTTAAAACAAAACAATCTTTAAATGTATTGCTTTAGGCCATGTCTTGCATCTTTGGTCACCATTTAGACTGCGTTTGGTTCTTTCCTTTTCCACGTTGTTGGAAAGATTTTTTTGTAATTAGGGGAAAAAAATGACTGTTTGACTCGTAGTGGAATAAATATGATGTAAACTTCACATTTGTAAGCTATTTTCATTTGAATTGGACAATTACCGAGTTTTCTATTGTTAAGCCAGATCTCTGGGACATGTTGTTTAACTTGACAAATGCGCAACAAGCTTGTCGACCAAGTGTATTGTTGATTGGAATTTCAGGTAATTTAGAGTTATGTTCGTTTTCTATAAAAAAATTTCTCTTATTCACTATATGCTGCCATTTCAATTTTTTTTTTTTTTTGTGTGGAGAAAACTAAAGTCGTACTCGAATTCCACAGCCACAAGGTCTCTTATTATAACATCAAATGTGTCATTACAACAATTATACTTTTACTCCATATTTATTTCGTGGACGTTGTCCAACCATTGATTTGACAGATAAACAATAACGGTGATGATGATACCATCTTCAACACGATGCTGATGATGACCATGGCGATGATAGTGTGTATATATATTTATATATCCATTATGGTAACCTTCAAATCAAAGTAGGGTAATAGGGTTCCCCGTGAAAGATATTACCGTACCCACAAAAATCAATATCAGCATATTTTTGCGTAATATGACATTTAATTACACCTTGTGTCCTTATTGAATATCAAAACTACTAATTTTATCTTATTTTGTCCAACAAAAATAGTAAACTATTTTGTATTTATTAGAGGGAAAGTAAATTATTAGAGGTTGTTGTTATATGGACTGAATCTCCCGTAAATTAATCAAGAGATGTGATCATAGTTTCGAGGGTGGGGTACTCATATACCATCGCGTAATGACATTGGAGGCTTCAACCTCTTTAATTTAAGTGGCAGATTTCTAGGGTTAGGGTTTTGCTCAGCACTATTTAATACACACATCCACAAGTTTACACACACAAACACGTAGATATACGTACGTAAGTATATATGTATGTAGGAGAAATGTATATCCATTAAGAAAAAAGGGAAGAGAGAATAAAGAAGAAAAGGTAAGGTTGTGAGACGTCAGTGAAGAGGGAGACAAACTACAATCTCTCACTCTCTCTCTCTCTCTCCCCTTGCTTTACGTCACCTCTGTCACTGTTGAAAGAATTGTTATTTTGTTTTGCCTTTAAAAATAATTATATTATTTCTTAAATGCCAATATTTTAGTAATAAATCAATGAATCCAATTGATGACATAAAACCGTAAGCGAAAAATGTGATAGTGGTAAGAGATGATACTAAAAAAAAAATGGATACAGCTTCTACCACTGCAATAAATGGTTACGAATCAAATAGATATATACTTTAATGAAAATAAATAATTTAACAATGTTTTCTTGTATTCAATAGTTATAAGTCTATTTTTTGTTTGTAAAAATATAAAGTATATTTTTCTATTCCAATATTCTTAACAAATATTTATTACAAATTACAATCTAATAATTAAATTATAAATTCGTGTATATACAAGACCTAATTTAGTATAGTTACATATAAAATATGAACAGAAAATGATATAATATAATAAAAAATAATTGAGAGTTTTATATCTCAAACCCATGAATGATATAAACGAAAATAATCAAAACTAGCCGACGACCAAAAATAATTGACTAAACATCTGAAACTCTAAGGTTGATTTGCCAAATTAAACAACCTAAAAAGGTCATGTAACATCTGAAACTCTTAGGTTTGACTGGATTCAAAAGCAATTTGGTAAAAATAAAGTGGAAAACTTATTTAATTATACACCAAGTTTGGGGATATGATAGAAACGACATAAGATAAGATATTGATTGGTAACTATAAACGTCAAATAGATATTCTCCTTGTTCCCCTCTTATGCCAAAACATACAAACAATAATGGCTTCACATTTGGACCACCCAACCTTACCTTTCTTTCATTCTTATATGCTTTCAGTGCACACATTATTTTCACTAATTTTATACCTCTGACGGGTATCCTAAGGATAAATAATAATAAAAAAATATTCAGCCTATTCTTCAAAGCTTATATTTATAATTTATAGTATACCACATGTCGTTTCTAGCTAATTGGTAAAACACTCCATGCACTTTCATAACTTTCACAGACTTTACGAAACATAAAAAAAAAAAAAAAAAAAAAAACATAGGTTTCCAAATCAAAGCAAAATGTCAAAAGACAATTAGAAAACAAAGTCTTGCAACACCTTTACTAGTGATAGTACTTTCCAGTTAACATCTCCAATCGTTCTAGACTAATCTTAAAAGTGTATAAAAGAATATTAACAAACAAAATTCAACGTGTTGGCTCGTGACCTTGAAAGCTGTGTCGAACTGGAGACTATTGTAGGAACTTCTTTGCATTTCAAATCACCATCAATGGTCTTTGGGCAACCAATGACTCGCATTACAAAGACAAATGAACAGAAATTAAAAAACAAGTACAAGTAATCATAAGATCCATATAAATCATAGAATCTAGGTATCTGGTTTCTATAACTGTTAAGGCTGATTATATTCTACATCTAACTTAAGTAAGCATTCGATGATACAAAATCGATCTTCATTTTCTAATTTTAAGGAAGCAGCATTTTGCTCTGGAACCACACTACTAGTCTGCTAGTGAAGGCTGTCCAAATGGATTGGTAGGCCTATATGGTAAAATATATTGAGGCTCAATATTCTCAGTAATGAGACCAAATGGCATTTACAAATCTCAAATCAAATTGGACCGTTAGGTTTGTTGTTTGCAGTTAAGGCCCAAATGAATGTTTGGATTGGTTGTTGGTACCTTGAGGCTTGTTGACTCTTGAGCGTAGGCGTTTAGCTTTAGGCCTCTTCTTCTTCTTTTTGTTTTTATATTTTTTTTATTTTATTTTATTAACTTTTAATAACAAAAATTATTTCATAAGTTAGTATTCAGCTGAAAAGGCTATATTTTACAACAAAATGTGGGGGGAAAAGATTTAACCTAAAATAGAGCAGATTCTGTAGAAGGTTAGAAGGAACGTTCTATGCCTTCAATCATTGATTAATATATGAACTTTTGTTTGCCTCATGTCTATATTTTGACATCTACCAAATTTTTACTTTAAAACAAAAATTCCAGCTTTTAGTATACTAAACTGCCTTCAATCATTGATTAATATAAGAAGTTTTGTTTGAAGAAGCAACATTGACAATTGATGCTCCCTAACAGACAAATAATTTATATTAAGAACCAAATAAACAAACCAATGAAGATAGTTAGGTAACAAATAATGGCTCTGATTGGCGTTGTGGCTTTGAGGGCTGTTTGGTGTTTTAAAGTCTTGAAAGTTAATTTTTTGCCAATTAGACTTTTACTTTCCTATTTTCTCTCTAAAGCCCAACTGCAGACTTTTAAATTTTTACTCTTTGAATTTTTTTTTTTGTAAAAGTCACGTACATGAGACTTTAATGACTTTAGGATTTGTTTTTTCTTTCTTTTTAATTACTTTTATTCTTTCTTCTTTCCACAAGAAATCAAAACTTATTTTTAATATAAAAATAATTTTATTGTAACTAAAATTTGACTAATTAATAATTAATTTTTTTTCTCATTCTTTTAATATCAATTTTCTTATATTTTATAACTAAATATTATTATTAGACCAAAGAATAATAATTTACATTTTATATTTTAAATGCTAATAATATATTTAAGATAATTATACTAAATATAATAATATAAATAAATAAAATTTCATAATAATTTTTCCTTTTATGATATTTAAAAACAACTGTCACAGCTTTCACAGCCTTTGTTAACAATCTGACTTTCAAAAAATTTAAAAGTAACAGTCACAGTTTTAACAGCCAAAATCTCTACAGCCAAAAGCCAACAGTCACAGCCTAAAGTCACAGTCGTTACCAATCGGGACCAATATAAGATCATGAGATATACGTGCGATTCCCTGTATATATAAATACAAAGTGTAAGTCAAATACGCGGTACCCACTAATTGTTATGTTCTCTTTTTTCTTCTCTTGATTTTGTCATTTTGTCCATCTATTATTTGAAAAATGAAATATTTATATCCAAATTTTTTGATCAACATTAAAACCAGAGTCTTTGCATAGGCATTTATTGATTGGAGCCGTTAAAGCTTTTATATTTCTCGTGAATTTGAGCGGATTTCAAGAATAAAGATCCGAAACGGTTACTTGTTTCTTGATTTTTGTGTTAATTTTCGAGATGAGTCAACTCAGCGATTTGCTCAGAGAATCGGCCGACGAAACCGGAAGTGGGAGGACGATGATGATCAGTTTGCTCGAGGAACAAGATCAAATAGACGGTGGAGATCGCCCGATAAGCAAATGGAGAACGTTGAAACAACGGCTGAGATTTGATTGGGTCAGCTGTTGCGGTGTGCCCACTTTGCGTCTCAGACAATCGGAAACGCCAATCATCGCCGAGGAAGAAAATGATGACGACGACGAAGAAAACTCCAGTCAAAACCGAGTCGTTGACTATTCGGATCCGGGTTCGGGTCTGGTTTTGGTTGCGGGGTTGGATTGTTTGACACGTGGCACGAGGAACCTCGCGGAGGCTTTAGCGGAGGAGAGACTAGCGCGTGGTGAACACGTGACGGAGGCTAAAGTTGCTGCGGTACCGTTGATGAGGTTGCTGGCAGAAACGGACGGCTGCGATACGACCACGTGGATGGGTAGTGATCCAGTGTGCTGCGTGTGTATGGGAAGGGAGAAAGGTGCGGCTTTTATCCCCTGTGGACATACGTATTGTAGAGTATGCTCGAGAGAGATCTGGAGGAGCCGTGGGAAGTGTCCTCTTTGTAACCGTTCGATCTATGACGTTCTTGATCTTTACTGAAAAAAACATAAAAATTCATGGGACTGTTATGATCGACGGTAATGATTTGTTTAATTTCCTTGTGTATATTTTTTTTATTGTAGTTACAAAAAAGAAAAAAAATTTAGTGGATTATTTCATGTATGGCCATTAGGTCTATTGTTTGTCACTAAGGGTTATGGTTATGGTAATGAGCCATGAAACGGTATTTTATTGATGGGCCGCAATGTTGGAAAGTATGGTTGGGGGCTCATGGTCACGCGAAGGATCGTGCGGGCCAAACCGCTGACGAGCTGGTAACGATGTTAATGATAATGATGAGAATGAGTAACATGGGTGGCATTCCATGCGAATGTGAAGAGTCTAGGAATGTTAGGTTGAAAGTATGATGTGAAAGAATGATGAAAGAATGAATAAATGATGGGAAAGAATGATGAATGAATGATGAATGAATGATGAATGATAGAAGCATGTTGTATGTTCGCTAGTAGGGGTGTCAAAATGGGTTGAAATTTATGGATTGACCCAACCCAACCAACCCATTAACTCTAATGGATCAAATTTTTTGGTTCTAATGGATTAATGGATCAAATGGATTGTGGATCAAATGAGTTGTGGATTAAATGGGTCAAATTGAAATGGATTGATGGATGAAATGGTTAACTATCACCTTCTCATCATACATTAATTTATTTTTCAAATTAGTCATTCCACAATTATGATTTCACTTTTTGTCAAAAAAACATGATTTTGTAAATTATCCCGTCCCAATTTTTTTCTTTTTTTCAAAATTATACCCAACAAAATATGAAATTTAGTTTTTTCCCCAAATATATAATTTTCACAAAAAAAATTCGCAAAAAATGCAGGTTTCATAACTTTTCACCAAAACTTACGATTTCACTATTTTTCCGCCCAAAACGCGTTTTGACAAATTTTCCCGCCCAAAACGCGTTTCACAAATTTTCCGTCCGAAATCGCGTTTTCACAAATTTTCCGTCCAAAATCAAGTTTTGATAAATTTTTCCTCCCGAAATGGGTTTTCACAATTTTTTCACCCAAAATCGTGTTTTGACAAATTTTCCGTCCAAAATGGCGTTTTGACAAATTTTCCCGCCTAAAACGCGTTTTGATATTTTCCCGCCAAAACGCATTTTGACAAATTTTCCCGCCAAAATCGTGTTTTGACAAATTTTCCGTCCAAAATGGCGTTTTGACAAATTTTCCCGTCTAAAACGCGTTTTGATATTTTCCAGCCCAAAACGCGTTTCACAAATTTTCTGTCCGAAATCGCGTATTCACAAATTTTCCGTCCAAAATCGCGTTTTGACAAATTTTCTCGCCTAAAACGTGTTTTGATAAAATTTCCCGGCCAAAACGCGTTTTCATAAATTTTTCGTCCAAAATCGTGTTTTGGCAAATTTTCCTGCCCAAAACGCGTTTTCACAAATTTTACAGCCTAAAATGCATTTTGATAAAATTATTAGAAAATTATTTATGTTTATTGTTTATGGATCATGGGTTAACCATTTAACCAATTAAACCATATAATTATATGGGTCATGGATCAACCTAATCCATTTACTAATTGGGTTGGATTAACCCATGACCCATTAACTCTCAATCTCAACCCATTTGGATAATGGGTTGGATGGGTTGGGTTACCCATTTTGACACCCCTATTCGCTAGTAATGGCATGTAGGTTGATTGTTGTTTCTAATCTCTATATTGCATATATTTTTATTACTGTTATAAATAATGTTTCTGAAGATTCATGTGGGCTCTTAAGCTCGCACCAAAACCGAGCTAGCCTTAGCCACTTTGAAGGAGAATTTACTTGAGGTACCTAAAGAGAGAAACGAGTCAGATCCAACACATTTTGGTGCAGTAGGGTAAAGACCGACCAAATCAGATCAGAACGACCTGAAACTCGTTGAGAATATTCTAGACTCTTAGATCTAGGCTACGGTGAAAACATATCTGCATTTGGAATTGTAGATCGAAAGTTATAGATATTTTTCCGAAGCTAATTTTTGTAAACCGGATCTATGAACAGTTACATTGAATATCGTTTTCCCGACAACTCAAAGGGATTCAGGCGACGATCCGCATACCGACGGAAAGCTTATTGAGTCAGCCTTTGAGAGCCGCAAATATCTCTCAGATCCAAAGTATTACCCGGAAGTTATCATCATTTCCTCTTTCGGCATCAAATATTTTATTTTGTAACCCTAATTGCAAAAATCCCCAAATCAATTTCAGAAACCCTAACCCTAATTGCAAACCCTAATTTCGAAAACTTAATTCCAATTTTGGAAATCCCAAATCAGAAACCCTAATTCCTAAATTAGAAACCCTAGGACGAATTAGAAACTTTTAATTCCAGAAATTTTCTATTTTTGGAAAGTTTCTATTTTTAGAAAATTTCATTTAAAGGAAACTAATACTCTCTCTTCCTAAACGCAGTTCTAAGCCGCCACCTGCTCTAACTTCTTCTTGTGTCACTTCATTTTCAACCAAAGGCAAAGGTAGGACATGATTGTGGATTCCAAGGATGCATTGTTTGTGATAAGTGATAGATGTACGTTCAATGTAGGGATTAGATTTGTTTGTTGATTGCCGCACCCTGATTAATGATTGTTGCATAAGAAATGTGAAGTAGAAATGTTAAGAGTCATGGAAGAATGAAAAAATGAAAGTAGGAATTAACATGAATTCATGTATAATCATTAGGGCTATTGTTTGTCGCCGAGGGTCATGGTCATGAACCATGAAGCGGTTATTCTTTGATGGCCGCAATGTTGGAAAGTTTGGTTTGGGGCCCATGGTCATGCGAGGGATCGTGCGGGCCAAACAGCTGACGAGCTGGTAACGATGTTAATGATGATGATGAGAATGAGTAACATGGGTGGCATCCCATGCGAATGTGAAAAGTCTAGGAATGTTAGGTTGAAAGTATGATGTGAAAGAATGATGAAAGAATGAATGAATGATGTGAAAGAATGATTAATGAATAATGAATGATAGAAGCATGTTGTATGTTCGCTAGTAATGGCATGTAGGTTGATTGTTGTTTCTAATGTCTATATTGCATATATTTTTATTACTGTTATAAATAATGTTACTGAAGAATCATGTGGGCTCTTAAGCTCGCCCCACTGAGTAATTCTCCAATTACTCACCCCTCCTTCTTTTTAGGTGAGTTTGAAGAGTGAGACTCGAGGCCGGCCAGTGCAGTGTTGTTTTCCGGGAACAAGGGCGTTTCTATTTTTATTTCAAGTTTAAGACTATTTAATGCTTTTAAGTTTTAACTTTTAAAAATTTAAATTAAATTTATTGTTAAGACGCTTTATTCCCATTTTATTTATAAAAATTTTTAAAGACATTTAATAAGTATTTTGCCGGATTGGGATGTCTCAACAAATCTCAAGTAAAACATAATTTGAGTAGATTTGATGTATTTTTCGTCATGATATTTTGAAAATAAAGTAAGTAACAAAGAGAAAGCCCATTATCTCCCTGAAATGAGCGGGACTTTTCCCCCCCAAAAATTCACCATTGTATAATTGTTTTTTTTCTGTGGTTATAGTTAGTTCTACGTGTCTTATGTTGGTAGTGCACTTCATTAACACGAATAATTAGATTGTATATTGCAGACTGAAAAATAGAATATCCAAAGTTTGGTTGGTTAGCTATACTATACAGTACACCTAATATACCCTAAACCCACAACCATAACCTCAAATCTACACCCTAAAACAATTAAATGCCTATGTAAGAAATGTAAACTATAGTATACTACCAGCTTCTTGTACTATAAACTAAGGATGTATGAAATGGTATACAAAATAGTTATACATTATGCTATGTTACCTTGGCTATTGATCTAAACCCTAGTCGAGATGAGTGAACCAAACTGAGAAATGTAAAGTACATCCAATTTAATGTTTAGAATTTAGGGTTTGGGTTTTAAAATCCTTAACCCCAAACGCTAAACCCTAAATCTTAAAATCTAAACTTTAAATCATAAAATCTAAACCCCAGTCAAGATTAGTGAACCCATATTGATAAATGTATAATATATCCAATTTAGAGTTTAAGATTTAGGGTATGGGTTTTAAGATTCTACACCCTAAAAGCTAAAAGCTAAACCCTAAACTCTAAACTATAAATCATAAAATTTAAACCCTAATTATTAGTGAACCCAAATTGATAAATGTACAGTACATCTAATTTATAGTTTAGGGTTTAAAGTTTGGGGTTTAGAACTAAACCCTATATGATAAAAACTAAACCCTAGTCAATATTAGTAAACCCAAACTCATAAATGTACAGTACATCCAATTTAGAGTTTAGGGTTTTAAGTTTGGGGTTTAGAATCATAAACTCTAAACTCTAAATGAAACAAAGATAGCTTCGTTATCTAAGAAACATTTCACCTATTTCGCTAAACAATCGAATTAACAAAAAAATTCAATAACAAAATAATATAGTACGTAGGAGAAATAACATAGAACATAACAATATATATAGTATAACAAGTTTTTTTTCCCATAACTTCTGTAAAGACAAATTTTATTTACGTTGATACTATTGTGTCGCTTTCTGCAAATCAATTGAACTACATCGCTTACCCATCACTCGTTTCCAAATCCTACTTCTAATGCCTGAGTTTTGGTTAAACCAACAAGATGCGCTACTGTTCCCCGTTCTTGTTTGACTTATGCTTCTTCCGAATCTACCACCGTGACGCCATCCTTCAGATATTCATCCCCGGTAACCCAAATATATTCTGCGATTTTTTATCCTTCGTCTCTCTCACAGTCTAAATTCTTAACCAAAACTTATAATTATCTTGCCAAAATCGAGAATCCAAAGCCCAAAATTTTTTGCAGAGGTTGAAGAAGGTTTCGCCACCGTCTGTTCTGATTTTCTCTATGGTTGTGAATAATTGCAATGTTAGTAGAAATTGGAAAACCTTTTGGAAAGTGACCTAAATTTTTAAAATTTGAATTTCTCTCTCCTCGAATGACTTTTTCGTATATATTTCAGAATATAGAAGGAATATCGTAGCCATGACTTTCCAATTTTTAGTTTGCTAAATATGGGTTGTAATATAGCATCCATTTCCCAAAGTTTATTATGAGTTAAGAAAATTGGACCCAACAAAGAAAAGATTACTATAAAATTGGACCCAACAAAGAAAAGATTACTATAAAATTGGACACTGCCTGTTATGCCTATCGCCAGTTATTGGGCCTAGTCAAAATATATGGTAAGGTCCACAATATTAATGATTGTGCTTGTTAATTAGAAATCAATGTCTGAGTTCAGTATTCAAACAAAACCGTTGAAAATAAAGCCGCTCAATAACTAAACTCTATTTACAACATTTTCTGTTTCTAAGGAATTGGTTATCTCCGAGGCATACACATGAGTTTGTGATGTTAACTTTACATGAAAATCACACGCAGATATGTAGGAATCTAGGCATGTGTGTTATTAGTGGGTTGCTAAGCTTAAATCACATCATGAAGCATTATCGATTACCTGGTCAAGCTGCAACAACATACACTGTCTTTTCATTTATTTATCGAAAACAACAAGCTTCAACAATATTCTAAAGTGCAGTTGCGTAAGATCGAATATAAACATTATATAATGATGGAAAACTTAAGTATCGTCAAAAATCGAAAATAAACTAACTGATGATATATCTCTATCATACAAAACATTATATGTACAGTAACAAACATTCCATTCTCATTTTTATTCCCTTCTTGGAAAAATAAAACAAAAGTGTGAATACATTTGGTTAAAGAGCTTATTCTCCGTAATAGAGAAATACAAAATGTAAGCCGAAAATATGCCCTCGAGGACAAAACTTTTTGGTGGATTCAAAATCATCAAAGTTTGGAATTATAGTCAACTTCAGGCATTTTATGTGCGATCATGATGGAGAGCTACTGATATTATGTACCTTACGTAACCTATTTGGATTCAAATATAATAAGTGACACAGATAAATTGACAAATCGTGTAAAAACAAGTACATCCTTTTTTCGAATGTCTTATAACTCGTAACTAGCTAGTCTTTACTATTACACATGAAAGCAAGATTAAATCATCTCATACAATACAACAGTTTACAAATATATAAACAACAATTGCTTCGGCGTTTTTGTTTGCTTTTGCGTTTACATGTTTTTTTTTTTCTTTTCCTTGTGGGTCAAATGAAAGAACAGTCTTTATTAATATTCTTAAAAACAGCATCGCATACTACAACAGTACAAACTTTAGTCTTGAGAACATGTTTTCTTTTTTTATAGTTGTAAACGGCTAAACGCAAACAGAAGGAAAAAAAAAACTACTGTTTTATCCATATTAGTATTTATCAAAGAAAAAATAAATTAAAGTCTATATATGTAATTCTACAGATATGTCAAAAGTGGGCGCTGTATTATTTGTGGCTACTGAGAGGAGATGTGTCATAGATGTGTGACCCATGTAAGATATATATACATCATGTATTTATGTATGTATAGATGAGAACAAGGCATGTGCATCAAGTTCCAAAATAAAGTTGAGACAGTGTCGTCCATGTTCATGAACCCATCTCTCATTTATGGTTAACCAATTTGGCACAGACCTTAAATTTTGGCCCCTCCCATGCACCAAACACATTTAACTAGACACACCTTTCCTAAGATGGCAAATCTCCACATCCCTATCTCACCATTTAACCTGTTAATTTGGACTCTCTCATGATTTTACGTTCATCAAGACGACCAATTAAAGTGTTCTTATTTAACACGTTGATATATTCTGTATGTTTTTTTCCTGGATCAGAATTTCTGTTTTTATTTCTCTTAAAAGGAACTGTAGAATAATGTATTCTATTGACTTGTTTATTCACGTTCTCAAACTTGGGTATATATACAACTTGTGTCTCACAATACGATAAACTCTATGCTCCTAAATACAAGGAAACTCAACTCTATCAGAAGAATCAATCTTTATCCTTCCAAGTTATGTATTTATCCCAATACTCCCCCTCAAGTTGGAGAGTGGAGATCAACTACTCCCAACTTGGACATCAACTGCTGAAATGGAACACGCCCAAGAGCTTTTGTCATAATGTCGGCTAGCTGATCATCGGTACCAACATGCTGTGTAACAATAAGCCCATCTCGAACCGCATCACGAACTGCATGACAATCATTCTCCACATGTTTTGTGCGTTCATGGAACACCGGGTTGGCCGCTATGTGAATAGCCGCTTTATTATCACAAAATAGTCGTGTAGGAACCGTTTGTGCAGCACCAAGTTCCTTCAACAAACTCCGAAGCCATTTGATTTCCCGTAACGCAAACGCCATTGACCTGTACTCTGCTTCTGCCGAAGAAAACGAGACAATGTCCTGCTTCTTCGTTTTCCAAGCTATCGGAGAACCCCCAAGCAATACAACAAAGGAGCTTAAAGAACGCCGTGACAAACGACAACCCGACCAATCAGCATCACAATACACCGTCAACGTGAGATCCGGGTCAGACCGCAAGAGAATCCCTTGGCCAGGAGACTTCTTCAAGTACCGCACCACACGAAGGGCAGCATTCCATTGCGCCTCGTTCGGAGCCTTCATAAACTGTGACAATAAATGGACTGCGAACGACAACTCCGGACGTGTGTTAAGAAGATATATTAGACGCCCAAGGAGACGTCTATACTTCTTCGGGTCAGCAAGCAGGGGACTCTCCACCAACGCCATATTGTGGTTCTGTTCAAGAGGTGTAGCCGCCGGTTTGCAACCACCGTTGCCAGTATCAAATATGATGTCCAACGAGTATTTTCTCTGAGACAGAAAGAACCCTTCTGGACCACGACTCACTTCTATACCAAGGAAATACTTCAATTTACCCAAGTCTTTCATAGAAAAACAACGTCCCAAATACTCCTTGAATTTTCGTAACATGTAAGAATCACTACCCGTGATTATTAAGTCATCAACATACACCAATACACGAATCTCGATATCTCCTCGAGAGTATGAAAATAACGAATAATCGTCATAGGCTTGAAAAAATCCGAAATTAAGCAAGGCATCCGAGAGTTTCTTGAACCAACACCTAGGAGCTTGTTTAAGACCATACAAAGACTTCCGAAGACGACAAACTTTTCCAGGATGTGTATGTCGAAAACCAGGCGGTAGCTTCATATAAACCTCTTCTTCAAGATCACCATGAAGAAAAGCATTGTTGACATCCATTTGATACACCTCCTAATTATTTGCAGCTACGAGACGCAGGACAGTACGAATCGTAGTCATTTTTACCACTGGAGCAAACGTCTCTTTATAATCAACACCCTCTACTTGATTATTTCCTTGAACCACCAATCTAGCCTTATGTCGCTCCAAAGTACCATCGGCATGATACTTAATAGTATACACCCATAAACTGTTAATAGCCTCCTTACCAACCGGAAGATCAACGATGTCCCATGTCCGGTTGTGTTCTAGTGCCACAATTTCTTTCACCATTGCATTATCCCACACTTCCTGAACATAGCGTCTTTATAATGCTTGGGAATAACCTCCTTTGTAATCGCAGCTAAGTAAGCTCGATGACCTGGGGAGAACTGATCGTCAGTTATAAAATCAGACAATGGGTAAAGTGAGTTACCTTGGACCGCAAGCGAGGAATAAACTGGCCAGACGACCATAATACTCAAGAACAGACTGTCCATCTTGTCGACACGCGGCAAGTTGAGTTTTAATCTGATGCGTTCGAACCTCATTCCCAACCGAGAATCTTTCTTTGAGCTCCGTCCACAGGAGATAAGCATCAGAAATATACGACACCGTTGAACGAACCTTAGGTTCAATCGAAGCTCGGATCCAACCCACAATCATCGAATTAACAGTTAGCCAATTCTCCAAATCAGGTCCATCACTCGTAGGTTTCACGAGACTCCCATGAATAAAACCTAACTTACGTTTAGCCTGAAGAGCGTTAACTAATTCTGATGCCCATTCATTATAATTCTCTCCATTCAACTGAACAGAGGTAATTAAAGTTCCTGGGTTATCAGAAGCAGATAACGTGTACGGCGAGATTGACGACGTAGCTCCACTGACTGGTGGAGACAAGGTACTTGACATATTGCTTGACGTAGCTCCACCGACCGGAGGAGAAATAGTACTCGAGACACCGCTCTCGGTAGCCATAACAAACTTCTCACAGAGAAAACTGTAAAGAACAGCGGAAAAGAAAAACTTAGGTCTTTTATGATCTAAGCTCTGCTACCATGTAGAATAATGTATTCTATTGACTTGTTTATTCACGTTCCCAAACTTAGGTATATATACAACTTGTGTCTCACAATACGATAAACTCTATGCTCCTAAATACAAGGAAACTCAACTCTATCAGAAGAATCAATCCTTATCCTTCCAAGTTATGTATTTATCCCAATAGGAACTATTTCAATTATTTGAAAGTTTGATGTCAAAGCAACACTGGATCTCTAAATTATGTGAACCTCGGGAGAGAAAAGCAGAAGACAAGCGAGCAAAGATTACAAAATTATGACTGCAATATAAGTTATAACCATTGACAATTTATTTTTATAATAAAATTAGAGTTTCTTTTTTTTTTTGAACAAGGGTTTACTAAACTAGAGTTCCTTGGAAAGTATTTGATGTGCGTCACGATGATACGGTGAAGTCTAGGAAAAATGCCGAGTCGATAAGTAGCCGAAAGGCTAAGTTGGTAGAAACGAGACCGCACAAGTTTTGCCATAAAGAGGGAAGACACGAAACCGAATTATATAATTTAAGAGTAAGATCCACACATAATTTAGTCCAAAAACCAAAAAAATAAAATATATTTATAAGGACTTACTATTTCTGAATCTTTGCAGTGCTTGAAATCATGTCAGTTATTAATAAAGTTCCAATCATTTCTATTTCTGTAACTGCAGATTGACCTAACTAATAAAAGTATAACTTTACAGATCAATATGATTATTGAAGACAATACAATCCCATTTACCTCTTTATTGGCGAATTATATCAAAATTAGGTAGGTGTCTATAATTTCATTTATTTCAACTATATATTAGTATTAAGAACTGTGTACAGGATACGTATATACTGACATTGTTGTTTACTGCGAAAGACTCGTCTTATAGCAGTCGGGTAGGCATTGACATGCATCAAAAGAAACCAAAATAATCTTACATGGTTATACTCAAACTAATTGCAAATGCAGATTGATTATATGCATCTGATCCAATAAATAAATAGACCACAGAAATATATACCATAAATTAAGATATCCACGTCAAAAAATAACACGTTCAGTAAAAAAAATATTCGTCTCATAATTAACTGAAAAGAATAATATCGTTCAAAAAGCTAACAAACACTTCTTTTTTTTGTTGATGATAACTAACAAACACTCTTGGACAAAAAAATCCGATTTACTTGATTTATCATTGTTAAGTGTTACCATTAAAATATATATTTGAACTTCTTTAATTTGTTGTTGTTCAATTTGATAAAATGGCCGCCATCGCAAAGCTAAAAAGTTGATCGACAGACTACAGTTTCACATTGGCTTTGTCATCGACTCATCATTTATCTCAAGCATGCGTTGGTCCTTCATTTTCATTTTTATTCTTTCCTATTTTTTTTCGATTTGTTAACGTTTTAGGCTATCATTATCATACAAGACGTTTGTAGTTTTACAAAAGAATACATACAATTTTTTTTAAAACCATACATATTAATAACCTTTAGTCTTTATCTTAGATATCCGCGGATCTCACTTTTCTTTTGATTATAAACGTACAAACCAATATTCGAATCTTTAAGAAATAAAATCTTCATCTATATAACTTCATGAACCTATTTTAACTCTTTGGGTTAGTTATCTTAACATCCGTAAACCAAGATTTGTCATTTTTGTGTGGTGTCGAGCGACACCAAGGGTGGTGTCGGTCGACACCAAGGGTGGTGTCGGTCGACACCGGTCCGAATTTGAAATTTCGGTTCGATTTGAGTTGTCCGGTTTGGGCTGGTTTTGTGGGAAAAAACCATAATCTCGAGTTTTTAAGCCAGCAGTCGCCTTTCTTTCACAAGTTTCGAGTTTTTGAGAAGGAAAAGAGGCAGAGAGAAGAACTGGTGATTTCTGGGTGATTTATGAGGATTCAGAGACTGTTGGTTGTTGTTCTTCTTCTCCTTTCTTCTTCTCTAACCGTTATCAAGGTGAGTGCATGACCGTAGGCTCGCAAGAGAGTTAGAATTGTGAAGTTGGTGGATTTATATTGAGTTATGATGAGTTTCGTGATGGTTTATGAGTTATATGTGCGTTTGATCGAGTTGATTGTGTGGATTTCGTGTTTTGGGTGTTTCTATGCTAAAATCGAATTGGGCGTCGATCGACACTGGTCCGGTTTAATCCAGTTTTCTGGCGAATTGATTTAGTTAATTGGATTAAGTGGTTTAATCCGGTTTAACCCGATTTAATTGAAATTAAATGGTTTAATGCGAGAATTAATTATTAAATAGTGAATTAAAATAATTAATGGATTTAAAAATAATTTTGGAAATTATTTAAGTGATTAAAAATCATTATTTAATTGTGGTAATTATTTAATAATTAAAGGGAAGTGTTTTAATAATTGTGGTAATTATTAATATTATTTAAAAGTGTTAAAATTGCGTAATTGGCTTGTAGGCAGGGTGATTGCCTCACTAAGTATTTATGAAATACTTATGCATCTCTTTTTCCTTAATGTGATGCAGAGAGAGGATGATAGGATTTTGTTGTTTATGGTGTTTAGTTTATGTTGTTCTTTGCAAACATGGTGTTTAGGTTGCTAGTGTTTTAATATTATTTTATGGAATTGAATTTGGTTGCTTGGATTTAATTGGTTAAATGATTATTTATTGTAATTTGTTTTTAGTTAAGTTTTCTGCACTTAATTATTTAAAAAAAAAAAAAAACTTGGTTGTTTCAGATATCCGCGGATCCCACTTTTTTTTTGATTATAAACGTACAAACCAATATTAGAATCTTTAAGAAATAAAATCTTCATCTATATAACTTCATGAACCTATTTTAACTCTTTCGGTTAGTTATCTTAACATTTACACCCAAAAAAAAAAAACTTCACGAACCAATAATCTTAACTTTATTGAAAAGAGACAATCTTGAAGGGCGGCAATAAGGTGGTGATTGGTTTTTCCGCTACCACCCGCAAACGCAACATCTGCGGGTGGTAGCGGTTTTTGGCGTTTTATAACAATCACAACAACTGCTCTGTACCACTTTGTACCGCTCCGTATCGCTGGAAATCAAAAGCTCATTTCAGCAAGTATTTGCGGTTGCGGGCGGTTGCAAATGAAAAAAAAAAAAAAAATTTATTTTAAAATTAGAAAATAAATAATATTTATTAAAAAATAAGATTTAGATATTATAATCATAATAAAAATAAAAATATTTGGTATTTTTTTTTGGTAAAATTCATTAAAAACATATCATAATTTTATATTGCAAAGTCCTACAAATTAAAGTTCTCTTAATAAATGTTCACTTCATACTAATATATATATCTATTTAAAAAATAAAATGGTAATCTAAATTTAATCTCCACACTAAATTTTAATAGAAATCACATTTTTATCTAAATTATAGAAATTAAAAGATGAACTAAGTATTATATACATATTATTTTTTATAAATTTTTATTATTAATTATGTTGAACTATAAATTTATAATTGTTCAATATAATATAGTTTTGATGTTTTATAACTATAAAATATATTTATATTGTTAATTTATTGTTTAACCGCTATTTCATCCGCTGGTCAACCAGTCAAAAATATTCCGCAAACGCATCCGCTCTCAATCGCTATACCAGTCGTACAAACAGCTAGCTTAATTACGTGTTTAACCGCAAACTCTCACTTCCGCAAACTCCTGCAACCGCACCCGCAACCGCAGCGTTTAAACCAGTCAGGCCCTAAGTATCTTTAGTACTGTGTTTGTTAATCCATTATTCCAAGTTCCAACCTTAATTATCCTTAATATATTAAAAAAGAATGTATTATGAAAATAACATTTATCTCATGTGGTATTAACAAGTTTGCCATACTAATGTGTTATCAGTGCAATTTCAAAACAAATATAAAAAAGACATCACTTACTAGAATATTTACATATAATGCCATTACCACACTATTTTTTATTTGGTTACAAATATTAAAGATTTACAGATATCTTCCATTAGACAACATAAATAATATATGAAATCATTATTATAAAATATTTTAAAAATCGAAAACTGATATAAATATTTCGAAATTAATCATAGAATTTTTTTCAATATATAAGATTTGTTAACATATTTACTTTTATATAAATATATAACTAATTGATATTTTTTAACATAAATTATGTAAAAATCATTTATTATTAAATATTTTAAAAATCGAATACTGATATAAATAATTTGAAATTAGTGATACAATTTTTTTTCAATATATATATATATATTTATATAAATGAATATATAATGAATTTAGCTGTAAACATGTTTTTTCCAATAGATAATTTCATACAAAATTATAAACTCATTTTACTGTTCTAAAAATTAATATTTGAATTTGAATTCAGGATTTTTTTAATTATATGATGATATCACCAATAAATATAGCGTCGTATATGAAAGTTGTTTAATTATAAATATATTCGAATATTTATTTTTTGACCATATTAATAATAAATTGGCCTAAAACTCAGCCATAAATTATAGTGTTTTGAGCAATGATTTTATTTAATACATACTGAACTTAACATATATAATATTAGTAAATTTGAATTTAATTCGCATAATATTTATTTTGTTTCCAGAAAATGATGAAAAAACATCATACCATATTTAACCGTAACTAAAAATAATAAATACAATCTTACCAATTTTTTTAAAAATAACAATTTAAATATAGTCATTTGATTTATTATTTTAACTATCTTATATTATATTGTAGTCATTTGATTTTTATGTCTTTCACTCAATTTTATCATATGTAATCTATGACTACGGTCAATGCTTTATTTTAATTTTTACCTTTTAAAAAAATTATTTAAAATATATAATTTTCACATTGTAAAACGAAGACAAAAACTAAATCATCAAATTAACATGTCGCATAAGATTTCAAGTTATGTAATAGATATCTTTAAGTCAAAAAATATTGGAGCAAATTATAACTCCGTGCAGGGTGCGGATCCAACCCTAGTTAAAAGAGAAAACATTAAAAGAATAACCTTATATTCATGTGTTATTAACAGAATTATCATACTGATGTGTCAACACCAGAATCACTTTTAAGGCAAATATAAAAAATACATCACTTATTAGAATATTTACATATAATATTGTTGCTATAATATTTTTTATTTGGTTACAACTATTAAAGATTTGTATGTATCTTCCATTAAATAATATAAAAATATATGAAACAATTATCATAAAATATTTTAAAAATAGAATATTGATATAAATATTTCGAAATTAATTATAGAATTTTTTTTTCCAATATATAAGATTTGTTAACATATTCATTTTTATATTAATATATAACCAATTGATAATATACTTTCACTTAAAAACATATATTATGTAAAAGTTATTTATTATAAAATATTTTAAGAATTGAATACTGATAGAAATAATTCAAAATTAGTGATACCATTTTTTTCAATGTACTGGATTTCTGAACACACACATATATATATATATATATATATATATAAATGAATATATAATGAATTTAATTGTAAACATTTTTTTCCATATATAATTTCATACAAAATTATAAATTCATTTTACTTTTAAATTTTTTAATTATATGATGATGTCGCCAATAAATATAGTGTCTTATATGGA
Organism: Erythrophleum ivorense; assembly: GCA_026724425.1. Classification (NCBI taxonomy): domain Eukaryota; kingdom Viridiplantae; phylum Streptophyta; class Magnoliopsida; order Fabales; family Fabaceae; genus Erythrophleum; species Erythrophleum ivorense. The sequence goes on along the minus strand of JAIUCV010000259.1, from coordinate 116,837 downwards.
AGTCTTTTAATTATGAGTAGATACAAAGATATATTATTTTCCCATATTAATACTAAATTAACCTATAATTCAGCCATAAATTATAATTTTTAAGCAATGATTTTATTAACATACTGAATTTAACACATATAATGTTACCGCCCCGAAAACCCAAGGGTTCCTCCGCAAGGTTCGAATTTATTTCACATAATATTTATTTTGGTTCTAGAAAAGGATTAAGCCGTAACGATTAAAAACAACATATACAATTTTACCAATTTTTTAAAACAATAAAAAATTAAATATGGATTATTACGTGTGATTGATATGATGATTTTGGAATGTGATATTATGTGCTCTTTCTTGGAATTAATTAAGAATGAATTATGAAAATAAATAATGAAAAACACCAATATTTTTAACAAAAAGAAATTAACAAATATTTTACCCCGGGCATGTTATCACTTTGTGTATATTAAATTATTAATAACAATTTGAAACCGCAATTATGTAAGCACCTTATTAGTATAATAAAGAGTACTAAATGCAATATATACCCTCGTAAAAGCGCAGACAAGGATTAGTCTAATCAAGTGCGACGTTATGAAGAATAAATTCTTCATCAGAACGGATGCTTTAAGTCTTTAATCAACATATATTTATAAATATATATAAATGTATAAACGAACGAATCATATGCAACTAAAGTAAAATAATATAGGTATTGTTCGCTATGATAAAAATGCAAAATCATCTGTTAGATTCATTGACGGAAAGGGGTTTTCATCAATTAGAAAACGCTAACAGTTGTAATGGCATCCAAAGCAAAAATAATTTTCTTAAGAATTATACAATATATAAAAGTTTGTATTCAAAAATATATTCACCAAATTCAGAATGACATATTACGACTCTGCATCATATCTCTTTTAAGCAAACCGAATCTTTAGAAAAAGGAAAATTCCCATCATTCAATTGTCCTCGTGCTTTATAGATATAGAAATACAAATTAACTTTTCTAAATATGATGAATCGTCACGTAAATGAATTAAAAATAACGAATTACAAGTGCATGAACCTGATATATGTCCCCTAGTGATATAATCTATTTTGTATGATTTGATTTTTCGTACCACATGTTTTCACCACTCATAGGTCATAACTAATTGACCAAAAGCTCTGATCTCCAAGGGAATAAAGACATTGTTAGGGATTATTAGTATCAGTGATGTATAGTTAAAGACTATATAAACGTTCACGAAAGAAAAAATTAATTAATGTGGACCGGATGTCTTATCAGTAACGTAAGTGGCTTATAACTAAACTTAAAATACGTGGTGGTACATTTTTAATACAATAGGTGCTTTTTGGTTCCTGTAACCTTCTTGATAAAGTAGATGAAATTATATACTTTGTTAATGTAATTTTTGGAATATTGTTGAGAGTAACAAAGATTCAATAAATAAAAAGTTAGTATATGCAATTATTTTAAAAATTATAAGAACATTGTAACTTATAAAAAATCAGTTCATCCCAAAATAAATGTTTATTTCACTGTCCTAGTAGAAGAAATATTTTACACGCTTTCACCATTTATTTTTATCCCAACTCACTAACTTCTAAATTAACTGGCTAGGCTAAAATATATGCCTAAGAAGTGACATGTAACATATATCATAGGCATTGTGCCAACAGACGCATACATACGTACAATCGTATATGTTAAACACAACGTACACGGCACACTCAGGATTGAAAACTGTAAGTTATATATTACTTCAAGAAAGGAGAAAGGCGTATATATAAACCAATAAGCTTTCACTTAATTTGTAGTTAACTGACGCAATAGTTTGTTTAACATTTCCTAAGAAAAAAAAATCTTTAATTAACATTTTCTAACATCAATACCTTACGATTTTTCGATTAATTTCTACATTAAGAGTACTAAAGAAAAAAAGAGTTTATATGCTGCCCACTCGGTGAATGTTACTAATACACTTTAATTAAAAATGTGTAATCTTGCAATCCATAACTTTTATGCCTTGTTTTGCCTTGTTTTGCCTTGTTTCTTCCAATAACTTTTTTTTTCCTCGTCCACGTTGCAGTTTAATCTTCAAAATATCCCTTCTAGTAAATCTATAGTCTGTGTGACAAACAAAAAAGAAGTAATTAAATCTATCGTTCAAGATCAACCAAAATATCCCTGCCAGTGTAATGATGTTTTTTTTTACTACAAACAAGTTATTATCCGATGGGATTATGACAAATGTTTTTTTTTCAAATCAAATGCAAACTTTTAACCTAGCTCTATAGATATTATTCATAATCATGAGTAATTGAGTACCCAGATTTATAAAAGTGAAAGAAAACAAAAATATAACACGTACATGAATGGAGTCTAGAATCGCCCAAGAGAAAAGTAGGTAGCAGCCACGACCGGAGTCTTTGTTCTCACTTTGGTCAACGTTTTCAAGAAGATTGGGAGAGACTGAATTTTGCTATTCACCAATGAATTGTGTACTATTGCCTAGTTGCAACTAGAAATTAATCTAGTGACATTTTAATATTTTATATTATATAAACTTACGATGGTTGTGATATTTTCTTGGGTGCATTATTGAGTTAGAAAATATGGTTTAAAATAGCGAAAATAGTGAAGGAGTAACAATAATATAACTTATATGAAGATCGTCTTGAAACAACTTTTTATATGAAACTTCTATCTGATATGATATCCAGTTACAAAAAAAAACTTTTATCTGATGTGCTAGAACATATTAAGGTTCTAATTTTCTCAATAAAATATTGGTTGTTGGTTTTATGTTCCAAAGCTCTAACTCATGTAAAGACTAAAGACGCCATTAGCATTATTCTTTTTAATTTTTTTTTTTTCAAATTGAGTTTGACAATATTCGACAAATTCAACTTCGCATGTAGTTATTTGATATTTATGTAATTTAACCATGAAACATCAGATCAGAGTATAAGTTTATTCGTCCGAATTGTGGAGGAAATTAAAGATAAATTGACTCATCAAAAAGTGGCAAAGCAAGAATATTATCAACCAAGCCACCCTGTAAATTTGGTATCCCATATGCAAATTAATATTTTTAATTTGTGAAATAACTCCCCAACAATAATCTAATTAATTATAGAATTATTTGATATAGTAGCAATATCGTTGTGATAAAATTATCTTGCAAGAACTCTTTTCGGATCATGATATAGTAGCAATATCATTGTGTAAATATGTTTGACTTGGTGTTATTTGCGTTATACGCAAGATTACATTTGAGTAATTTGCAAGAACTCTTTTTGGATCACCTACAAACAATGATAGTCAAGCATAGTTAATCTAACACAATTTTAGGATTGTTAAAATACTAAAAGTTACTTTTAAATTTGGAACGTCTACATATTTTGATCACTAAAATGATTAAAAGAAAAGCATTACGATCTGTACGGAATGATAACCATCTGTCAAATAAATCGAGCCAGAATATAAGGAAATTGAAAAACAGGCGTTACACATTTTATAGGAATCTCAGAGTTCTACACTACTGCTTTTTTAAGAAAGATGTCATACATTCATGTAAATAACTAGCAACATATATATTTGATTGTTTTAACTAGCGATATAGATGATGGACTTTTCAACATCGGCATGTTGAAGATGACTACAAGTGATAGTTTTTTTTTTCTTTTTCCAGCAACTATTCATTAGATGTGGTTATGATTCGAACAATGGACTCAAGCAGTGTAATAGACTTCACAGATTTTTCTTATCTGTTGACCAAAAAAAATCTTATTTGTAAACCATTGTAAGTATTTCCAATAAAAATATCTGAAAAAAGGAAAGAGAAAAGAAACCAATTGAAGTGCATAAACAGACACCCAAAAGGAAAATGCCAAATGAATCAATCTCATAAAAAAGATAAAAAAAGGTAGGGGTCCATTATAGATGTGATCACATACATGCTCCACGAACTTCTGTTTCTTTTACTTTATTTTATTTTGTTTTCTTTTTATATATTTGAATGAATTATCTTATCTATGAGTCTATGACTATCACACATATATTTCTTACATTTTTTAATTTATTAAATGTGAAATTCAATCTATTTCCCTCACTTGCGCCTATAAATAGCAACCCTCTCTCATTCCCTCAAGTACGCCCACATCAAAACAACCAACAACACACGCAACTTGCTACTTTAAACAAAGACTTTCAAAGTAGAGAGAGAGAGAGAGCAAGAGAAAGAGAGATGGAGAAGAACATTAAGTTTCCAGTTGTAGACTTGTCCAAGCTCAATGGTGAAGAGAGAGACCAAACCATGGCTTTAATCAACGATGCTTGTGAGAATTGGGGCTTCTTTGAGGTACATATATACATGTATTTAAAAATAAAGGACAGATGATTACACCTTACTTCTTAAGTTAATTTGTGTACTTAATGGTAATGTGGATCTTTTTGTCTGGGGTTAATTTATTTTTCAGTTAGTGAATCATGGGTTACCACATGACCTAATGGACAGCGTCGAGAAGTTGACAAAGGAACATTACAAGAAATCTATGGAACAAAAGTTCAACGACATGCTCAAGTCCAAAGGTTTGGATACTCTCGACACAGAAGTTGAGGATGTTGATTGGGAAAGCACTTTCTACCTTCGTCATCTTCCTAAATCCAATCTCTACGACGTTCCTGATATGTCTGATGAATACAGGTACGTACATCAAAGACAAAATCATTATGTCTGATGAATAATTATTTAATTGTATGGAAAATAATTATTAGTCATCAATCCAAAACCCCCCTTTACCCCATATAATATTTGGGTATATCAAGAACAATAATGCTAATTAATTTGTAGTAGGGTAACGCAAAAAATTCTCAAAGATAACTAACCAAATTAATAATTGAAGTGCCTCACTCTACCTCTTTTTCCTTAGTTAAAAAGTTTTTTTTAAAAAATGATTTATTTAGAAAAATGATATATTTTTAAAAAATGGTTAAGGATGTCTACTTTTTGTGATATTTTATTATGTGTAATAATTATTTCTTACAAATTTCCTTAAAACCTCTAAAAGTGTTTTGATTTCGCAGGACGGCCATGAAAGACTTTGGGAAGCGATTGGAGAATCTTGCAGAGGATTTGTTGGATCTATTGTGTGAGAATCTTGGTTTAGAGAAAGGTTATTTGAAGAAAGTGTTTCATGGAACAACAGGTCCAACCTTTGGGACAAAAGTGAGCAATTATCCATCTTGTCCTAAACCGGAGATGATCAAAGGTCTTAGGGCCCACACTGATGCAGGAGGCCTCATCTTGTTGTTTCAAGACGACAAGGTTAGTGGTCTCCAGCTTCTTAAAGATGGTGATTGGGTCGATGTTCCTCCACTCAACTACTCCATTGTCATCAATCTTGGTGACCAACTTGAGGTACGTTTATGTTCACACCACATTCCCAAAATATCTTTTTGCTATTAAAAAAAAAAAAAACCCATGTTTTAGTATTGAGATTGGGTTTTGGCTTGGTCCAAGTTTGATAAACTTGGGGAAAAACGGTTCGTAAATGTTCTAACCGAGTAAGACCGGAATTGTGACATTTGCAATCTTAAATGGGTTTTGAGACATTTGGAGATTGGAAATGATTATGATATATTCGGTATAAGTAAACCCACAAGGAAAGCTACACCAATCTTGACTTCGTATAAAGTGAACAGGAATATATATCTTCTTAATAGAGTAAGTGAAATTTGGGGAAATGGTTTGCAAATGTTTAAACCAAAACCGGACTAAGTTAAACCGAACATGACATTTACATTCTTAACCGGAGCTATCTTCTTGATTGAGTGTAGGTGATAACCAACGGCAGGTACAAGAGTGTGATGCACCGTGTGGTGACTCAAAAAGAAGGAAATAGAATGTCCATTGCATCGTTCTACAATCCAGGAAGTGATGCTGAGATCTCTCCAGCTACATCGCTCGTCGGAAAAGAAACCGAGTACCCAAGTTTTGTCTTTGATGACTACATGAAGCTCTACGCTGGTGTCAAGTTTCAGCCTAAGGAGCCACGTTTTGAGGCGATGAAGAATGCTTCCGCAGCTACAGAATTGAAGCCAACAGCAGCCGTTGAGACTTTCTAAACCGGAGTTGAGATTTTAAGTGAAGCCAAAAGAAAAAAGAAAGAAGATGGTTTTGTGTTGTGTGCTTACGTTAATAAGTTTAAGACTGAGATTAGTGTTGATATAATTAAGAACCTGGTGATTAATTGTTGGTCAATTGTGTGTTTAAAAGTGTGGGGGTGTTTATGTTTATGGAAAACAATAATAATAATAGTAATCTGAAAAGTGTTTCTAAGATTTCTAATGTGTTTATTGTCAAATCAATATCAAGTGAAGCTCTCTGTTTCAGAAAATCAGAACTAACACCAATGAAGCTAAGAACTTATATCATTAACAAATTATTTTCCAGCCCAAAAGAGAAACAGTAATATTTTTATGGGCCTATTCTTATAATGGGCTAAATAGAAAACAGTCGATCTGTTCGGGAATTGATTTTTATTTTCTAACTTTTGACAATGTAATTTCATTTATCAACGCAATTAATCGATTTCTTAATTAATGCTGGAGTAAATTCTGAATATTCTCGAGTATATTTATTACGGAGTCAATTAGATATTTATACAGTTGGGTTTTGATTCGTACATTCAATTCTTACATGCATAGTTAGATATTTTCATTCACAAAATCTATATACGTTACTATAATCCTTACATGAAAACTATTATTCAAAATTTCAAATTTTGTAATGTTTTACATATATCATGTTAGAAAATATAGTGCTTGTGTCCTCAAATAGTAGTCTTAATTTAGAGATCACTAAATGTGTTTATTCGAATCTTATTAAAATGAGATCAAAAAATGATTTGTAGAAAAAATTGCATTTTTGATAAAAGAAAAAACATGATATGTGTTTGATGAGATAAATCTGCATACGGCACAAAAAAAAAAAAAATAATATATACGTTTAATTCAAATTTTTGTATCAATTTTAGTAATGAGTATGACATTGAACTAGCAACTAAAGAATCAAAAGCACAAAACCAAAGCTTAAACAAAGAATCCTTCCTTTATTAATGTTTATAAAACCTTCTCAAAACTAAACACAAGCTTTCTCTTCCTTCTTGTGATCATACATCCATCATATGATCTCTATTTATAATGCTATAGATTTCCTATTCTAATTCCTTTATAGATTAGGATTACAGCTTTTCCTTTTCTTAATTAGATTCATATTTCCTTTAAGGACATCTTCTAGAATCTTCTTGGAGCTTATCCAACATTTACCCCCTTAAGCTTCAAGTTGTTCTTCATGAGATCTTGAACTCCGATCATTTCTCTCATCTTCTTAAACTTGATTCTCGCCAGGGCTTTAGTAAGAATGTCTGCACGCTGTTCTTCTCCAGGTACATGCTCCACTTCGATCAATCTGTTCTCTACACATTCACAAATAAAGTGAAAACGTTTGTGTATGTGTTTACTCCTTTTGTGGAAAACCGGGTTCTTGGTGAGCTCAATAGCTGACTTGTTATCGATGCGGATCATCGTCTTCTCATACTTCTTCCCTGTGATTTCACTCAGCAAGTCTTGTATCCATATGGCTTGCTTAGCTACTTCCGTAGCTGCCATGAACTCTGCTTCACATGAAGACAATGCCATTGTCTCTTGTTTTTGCGAACACCAAGTTATGGGAGCTTCTCCGAGATAAAACACATGTCCCGTGGTGCTTCTCCCGTCGTCAGGGTCCGTGTTGTGGCTGCTATCACTATAACCTACAACAACTGGTGCTCCTTTCTTGTATGTGACTCCATAACTCGCCGTTCCTTGTAGATACCTTAGGATTTGTTTCAAAGCATTGCCGTGTGATTCTCTTGGATCATGCATGTACTTGCTCAGGATCCCTACTGAGAATGCAAGATCTGGTCGAGAGTGTAAGAGATATCTCAAGCATCCAATCCTTCTACGATACATGGTCGCGTCAATCTCTGGTTCAATCAAAGCTTTAGACAATTGCAAACCGAACTCCATTGGTATTTGTGTCGGGTTACAAGAGTCTAAACCAGCTTCTTTGAGGATGCGACGTGCGTAAGCTTCTTGCTTGATCTCTATTCCATTAGTTCCTTGACTAACTTCAATACCAAGATAGTACGTAAGTTTGCCAAGGTCAGTCATCTCGAAATTTGTGGACATTCCGGTTTTGAACTCATTGATGATCTCCAATGTACTTCCTGTTACAAAAAGGTCATCAACATATACGGCCACGATCAAAATCTTAACTACTTCTTCCTTGCGGTACACGGAACTTTCCTTTTGACACTTTCTAAACTTCATGGACTTTAGAATTTGGTCAAGTTTCGTGTTCCATGCACGAGGGGCTTGACGTAGACCGTAAAGAGCTTTCTTGAGTTTGAAAACCTTATGTTCTTCTCCCTTCTTTTCAAATCCTTCAGGTTGTGAAACGTAAACGTCCTCCGTTAGTTCACCATGTAGAAAGGCAGTCTTTACGTCGAGATGATGAATCTCCCATCCATGTGAAGCCGACAATCCGATCAACATTCTGATTGATTCTAACCTCGCAACAGGTGCGAATACCTCGTCGAAATCAATCCCTTCTCGTTGTGCATATCCTTTAGCAACAAGTCTAGCCTTGTACTTGTTAATTGTCTCATCAGCATTCCTTTTGATCTTAAAAACCCACTTAAGACCAATTACTTTTACACCATGTGGTTTCTCACCTAGAACCCACGTTTTGTTTTTATTAATTGAATCAATCTCTTCTTGACATGCCTTTGTCCACTCGACTGATTCTCTTGCTTCTTGAAAGTTTAATGGCTCATCGTTGAGTGCTAAGAGGAGTAATTCACATTCCAGGTCAGCTAGAAGTAAGTAGTCGGCGAGATAACCAGGAGGATTGTGTTGCCGAGTTGATCTTCTAAGTGGAGGTATCACTGTTTCGGTGTTGTCGAGATCTTGGACTACCTGTTCCTCTGCGTTTCCTTGATCACCTTCAGATTGGAGGCTATTGTCCACGAATGGACCTTGTCCATTGTCTACGGCTTCTCCCCATGTTAATCGAAACATCCCTGGTTGGTCGCCAACATCGTTTTCTCCCTTCCAATTCCAAGCTTCCTTCTCATTGAAAACTACATCACGACTTACAACAACTCTTCTCGTTGTTGGATTGTAAAGTCGATAAGCTTTGGTTCCTGGTTCTATTCCGAGGTGGACAAGCGTTACTGATCGATCATCAAGCTTCTTCAGATGCTCAGCTTCAACCTTTGCATGAGCGATGCATCCAAAAATCCTAAGATGCTCGATACTTGGTTTTCTTTCTCTTAGGCACTCATACGGTGTTTGATTCTTTAGAGCACGTGTAGGGACTCTATTGATCAAATATGTTGAATGTCTTACAGCTTCTCCCCAGAAATAATTTGGAACATTCATTGCCTTAAGAATGCTCCGAGTCATCTCCATTAATGTACGATTTCTTCTCAACTACTCCGTTTTGTTGAGGAGTATAGGGTGCTGTAAGATGCCTTCTGATTCCGTTTGTGTTACAGAATTCTTGAAAATCTCTTGATGTAAACTCTCCACCTCGGTCTGTGCGTAGTGTTACAATTTTCTTGTCGCATTCCTTCTCGACAAGAGTTTTAAACGCTTGAAACTTCTCAAAGGCTTGACTCTTCTCTTTGAGCAAAATTGACCACATATATCTAGTGTAATCATCCACTATTACAAAGATATATTGGTTTCTAGAAAGTGTGGCTGGTGATATTGGTCCACACAGATCAGCATGTAGCAACTCCAATGCTCGTGTAGACCTGTATTGTGTTGAGTTTGGGAACGCATGTCTCATCTGTTTCCCTACCAAACACGATTCACACAACAGTTTCTGACTCGTGATCTTCGGCATGCCTCGTACCATCTCTTGTGCATGCATTGAGTTTAGCGTTTTAAAGCTGATATGGTCAAGTCTCGCATGCCACTTCCATGGCTCTTCATCAATCCTCGAGTGCAAACATGTTGGTTTGCCTATTTTTAGGGCAATCTTGTACAGTCTATTGGGGGAACGAGTTACCTTGGCCAACAAACATCCATTGGGGTCGCGTAAAGTGAGATAATCAGCCCTCATTCTCACATCGCAGCCGTATTCTGTAGCTTGACCCAATCTTAGAATATTACTCTTTAACATCGGTATGTAGTAGATGTCTGTTAGAAGTCTCTGTTCTCCGTTCTTTCCGTCGAAGAGAATTGACCCCTTTCCTCCAATACTGACACAAGATCCATCACCAAACTTTACCATTCCTTTGATGCTCTCATTTAACTCAGAAAAGTATCCTTTCTCTCCTGTCATATGGTTGCTCGCACCATTATCCAAATACCAAATTCCATCTTCTCTTTTGTTTGTCTCATACTTTTCTGGAATTACCTTCTCCTCATTTAAGTACATGATCTCATGCATATATAAGGCTGTGTCAGCTTCTTCTGTCTCGGTTTTGTTGAGTTCTTGTTCCTTTGGGATCTTCACCGGACAAGCAGACGCGAAGAGACCAGCTTTTTCGCATCGGAAGCATATAATATGGGATCTGTCCTTTTGTTCTCTGTCTTGAGAGTTCCCTCTTCCTCGTCCTCTGCCTCTGTTACCTCGACCACGTCCTCTGCCTCTGCTACGTCCTCTTCCTCTACCATTGTCTCCTTCCGTGTTTGAGAACAAGAGGTTTTGTTGTGTTTCTTGTGTAGTCTCCCCGTTTATACGCGCTTCAAAAGCTTTAAATCTCCCAATTATGTCTTCGAAATTAGTCTTGTTTAGGTCCAAGACTTGTTCAAGGGAAGCAATGAGATGTATAAACTTGTTTGAAGGTAGGCTATTTAGAAACCTTTTCACCAACTTTGGTGCATCAAGAGGTTGACCTAGAGAGGCTGCTGTCGAGGCTATCTCCAATAACTTCCCGGAGAAGCTATCGATAGTATCTGAATCTTTCATCTTCAATCGTTCAAATTCAGACATTAGGGTTTGGAGGCGGGCTTCTTTGACGCGTTCTGCGCCTTGATTTAACGATTTTATTGCTTCCCAGATTGCTCGTGGTGAGTCCTGCTCACCGATTTGCAGAGTAAGACTCTCAGGTATGGATTGGTACAATAAAGCTGTTGCAACGTCATTCTTCTCTTCATTGTCCGTTCCTGGATCAATTGCAACCCAAGCTTTATGAACTTTCAATGTCGCTTTCATCCTTAACGTCCAGACGGCGTAATTTGTTGGTTTCAACATCGGACATTGAACAGCGGAGGTTGATGTCGATGACTTGTCTGGTGGTTTTGTCTCAGCCATGATTCGTATGAGCTCTCCTTATTTCAGGATTTGCTCTGATACCAAATAAAGAATCAAAAGCACAAAACCAAAGCTTAAACAAAGAATCCTTCCTTTATTAATGTTTAGAAAACCTTCTCAAAACTAAACACAAGCTTTCTCTTCCTTCTTGTGATCATACATCCATCCTATGATCTCTATTTATAATGCTATAGATTTCCTATTCTAATTCCTTTATAGATTAGGATTACAGCTTTTCCTTTTCTTAATTAGATTCCTATTTCCTTTAAGGATATCTTCTAGAATCTTCTTGGAGCTTATCCAACAGCAACTACCTGTAGAAACTCATATGTATCAGCCGTGAGAACTTGAAGCACTTTCTGAGCTTCGGTGACTTTCAATTTGGCTCTGCTAGCCATGTCACCAACCACATTCATCCATCGTTTATGTAGCTTGTTTCTGGACATCTGCAGGTATCTTATCGCTCTCAAATCTCAACAAATCTTCCTAAATTGATTGCGTCGCTAGCCTTATCTTATCGCTGACAACTAACCCTCCTGATAAGATTAGTCATCACATGTATGAGAATATAAAGAAAACACAGAAAATGTGATTATAGGATGTGCATATTCTGTACATTTCCAAAATATTTTGACTTTGAAATGAAAACAAATTTGAAATGGTCAAATGGGTTTGGAAATGCATGAAATATTTTTTTTTTTGTTGATGATTCTATAGGTGAACTTTGAATGAAAACAAGAAGAGATATATCGTCGTTTTCAAAGATACTAAGTTTAAGTGTAAAATGTTTCCTAGATCTTACTGTTTTATAGTCTCTTAACAAAATAACAAGTAAAAAATATGTTTGATTTTTTTCATTTCTAACATAATTCATTTACTAAATTAAGATTTGAGATTTGAGAGCAAATATTAATTTTATCCTTTTCAGCAATTGGTACTACAATCTAAAGTCGTATAGTAGTAAATTGAAGAAGAAGATATAATAAATTCGGCACAAAGATTTGTTGATCTTTTTTTTTTTTTTTAATTGAATGTTATATTATGTCTAGTTCTCTAAATAAGATTGATGAGGTTTGATACAAAATTGGATGATGATCTACTTCATCCAAGAGCTTAGATTTCATGGTGATCTTTCATTAAACCTGAGAGAAGTCTCAATGCTCTTCTTCTTATCCAATGATCTTACTTATGTAGCACCTTTAGTCTCGGCCATACTTGAGATTTATTCAATGCTTATATGAATATCCATGAATTATTTCCACTCTAATATTGTCCAAGCACAATTAATATCCTCATAAAAGAGTTGTTACTTATGCATAAACATGAGCGTCCACAACATAAACCGCTAAATCACTAGTAGACATACAGACTTTCCCCATACAGCTTCCAACAGAAACTCGAACAGCATTTCTTAAAAAAACCACCTCCAAAGGCTAGAATACTAGGGTGCCTGCAAGGGACCCATGTCTGAGCTAAAGGCAGTTTGTAGGTGTCGCACACCACAGCCAGAATCTCCAAAATCTCAGCCAATGCATTTTGTCTGCAGACAAGAGAAGTCAAAAGGAAACGAAGATTAAAACGAGAAGGAACAGCCCTCAATGAACTAAAGACAGTTGTTGAAAGTTTCTGAAAGAATACTCGAGATTGGACTCGCAGATAACCTGAGTAGACTCGTGGTTCAATATCTCCGAAGTTTTCAGATTGACGGCCTGAAACTGATTGGAAGGACACCAAAAAAGGGAGAAACAAGATCAAACCTCAAGAGCTTTACAAACTTTTTCAACCTCAGGTGCATAGTCAATCTTCAGAGAAGTCATAATAAGCTCAACAACCCCAAGACAGAGCTGCCTAGTTGGTTCAAATACAGGCAAAGCCAAGGTTCCCTCAGGGCATGAGTCGCATGACCAAGCCGCGAGAACTCGTTGCTATGAACATTTGGGGTCCTGAAAACGCGGCCGAGAAGCCCGAGGTCTCCGTCGGAATACATATACGTCAGGGAAACCATCCTGTATTGATTAAGGCCGTTACTACTGGGACCAAGAACAAATGGCTGCCTGAAGTTGTAAGAACATATCGTCCACGGTTTTTCACAGGCCCCCAAACCTGTGCAAGAACGTGTTGTTTCCCTGTTGATTCTTTGATACTCCATCGGCATTGTCCTTAGTGGTTTCAGGTTCTGAACCTGCATTTCGTTGATTAAAACGGAATAATCCGTGAAGCAGCGAGTGGTAGGAGGAGCTAGCGGCGGAGAAAATTTGAAGCAAAAGTGATCTGATGCTGATCCAACGGCCAAGAACCGCCGAGATCCAAATCGTCAAGTTCCATAAACAGCACCATCGACGTAAGACGTGACAGCAAATCTCGTCTGAGAAACACGAATGTATTTGGAAAATTGGAAGTTGTAAGTTTTAACCAATTCCTCTGCTTTCTTTTTACGTTCTACTTTCTACATCATTCAAAAGTCAAAACGCCCAAAAATAAAATAACATTTTGTAAGTGGCGAGAGATAGAACCTTCTCATCGAAGAAAAAGAATGCAATGGGACAATGAAGGTGGCCTCGCACTTCAAAGCTAGCCCATCAATGGATGAAGTTGAGCTTGTCCTGTATAACTTTATGGCTATGAATTCGCCAATCACCAAATCAGCAAAGTTCCTCAAGGATTTGGTTTCAAATATCAGTGGGAAGAAGTAGTTGATTAGGTTTCGTAGATAAATGCACAATGTAAGATAGAAACTTTTTTAACATGGGTCACAATAACTTTTAAATCTAAAAAAAAACTTCATCTATTTGTATATTATCAAGATAGATATCAAGTTAAAGATCAAGAAATCTTCGCTCCAACAAACTAAAATCATCTGGATAAAACTTAACCAATCTAACCACCTATGATTTATTAAACTGATGAAATGAATCTATCAGATTTAATGATGTGATACAAACAACTAGTTCATAGTTTACCTCGTCAAAGCAGTCGTGCATATCCATATCCCCAAGACATTGTAAAAGCAATCTATCTTGTAATGATGCAAATTGGTTACTAGGCTTTTTTTTTCCTTGGCCTTGTTGAATCAACAAATTCGGCACTTTTGTTTTATTTTTTTCTTTCTTCCATATTGAGCTCATCGGTCTCTTCTTTTTAATCATCCAACCAAAAATATTTTAGTCACTAGTGGACACACTGATCTGATCAGTTTTCCTATTTTATGAAAAATTAATCTACAACTCTATACACATTTAACCAAATTAATACGGTTCCAAAATCTACCGGTATAGAGTATAGAGCCCAAGTAAATGAAGCTCTTGCTTGCGGTCATATACTCATATACGGCTGAATAATCTATCCATAGTTTCCTCCACTTACCCAACTCAAGTTGGAATCATAAAAGCTGCGAGACGAGTCTTTTTTATGATTTTAAAAATAAAATTTGATGTTTCGACATTTTGGTGTCTCCGATTCAACTAGAAAGGCATTGTACGATAGGGAAATGCATCTGAGTCAGTTTGGGCAACTCGGTCAATTAGGGTGTTTTTGGTGTTTTTGGTGTCGAGTATTACCGGTGTGGGAAAGAAAGATTTGAAGTAGAGATGGGTTTTGATCCCACAACCCCAAAGTTTATCCAAGCTCTTTTAGCGACAAAACAATACAAGGCAAAATCAAAGTGTATCCAAGTCTTGGCTTACATGTATGGGCGATTTTCAACAAGTGGCCATCCTTTCTGAGAAGAAGATAACTCACAAGTTTGAAACCTTGAACAAGTGTGGTCCGCTCAGTGACGAAGATGAATTGGCCTCTAAAGGATGTGATTTCAAACCCTGTGCTACTTGGATTGAGCATGGACAAGAGGAGGTGTAAAGTAATCAAAGCGCGAATACCCTCCAATGTTGTCTGTTTTGTTATGTACCGATGAAGCGTTTTTGAAAAGGTACGTGTGGAAGCAGGTTAAGTGCATCTCCAACATCTTCTTTGTGCTTAGAATAATGTGTTGCAAAAGTGGCGTTAATTTGCTGGAGCATAATAGGTACCTTAGAAATTAAATCGACTCTCAAAGTATGACCTTAGGGAAAATGATCATGTCATATAAACTAACCAAATAAGATTTTAAATAGTTACCTTTGTCAACAAAAATAATTGATGATGAGAGGTCTGCTGTCGTTTTATCATTAACGCAGAAGTATCAAAAGCATTGAGGTAATTCCCAATCTCCTCTATAATTAACAAACTGTGATTAGTAAACATAAAACATATAAGAGAAGAACCATATATGTATGTTACTATTTAGTAATAGAAATCTAGATTCAACTCTATTGTTTTTTTTTTGTGTAGGGGATCATGAGAATCGTAGAGAACTAACCTTTAAATCCTCTTGAATTACATAGGTTTTTAGCAAATTTTTTATCAATGTGTACTGACTGTTAAGTTCTGTATAAACTTCCATCCTCACTTTACAAAATGTTTCTCATACCGGTGAACATGTTCCTTCTTGACGGTTGCATTAATCTTTGATCCCCACACGTCTAAGTCAAATTTGGGTTCAAGTTAGCCACCAATAACCAAAATTTTATTCAATACTTTTTTCCAATGTTAAAGAGCAAATTACCTCAATGTTTGATAGAATCATCCAACGTGTACCTCCTGAAGAAAATGCGTATTGCTTCAATGTGTGCAGGATTTTGACTTGAATTTTCCAAGTGAATTTGAATGGCTTCACGTTCTGGCGAAGAGGGACTGGAAGAGCATCCGCATTTTTTGGTTTAAGATTTCCTTGCTGAAGGCTATCGAGGTATGTCGTATTATGTCATCGTAATACAAATAGATTAGTAATTATAATTAATACTAATTAATACTTGAAAATTGAATATCAGCTTTATAAAGTTTACCTCTTCATCAGCTAAGATCATCTCCATTGCCTCACCAGATGCAGCAATATACTGCTTCCATGAATGTAAAATTTTCACTTGAATTTTCGGCTTGATGTTCTTCAAAAAAGTGATTGGGAGATCCATTCTTTAGGTTTTAGGGTGTTGCTCTTGCGAGTTGTTTGTGAATTATGAGCTAATGATAATTGCGTAGCTGATTATATAGTAGTAGGGTTTGAATAAATTTGGAAATTGTCCAAATCACGTAGGATTTTCTTTATGGATGTTTATCCTTTCTTTGGGATCAAGTTTTGTTTGAATTGGAATTATCGTGTAGAGAATAATAAATAATGGTATTATCTAAAATTGTTTACTTTTTGGTTTCTGTTATAAGACAACCGACCAATTTCTAAATCAATTACTATGAGGATTCGGTTCAATGATAAAACCATGCATGAGATTGTTAAAAATAATGGTATTATCTAAAATTGTTTACTTTTTGGTTTCTGTTATAAGACAACCGACCAATTTGTAAATCAATTACTATGAGGATTCGGTTCAATGATAAAACCATGCATGCGATTGTTAAACATAAAAACCGGTTCAATATAAGTGATTCAAGAGATCCGCGTAATATCCATTAGAGATTTGGACGGGCTATTCTTGATTTTAGACTATTCGGGTGGGCTATTCCCGAGTTACTGAGTCAACTTGCCGAGTTGTTTTTTTTCTTTTTTCAGACACTTTTAACCTCTACTATCCCTGCATCCAAACAAAATTCCTACATAAACTCAGTGACAATTTTCGTAAATACATAGGTTTTTCGTTTTTTTTTTCAATTGTACTTCTCAATTAATATTGTAGAGAGATACCTTTCTCAATCTTCAACCAACAACAATAAGTCAATCACAATGGCAAACCATCTTCAAGATCCCTTAACTACTTCCCTTAAACCAAGTCTAGTCAAAGAAGAACAACAACTAGACGAAGAAACGGTGAGCTTGCAAGCACAGAGTCTCGTGAACCCAATGGCCTTCCCCATGGTTCTCAAAGCCGCATTGGAGCTTGGCGTCATCGACACAATCACATCCGTAGATGAAGGCGTGTGGCTCTCATCTTCTGAGATTGTGCTTCGTCTCCCAATCAACCCACCAACCCGGAGGCACCGGTTTTGTTGGACCGTATGCTGATTTTACTAGCGAGTCACTCGATCTTGAAGTACCGTATGCTTGAGACCGGAGAAAACGGAAAGACCGAGAGGGAATATGCAGCTGAACCGGTTTGCAAGTTTTTCTTGAACCATGGAGACGGATCGGGTTCTCTCGCGTCTCTATTCTTGATAAACCTAAACGACGTCTCAAGACTTGGTACGTACTTCTTAACTATTCACAAACAAGCACAAACAAGCCAAACTTCTTTTTTTTTTTGAATGAATGTTAAATTTATTCAACCAAAAAAAACTTTGTACAGAGCATTGTTTTGAACGGTAGATTGAAATGGGAAGAAAACAGAGTAGACTGAAAAATAAGCTAACTGCTCACGAGAGGCTTATTATCCCACATGTCTCGTAGCGAACCACTCCTGCATCCCCTCTTCGTAGGTGTGATCACCAAGAGAACGAACAAGCCAAACTTCAACACAATGTTTTTTCCCATTTTGGTAAATAAGACAATAGAAGATCAAGTGATAGTTTTCATAACTAAAGCGGTTGAGAGCAAAATGTTAGTAGAATAAACCTTCTAACTAAAACTGTAGTTTACTGCGCAACAAAATGTTCTATAAAAATATGTAGTACCGTCACTGAACAACTGAATTTTTTTATTATTATATATTTTTTTTTTTCTGCATAGGACAAATCTCAAAGATGTAATATTAGAAGGAAATGATGCATTTGTCTCCGCTCATGGCATGAAACTTATTGATTACATTGGTTCAATAGATATGTTTGCAGAAATTCCAAGAGGAGATGCTATCTTCATGAAAGTAAGTTTCTCTACATAAACATGAAATTTTTTTATATTCCATGGTCGACCATATATTAATTTGATCAATTAATGGCAGTTGATACTACGTAACTGGAATGACGAAGACTGTGTAAAGATTCTCAAAAATTGTTGGAAGAGTCTTCCTAAAAAAGGAAAAGTGATAATAGTCGAGATGATTACGCCATTAAAACCAAAGGCCAACGATGTTTCTTCCACCGTTGTGCTGGCCAAAGACATGGTGATGTTAACGCAAAGCTCATGTGGTAAAGAGAGATCTCTTTCCCAGTTCGAGACTTTCGCCTCTGATTCGGGCTTTCTTCGTTGTGAAATTATATCTAGTGTAAATTCATATCGTGTTATCGAATTCCACAAATAGATTTGAAACTTTCACCAAGTCATAAAACTACAAATTATCTCTTACATGTGGAAACACTATGGAATGAATAATGTAACTAGTTTCAATCTTGTATCAGATCATTATATAATTTCAAGAGAATTTTCCTCCAATGATTACAGGTTTATTGAAATTTATATGGCTAATAATTTTCTCTCGTAATGTTTTTTTTTTTTTGAAACGTTAAATACCATGGTTATGGATTAAGCTTCAAATAAAGTATTCAGAAACATTCACAAACAATTCAAATCTAGAAAACAGAGTAATAAATACAGCAGGAAAGTTCCAAGATCTGTCCAAACTATCAAATAACCAGAGTTAACCAAAGTGGTTAAAACATAAACCGGACCGGTTTATCACTAGATATGAGTGGAATTGACCTGGTTTAAGCTGGTTTTGCTGTTTCACGAACAATGGATAACTTAGCCAGAAGACCACATAGCTGAAGATATGATCCAACTCCAAGCACAGAGCAAGGTGTTTTGAGATGTGAAGGAGAATCAGATGTATTATACCTTCATGAACTCAAGCTTCAGATACTCAGCCATATCATAATTCTTTATTATACGGAAAAGCGTCGTGATAATGTCGGTTGGAGAGTATCGGAGATCGTATAGCTGCTTCATGCCGTTACAAGCCTCGTCGAACTTGCTTTCCAACACATTGCGAACCATGTTCTTGACATGAAGCGGGTGAGGCTGGTCACAGACCTGGAAAAGAACAAGAAAAAGAGTAAATAAGTGGTGAAACCGAAGTTACTTCATCAGCTAAGGCTCTGTATCGAACCTTGAAGACGTTTTCTTGGTTTACGAACCGAAACCCGCTGAATGTGGCTTGCATGTTGTTCAGGGCTTGCCTCATGTCACCATCAGCTGTGAAGATTATCGCCTCAAGACCTTCAGGTACATACGGAACCTTGATAGATTGAGAACAAATCAACACAAGCAATTCTTAGCCAAGGCAAAACCAGGGATCTAAAATTCATAGATGAAAAGGTTTGAGCCAAACCCATACATTCTCTGCTTGAACCACCACCATGAGACGGCCAAGTATCTGCTGATCAGATAATCTAGAGAACCAAACTAGCGCGCATCTACTCTGAATGGGCTCAATAATCTTGGCTGATGTGTTTCAAGCAAGTGCAAACCGCGTAGAGTTTGAATAGATCTCAATCGTTCTCCTCAATGCTTGTTGTGCTCCAGATGTCATGCTAATCTCACAAACCAGCACAGTGAATCAGACAAAAAAAGCTTGACAGCGTAAAATGCAGAGAAGAGAATAAAGATTCCAACTTTTAGCACCACAGACCTGTCAGCTTCATCTAGAATCACAACCTTGTGACGCCCTGGAGGAAGCGTTACTTTCTTCTGTGCAAACATCTTAATCTTGTTCCTCACCACATCGATACCCCCTACAACCATAACATAGACACAATGCCATAGCACAGAAGATTAGGAACCAATCATCCAAAATCAAAATCTCATTAGTAACTAAGAGATTGGTACCTATCATCAGATGCATTCAACTTCAGAACAGCCTCCTTATAGTTCGGGCCAAGTAGCTCGTGAGCGAGAGCCAAAATGCTCGTTGTTTTACCTGTTCCTGGAGGACCCTGAAGAAACAACAAGATAACACAAATGAACAAAATCAGATTGTAGTCTAGTGAACACTACAAAATTACAAAATTGCAGCATATTTATCAATGTAAGGAGTGAAATCAAAGCTTCTAGTCACTTTGTTCACTTAAACAGACGATTGTAAAATGATGAAAACCCTAAAAATTGACGAGCTTTATTCTAAATTCTACACAAGAGACAAACCTAATTTCCCGAAGGGGTTTCTAATTTCGCCGATTTCATTTTGGAAATGCCGAGGAGGATTTGAAATCGTAGAGGACTAAACAAATAAGAAGAGTAAATCTCACCGCGAGGATAAGATTCGGCATGTTCCCGTCGCGAGCGATGACTTGAAGTCTTGAGACTGCATCTTCGTTTCCGACAATATCAACTACTTTGCTCGGTCTGTATTTATCGACCCACGGGATTTCGTATCCGCCGCCGGCGGAAGACGATGACGCCATTTTCAGTTGGAAGAGAAATTAGGAATCTCCGATGAGATTTGGGGATTTTCTGGTTTGGAGGGAAAATTGCTGGAGAAAATTAGGAATCCATCCAAGGGTTTTAGGGAGACGATAAATTTGCATCTAAGGGCCTGTAAAATAAGAAGAATGCGAATCTGGACCTAAATTACTCAATATTAAATATAACCTGACTACCATATATCTATCTTCTTACCTACCAAAGTCTTCTTCATCAAGAATTAAAATTATCTTGGTGGGTGAAAAAACAGAACAAAGATCTTGTCTTTAGAACATAGAGGTTATTGGTTTGGTTTGATGGCTTGGTTTTAACTTTTAAGTCCCACCAATTAGCTTGGAGGTTATTCCTTTGTTTAACGGTTTAATGTTGATTCAATCTCTTTTGATCTCCTGAGCATAATTGTGCGAGGCTTGTTCTTGTGAGTTGATATGACTAGTGTGGATTGCTGAGATTTGAGAATTACACACCATGACTCTTAAACTCGTATATCTCACCTTGTCTTTTCTTTCTCTCGATCGTACTTGTTAAAGCTTGTGTCTCTATCATTCTAAACTCATCAGCTTTTAATACGCGGAAAGCTGTCATTGTGCTTGTCGAGACAAATGAGCTTCAAAGCATTTTGGGATTTATTGTTCAATCCGAGTTTTCTCCTGCTTTAGTATTCACCTGAGTTTTATGTTCAAATTCAAAGCTAAATCCACATTTGTCTATGAATTTTTTATTTTGTAAACGCATTTACACTCGAGCGTTTTCAGAACTTCTAGGATTTTCAACTACATTTCAAATATATTTTTTGGTAACACTTTTGTGATCAATACATTTTGTTCTAGTAATCTGCATTTTGTTCATGAATTTTTTATTAGATTCAGCAACATGTCTAGCTTTTGTGTAACTTAATCAGATCAGTCCTTTCTGCATGAAGAAATCAAAACAATGGCACAAAATTGCAGAGAAAATATTCATACATGTTTTGCCATCCCAAAATCAGCCACTTTTACACGTCCAATGAGGGGATCCACCAATATATTTGCTCCTTTAATGTCCCTGAACAAAATTCAAATCTTTATTCACTTAATTCTCCAATTAAGAAAGGATGAAGGAAACTGAGGAATAAGGAGAATGGATAGCAACCAGCTGGTTTACCTATGATCCTGAACACTATTTTTGGCGTGCAACTACGCAAACCCTTAATAATAATAGATTAATAATAATATTTTATTTCTTTTTAAAGCTATTTTATTTATTGAAAACATAAACAAAAAAATAAATTGAAAAGACAGAATTCCGATTTCATTCTGATTTTATTTTATATTTTGTTTACCACCACATTTGATGGGTACAAATAAAAAACAATTGCATGATTAATTGATCAAAAAGAAAAACTTTTCAAATCTGAGATAGAAATTCTTGATCAGTGGACTTGAGTTAATGGAAATCACTGTTTTGTTTCTTATTAGTAATATCCAAATTTGAGAATTATTTCCTTGATCTATGCTTAAGTTTTTTTAATTAGTACTTTAAAGTAATACTATTTCTTAAAATATGGGAAACTGTGAAATACTTCCAAACAATTAGGTGCCCAGTGGAAAAAGAATACCATACTTGATGGATTCAGATAAAAAGTAAAATATCATTTTTCTGATTTGCATGACTGATCAAAAATATTTAAGAAACCTTGAGTTGTGGACTTATGGTGTAAGTGAATATTATTAATTTGTTTAGCAATGATGAGTTTAGGGTCTAAATGGTAACCGCTGAATTCTGCTGAATGTGAAATTTTTGTGATTTTTTGTTGAATCTAGCTGAATAACTAAGAATGCAAATGGTAACCGAAGAATCGATCTGGCTAAATAACTGAATTTTTTAAACTATTAAATAATTAAAAAAATGTCAAAAGTTAAAATTATCAGTCCAATGTTTTTAATCATGTTATAAATTCCAATTTACATAATAACAGAATATTAAAAATATATAAAATAATAAAATAACTGATTTAAAATGATTTTACTCAAATATAATAAAAATAGTTTTTGAATTTATAATATTAATAATTTATAAAATAGTAGAAATAAAAATAAACAGAAGAATTTAACAAATTAGTAATTTAGTAATATAATAATTACTATTGTTTCCAGCTGAAAACCTAAAATACTTTTTTCAAAAATCTAAAATAGTTATACATATATTAGTTGGAACAATTAATGAAATTACCAACTATCGGTTTGAATAAAAAATTTAATCATCAAATTTTAGTTGTAATTATTTTATTTAGCCATACAAATTAAAAATTCTGAAAATAAAGGAAAATCTTGATTGTGAAGTTTTAGTTTATTTTGGATATATCAAGTGTGAGATTTATCTTTGTTTTCAAAACTAAAAGCATTATGTGGTTTTGTGCACACAAAGAACAAAAAAAGCATTATGTAATTTTTGTCTTTTTCTTATATTCCACAATTCCTCAACAAATTTCAATTCCTCACAACTGGTGTTAATTAGCTTAATTTTTTCAAAAAAGATTCCTCCACATTCCTCAGCATTCCAAATCTTATGTTACCAGTTAGGCCCTAAATAGTAACATTCTCACATATGGGAAGAATATGAAAATGCTTCTGAATCATTGGGTGCTTGTTAAAAAAAAACATAAAAACAAAAAAAAGTAAAAAGTATGTGACAAGAGGACACATGATGTGTTCTAAGTATGTGTCACCTAATCGATCTTAACGGTCCGATTGGGAGATAAGAGCATCCGCATTCATGAACCTCCAAAAAGCTCTAATAGATTTTTTTAATAATAATTATATTATTAGTTTAAGTGTAGAAGTTTTCTGTAAGTTGTTATTTTTTTACTCTTAAACTCATTCAGAGATTCTTTAAAAATAGATTTTTTTTTTTTGTTTAAGTTTTATAAATTAATACAAAATTGGATCATGATAAGACTTTGGCATACGCCAGAAACAATAAAATCTATCTGCTGTCCTCTCATTTGTTGGCTTCGATGAATTCTCGGTACTCTGTCTTCATCTTCACACCCGATATAGTCCTGCACAGACTCGTAATCATTAGCCAAACCTGGTCACAATAATCTTGTACAATCCTAAAAATGAGAGACTTAACAGTCGTAAAGAGTGTTCCATAAACATTCAAACCAATTCAATATCCGAAGACGAACAATAATCAGTTATTACTAGATCCTCCTGTCAAAATGCTGTACTTGTAACAAGCTTTTCCATGATCAAAACAAAATATCACAAATCAAGGCTACCTAGCGTCCAATCTTATGTCAAAGACAAAAGTTATCTCACGATTTCAGCTACTGAATCACAAAACAGATACACAAAATAGTTTTCCAACACACTCAACTAAAATCAATTGAATCAGCTACTAAATGAACTCATAATCGAATCAGAGAGCTACAAACCTGACAAATAATAGCTTCAATCGAAGCTTCCTTCGATAATAGGCTGATTCGCAGGAGATCAAAAACCAAAAAGCGATTCCCTTTTACGGAGAAGACCAAACGACCATACAGGGAGAAAACGAAGAACACGAATCGATCGATATGATCGAGAAAACGAAGAACACGATTTTTTCAGAGGACAAGAATCGATCGATCGAAGAAAGAAGATTTTTTCGCAGGAGAACTTTCGGAGAAAACGAAGAACACGATTTCGTGTAAATGAGAAGAAAAGAAAAAACAAAATACACAAAATTGTTGTGTTGTTCAAACCTGCAATCGACACGTGTTGGCTACAGTAAAATAGGAAGCGAGCCAAAACTTGCTCTGTGAGAGCCGGTTCAGAGCAAAAAGATAGCCACATAGATAAATCCGTTTTTTTTTTCTTTTTGTTTTAATCCCAGAACCTCTGAAAAATGTGCAATGCTGATGCTCTAATGATGTCACGTAAGGCTTTTGTGAGACGCGTTAATCTATATAAATGTAAAGTACAGAAACTAAATCATCCATGATAATTGTTGGTATTAAAAAAAAGGGTACGTGTATCTATTATAATATTATAGGGTTACCTTTTTTCACACTACATGAAAAGCTGACATGTGTCTCTCTAATTTGATGACATGTGTTCTTTTTAATCATTTTTAAATTATAATTTATTTTTCATTAATATGTACATTAACTACACATTTACTCATTCTCAAATTTATTTGATTAGAAAATTAAAAAATATTGGGATTAAATGTGATTACATGTTATTCCTCACCAAACCAATCCCTATGTATTCATATAATTTTCCATTATCTACTAACAAATATATTTTTGTTCAGTTAAAACACTTAATATTTTATGCAACATTAATTAGAAAAAACTATATATGTACTTTAACAAAAACTAATTATTAAAAATCATATCAAAATTTGAAGTTTTTTCTCAATATTTTACTCAACATTATTAGAAAAAACATATATGTACTTTAACAGAAACTAAATTTTAAAAAATCATATCAATTTGTTTTTTTAAAAAAAGTTTAATTCTAAAATTAAAAAGAAAACATCTAAATCATGTGTAAAATGTAACTTTATTTTTTTAAATCACTTACCTACATTAATATGTACATTAACTACACATTTACTAGAAAACCTGTAAATCATGTATAAAATGTAACTTTCAAAATATTTATTTGTTTTTAAATCACTTACCTACATTAATGTGTAAATTAACTACACAATTACTCATACTAAAATTTCTTTGATTAGAAAATTAAAAAATATTGGGACTAAATGTGATTAAATGTTCATTACAATTGTTTATGTCTACTAACAAATATGTTTTTTTTCAATTAAAACACTCAAAATTTTGTTCAACAATAATTATAAAAAGTATAAATGTACTTTAACAAAAACTACGTATTAAAAATCATATCAAAATTAATTTTCAATCAATTTTGGAAAGAAATTTAAATATACAATCAACAAAAACAAATTTGAATTTTTTTTCTTGTGATTACATAATTAGATGATTTATTTAGACCACTAAGCAAACACTCAATATTTTACTCAATATTATTAGAAAAAAATTATATGTACTTTTAAAAAGCCATATCAAAATTTAGAAAATAACTTTAACTATAAAATCAACAAGAAAACCTCTAAGTCATGTATAAAATGTAAATTTCAAAATATTTATTTTTTTGATTTTTTCAATCACTTACTTACATATATGTAGAAAATTAAAAAATATTGGGACTAAATGTGATTAAATGTTCATTACAATTGTTTATGTCTACTAACAAATATGTTTTTTTCAATTAAAACACTCAAAATTTTGTTCAACAATAATTATAAAAAGTATAAATGTACTTTAACAAAAACTACGTATTAAAAATCATATCAAAATTAATTTTCAATCAATTTTGGAAAGAAATTTAAATATACAATCAACAAAAACAAATTTGAATTTTTTTTCTTGTGATTACATAATTAGATTATTTATTTAGACCACTAATCAAACACTCAATATTTTACTCAATATTATTAGAAAAAACTTATATGTACTTTTAAAAAGCCATATCAAAATTTAGAAAATAACTTTAACTATAAAATCAACAAGAAAACCTCTAAATCATGTATAAAATGTAAATTTCAAAATATTTATTTTTTTGATTTTTTTTAATCACTTACTTACATATATGTATATTAACTACAAATTGACTAGAAAACCTCTAAATCATGTATAAAATGTAACTATCAAAATATTTAATTGTTTTGATTTTTTCTTAAATCACTTACCTACATTAATATGTACATTAAGTACACATTTACTCATACTAAAATTTATTTTATTAGAAAATACAAAAAATATTTAGATTAAATGTAAAATAAACTCAGCTCAATATCTAATGTCTAATAATTCTTCATAGTTTAAAAGAAAAGAGATTAATATACAACAAGCACGAGCTCATAGAAAAAACAATACACACCTTCAAAACCACCAAATGGACAATATACTATTTTCATTATAATATAGGAGTGCCATTTACACTACCGTACGGAAACCAATTCCAATTAAACGATCCTTTTTACCACCGATCAAAAATACAACCAAATAATTCAAAATTCAAATATTCTCTTAGACAACTATACTATCATCTTGAGACGACACCGCATGATGTCTAGAAGTTTTTTAAAAATTGTGGATCTCAACCCAAATTCATCAAGAAGATTAGATGTCAACCGAGTAATCAAAGACCTATAAACAATGCAAAAACAAACTATGAAAGAAAAAAAAGAAATAGTCACAACATTCAATACAATAATCTTTACACAATTGTTTTTACCAACAGTTGTTAAGTGTTTCAAATTATTCTCCAAATTTTGTAAAACTTCATTATAAAATGATTAAATTTCACTATAACATTTCTAATTTTCAATAATATATAATTAGCATATAATATTTAATTCAATCATACAAATAAAAAGATTGTTAAAAAAATATATGATCGAAAAAAAAAAAAAAATCCACCACATAGTAAATTTAAATGCATAATCTTGACAAGCATAAAATACTAATAATAAGAAATAATTTTTACGAACATTCATAAGAACGAGTTTCCGCACAACGTGCGGACTTCTCCTAAGTATAAAAATATTAGTTTATATACCAACAGATTTATGAAGATTATATTAGGTGGAGAGTGACTCAATATCAAAGTATTTGAAGATATGATTCTGTTCGAATACTAAAATTTTGAAGAATGGAGAAAAAATATGTATAATGTATTAGGTACGAATACTTAAACCGATTAGACATTTACAGTAGAATCTCTATAAAATAATACTCGATAAAATAATAATCATTATAAGATAATAAATTTATCCGGTCTCAACTCGGATCAGTGTAAAAAATAGCAAAATGCGATAAAATGATAAGATAATAATATTTTTGAAACTCCTATGTAAAAATATAGTCTCAATAATAAGTTAAAATAATAATTATAAAACTTAGGCATATATATCTAAGGCTATTTAGTAAAATATGACTCCAATGTAGTTTGTAAGTTGGATTCTCATTGGAGCTCATCTCGAATTTTTTTATCTGATCAACAATTTCTAATGGTGTCTTTAATTTGTGTTAAGAAAAGAAAAATATGTATATATTGAAACAAAACAATGTAGAAGAAAAAAGTAAATAAACAAAATAGAAAATGAAAAATTGATATGAAATATGTAAATAACAAAGTATAAGGAAATTTAAATAAAAAAGCTGAAAAATATATACTTTTATAAAAAAATTTGTTTTTTATAAAATATTTCTATAAAATAATAATAAAGTAAATAAAATAATAACTCTATAAGATAATAAAATTTTTAAGTCTCAGCATTATTATTTTATAGAGGTTTTACTGTATATGAGTTGCGTACGTCTGGCTAGACTATCGAATCTATGCCTAAACCCACAACCTATGGCTGCAATTGCCATGAAGAGTCTTGTCTCTAACGTATAAACAGTAACCACCGGCTGCATAAACAGGTCTAATATATTTATCTCAAAGGACATATATATATATGTAGATGATTACATATAAAAGGGGAAAAAAAAAAAAAAAAAAAAAAAAAAAAAGAAAGAGTTATGTGGACACATTTGTTAGAAAAAGGACAAAATTGGATGATGATCTACTTCATCCAAGAGCTTAGATTTCATGGTGATCTTTCATTAAATCTGAGAGAAGTCTCAATGCTCTTCTTCTTATCCAATGATCTTACTTATGTAGCACTTTAGTCTCGGCCATACTTGAGATTTATTCAATGCTTATATGAATATCCATGAATTATTCCAAAAGTGAATTCCACTCTAATATTGTCCAAACACAATTAATATCCTCATAAAAGAGTTGTTACTTATGCATAAACATGAGCGTCCACAACATAAACCGCTAAATCACTAGTAGACATACAGATTTAGAATCTGTATAAACATGGTTTTGTGTTGTGTGCTTACGTTAATAAGTTTAAGACTGAGATTAGTGTTGATATAATCAAGAACATGTGATTAATTGTTGGGTCAATTGTGTGTTTTAAAGTGTGGGGGTGTTTATGTTTATGGAAAATAATAATCTGAGATTTCTAAGAGTTCTAATATGTTTATCATCAAGTCAAATGTTCTCTGTTTCAGAAAATCAGAACTTAACACCAATGAAGCTAAGAAGATTTTTTATCATTGAAGCAACAAAAAAACGTAACAAAGATTGTTTTTCAGTCCAATAGAGAACAGTAATATTTTGTTGGCATATTTTTATAATGGGCTAAATGGAAAATTTGTTAGGCCCATTTGTTCTTGTTGTAGGGTCAACGAGTAACGGGACAAGCTTCTACTCATTCCACGTGGTTCCATTAACAGCTCGCCACGTGTTGTGATCCATTTGGCAAACATATTTTTATCTGTAATCTGTAATGATAATAATTTAGTACGAAAAGACATCGAATTGCTTCATTCACGGATTGTTCACAATAGTTTGTCGCTAATAAGTACTGTAATATTTCGCCTTTTTAAAACAGTTTCCATTAACGTTGCCAAACATGGAATTTTTCATGGGCTCAAATGGGATTAACTCAATTCACACACTTTTATCTCATATTTTGATCATTCAATTACAGCCTGAAAAAATGCCAAATAATTTTTGATTTGGTAAACAAAAATTGTTCCAGTCTAGTGACTTTTGCAAAGTTGAATTTGATTTTGGTAAAAAAATCTCTAAGGTATTTTTTTTTGTTTTTGTTAAAAGAAAGCCTTTGGATTATTTGAAAGTCTATCTTCATCTAGAGTTTGTTCCTTTTTAGGATAAGAATTGTTTCCAGATAAATATTTGTATAGATACACGTTTCGTTTACTGGATTTATCGAAAATATTAAATTCATTTCAACCAGTAAATGTAACATTATTTTTTTGTTTATCATCATCGATCCAATGATATGCAACAATTTGAGTCGGCATTAAGTCATTAACTTTCTCCGAAAATACACTCCTTACACGAACCAATTAAACAAGATTTGGTTTGTTCTCAAGAGAAACTTTATTTTTTTTTTAATTATATATATATATATATAGTATAACTCTTTCTCTCTGAAAAGGCTAACTTTTGAACGAAGCAATCACGAGAAACCTTTGAAAATCTCTTACTTTGGATCCGTTCCTTATTCACTTGGTTTCTTCTTTAACTTCCAAAACCCAACTTGTATCCAAAACTTTCTGGTGCTTTTCCGTCTTCTCGTGTCCTTTTTTCCCCCGGAAAATCTCCACTCGTTGTTTGTTAATTTTCCCGGAAAGTTTCATTGTTCTACTAAGAAGAAAGGAAAGATGAAACCCATTTGTTTCCTTCTCTGTTTCTGTTTCCTTCCAGTAAAAGTCTCTTCCTTTTGACATAAACCCTTCTTGGTTTTGACTACATAATTCCTCTGTTTCAAAATTTATCTGCTGCGTCTTTTTTCTTTTCCTTGATCCTGTAATTGTTTTCCCGAGAAACTTAATGAAACCGCGGCTATATTCTCCGGAGATCCTATCGAACCCATGTTTTTGAATCAGTTCATGCACTTCCTGAAATCTATTCACACTTTCAGAAGGAAAAACGCAGTTTAACACATACTTAACCAAACACAAACCCTAGATCCTCTGTTTTTCAAAACCTTGTGATCCAAGTAATCTCTCCTCTGATCACCATGTCTGGTTCATGTTTCAATCCGTTTCGTTTCCGGCGATCTCTGAGATCCAAATTCCCTCCAGAGCCTTCTTACCCGGCCTTATCCGCTCTCCCGTCTTCCTCCAAAACCAACCGGTACGCAGAAAGTGAGACGATGGAGAAGAAAAGATTCGACAGTATGGAATCTTGGTCGATGATCCTTGAGTCCGAGAACGTGGAGACATGGGAAGCGTCTAAAGGCGAAAGAGAGGAATGGACCGCAGATCTCTCGCAGCTCTTTATCGGAAACAAATTCGCTTCCGGAGCTCACAGCCGGATTTACCGAGGGATCTACAAACAAAGAGCCGTCGCCGTGAAGATGGTGAGGATCCCAACACATAAGGAAGAGACAAGGGCTAAGCTCGAACAACAGTTTAAGTCTGAGGTTGCTCTGCTTTCTCGTCTCTTCCACCCTAACATCGTCCAGGTCAGAAACTTTCTATCTTCTTACCAAAGTCTAAACCTTTTCTTTTCATTATCAAGAACTAGAATTATCTTGGTGGGAGAGAAAAACAGAACAAAGATCTTGTCTTTATGAGGTTAAAACTGATATCTCTTAGCTAATTGTATCTTTGATTTTGATATATAGTTTATTGCGGCGTGCAAGAAACCGCCGGTATACTGCATAATAACAGAGTACATGTCGCAAGGTAATCTCCGAATGTACCTGAACAAGAAAGAGCCTTATTCGCTCTCGATCGAGACTGTACTAAGGCTGGCTCTTGACATCTCAAGAGGAATGGAGTATCTTCACTCGCAGGGTGTGATCCACAGAGACTTGAAGTCTAACAATTTGCTGTTGAATGATGAAATGAGAGTCAAAGTTGCAGACTTTGGGACATCTTGTCTTGAGACGCAATGTAGAGAGGCCAAGGGTAATATGGGAACTTATCGATGGATGGCTCCAGAGATGATCAAGGAGAAGCCTTACACTCGAAAAGTCGATGTTTATAGCTTCGGCATCGTTCTTTGGGAACTCACCACTGCGTTGCTTCCGTTCCAAGGCATGACTCCTGTTCAAGCCGCGTTTGCAGTCGCTGAAAAGGTGAAGTAGCGTTTGTGCTATGGTTTCTTGTTATATTTGAACAAGTTACCTGGGACGCAAGTCATTAAATATTTCATTCATAAAAATGTGCAGAACGAGAGGCCGCCATTGCCGGCTAGCTGTCAGCCAGCTCTAGCTCACCTGATCAAGAGATGTTGGTCGGAGAACCCTTCGAAGCGGCCGGATTTCTCAAACATAGTGGCGGTGCTAGAGAAGTACGACGAGTGTGTTAAAGAAGGATTGCCTTTGACGTCACACGCAAGCCTCACGAAGACAAAGAACGCGATTCTAGATCGCCTTAAAGGCTGCGTCTCATCCATCAGCTCACCATCTTCTTCTTCCTCCTCTGTTCCTGTAAATGCCTAGTAGTTCAAATTTGTTTTAAGTACCATAAGTCCATAACCCTCTCTCTCATTTAAAGGTTAATATTCTTTTTTTTTCTTCCCATAAGTTACATAATTGTATTTTGCATCTACGCGATGTTATTATTTGATGATATACACGTATTTAGGCTAATTAATTTGTATGATATAGAATGTGTTTGGTGACTATAATGATACTCATTGGTCTCTCATTGTAAAGGAACTAAGCTAAAAAAGAGTACGCCAATGTCTAGTATAAATATGTTAAAAATAGACGCCTCAGTCATTAGACAATTTTGCTTTTATATGAAAACTAATAACACTTTTAAGATTACATGTTAGTATGTTTAAGTGCAAAATTGGTAGATCTTAGACAACGGAGCCGATAAGGAAGAGTAGTGGTTTTGCACTTAAATGGGAAAATACTCATTTGAAACATGATGAAGCTTCAAGTAGTATACACATATGACAATATGAGCCATTTCAGTTATTGCCAAATACATGCCAGACCTCACAATTAATTTTGGACATACACACGGGCTTATGCATATTTTGTGTTTACGAAAATCTTGCTCACTTTTTTTTTTCCTCTTCGTTGACAACTGGTTTAGGAAAGTCTTTATCGGTATTGTCCCAAATAGTACTCGGTAGCACCATTAGACATGATTTTTAAAAAACGTTAATTAGCTAAATGTGGATAAAGACAGATAATTTAAATTAGCAAATAGGTAAAATCAGTATTATATGTCAGTGGGTGTTTTTACGTTTCAATTTTCCATTTAAACCACAAGATTCAACAGTAACTAATTTAGTATAAATAAAATGAAATTGAACACTCGAGTATATCCTACTTAGGCCGATGCATGCCTCTTAAATATTGAACTACATCATCAATTAAGTAATTCGATGCAGTTCCCTCCCAAGGATACTTGATGTTTATCAAGTTTAAATATGATATTCGACGTACTGTACCAAATATGCTGAGATGCCAACACTAGTCGTGCTCCGCACTAATGGAGACAGCCAAAAGCTGAGTGTTCCTTTCTTCTTCTTTCTTACTCAATAAGTAATCGGCTATTAACAATCGGCTAACTTTTTTAAAGTGTGAAGGTATCCAGTAGATCATTCATTGGTAAATTTTTTTTTTTTTAAATTTATCTAAAACATAACACCAGTTCAATTCATTAAAGCTACCACTTGTATTTCTTTTATTTGATCCAACATTTTCAAAAATTGTAGGTCCTCTGCGGCTGCCTTTTTCCTTTACCTCCTTGGTGACTTTGACCTTTAAAACAACTTTAACTTTTTTTTTTTTTTTTTTTTTTGTCTCTGACGAACTTAACTAAGTTACTTAACTCCTCTGTCCTAATACTTTTTCTTTGCTGATCTGAGAAAATATCGTAATTTCAGAAGCAGAGTAAGTCTCTAGATGGGAAAATATAAAGTCCTCGTCTCCAATTCTTGACTCTGCCTCTCTTTCCCAAAATCCGAAAATCCTTGCAAGATACGTAACTATGGAACATCATCCGAACCCAAACAAGCCAACAAAGATATCAAAAACCAGAAGTCGTCAGAATCAACATCGAGTAGATCTGGTCAGGATTCTTTCTGTAATATTTTTCTGTTTCTTCGTGTCTTTGCGACATAACGTACCACCACAATCAGAGATTGCAGAGAAAGAAAAAGAAAAACATGAAAAGTGCTATATCGGTTTGTTACCGATCTGGAGTATTGTTGCAAGACTGGATAACATTCAAATCATTGGCTTTGAAAGATAGATTCTGGTAATTAATTCTTCTTTCCGCTGTATTTTTGTGGGATATATTGAGTTATTGATTGATTGATTGATTTTCTCAACTCTACTTCGTTTTCTTTAACTGACAAAAAATATATCAAATGTTTAGATTTTAGCTTGTAATATATTTATATTTTGCTTGGCCAGGATAACCAACCAGATAACCGAAGAGAAATATGGTCGTCTCTTGAACCAACTTAGCAGCTCTTGCATTACACCTGAAATCTTAATGGTGCATGCTCTTGTCTTAAGGCATATATGAAGTCTTATATGATGTTTATCTTATTTTATCTTATTTATTTATGCTATATATTTGAGGTTTAAGCATTCCATTTTTCGGTTTCCGTTTCTTGAGCTTTGGTGGAAAAAGGTCAGAACTAAACCAAAATTTATTTTCTTTCAATTCTGTTTCGATTTTTTTTTTTTAATTCGATTTTGAATATAATACACAAAATTAAATTAAATTAATATAATTCTACAGTATGTAACTACCAGTGGCGGAGCCAAAAATTGTTTTTACAGGGGTCACAATATATATTTTAAAATAATATATACATATATTTATATATATCATAAATATATCTCACAAACACTTGAACAAATGAAGAATATATAAAATTATTAATAGTTTATATTGTTTTCTATCATAACAGAAAAAATATATGTATACACACCTAAATTAGTAAATTTCAAGAGAATTAAGAAGAAAAAAATATATATATAAAATAAAGACTGCCACAAGGGTCGAAGAACTTAGGAAGCTTTGGTTATGGATCATTTATGCTCTCCCTACGTTATCTAGCTTCCGCTGCGTCAATGTGGCTGATTTGTGTCCTTTTCTTTCATTTGTATAGGGTTTGACAACCCTTATTTTCGAAAAAGCTATCCTTGAGCCGATCTTTTGCCCTATGTACGCTAAACTGTGCTCTGATATTCATTACAAGCTGCCTTCATTTCTACCTGCCGACAGTGCAGAGTCTGACGGTAGAGAGATCACATTCAAGAGGATTTTGCTGAATACATGTCAACAGACTTTCGAGGAGGCTTATCCGCAAAGTGAGGAGCTTAGAGAGATGAACACACCGTATGAGAGGGCAGAACGGAAAACCAAGGAAATACTCTTCAACCTCCGGAGGCTAGGAAATCTTCGTTTGATTGGTGAGCTTTTAAATCAGAAGATGGTTACAGAGAAAATTGCTCACCATATTGTTCAGGTTAAGCAACACATTAAGCTTACACGTTTTTTTAAACAACTTGTGCTTTGTCGTGTGGTTATTTCAACTTTTATTGTACAGGAGCTTTTGGGGGTTGATGAGAATATGTGTCCATCAGAGGAAAATATTGAAGGTGTTTGTATTTTTCTCAAAACTATCGGCAAAAAACTTGATGAATCAAACTTGGGTTCAAAACGGATCAACGATGTGTATTTCAGACGTTTAGAGAAGTTGTCAAATCATCTTCAATTGGTTATGCGACTGAGATATATGATTCTGAATATCATTAGTTTGCGCTCCAACCGCTGGGTTTCCAGTCCCCAAGTGGTATTCTTCTACCTTTAAACACATTTTTTTTTAAACAATGAAAACATCATTATTAATGCCTAAGCTTTATGACTTATGAGTTGCTAATTTTAGACTTGTTTCTGGCTCTTTAGTTGATAATTGTAGGGATGAGAAAATTAATTAGTGATTTCTTTGGTTATTGCAGACAAAGCCCGACTGTTGATTGAAGCTCATGAAGACCAAGACGTTCACATAAATTTCGATTTTGCATTCTCGTAATACTTTTGTGATCATAATATTAGCAGGATTCACACTTTCCTAGAGTGTGCATCTTCAAAACATTGATTTCACTACAAATTACTCTGATGAAATGAACATTGATGTACTTATGAAGATCATATTGTATTTCAAATTATAATGAAGATCCACAAGTTCCTACTTAATATCGTTTTTACATTTTCAAAATAAATCACCTTTAAAATGTGTTATATTCTTACTCAAACATAGACGCTAAGAAGTTAAGTTCCCCAACGATATATATGAATGAGAGCACACTACGTCTGCACAACATGTATCACACTATCACCTACTGATTTAAATATCATTTGATTAAATAATGTGAAACTGGACTAATTGTGAAGTGATGATGATGATAACAACATATACCTACCAAAAGAAGTTTTCTTGATTGAGGGAGAAACTAGTCTAAAGATTCTTAGTAACAAGCACATAAGTTCTAACTAATCTTGCCTAATCTTATATTTTATTGATTGTGTGGTTTGATGTTAACTTATCTTATTGTTATTTTTTTTTTTTAAGTAAAGACTTAAGTAATCATAGTCCCCTTTTTCCAACACTCATAGGCTTAGATATCATTTATACTTCTCTAGTGATGGTAGCTCGTATGATGATTTAATATTGTCAACGCTATTAATTCGTAGCATTTCTTAGAGGTTCGTGGGTGAGAAATTATTTCGAAAATGTGATTTTTCTAAATGTTAAAATTATTGTGAATGTGGTCAACATACACGTAGAAATCTTTTACAGTGTTTAAAAAGTTTATGAAGACAATCAAACCTCTGACGGCTACACATGTACATAAAGACAATCAACCTTTAAGACATACATTTCACAAATTGTTTCTACTTCGTTCGCTTAATGTTGTTAAGTCAACATTTAGTAGCAGAAATAACTTTTTAGTTTTCGACAGAAAAAATAACAATTATTTTCATATAGTTATACGTACAATTTTAACCATTATGTATAGACAACCAGCTATATTTTATTTTCCCCAAAACTATTAGAGATTTAACGATTTCCTGGTCTAGTTCACAATAACTGAAGTTGATGTATACAAACAAACAACAAATTGATGTGTTCCGCGAAACTTTAACAGAATTTTCCCTAGAGAAAATATTTCAGAAGAGAAAAGTATAAACTGTCAAGATGCTTCATAACTCTCAAGATGACAAAAAAGAAAGGAATGAGTCAAAGACAACGCAAAAATATAGAAACAAAGAAACAAAGAAACAAAGAAAGCCTTTCAAACACGTCGCATGCCGTGATAACATTATCTTCTCCTAAGTTATAGTTCTGACACTGCACAAAACTGTTGAAAAATACTCTACCACACTAAGTAGGGGTGAGCAAAAAAAAAAAAAAAACCAAACCTACATTCGTTTTGATTTTGGTTAAACTTTTTATTAATCAATATCTCAGTTTATGATTCTGTATCGCTAATCTTATAACTTATTCGAGAAATAACTTTTGAAATGTTTTTCTTTTCCTTTTTTGTAACCTTTGAGATTATGTAAAATATCAAGTAACCACAAATTATTGATCTCGAATAGGTCAAATTTTTATAAATAATCGGTGGTCAATCTTAACCCTACTGTTTAACAAGAGAATGCTACTAATAATCTTGAACATTAGTAGAAATAGAAGAAAACATGTGATTGACAAGCATTTGAACTTCAGATTAAAATTCATCATTAGTCAGGATCGGATATACTATACATGACGATCGCTGCAATATATCATCAGTTTCGGTTTCTCTACCAGCTGGGATAAAATGTTTTGTCCTATAGAGATCATTAAAGGATTTTGGGAAAGAAAAAACGTTTTCTCTACTTCATCGGTCGTTCATACCAATTTGATTTCCTTCAGACAATTAGTCATGTTATTTACTAAAAACCGATTGTAACTGAAAAGTGATTTTCACATACTATACAATAAATCATCTTTATGTCGAGATATGTGATTGAGAGGTAAAGTGTTACACCGATACAAGAGATAGGGCCAAGAGCCATATTGTCTCTTCTTTATGTATTTTATTTGTCAAACCCAATGTTGGAATACGCCCATATCTAGGATTAAAGTACCACCAATTCACTATAATTGTTTATCTACATTATATATATTTGTAAAGCATTAGACCCCACAAAGAATTTCAATCAGTACATTAAGCTATTTGAAACAAAATTAAGCTAAAGTAAGTAAGAACATTTGGGGAATTTCAGCATATTACTTAGAAGTATATAGCTTGCTTCGAATAAAATAAATCTCAAAAGTTAAAACACTTAATATCCAATATAAACTTGGTGAATAAGCTACGAAATATATAGTAACACTTACTATGAGAGATTAGTCGGACATTGATCCATAGTACTTATATATTTGATCTAAAAAAAAACTAAATACTCATATATCCGATATCAAATTCCAAATAGTCAGGAGATTTATTTAACGTAAATTGTACCATTTCATGTTCATGGGGAAGCATACAAATGCTTGTTGGTCGTGGTGGGTGGCACACCAGATATTTTGGATGTGCGTTAACTATTGTTGTTTGTATTATATAATGTAGTTCCATATTCATATGGTTTATATTATTTAATATTTTTGGTTGATAAGTCCTTCATATTAATTTCTGCTAATTTTCTTCTAGTACATTTCTAAATTTACCGTTCAAAATTGGGAAGATTAACATACTTAATTATTTTACACACACAATCAGAAACCAACACACACAAATCCAAAGTTCAAAAAAAAAAAGATTAACATACTTAAAAAGTATCGTTGGATTCTTCATCTGATCACATAAATCTTAAGAGTTCCCATGTCTCTATTCTCGAAGGTATTTGTACAAGTAGTAAGTTTACTACTATAATTGTGAGAACAAACACAAAAAAATGGTAACTCATAAAATGATGAAATGGGAAAACTATTCCGTGAATTTGGAAGTTCTATCCTTCTATGTTACCAATCACCAAAGTGCACAAAAATTCAATTATTTCTCCATTCCATAGAATTAATTGTTAATTTGTTTCTGTTTTATGATTCTATAAATATCAATTTCCATAATACTACCGATCAAAGCCAATCAAAAAGTGTAGAGTACTTTACAGACGAAGAGAGTACCTTTTCTCATTCTTTTTAAAATCATCAAAACATTATTAGGTATTATCATACAGTGACTTATATTCGAAAATCACAGGATAGTTAAAACATCTATATTACAAAAAGTTAAACCCTTTTAAAGGAAAAAAAAAAGGAAATGAAAAAAAAGAGAAAACTAGAAAATAAAATTTCTGAAAAAAAAAAAACACATGAGCCAGAAACAAATGTTACAAAAATAAACTATAGTTTATTATTTTTGTCCTTGTAAATTTCCTCGCCATTTTTTCCAGTAAAATGTTTGGAAATTTCTTAGCCCCAGACTCCAGAAAATTTCTGACCAATAAAACTCACAAATTTTCCAACAGATCCTTTCTCCTTCTCCGTATCTTCACCACCACAACGTACCGAGTCACCACCAACTAACTCGCTCGAACTCGACCCCAACTCACTGAGTCGACTCGGTACGACCGATTCAACTCGAACGGAACCTTTTCCCGATCGTTTCCTCCGATCTTTTTTCTTCTTCTTCATCTCCAAGCTGTCTTCGAAAGCGTCGATGATCTCGTGAATGAGTTGGCGATTCGGAGACGAGTCCCATCTAACCCAGTAACTCGTGTAGCAGCTGAAGCAATCGCAGAGGAAAAGAGGAGAGTGATGATCATCTTCTTCGTTGTTGGCTTTGTTCTTCTTGAGGCGAGAGATACGATTTGAGTCACCGGAATTCGAGATGAGGTAAGCAAGAACTTCACGGTCCTCCGCCGAGAGCGCCGCCACGAGAGAGAGGATAGCGACAGGGAGTAGAGAGAGAAAGTGGTCGTCGGGCTTTGACGCCGGCGATGGATGGACTGTTCCTTTCCGACAGAGTTTCTTCATAGCTTAAGGATTACGAGAGAGAGAGAGAGAGAGAGAGAGAGAGAGAGGAAGAGTCTTCTTGAAGAATGAGTTTGATGAGACTTTGAATTTTGAAAGGTTTTTACTTTCCTTTTGACGCCGAATTTTGAACGGTCCAAGACGTCCAAAATGTTTTTGTTTATAGTTTAATATATTTTCAACAATTAGCATTTAAAGAAATAGAACTGGATAATGGATTAAAATTAAATTATCTTGTGAAGGTGTATCTAGTTATCTACTAACAAAACTCCACATGTAGATCACAGGTTTTTTTTTAATTATTTAACAGATTTTGATGTCATTGCAGCATGATAACACGTAATTACTCTCATGAATAATAGGAGAATAACCCATACTGTTTGTATCAGTAGATAGACACTTAATAAAAAAAAAATATATATATATATATATAGTTTTGGAAGGAAGGAATATTAGATGTTATGGTGAAAATAGCTAATGTTTTATCTTAATGATTATTGTTTAACATTAGGTCTTATTTGGCCTATTTGCTTGGATTTATGGAAACTTCCCAGTGTTTTAAAAATACTTCAAAAGCAATATTATTGGGTCATCTTTCTATTTTCTATGCACAAAATTAAAGTTTCAAAAGTGATTTTTTAATTATAAATTGTAGTATTGTAGGTTAATGGTTGGTTTACTTTCCCGGTTTTTTCAAAACGATATTTGAAGATAAGAGTAAAATGGAATATCGTGGTATATATATGGAGCTTAGGAGCATGCCGCTACGTTTGGTAGAAGAAAAACAAACACTAAAGTCTTGACTTAAAACTAGCATCATGCATGTCGTTTAATTTTAGTACCTTTATTCAGTGTTTTATTTTTCCAAGTACATGTATCCAATGTTCAAAAGAGAAAAAAAAACAAAAATCATATCGTTTGCTTTCGAAGTGAAATGATTAAAGTTTTTGGAGGCCCATTAATATACCGAGAATGGCCCAGAAACATCTGAAAGACACTAATCTTTTTTTTGTTTTAAACTGGCATTCATATTTAAAGCATGAGAAAAAACAAATACAAGCCTCTATATATGTCGCGAAACATATGAAAGACACTAAAACTTATACTCCAAGAGATTTAGAGCTACTTAGCTGGTTTGAAGCCCGAATAATGTTTGATATGTCATGATTAAAGTAGGTATCTAGAATACTAGTTATTGATATCCAATAAACCTAAGCAGATTGTTTCTATTAGCACACTGGTTGGTACATATATAGTATACTAAATGGTTCAAAATAGCAGATTAAACCCATGATAGTGCTCTTAACCTGGATTAGAGCATATACCTTAAAATATATAGACTTTCCAACTTTTTCTATTTATTTTTGATCATTTGTTCATATAGTGCAGGTTTGTTTGTTCAAACCTACTAAACTGGTTGCTACATGACTTGATCGGTTTAGTTTGGCCATTTTGATTGCGAACTAGTAAGTAGTATCCGAACAAAAGAAAGCTATATCACACTTCTTTAAATTAATACCGCCACAAAGCTTTAAAGATACAAAAAAATACAAACTCATTTGCTTAACTAATCCCAAAAATCATCATTATTTACAAACAAAACCCGAAATTATATTACATTAGCTCAAAAAAAAAAAAAACCAAAAAACCAAAAAACCAAAAAAAAGGTTTCATACTTATTTAAGAATTATATTACACTTCAACCTCACTAGCGTTGAAAGCAACCGTAAGCTGACTAACCATAACCTTAAGTTCTTTCACATTCCAATACTCTTCCTTGCAAGCCTTAAACGCTGTCGTATCAACGCTACTATTAGTATTATCAACCATTTCGTAACTACTCATCGAAGTTCGTTTATAGAAACCGAACCACTTGGCTTGCATGTAGCTGTTTCTCCTCCACGGTGGCACGTGGATCCCCACGTCTTTCATTGACCGTCTCATTTCGCGACACATGATCCTCACGAGCTGTTTCAGCTCATGGGGAGTTCCCACGAAGACATGTGGCACTTGGTTTAGTAGTGAGAGGTACCTTTTCGTTGGTCGGGCTATCTCAAACTCTCCTGCAAGGTTTGTCTCGACGATGTAACGATTGTGATCTCCGCCGTCGTATCGAACGTCGACGTACTCGTATTTTCCGGCGGTTTTTTTGCTGAATCTCTCCCACCGTATCTTGCAAAGACCTATATATTCATACGGTGTAGATTATTGTTTTTTTATTAGTATATTACCGAATGAATTAAAGTGGAATTGAATATTTCTTTCTCAAATTTAGATTTCGTTGATAGATATAAGCAACTTCATGAATCATATAGTTTAACTAGCGTACTAATTTTTTTTAATGCTAAATACCTAATAACTGTATTTTTTTAAGAAAAAGATCAATCAAATTTATGAAATCATGAAATTATGAATCAGCACAGCTCTTCCATCTGCAAAAATTATGGATCTAATACTCAATAATGTTGGTCCTAAGAAAAAGAGATGATAAAAAGGACAAAATCACAAAAAAAGAAAAAAAAAAAAGAAAAAAAGAGAACTAATAATTTGTGGAATCGTGGACTAATAAGAAGAAGAAAAACAGAGAAATCAAAAATTTGATTGATTTTAGTCACTAAACTTGTAATATCACAAAATCGTTAACACATAAAGCAGAATTCTACATAGAATATGATTGTGAACTACCAACGTTAAATAGATTTGTGTTAATTATAAACCCTTAGATTTGTCACAATCTAGTAAAATCCTATAAATTAATCCTCCTTCCAATACAAAACTATTAAATTCCAATATATTATTATGTAAATATAGAGAGAGATAATTGTATGTATATATGTACCTGCATCAAAACCCTTGTTACGTAGAAAAGCCATCAATTGGCGCTTAGAAGAACCATCTCGAGTAATATCTCCGACAAACTTTCCAGAAACCTCCGTCGCGGCCATAATTCTCATCCGCTCTTCTCCGCGGGATAAACCTTCTAGAAGCTTACGTAATCTCTCCTTCACATCTTCCAAATCGTTATCGGAAGACGGATCCATTTCTTCCTCCGGTAATATCTCTCCCTCTCTCTCGATGAATGAAGCCACCAAATCCGAAAGATCCTCGGTGTCCTCCGGCGAGTGATCGCTCCCGCTACTGTTGTCACACGGCGGACGTGAACGCGCCGCCGCCACGTTGAAAGCGGACTCAATACTCTTGAATCTCCTTCGAATCTCCACCATTTTTTAAAATCTATTTTTATCGTTTTTTTCTTTTTCTTTCTCTGATAAGTTTGTTTGACGAGATACTATGATTCTGAGAATATAAAACGTATATTTATATACCAAGCGATCTAATAGATAGAGCTAAACGGAGTAAACGACAAAATCACAAAATGTTATAAGATGACGACAGAGTGGTGAAATTATGTTGACAAATATTGAAAAGTATACTATTTCATTTTAACTGAGAAGACTTAACGCCGTTAATGCAATGTTTTTTTTTCTTAATTTTAAATTTCTGTTAAAGAGATTTTGTGAACACGAATGGTTAATTTGTTGTAATCAATTATCAGTATTTATTATCTCAATATAGCGTCTAGATTCATTTTGCATCATAATAAAATCTGAAAGTGCTTTTACTCAATTATTCTGAATAAACGCATACGCGTCAAGATGAATTATTGCTGAGTTTATTTTTTTTAGATCCATTTCTATATATAAAATAATGTGTATTTTGTCACTTAATTTTGTCGTTGGTTTAGTACAAAATAAACTAAAGTAACTAAAGTTTCCTTTTCCATTTTTATTTTTTATTGTCACTTAAAATGTTTAGTTTTTTTGTAGACACGACAAAAAGTTTTATTTAGATATACGACAAAAGTGAAGTTATATTTGGATTTTGATCATTTACATGGTTTTAACAATGTCCACGTCATATTACTTATCGGCTATCAAGTGATGACGTGGGCTAGAGGTTGGCGTGCTTAGTCTAAGGTGCCGGCGCGTGAAGACACGTGCTAAAGTACAAGTGAGTCAAGGTTAGCATGTGAATGTCACGTGACAAAGTGTGAGTTATCTGTTTGAGAAAATTTCGGTTAGATTTTTAGCTTCTTCCTTGTTTTCTATCGACCGACGCGGAAATTAGAAGCAGTCTTAACCCGAATAACGTCCACGTTCAATGTATTTTAAGATAAGTGTCTAAGTTCATTGTATCTGAAATTTCGATTACTCACTGTCTCTCCTTTTTTTTTTGTTAGCTTCTATTTTCCTATTTTTAAGCTGATCATAAAATAGTTGTTGAAAGCATCACTTTTTAAACACGTGAATTACATGATAATATTAGTTTTTTTATATATAATATAGGCCCGAAAATTCATATAAACTACACCCTAAGCATTGAAAACTATATATAAATTCCACCTCTTATATAAAAAAAGCCCGAAGCAGGTCCATAGGCATTTGAAAATTAGATATACTTTTCGTGGGCCTATTTTCAAATTAACAATATGGGCCTAACTTCAAAACACAAAGAGTCCAAAATCTCCTCGTCAATACGTCATCGTTTTGGATGCAACAAATCGAGTCATGGTAGAACCCGTAGAAGTCAGTCTAGAAGAAAAAAAAAAAAAAAACTTCGTTTAAATTTAAATCATATACAGATACAAATGAACCACCAAAGCTACTAATAAGTAGAGAGTAGATACAACTGACTTCAATCCTATCGTAACAAATGAGAAGACATTAAAATAAAACTTCTAAAACTTTAACAACCTTCAAGAGGATTTACAAATGGGCAGGAAATAAAATTCTGAAATCCTGATTCAAATTATTTGTCTGTAGTATGAAACTACGGATATAGATAAAAATCATCATTGGAGTTTTAGAACCTGTTCTTGGAGAAATCTTGAATCTGAAGAAAAACTTTGGCATTGGAAAACAAACTTATGAGTAACCCATCATTGTTGCCTTGTCCTTCAGCATATTCCCTAGTCTCATGAAGAGAGCTTGTTGTTCCTCAAATGTAAGGTTCGTCAATATCTAACAATGAAACATCACATACATTGATTTGATTATTAGTCGCAAAGTCGAGCAGTATTGTATAGCAATCAAAGTTAATTACCTGGTCGAGGATTTTGTCGACCGAAACGCTTTGGGAGACTATAAATGACTGGAGATATATGTAAGCAAATACTGCCATAACCATCTGTGACAATAAAACAAAAAAATGGAGAGAGTTTAAGAACTCTATAAACAAAACCTTAACTTACTATTAAAAGACCTAATCATCATAAACTTATATAAGAGATAATAGTGTTACCTGGCAATCCATTCTATCTGTGATTCCACCATGTCCTGGAATACTATCACCAAAGTCCTGCGATTTAGGGTTTTTGTTATCAAGCAAAGGTTTTGTTAAAGGATAGATGTCTATGGAAAGTGAAGGCTAAGCTCAAATTTTGATGGTGTTGATTACGGACCTTGATTTTGAAAGCTCTTTTAA
The DNA here is from genome assembly GCA_026724425.1 of Erythrophleum ivorense. NCBI lineage: Eukaryota > Viridiplantae > Streptophyta > Magnoliopsida > Fabales > Fabaceae > Erythrophleum > Erythrophleum ivorense. Next base: position 71,988 of record JAIUCV010000259.1, on the reverse strand, counting down.
ACCCGCTAGCGAAAAACCCTCCGAAAGGTGCTATGATTGATGCGAACAAACCGAGGCATAAAGCATGCCACTGAACAGGGAGGACCTCCATTTCCTTCCAAGGAAACTATACAAACGAAGTAGAAAGTTGAGAAACCTTTTCATAAGAACAGAAAATGTAACACTACTATTGTTAGCTAACAATAGCTAGCTGAGTAATTTCCATACAAAGGCCAGAATCTGGACCTATTTAAGAACTGACTATGAAACAAGTTATAATCCGAGGGACTTCATCTACAACTACAATCAGTTTTACATGCCTCAAAATATAACAAGTACACACGCCAAGATATAACACCACAGATAAGTTTCTACGAGATGCGATATGATACGAAAGCTTACCCATCCTGGAATCCATGCAGGTAAAGTAAAAGGTTCAGGTTTGAACAATGGATCAGCGTCACACTGTAGCCAGCCAGTGGACAAATCCTGCAGAATGATTCACAGATTCACGATAAGATCTCTCTCTCAAAGATTGTGATCAAAATCAGTGTCATTCTCTTTGCTCAATGACTAACCTGCCTCGGGCATGTTAACCATGGGAAACGACCCAAAATATTTGCGAGCTGAAACATTAAACATACAAAACATTTTTAAGGCAGGGATTGGTGACGAGACAAGGAAATGATGAAGCCATTAATGTGTCAAGTGGTGGCAGAGGTAACAATACTCACAACAAATGCAGAGATGATAGTTGTCACAGAGGCTCCGATGAATCCTTCCCATGTTTTCTTTGGAGATAGCTTTATTAAGGGCGTTCTTCCAAAGAAGAAACCGAAAATATAAGCAAATATGTCGTTGATTATAATCAAAGATGCTGGAAGAAGAAACCTGCATTTCAAACCATCAAAAGAAGACAATTACATTTCAGCGAAGGAAAAAAGTAAAACAGATCAAGACAAAATATGCAAGTGTAGGAAGCAAGAATGTCAGCATGAATATTAAACACAGCATAATCCTATTTTGGTGACAAACAGAACATGATAGGATTGATTTCTTAGCAAGCTTAATAGATGGAAAAGAATAAATTGAAAGTGTACCAGAAGATCCCTTCAAATATGTTGGCAACAGTGAATGAGGATTGAGTAAACACGACTATCAAAATCATGTGGGTCCATGCATACTGGCCAAACTGGTACTTGTACATCTTCTTTTTTAACGTCAGAATGAACCACATGAAACCTGCAATTCGTAATATTAAAGCACACTCCATAAGCATCAAATAAGGGGAATCGCATAACAAAATCCAAGCATCAAGACACATGATCACATATCATGGAAAACCAAAATCCGCAAAGATGATAAAATGGTGAAAGCAAAGACTGACCTATAATATACAAGAAGTAACAGATAGCCATGTGGTATTTGATTAGGCCGCTGACTAGCCGATATAAGAACTGGTCAGCAGTCACTGTATTGGCTAACCGTTGACTAAGGATCCGGCCATATACGAAAAGCATGGCAGTGAAAAAGAAGTGCCTGTAGAGAAACGAAACACAAAAAAAACGCCTTAAGAACATTATATGTCACTTGAGCCAATAGTTTGCTAACTACAATCACATAAAAGTCCTGACTTTTACCAATTCAGTTGTTTAATCCCGGGTAGACATTTATCCTCAGGTGCTTTCCTCAGCAGATTAAACAGTTCTTTGGCCATAAATATTTGGATCACAACCACCATGGCTGTGATATAGAGATGTCCCATGTAGACAATCAAAACAAAACCACCAATCATCCATAACGTAGAGTAAGTCCTGACCATGAAAGATTTGTACTTGTTTCGATCATTAACTAGCAGAGGACTCGCACTCACTCTATCCCCATCCGCAAAAACCTACCAAAAACCGCAATCAAAAGAAAGAAACTGAGCAATCTTGCTTCACTTACTATGCTCAACTTTATAAATCAAAAGAACAAACCTCACTACTAGAGCGTTTCCGATGCCTAAGCCTTTGCACAGGCGTTGAAGGTGTACTGGCAACATTCTCCTCTTCCATGGCTTTTTCAAATTTCTGATTTGCTCAATACAATTGAGAGGAGAACATCTGTGTCCAACAGCTTAATAACCAAAGCAACATACGTAAACCATCAGATTCTACTATAAACTTGAAACTGAGTAATTTTCTGCAGGAGAATTAGGAAATTAAGCTAAACCCTATCAATGGACGTCAACATCTCAGATTCCCAATCACTTCCAAAAATTAACAACGATTAATTCTAAAAAGTAATTGAACAATTTAGTGCCCCACGAGTGAAGAGGTTTGTCTCCCACTAAAGAGACTTTGATAAGAAGATGAGAAATTTCAGAAATTGGAATACTCACTTCTACGAGACTGGATTCAGTATAGAAGACTAAAACTCAGATTCCATCCAAGAAAAAAGGGATTTAATCGGTTCTTCATCAACGCAAAGACGAGAAACAAGATGCGAAAGATACTTATTACTATTCGGAAATTCGTTTATACAGAGTGGAGAAATTTGGAGTGTGAAGTGACGAATTCGAATTTAAAAGTTTCAGGAAATGTCAAATTCTGAGAACGTACCTCTTCGCGAGTTTAAGATTTGGAATCCAGGAATTAGCTTTGTTTCGAAGCGAAGATCGGAGGAAGACAGCGACGGGAACGAGGAGATTCGCAGAGAGCGAAGAAAAGCGAAAAAAGGAATAATATTGTGGAGAGAAAAAGCAAAGCAAAGCGAAGAAGCGAAGCAGAAAATATCAGCAAGGGAATTTTTTTTCCCTTTCTCTGGAAGAGAGAGCAAGCACGAGGCTTAAAAAAATAATTTTTTTTTTTTTCCCTATTTTCTTCAATTGGAATTTTATTTGTTGTAAGTATTTTGGATTTTTCTAAAACTATTCCATGAAAATGAAAAGAAGATTTCTGATTGTGTAATTGTGTTCCATGCAAGAAAATGTAGTTGTACATTTGTATATGATATTGATATGTGTACATGGAAAAGTTACAAGTAAGAACATGATAAAAACAATTTGATTCTTTAACAAGACAAGATAAACACAGATTGTTTACATAAGTTCCATATCATATACTGAAAATAAATAAGTCTAAATATAATCTTAAGAAAAAAAATTATATCCATTACAAATTTTTGTTTCTTTGGATCTTGAACCAAACTATAGACTGTGAGTTACTAAACCATAAAATTCTTCAACTCCTCTTAAACAATTATTCAATTTATCAGTTCTAACTTAAGAATAAGACAATAATTAATTAATAGAACCGAAGAATATTCAGCTCAATCTCATTCAAGGAAAGATAGTATTATACGATAAAAATTTGGTCATTGGTTAGCTCAAAAAAAAGCATGACACTAATGAATCCAAAAGTCGAAATTGAGGACCGAGTCTAAGCACTTTGAAAGCAGAAACATAAGTTTAAAGGCATTCAAAATCATAACATTTTATTTAATTTTTCTTTAGAATCTCTGGCGTCCAAATCAAGGTTAAACAATAAAAGAATGATATTATGTGGAAAATAATTTCCATATTGTAGATCAGAAGAGGAATCAATAAATCAAGTGTGGATTATTTTCCTCTATCAGTCTAGACGTGTGCACTATGGTTGATTCCATCGGTATCATGTAATTTTTCTTCATCATCAGTTTACTCGAACATAAATTATTTATTTCGAAAACAACCAAATCAGTTGGTTGTCAAAATGATGTCGTTTCATGTTTGGAAGAAAGTCCAAATCATCTCTCTTATACCATCAATGGAGGTTCATTCGAAAGGGACTAGAACTATAGTGAAATAAGATGTTAAATGGATGGTTAAGAAAGGCCACATATCTTTCGTCGGGCATGAGATGGATATCGTTTTGCTTACAAGTTACAATCATATGACAAAATGGTAATGTTGGAGGAAAATGTAAACTGCTCATATATAACTATAGTTATGTAAAGATTTAATATGTTTGCTATAAATTTTTCTTTACACAATTTCAGTATTTTTTTTAGAAACAGAAGGAGTATCCAAGATTTAGATATCCCAAAATATAAAGGGAAAGAGCCAAATGATCACAGAATTGTGCTATGCACATGGGAAGCCGCATGGCCTGACCTGTCTCGGCCTGTTTAATTAGTTAAGTTGTATTATAATCTTACCAATTTAATAAGAAATGGTTCATTTTAATTAAATGATCTGACTTGCAACAAATTTATATAAGCTGACACAGTATGTATACAAAATCTTGTTTTTCTGCAATGGATTTAAAAAAAAAAAAAAAAAAAAATCATTAACCAATTCCATTAATAAAAGTTTCTTTAGTACACGGTTGTTAGCATATTATAATCACATGACACATGTAACTTTTTTTAACAAAATGAATCACACTCTTATTTATATGAAAATATCATATAGTAATAATATACGTTTGGGTATTGTTTGGACTGAAACCTTGATCACTTGAATGCTTTTACGAATTTCTCAGTTGACCGTTAATTTACTATTTGAAAAAGAATGAATAAAAATGTTAATCGAACTATATATCATTCCGTAGTATATAGTTCGATTCTATATTCTACAAAACAACACCTACGAGTTTATTCTAACCATTCTATAAATATTCAGTGTTTGATTAACATTAAGTATTAAAATCTAAATTAGTTAGGGAAAAAGTGAAATCACAAATTTACCTGATAGGGAATGGAACAAGCTTGGTGTATACAAAGAATTGATTGAAGGGCTAGTGTTCTTCCTAAATTGTGTTGTTTGAAACAGTTCAGTCTCAGCTTGTTGAGATTGTAAATATGGTCATAATACTTTTATTATTGAGTCCGCTAGGTTTAAATCGACACAATCAAAGAAAAGAAAAACTTAAAGAGTTAGAAAAAATTATACTATAGATTTTATCCGCATCCTGCACGAGAATATTTTTGTTAATTAGTTACTCACAAATTTGATCAAGGTGTGGATCTATTTCGAACAAGTGATATCCAGGGTGTGGAGCTTACTTTTGTTTTTTTTTATATTCATTTTCATTTCCGTTTGTTGGAGGAGGAAGGATATCGTCGTATCTCCGATACTTTAGGAGAAAGGCTTTGGTAATATATCTAGGAGATAGATAAGCTAAATTTAGTTTGTTGATAAGGATAGATCTTTCTGGAGCTTATCCCAAATCTTTGTACATGCTATATATATTGTAACCTCTCGATCATAATAGACATACAGAAAATATTCCAGCAGAACATTTTTTTACATGGTATCAAAGCCAAAGACATCTGAAGGAAGCGCATCGATGTCTCTGGCCGAAACAGTGGAAACAAAGGGAGCTTATCAGCTCGCAACGAATGAGAACCCTGGTGCAGTGATTGCTCAGGTCCAATTCAATGGTGATAACTTTGATGAATGGGCTCAGGCGGTGAGAACAGCACTCCGAGTCAAGAAGAAGTTCGGCTTTGTTGACGGAAGCGTGAAAGAGCCGGCGAAGGAAGCAACAGACCATGAAGATTGGGTCTCTGCTAAATCGATGGTGACATTGTGGATCTTGAACACGGTGGAGCCAAAGGTGAGAAGAACTTTGGCGAACAAAGAAGATCATGCGGAGTTGTGGAAGGAGATCAAGGAGCGATTCTCTGAGGGCAATGGACCAAGGATCCAGGAGATCAAAGCAGAACTGGCTTTCTGCAGACAAGGGAACATGAGCGTAATCGAGTATTACAGAAAGTTGCAAATCCTGTGGGAGGATTTGATGAATTATGAGACAAATCCAGAGTGCAAGTGCAGTGGTTGCTCCTGCAACTTGAATGGATAGCTCGAGAAGAAACGTGAACAAGATCGTATTCACCAATTTCTTCTCGGCCTTGATGATACGATCTATGGAGGAGTCCGTGCATCAATCATCAGCTCGGATCCTCTTCCGAATCTTAACCAGGTGTATTCAAAGGTGAAATCGGTTGAGAGAATCAACACGATGATGCGTGGAAGAGAACAACAAACACCACAAACTGCGTTTGTAGCTCAGCAAAGCAATGTGGTGCCTGGCGGAGAAGACAAATCCAAATTGATTTGTACGACGTGCAAGAAAAAAGGACATATTGCGGAGACGTGCTATCAAACCATTGGATACCCGGAGTGGTGGGGAGAAAGAGCATGTCAGCCAGGAGGGACAGGACGCGGTGGTGGTCGTGGAATGGGAAGAGGACGTGGAGGATTGCAGCGAGCCAACGTTGCGGTGGCTCAGGGTGCAGGTGAAACAAGCATTGAAGCAGAGCGAAACGGTTTCACCGGTCTGACCAACGAGCAATGGGGTACGTTGATCAAAATCTTGGAGGAAAAACAAGGATCAACACCTCGTTTGAGTGGTAAGCATTTCTCTACTGAATGGGTCATTGATACAGGAGCTTCAAATCACATGACGGGTTATTGTGATTTGTTGAGTGATCGGAAGTATGCATTGCCGTGTGGCATTGGTCTTCCTAATGGAAAACAGAGTGTGTCTCGAGAGAAAGGGACAGTGATGTTTGATAATGAGTTTGCACTTACGAATGTGTTGTTTGTGCCAGAATTGAGATGTAATCTGATTTCGGTTTCTCAGCTGGTTGAGGATCTAGATGTTGTGTTGCAGATTGCTAACAAAGGTTGTGTGATTCAGGACCGTATAAGGAGGAATCTGATTGGAGCGGGTGAGCTTAGAGAAGGGCTTTATTTCTTTCGTCGCTGGACAAGTTTTAGTGCTTTGCATATGAATAAAGATGAAGCCGACGAAGTGTGGCATCAACGACTCGGACATCCATCAAATGGTGTTTTTGATTTACTTCCTATTGCTGGCAGTAGGAGTAGGGATTTTTCAGTTTGTGATACTTGTTTGAAAGCTAAGCATTGTCGAGAACAATTTCATTCAAGTGGTAATAAAAGCGACGAAAGTTTTGATATGATTCATTGTGACTTATGGGGACCATACCGAAGTCCAGCTATGTGCAATTCGTTTTATTTTTTAACAATTGTTGACGATCACTTGAGAGGAGTTTGGGTCTTTCTCTTACACAATAAAGCTCAAGTGAAAGCAACGTTAAGAAGTTTTGTCAAGATGGTTGAAAGACAGTTTCAGAAAAACATCAAGATTGTGAGAAGTGACAATGGAACAGAGTTTACTTGTCTTACATCTGAGTTTAGCGAACAGGGGATAAGACACCAGACGTCTTGTGTGGGAACGCCACAACAAAACGGGAGAGTGGAAAGGAAGCACAGGCACATTTTGAACGTAGCTCGTGCCTTGCTGTTTCAGTCTTGTTTGCCAGTTAAGTTCTGGGGAGAGAGTATCTTGACAGCGGCGTATCTGGTAAATCGAACTCCGTCACGTTTACTCAAAGGAAAGAGTCCTTATGAATTGATACATGGAGCGCCTCCATCGTATGATAACTTACGAGTTTTTGGATGCTTAGCGTTCGCACACAATCAACGAAGAGGAGGATATAAGTTTGAATCCCGCAGCCGATGTTGCCTGTTTGTGGGATATCCTCATGATAAGAAGGGCTGGAGTTTATTTGATCTATAAACAGAGGAGATCTTTGTCTCTAGAGATGTAGTTTTTGTGGAGAACGTTTTTCCATTAAAACAGGAGTTACTTGCAGGTTGCAGTGACTTGAGTATGAATGGTCCTTCTGATTTCGGGATGGATAATGATGAGGAATCAGAGGATAGAAACGATGCAAATAAGACGGCGGAGAGGCCGCCTGAAGAAGTGACAATGGAGAAGTCATCGGACGAAGTGATGAGGGAGAAGTCATCTGAAGATGTGGTGATCGACAAACCGGATGATGACAAGATGATGGATACGTCAGTTGATGATGTATTGGGGAAGAAACCAGCTGTGATTGCAGACGCAAATCTCCGAGACGACGAAGGAGCGAAGCTGGGTCGTGGAATGCGAGAAAAAAGGTACCGACGAGACTGAATGATTATGTCTTGAACACGGTTCATGAGACAGAAGATGTTGATGGCGAGATTGAAATCGCGTTTGAAGAAAGCATGGATGCAACCAGCTTCTATCCGATTTCTCATTACTTGGATGGCAAGCGTTTTTCCCCAGCTCACAGAGCATTTCTTGCAGCAATTACTGCAGAAACAGAACCACGTTTCTTTCGAGACGCGGTTGCTTATAAAATCTGGCGGGATGCGATGCAAGCAGAGATAGGAGCATTGGAGCTGAATGAAACATGGGATCTGGTGGAGCTACCAGAAGGAAAAACAGCGATTGGCTGCAAATGGGTGTATAAGATCAAGTTTCGATCTGATGGAACAGTGGAGCGTTACAAAGCTCGCTTAGTTGTGTTTGGAAACAGACATATTGAAGGAGTTGACTATACAGAGACATTTGCTCCTGTGATCAAAATGTCGACAATCCGGTTATTCCTAGAAGTTGCTGCGGCTAAAAACTGGGAATTGCATCAGATGGATGTGCATAATGCCTTCCTCCATGGTGATTTAGAAGAAGAGGTATATATGCAGTTGCCACCTGGATTTCGTGTAGGGAATAAGAAGATGGTTTGTCGACTGAAGAAGTCCTTGTATGGACTAAAACAGGCTCCGCGCTGTTGGTTCGCCAAGTTGCGTGCTGCGTTGACTGACTATGGGTTCAAGCAGTCATACTCGGATTATTCCTTGTTTTGTCTGCGTAACGGAGGGTCCGAAATATACATTTTAGTGTATGTAGATGATCTTGTCATTGGAGGGAATGACACGAAGGGGATTTCAGAGTTCAAAGAATACTTAAGTCAGTGTTTTCGAATGAAGGATTTGGGGAAATTGAAGTACTTCTTGGGAATAGAGGTTGCAAGAAACAAAGATGGTATATTTTTGTGTCAACGGAAATACACACTTGATATTATCAGTGATGTTGGATGTCTTGGAGCGAAACCTGCTGCTTTTCCGATTGAACAGCAGCATAAATTGGCTTTGTCGGAGAAACCGTTTCTTGATGAACCAGAGCGCTATCGTCGTTTGGTTGGACGGTTGATATATTTGCTGGCAACTCGACCAGATTTGACTTATGTTGTCCACATCCTTTCTCAGTTCATGCAGAAACCAAGAACAGATCATTGGGAAAGTGCGTTGCATGTGGTTCGATACTTGAAGGGCACTCCAGGACAGGGATTGTTGTTACGGTCTGATTGTGATTTCAGATTGAGAGGTTGGTCTGATGCTGATTTTTCTGGCTGTCGACTGACTTGACGGTCGTTAGGGGCTTGGTTTGTCTCTCTCGGCGGTTCACCAATCTCGTGGAAAGCTAAGAAGCAAGATGTGGTTTCGCAATCTTCGGCTGAGTCAGAGTACATGAGTATGGCACGTGCAGTTAAGGAGTTGCAGTGGCTACGTGATGTTCTACTGGACTTGGGAATTGCTCAAACTCAGCCAATGGAGTTGTATTGCGATAATCAGACAGCTTTGTACATTGCTGCAAATCCGGTGTTTCATGAAAGGACGAAGCACGTAGAGCGTGACTGTCACACGGTTCGTGACTCGATACAGGACGACACCATTGTTACGAAAAATGTGCACACATCTGAGCAGCTAGCTGATGTGTTCACTAAAGCTTTGGGCCGCCGTGATTTTGAGAAGCTCATTGCCAAGTTGGGCATTTGCAATCCATATGCTCCAACTTGAGGGGGGGGTGTTGGAGGAGGAAGGATATCGTCGTATCTCCGATACTTTAGGAGAAAGGCTTTGGTATATATCTAGGAGATAGATAAGCTAAATTTAGTTTGTTGATAAGGATAGATCTTTCTGGAGCTTATCCTAAATCTTTGTACATGCTATATATATTGTAACCTCTCGATCATAATAGACACACAGAAAATATTTCAGCAGAACATTTTTTTACACCGTTCCATTTGTTTATTTATTTCATGTAAATTTATTTTCTTATATAGTAAATTTACATCCCAATTCCCAACAATAGGAGAAAAATAGAGATGAAACTACTAATATTGTCAAATTTCTGAATCCTATGGGAAAAAAATAGAATGAAGGAAAAATTATAATTAGGTGATTAAAAAGAAAAAGAAAAAGTGTATTTTATAGAACGAAACGGCATCGTAAAGTAACTCAACCGATAAATAACTCTTCAACGGCATTTCTTGAAATCGAATCCGATCCAGTCAACTTCCTTGACGTCCCTCTCCGACGTCGGAATCAGTATGATGGAAATCAGCAATGATGCTTTTAATGCCAATCTTTTGGAGTTAAAGAAGCTTTTTAGTCTCAATTTTTTTGTCAAATATTTTCTTGAATCTTGACAGTTCACATTTGCTTTTACCTCCCTGGAACATTGTATCAAAAGCTTCACATAGATTTCTCTCTTACAATCACACTTTCATGTGATTTTACTGTATTTTTATCATCACCAAAAACTCTTGCCAACATCTTGCCTCAAGGATCTCACATCTCTTGACAAATAAACCTGTAAGCCTTTTTTTCTTTTCGTTTTGTACATTTAACCATCTAATAAAGAATTAAGATCAAAGTTTCTCACAATGCACAAAGATTATATGAGATGCTACAACTTTTCCAGCTAAAAACAGAGAAATGCTTACCAACAGTAATGTTCGTTTGATCAAAGTATGATGATGAATCATATTTGAAGATATGTTTATATATTGATTGTGACAGACATGCATCCAAGTTATAGTTTTACAGATGTGCGTGCTTTCATGTCCTTTTGAGTTATTAAAAACAATTTATTTTCCAAATAATCGATAAACGCGTTTCATTATTTTAGCACATATAGAGAATCTTTAGGGACATGTATCCAAGTTTATATAGATTAAAGTCGGTGACGGTGGCTCCAATCTATAGACTATAGCCGCGTAATTAACGGTCTCAGTCTTTTGTCTCCTCTCTCTCTATTTCCTCGACGTGCCAAATTGTCAGTAATCAAAACATAAACAAAGAGGAAGAGATACGACTTCTGAGTTTTTTTTTCTGACTGTTTGTTTATAAAGAAGCACATGGAGATCTTAGATGTCACAATTAGTGAGGTGGGTCTCTTGTCCCATGTGCTATTTACATTCTCTCCCTCTCAAAAATTCCAACTTTGAGTTTTTGAAAGTTTGAAAAAATAAAGAACATGTTGTTCTCTTCTTCTCTTCGTCTCTTCTTCTTCCTTTTCCTCTTGTTCTCTGCTTCTTTCTTGCATGTTAGAGCTGCTGATGAAGATGATAATATAAGAGGTGACAGTATCAAAGTCGACCCAAGTCTTAAGTTCGAAAACCCGAGTCTTCGTCAAGCTTACATTGCTCTACAATCATGGAAACAAGCTATATTCTCTGACCCTTTTAACTTCACAGCTAATTGGAACGGCTCAGATGTTTGCTCTTACAAAGGTATCTTCTGTGCTCCTTCTCCTTCTTCTCGCTCGAAAACTCGAGTTGTTGCTGGGATTGATCTTAACCATGCTGATATGGCTGGTTACTTACCTTCCGAGCTCGGTCTTCTCACTGATCTTGCTCTCTTCCATCTCAACTCAAACCGTTTCTGTGGATCAGTACCAATCACTTTCAAAAACATGAAGCTTCTCTACGAGCTTGATTTGAGTAACAACCGTTTCGTTGGGAAGTTCCCTTTGGTTGTCTTGTCTTTGCCTTCTCTCAAGTTCTTGGATCTCCGTTACAACGAGTTCGAAGGTGGACTCCCTTCAAAGCTTTTCGATAAAGAGCTTGACGCCATCTTCTTGAACCATAACCGGTTTCGGTTCGGTATACCGGAGAACTTGGGAAACTCTCCGGTTTCCGCTCTGGTTCTTGCGGATAACGACCTGGGTGGTTGCATACCGGGAAGTATCGGTAGAATGGGGAAGACTCTTAACGAGATCATCCTCTCTAACGATAACTTAACCGGTTGCTTACCACCGCAGATTGGGAATCTCAAGAACGTGACGGTTTTCGACGTTGGTTTTAACCGGTTAAGCGGTCCGTTACCGTCTAGTGTTGGAAACATGAGGAGCTTGGAGCAGCTGAATGTTGGTAACAATAGGTTCACAGGAGTTATCCCAAGCAGCATTTGTCAGCTCTCTAACCTTGAGAACTTCACTTACTCTTTCAACTTCTTCACCGGCGATGCCCCGAGATGCGCTGCGCTTTCGGGAGGCGATGTGGCGGTTAATGGATCGATGAATTGTGTCGCCGGTAAAGAACGTCAAAGATCTTCTAAAGAGTGTTCTTCTCCAGCTTCACGCCCTGTTGATTGTAGCAAATTTGGATGTAACAATATTTTCTCTCCTCCTCCACCGCCGTCTTTTAAGATGGCACCCACCGTCCGAGTACTTCCTCCACCGCCTCCGTCTTCCAAAATGTCGCCTACGTTTAGAGCGAATCCGCCACCGCCTCCGTCTTTCAAGATGTCGCCTACTTTTAGAGCGAATCCACCACCGCCACCTTCTTCTAAGATGTCGCCTTCCGTTAAGGCGTCTCCTCCGCCACCACCTTCTTCTAAGATGTCCCCTTCCGTCAAGGCATATCCTCCTCCGCCACCGCCAATTTATGAGCCATCTTCTCCTCCTCCTCCTCCTTCTTCCGGAATGTCGCCTTCCGTCAGAGCATACACTCCACCACCACCACCTCCACCCGTAGAATACTATCCACCCACAACGCAAAGTCCGCCACCACCGGAATATCAGCAAACTCCTTCACCACCTTACTACCAATACACGTCTTCTCCGCCACCACCACCGGTTACAACAAGTTGTCCGCCTCCATCACCAGTCTACTATACACCGGTTACACAAAGCCCTCCGCCTCCACCACCGGTCTACTATCCGCCGGTTACACAAAGCCCTCCACCTCCACCACCGGTGTACTATCCGCCGGTAACACAAAGTCCTCCACCTCCACCACCATTTGACTATTCACCCGTTACACAAAGTCCACCACCACCACCACCTGTATACTATCCACCCCTAACACAAAGTCCACCTCCACCGGCACCACCGGTATATTATCCTCCGGTAACACAAAGTCCTCCACCACCACCACCAGTCTACTATCCGCCAGTAACGCAAAGCCCTCCTCCACCTCCACCACCGGTGTACTATCCGCCAGTAACACAAAGTCCTCCACCTCCACCACCTGTGTACTATCCACCGGTAACACAAAGTCCTCCACCGCCACCACCAGCGAAGGGATGTAACGACAGTCCAAGTAACGACCATCACTACCAAACACCAACACCACCTTCTCCACCGCCTCCATTCTACGACGACACACCTCTTCCGCCGATCCACGGTGTCTCTTATGCGTCTCCTCCTCCACCATCAATTCCATACTATTAAGCATTTGCTAGTGGTTAACGTGGACACTAGTCACAATGATCAAAATTCGTTTGGCTTCGAACCTAGTTCTGCGTTTTGGTTGATAAGAAGACATTCGAGTTATTTTTTTTCCCGACGAATATTTTGTTCTTTTATTTCTTGATTAAACAGAGAATTGAGTATATAGTTTCAGTTATTTTATTATTGGTTACCCCAACTTATATGTATTTTCTTCGATAAATGTTCATTATAAATATATACATTCCCTTTCATTACAAAAGCCCTCTTCTCGCTTTTAAAGTTTTATATTACTGTCAAAAGAATACTCTACACGAACTTTTGTTAGAGCATCTCCAGCAGTGATACCCTCATATGGGTATCACTACATTCTTTATTAATAAATTTTTTTTTGTTTTTTGTTTAAGAGACTTATATTTGAGACACATGTTTTACCCTTCCATTAGTGATACCCTAAAGAGTTTCTTAAAAAAAAAATTACTTGTTGAAACAACAAGTTATTACTTTGGATTGAAAAATCAATGTAAGGTGATACAAATTCAAGTGTTTACCAAATCAAATTTCTCAATGTGTTTTGGATTGTCTTGCGCATAACCATTGCCTTCATGTCTGAAGATCATCTTCTACACTCATTGGGATTTGCCATGTTCCACCTTCAGACTGCAATAAGGTAAACACTAATTGATTTTGTGTTTAATATTAACAAATTTGGCAAAAATCGACCAGTATAACAATGGAGTATGGAGGTGGCATATGCAGTTTGAGTCCATTCTCTCTCGACACAGATAAACACTTGCAACTTACAGCAGCTTTAAGCCAATACTTAGAAACAAAGTTTTCACACAATCAATGGATGGTTGGGTTTTTAATAGATAAATGCACAAACTAAGAAGAAGTAAATACCAATCATCGTTTGAGCCAGGAGGAGTAGCATAGAGAGCACCAAAGTTTTTCCATTTCTCTAGCAAGGCTCTGTTTTTAGGGTAAGTAGCTGGACCTTCGTGTACACGGCTCTTGTGCAGGATCACAAGTGGTAACCTTTTCGAGGGACTAATTTGTTGACATCGATTGACTATTTTGTTAAGCCTAGAGCAAGAGATAAAGAGGCACATAAGTCAAAGACTATTTCAAGCAAGGATCTTGACATTAGAATTAGAATGAGAAAGATTTTAAGATCACCTGGAAGAAGTTGAAATTTCGCTGGTTGACCAAGCCCATGTTGGCTCCGTCTATGACTGCATCAAACGGTCCATGTCTTGCCAGCCATTCCTGCGACAAATTCGAGTTAAGCAAAACAAACCCTTTTCAACTTGCTTTTAGATAGCTCAATTCAGAATCCAAAATCGTTCATATTGTCATAACTACAAACACTCATTCTCTTCCAAGCTATCTAAAGTAACAAATCACAAACCCTTGCCCAATACAAAATCAAATTCGAAAACTTTCAAAGAAACCCAGAAACTGAAATCGAGAGTTGGTGAGTTTACCTCTGGATATATTTCTTCTTCGCCAGGAAACATTCAAGGACACACTCTCTGCAGAAGGCATGACCTTTGTGACAACACATCGGATCGACGAAGGGCTTCGAGCAGAGGGAACAACCATCGAAAGGCTTAATCGGATTCGAGATGAACTTCGTGATCGGATTGGAGATGAACTTCTTGATCGGATTCTTTGTTCAACCACCGATTGGAGATGAACTTCGTGATTCTTCATCTCTCTCCTCTTTTTTCCTTTTTCTTTTTATTTTTTTAATCAACGAATAAGACACGTCAGCGTCTCAGAGACGGGTGAAAAATCTCGTTGTTACGAGACGTCTCAGACTTATTAAGGCATTAAAACATTTCTTTTAATTAATATTCAGTTAGTGACTCAGCTAAAAACTCTTAACATACCCCCGCTGGAGATGCCCTTAGTTTATGATCCGACCTATATTTCAAAAGAACAGTTTTCATAAAACATTACAACATAGAAATCATGAGAGTAGTAAAGAGAAAAAAAAATCCATAAATACTCGCTTTTATTCATGCTCATTTAATGAAAATCTAAATAAGTTTTCTAGTCTGCAAAATCGAAATGTAAGATTTTTTGAAAAAGGATTTAGCAAAAGAGCTTTGGTCTATATAGGTTTAGACTTTGGAGAATGTTTAGTTCTGTGGATCACTGCCAACTCTTGCGGATGTCGAAGGTGTAGTTGATCTCCAAGTAGCACTTATTATCGTCATCAACGAACTGAAAATATACAATAAAAATAAATAAGTAATTTGAACATTTATTAACTAAAACAAATCGTAGTTCCATTTAAAGAAATCCTCAAACTCATCTAGTATAGTGAAAGATTACGAAACAACAAATAATTATAACAATTTGATTATCTTTCCTAACTTTTTCGACATGTATATGAACTAAAATACCTTAGTTCTTGCGGAATATGATCCTCTAGCAAAGATACCAGATGGTGTCGTTTCTTCAGGCATCACATGCTGGTATGGCTCAGATTGAGGACTAAATGTCCCAAGCATTGCTTTTGTACTATCCACTGGTCCATAAAGAAAAAAAAATATAGCAAACATCAAAAGAGAACATTCGAAGACATTTTAAACAACAATGAAGAAACAATGCCAAAAAAAAAAAAAAAAAAATACCCTTAACACCGGTTTTCCAAACGGTATTGTTATAGCGAAGGCCCGAAACGATATTGTTTGTGACACGAAAGTTGAAGACAAGTGTGTACTTAGAACCTTCTTTTATGGTGAACCAAGGTCCCTTCGGGTTCGGTAACCCATCTTCAGGTATCGTCAATACCATTTCCTCTCTGTCCGGAGACCTAATTGTTAAGTCTAGTATCTTTACTACCGGATCCGGTGTCTCTGCATTTCATTTTTTTCCCATTAATTGTGTGTGGATATCATATAATAATTAAAAGTGTTTTCCTTCTAAAACATCATTCAAAATATACGTAGATAGATATCTTACATTAAGACTAGGGTAAGTAAAAAACTGTGATTTGATTTCACTAACATGCGTGAATCGTCCCTCCAGTACATAATACTTTACTTGTATCAAATCTAGTTAGATCGAAACGATCTCTAACTAATTAGGCAAATCACACTTGAGTGTTATATAATTGATATTCTAAAAAAGTTTTAAACCATATTTATGTAGCGTCAAAACATAAAATCTAGATAAACCGGATTTGGGATTTGGTTTACCTCCCACATCTTCCAAATCAACGACGCCAATTAGCTGTTCCTTCCATCTCCTTAAGCTTTCATCATCCTGTCAAAATTTCGTCGAAAAATATAAAATATATATACAAAAATATCGATTTTTGAAAGCCTTTTTCTGGTTGGGGCAAGAAAAATCAGATTGTAATTCTTGACGTCTAACATCTATTAAAATAGTTAAACGTACCAAAATCATACATTGATATGCCAAGAATAAGTTACGGACATTTTGTAATAACAACCGAAACCATTTTCTATAACGTTGTATAGTTTTAGTAATCTCATATTAAGAAATTGAAAGAAAAAGAAAACCTTGTCTTTCTCGAGCTGTTCTTTGAGAGCGATCATGGGACCGAGTTCGGGCTTCCTGTCGTCGCGATCGTCTTCATCATCATCTTCTGTCGGAGACAAAGAGCTTACACTGTTCTTTCTGCTTAACCCAATTTCTTTCTCTGATGTCTCTCCTGAAGCTTCTCCTTTCTTCTTCTCATCTTCCAAACCCATTATTGTTTCCTCCAAACCAAACCAAAACAAAAAAAAAACAAACAAGAAAAACAAAATTCCTTGTTGATCTAATAAGATCTTAGATACTGTCCACCGTTAGATTTGGGTAAAATGCAAAGATGGCTATAGAGGAGAGATAACGCCATTACCCAGAGAGAGAGAGATTAGAAAGAGAGTTTTAGTGTTTTTTTTTTGTTGAGGAATGTTTATATTTGGAGCTTGAAGAAATGGTCATGTGGTGATCCTATTATCTTGTAAATCTCACTCTCTAAATCAAAATTTTCTAAATATATACAAGTTCTACAATGCACGCATAATTTTGTATGGTTACACATCTAGAGGACGGTCTAATGCATTTTGGCCTGCAAGTGGAGAATTAATTTAAGATTTTTTTTTTTTTTTTAACAACTTGCAAGTTGCAACGATATACAATTTGTTGAATGAATTAACACTAAACGAAACCTTGTTATGTAAACGGCAAGATTACAACTTTAATTCCAAAAATTCATTAAATCTCTAATGATCTTACATGAATTATGGACTATTTACAGGAAATAAACAGTAGGACCCACAATTATGGGGCCATCTTAGCCGTCCAACATTTTTCTTTAATCAGTAATCTTTTCTGCTTAATTAACAATTTGATTACAATTTTACAAGGAAAAAATAGCGATACAAGTAAACAATTTCTAATGACGTGGCAAATCCAACCCGCATGTATATGGCCCCACTATCACGTGGAATCCTACTTGGCATACACACAATGAAATCAATCGAAGTAACTTGTTGCCACGTCACTATCAGTCAAGACAATGTGTGCCTATGTTGTTGGCTTGGCTCGGACGGTTTGAAGATGGTTTTTCTTTGTTCTTGGACAAAGACGTTGCTTTGATCGATGATTTAAGTAGAACATATAAGCTTGGCATATCGAACTTAAGTCTCTTAACGTGAGTAAGAATATATATTTTTTTTTTTAATAGGAATACATATACTTGATAGATGGCCGAATCGTTAAATCCGATTCTTTACAAGTCGACCAGCACGATTGGATTGGACCAACATGATCAGTACCTTTCTTATTTCGAGAGCTCGTTCTATTTGCACATCGAATGTACATCTCCAAAATCATCTTTAATTGTGCACTACAAAATCAAATCTAAAATTTCACATTTTAAGGTTTTAATTAGTGAAACTTCAAATTTGAGGTTCTATTATTTCTAGTTATTACAATTATCTATAGATCATAAACAATTTTTTACTAATATTTCCGTTTATCATTTTAGCCCCTAAAATTGTAGGTCTCATATATATTTCACTTATATCTTTATAGGAAAATATTTTCATATATAAAATGAAATAAATATCTTTAAAAAATATTCATACATATCCTAATGATTTAAAGTTTTTATAATATATGTCTTATGGTAAAGTTATTTATAAATTTTATATTGTAATTTAATATTACTTGTATTGTTTATTTAGTGTATGTTCTCTAGTTATTTATAAAGTTGTATGATCTTATATACGTATGATCATAAAATATATTTTTTTAAAATCGCATTAGAGGTTATGATTTAAGGGAAAAACACCCTCAAAGCTCAAGCCAACGTAAAAAATGAAATCCTTTTTGACGATTGCCTTAGTGCCTTGGACCATTTATTAGTCATTATATTTAAGAGGTTTAAACTTGAGCAAACTGTACATGATATTTCTTTCTCAAAGAACTATACAACAAAAACTTCCTTTTCATCTTAAATGGATCTTTATTGCAAGATAATATTAATTATGTCCTTAGTGATTTTGTGTTAGGTAAGAATTGTTTTTTACTGATTATAAAAAATATTCTAAAGTACTAATTATCATTTTATATTTGTTTTATAACGGAAATAATGTTTTTCTGCTATAAATTAGCCATCTCCTCGACCAAAACAAATCACTCATCAAAGCATCACATAAAAAAAAACACAAACATTTTGTTAGAATTATATACATGAATTCATTTTATGTACTCTTGTTTGTAAAACAAATTAGACTCTTATTTGTAAAAAAAAAGTTTCACAATTCCTCCAAAATATCACTACAAAAATCAAACAAATTTTAATAGAAAATTCAAAATTTGTTAGTGATAGGACTCTTTTACATATACATTATTTTGTGTATAAAAAATTTGGTGTTTCGATAATTATGATTTTATTAATATGATACTAAATTTTGTTTTGTAAATTGAAAGTGTGTATCAAGCTCTTTTTTTTTGAAATATGAAATTTTGTTTCAACAAAATGATTTTGTAGCCGCCTCCTGCCTCTAGAACATTAAGAACGGCTCTAGTTTGAAGAGGGACTAAAGCTAACAAAAGCAAAACAGAGACTGATGAGATCAAGAAAGAGGAAGAAGCTACGGTGATAACTCCGGCGGTTGTAGAGGAAACAGAGGAAGTTGTTTGAATGTATGACTCTTGCTTTTGCATCACTCTGTTTGTGTCTTTGTTTTGCGGTTTTATATTCTTAAGTACTTTTAATGGTTAAGCAGTAACAGATCCTCTTCTAATACATGATCCAAAAACTTATGACAGAAAAATCCAACAGTTCTCATTAAGAGAATCAGTGAGATCCACCACAATGAGATCAAAATTTCAACTTTTTGGAGATCCAAATGCATAGGATCAAACGATCAAATTAGATAATAAGAGTAGCCATCAACAAAATGTTGATAGAGAGCTAGCAGAAAAGGGAAATGCACAATTAACAGAGAGAATTTCATTCATAAGCTTAATCTTTTTTCAGTACATTAAGAGAACCAATGCGATTCACAATGAGAAGCTAACGATCAAATAGGTGTCTCAATTGATGGTTTCAGTATTGTTTTCCACAGCCAATATATCACTTAATACAACTGAGACTCATCTCCAACTCAGCAGCATCACTGATATTTCAGAGATTACTAGGAAAAGTAATGAATCATGCATGGCTTTTCAGCTAAAGAAATAAAACTAAATATGTACAGATCTTAACATGTGGCCGACCAATAATTACCTTACAGGTGGCAGATCTGTCACCGCTAATCTAAAATGGTGCTTAAAAAATGAACGGCAAAGAATTAACACAGTTATTTTAGGAGACAATTACACTTAATTAAGATTGTCCGACTTTAGGATTACACATGTTCAAGGCATGCACGCATGGGGTCGTCTAACATCATTCCGATGCCAAAAGTGAATTATTTGGAACTTTCTTTTTTAGATCTGAAGTCATAATTTTTTTTATAAAATGTAAAGTTAAAGAGTAAGAGCTAACTTTTATGAATATTAATAAAAATAAATGTGTGGTGTGTGCATATATAAGTGAAATTTACTGATAATATTATATATCTTGATGTAGGTTTATTTTCTAAGCAAAAATCATAGACAAAGGTATTATGACTAACTAGCTATATAATTTGGGTACATGCATGCTTATTTTTTTTTAATTTTTGTAGCGACCAAATTAAGAATGCATGAATTCAGCTAATTCAGAAAAGGATCTAATCTTAATTATCAAAAGGGGTCTAACAGTTACAATTTAGTTTATCTGTATGTAATTTGTGATAAACATAATACTTTTAATAACCACCTTATAAAATATATTGAATACTTCTTACTCTTTTTGATAAAAGGTTTAATACTTCTTTCTTTTTCACAACAATAAATAATACTTCTTATATGAATATTTTAGGTCCGGCAAATTACACAAAGATGTTTTTTTTCTTATATAAACGGCAAGTTTACAACTTTAATTCCTAAAATTCATCTAATCGGATACTAGTCCTTTTCTCTTGTTAGTTATGAAAGTATTCTGAATCTCTAATGATTTCTCTGATGGATTGTTGATGTTTTACAACCATTTACAGAAAAATAAAATTCTAGGACCCACAGTTATGGGGCCATCTTAGCCGTCCAACTTTTTTCTTTAATTAGCTTTTCTGCTGGCCTACCTTTACAGATTGTGATTACGTGTCCATACCCATCTATTATTATAAAATAAGTTAACAATTGGTTACAAATTTCAAACCATTAACGAATTTTAAGAATCCATATCCCAATAACCATGGATTTTAATAGATTTATAAAATTATTAAAATATAATTTTTTAAAATATTTTAATAGATTTATCAATTATTAAAATATAAACTTTTTGAATAAGAAAAGATTTAGTATGGACTTTAAAAATCACCAAACTAATAACAACAAATTTTAGTAAATTTTAGTAAGATTGTTAGAATTTATAAATAATAACAATTTCTTTTTAAAAAAATCTAAAAATTATTAAAAATTTATTTACCAATAACCTATGTTCTAAATATCCCCGATTTTTCCGATTAATCATTCGATTAATCGTTCCAAGGAGGGTAACCGTAACGATTCCGATTTTGTCCGATTAATTACAATAATCGCCAATTAATTCTGTAAATCGCAGGTCAAATTTATACTTTTCTGAAATCTGATTGGCTCAGTTGATACTTAATTGTAAAATTCGATCCAAAAATAAAAGTTCATTCTGTTTAGAGTTATTTTAACCAAAAAAATATGTGATTAATCGTTTTCAACAAATCAATTTTGGGATTTATCTTCTAAATACAAACTTTGACTATTTTTGTCTTATGTAGTATATGTGAATTTTAAAAAATATTTAATCTAGGTTGAAAATATGTGATTTTCATACTAATGTGTTATTTTATATATTAAATGATTAAAAATATATTAAAATAAACCTAAAATTCTGCCCCGATTAATACCCGTATTATTAACGGTTTTATGAAAAATCGTTAATCGCTGCCCGACCGAATAATTAGCGAGAAGCGATGTTTTGAACGTAGCCAATAACCCCCTAAATTGACACTCCAATTTCCAATGGCGCAGACAATATGCTCCGTCCTTTTTAATCTAGTAGTCGTTTTCAACTTTTTAACATATTAAGAAAACTATAATCAATCATGTACTTAAATGATTTTTGAGTAAGATTTAACTACTCCAATTTTGAGTAGTTTTTTTTTCTTGTTTTCGGAAAATAGGTCCTATGTCTACCCTTAGTTTCTTAATTTAGTGAATTAGCAAATTCAAGTTTTACATTTAACAAATTAGTTTTCTGAGTTTTTTTTTATACAGAAAGACATATGTACTTGTTCATCACATTTTGGTAAAAAATGGACAATGACACTTAAAATGTTTGGTAACACGTATGTATTACAGGAAATTGTTTAAAATTTTACAAAAGTTATTCTCGAATTTTTTTAAAACTTTAACATTTAAAAACTCTCAAGATGACGGAAACTAAAGTGCTACATAAGTGAGATCACTGGGATGAGAAGAAGAGTATGGAAACCTCTTTTCAAGTTCAATGGAAGACCAACAAATCCTTGTGTTGATCTTATAACAAAAAAATGTTTCGTTTTTCTCAATATAAGTAAATTAGATTGTAGTATCCTTTATTGGTTTTATCGATCGTTGCAAAGGAGTAAATTAATGTATGCTGCTTTAATATATCACTATTTTGTTAAAAGACTATAAAGAAGATGAAGATCCACACGAAAGCTGAAGAAAACACAAAAGCGCCATGAGAAATTAGTTTGACGTGGTAAGTGTATGGGCCCACTGTCAAGTTGAATCCTACCTGGCATACACTCACGTGTCAGCGATCAGACACAGCACAATGTAACTTGTCGCCACATCATTATCAGTCAAGACATGGGGCCCATATTTCTGGCATTTCTGGGTCCCACCCACCGGCCTATAGTTGTCGTCAACAATCCACGTAGATTAATAGGGAAACATTGAAAAAAATAGTAAGAAACAGAAGCAATAAGCCAATAACGCAAAAATAAATGTTGGGTAAAAAAATAGAAACCGAGAAGAACAAAAGAAGTTTAATAAGAAACGATTCACAAGTGAATGTAATGAGATGATCAAATTCAGTAAAACAGTTGGAAAATAAAAGTTTCTTTAAAATTCAATGCGAAAAGATTCAAGTTGCATATATACCCGCTAGAATGTCATTTTCAACCTAAATTTAGATTTCATGAAATGGTTCTATATAATATTATAATTCCCTTATTAAGAAAATAACCATATTAATCTTTAGAGTTAATTTCACTGCATATTTCTCAAATATCTATACGAATATGTTTATGTCAATTCGTATGTACTCATAGGACATAAAAGTATATACAGTATGTACTATTCGACACTTGTGATTTTGCATTCCATGTGATATCTTATCTAAATCAGTAAATAATTTACTTTGTATAATGTTAAGCAAACGCAAAATTCCAAATACTAGAGTTTACAATGAGGATTCCTTTATGATATCGCCTAATTTTGTTATTTGTTATTAGGCTTTTAATATCTATTTCTATGGGAGAAAATTTAAATTAAACAAGTACACTGATCACTCATATTATACATTAGAACAAAAGAAAAAATGGAGTCTGAATTTAAGAAAAGTTTAAATTATCAGTTGCATCAACATTTTAATAACAACTAGGGTTGGACCTGCGCCTTGCACGGAGTGATGGTTTCTGAATTTGTATTTTTATTACAAATGTCTATTTAACTATCTCAAAATTTTATGTGATGAATTTTTTACCTTGGTTTAGTTCTTATCTTTGTTTATAGTGTAGAAATTAAGCATCTTAAACCATTTTTTAGAAAGGTAAATAAATTAAAGCCTCATGTATGTCATAAGATAAAAAGTTTTCGATGTGTGCACACGGATTATAACTATTTTTTAAAAAAAAATCTATAAAACATGTTTTATTATAATTTGAAAACAATCTAACCAATAAGACAACGATCCGCAGAATTCAAATTGTCAAATCAACAAAAATATAATTAATTTTATATTAAAAGTTGAAACATATAGAGTAATATTCAAATTTTTGATCAAAATGAAAAATATATAAAAGAATTATTTTATTCGATTTAACTATACATTTTAATTTTAAAAACTATATTAAATCGAATAGAAAACAATTTACATTTGGATACAATCTAAATGAGGTTTCCTACTCATATATGGTTGCACATCATCTATTTTTTATAATATATTTCTACACCTTCACACAACAACATATCTATTATGAGAATTTTAATAGTTTTAGTGATTATTTTGTTTTTAAAAATTCAAATCATAGCATATACAGAAAAAGTTTTAGATTTTCTTTATCATATATTTTTATATTGTTATTCAAATTATTTTATAAATAAAGTTAAACAAAGATGATAAAAAATATATAATGATTTTTAAAGAAATTATTATGATAGAATTAAATTGAATATCATATATTTCTTATTTATTAATTTTTTTGTATTTTTTATGTGTCAATTAAGGAAAGAGAATAATATTTTATTAAATAGTTAGTTAAATAAAATATATTTGATTTCTCTAACCAAAATAATATAAATGACATTACTTGTAATTAGTTTAGTAATCTTTGTCTTAATTAAAATTACTTTGAGAATGAATCTAGTAATGATACATCAACATGACATTTTTGTTAATACCACATGACACAAAAATTTATTTTATATTAATTTATATTTTAATATATTAAGGATACGAACTTTATAAACGATCACTTAATCTTCTATGAATAATAAATTTTTCCGACCACCTCTTTCACCAGTTTGTTTTTAGAGGGATCAACTTTTATAAGTGACCAATTTGATTATACACAATTATAGTAAAAAACAATAAATGGAATACCGTTGTAATGTCTTGTTATTCTTCGACCTTTAAAAGGCCACAACAAAAAATTCTATAGAAAAGGAAGTTTAATTGTTAAACATTAAATCATGCCATGTATGACTTTAGTGGCTGTATAATTTTTTTGCACATTTAGTTTGCTTAGGTTGTCTTAGTGCTGTAGAATTAGCTTACAATCGCTTTAGACTATTAGTCATTCTAAACAGAGGTTTAAACGTTGGTCAACAATGTTATCATTGGCATGGTCGCCTAACCGAGTCACTATATGTTTCCCGTATTTAACTATGTCATTATATTGTTTCATCATAAGTATTTTTTTTTTTTCATCTCCAACACCACTTATGAATGATCAGTATCTTATCAGACATCTAGGATTACGATTTTCTATACTTTTCTAGTTTAATTCAGATATAGTGTATAGAAAATAGTGATGCATCAGCTCTACTTCCTCTTCTTGACCACCATCACTCGTCCTTCAAATATTAATTTTAATTATAGTTTGATTTTCCATTTATAACGATTCTATCACATGATAATTCAGTTTCCTACTTTACGAAAAAAAAAGATTTAAATCTTATTTATGTACAACTAGACGCTAACTGGAAATGATGACATTTCTTTCTTAATCAATTATACATGATATTTCTTTTTCAAACAACTATACATCAGAAGCTTTTCTCATCTCATTAATTATTACCGCAAGAGAATGTTAATTATGGTCATAGTGTTTTTTCTTTAAGGTAATAATTTTGTATGACAAATCAGTATACAAAATCAAAATCAAATTTCATTTATTTGTGACAGATATTATTTTATTTTAATTTTGATAAAGGAAGGAGTATTTGTTTTTCCTATAAATTAGCCATCTCCTCGACCAAAACTCATCACTCATCAAAGCATCACACAAACACATTCTCTTCTCTTCTCTTTCTTCGGTCCTTTCCTCTTTTCTACACATTAAAATGGCTACCGTCGAGGTATGCATATGAATATTTTAAGATTTTATAATCCATGTTTTCGTTAGTGTAAAGCTTGATTAGCAATCCAGTTCTCTATCTAAAAGCGATAAATCAAACACCCGATTATATGTTTTCACTTGTCTTAAACCATATACTGTATATGCTAAAGTTTACACATGTAACTTGCAAAATATCATTTATTCTGTAATTGTTAGGAAACAAAAAGAAGAGACTACTTGCCGTTTATACCAAACCAAAACGTCGCGTAGTTTTTATTGATCTATGTGGCAATGGTTTTGCAGGTTGAACAAGTGACTCCAGCAGCAGCTGAGAACGTCGAGATGCCACCACCAAAGACAGTGGAGCCGAAGGAAACCGCCGCCGTCGTCGCCCCTGTGGCCGAGTCTGCTCCAGCTCAAGTGACAGAATCTGAAGCTCCCGTCGAAGTAACGACTAAAGACGTGGTCGTGGAAGAAACAGAGAAACCAACTGAAGAAACAGAGGAAATCAAAACAGAGAAACCAACTGCAGAAACAGAGGAAAGCAAAACGGAGAACCCAAGTGAAGAAACAGAGGAAAAGAAAACAGAGACCGAGGAGATCAAGAAAGAGGAAGAAGCTCCGGTGGAAACTCCAGCAGTTGTAGAGAAAGAGATAAAAACAGAGGAGGTTGTAGAGACTAAGAAAGAGGAAGAAGAAGAAGAAAAGAAAACAGAGGAAACACCGGCGGTTGTGGTGGAAGAGAAGAAGGCAGAAGCAGAAGAGGAGAAACCCACAGAAGTAGCCCCCGTGGAAACCGTCGCAGCTCCTGTGGAAGTTGCGGTGGAGAAGGCTGCTGAGTAAGAAAATTCGAGTAATGTTTGCTACTTTAAGTACGTTGCGTCCTTTTTGTTGTTGTTTCGAGTCTATGACTCTTGCTTTTGCATCACTCTGTTTTCTGTCCTCTTTTGTTTTATATTTTAAAGTACTTTTAATGGTTAAGCTATAATGATGATTCCTCTTCTAATAAGATACAAATTATTATATTATATTTTGATCTTGATATATGATATATAAACTTATGAGAATCCAACATTTCACATGAAGAGAATCATCAATGAGATCAAAATTACAACTTTTTGGAGATCCAAATGCATATAATCCACAATGAGATCCAAATTACAATCAAATAAGATCAAACGATCAAAATTACAACTTTTTGATATATGATATATAAACTTATGAGAATCCAACATTTCACATGAAGAGAATCATCAATGAGATCAAAATTACAACTTTTTGGAGATCCAAATGCATATAATCCACAATGAGATCCAAATTACAATCAAATAAGATCAAACGATCAAATTATATGTCTTTTGCTCCTCTTAGGATCATCGCTTAGAACTTTTTACAAAAGAAAAGTATCTTGTCAGGATTTGGATCGTCACAAAGCATGAAACTTGAAACAGAGTTATAAGCGAAATAAGAGCTACCAGAAAAAGGCAATGCACACTAGAAACAGATACAGTTTCATTTCATAAGCTTAATCTGTTTTTTCTCATTAATTCCAGTGAGAATAGACATCAGCTCAGCCACAAGCTCCTGGTCACCGTGCTTCCTCACGTACCTTCTTAAAAACACCTCATCAGTACATACCAAGACAGTCGAGATGGGAGGCGGTTCACTCCCGATCAATCCTTTGGACAAGAGAGCTTTGATTATGTTACACCTTGGCACAATCCTCTTCTCCATGCTTAATCCAAGTACCGCAGGATTTGAAGCCACAGCCTTTAGTGGCCAATTCATCTTCTTCACCAGAAACTCAGTCTTCTTCTTCACCATCTCTGAAGAATATCCAATGCACTGAGGCTGGCTCTTGACCATCATCGTGAACTCATCTCTGGTGAATCCTAGTCCTAGAAATGTTTCAATTGAGTTCAATATCTTCTTCTCCGAGTAATTCATAGAGGAAGGCCACTTCTTGAACATTTCCCATACATCAAAGCCTAACCTTTTATAGAGATCGACTTTTTCTTGTATTGTTTTGTCAGTCACTTGGTTAACAGCATGTAGAGCTTCCACAAACTTTGAGGTTTTGGGATCAAAACCCATCTCAACAACTTTCTTGAGGGACTCTTTAAATCTTTCTTTCCCACAGCAGAGATTGCGATGATCAGAGATGAGCGAGGAGAATAACAACCTCTGAGGCACACCAAGTTCTCTCAAAACCAATACATTTCTGATTTTATTCTCATGAACACTACCTTCTAGCAAAGAAATACATGACATTTCGAACTTGGAACCCCTAGTATCAGCTTCTATAACCTCTTTGACGAAATCATAGTATACGCTTATAGGTTTCTTCTTTTCGATTCCCAAGATTTTTGGAACTTTTGAAAGAGTCTCAGTGAGCTCAGAGGTTGAAGCTCCTCTGGACTGCAGAAACTCAAGCTTGGGAGCAAGAGATTTCTCAGCATCTAATATAAGCAATGACGGATGATCAGTAATGATGCTGGAGATCTGAGAATCTGTGAAACCGTAGCTCTTAAAAAGTTTCAGAACGGAATCTGGATTTCCTTTCTCTTCGAAACAGACTCTCTTTGAGATTGATTGTGCAAGTTTCGTAGTTAAACCCAATGAATCAACGAGGTAAGAGACTGTAAAGTTCTGACCTTTTCGACCATCTCTAAGGCTAATATCTGCAGCAGCACTTGCAGAGGAGAACGAATTGGAGAAAGCAGACGCATTTAGCAAAGGGTCCGCTGCAAATCTAAACTTGAAACATTTCTGAAACTCCACCAACCTTCTTCCATGGAGAATCAGAGAATACATGAGAGAAAAGGCAATGCGATTACCTCAGTGCTGCTTAAGCAAAACTTAACCAACCTTCTTCCACGGTGAAAAAGGAATTGTTGAGTATCAATCTCAAAATCCCCAAAATCGCAAAGAACAAAATTTGAGTAGAAAAGGAACCCTAATTTTGGGGGGGTTGTGGATTATGAACCCTAATTTTGTTAAAACCCGAGGCCTTGTTTGGGCCTGTTTCAAAATAAGAGTATTTACACAAACACAAATCAGATCCTAATAGTTTGTGGTAAAATTACATAACAAATAAGCCCGAATCATAAACACAAACCAGAATTTGAGGAAACAGAGAAAACCGATTGAGGAAACAGAGCAAAAAGAAAACAGAGACGAAGGAGATCAAGAAGCAAATTTACAACTTTTTGGCGGTCCTAATGTCTACAAATCTAACATCTATCTAATGATCAAATAATTGTCTCAATTAATTAGGATACACCTTTTTTTTTTTTTTTTTTTTTGTTCTTTGAGTCTACTCTTACTTTTGCATTACTCTGTTTTGTGTCTCTTTGTTTGTTTTATATATAATCTAAAGTATTTCCCATCGTTAAGCTACAATGAATCCTCTTCTAATAAGATATAAATTGTTATATTATGATCAGTTTGATCCTCAAGAGAATCAAAAACTTATGACTCCTCATTAATCATTACTGCACACAAGAAACAAATACACAATTTCAGTCATAAGCCTAATCTGTTTAGCTCACTAAATCCAGTGAAAATAGCCATCAACTCAGCCACAAGCTCCTTGTCATCGTGCTTGCTTACGAACCTGTTTACAAAAACCTCATCGGTAATCTTCAAAACATATTCCAGTGAATATAGTTCGCTTCCTCTCTTTCCGAGCAATCCTTTGGACATGAGAGCTTTGATTACGTTACACCTTGGCACGATCCTCTTCTCCATGCTGTATGCAAATACCTGTGGGTGCCAAGCCACAGCCTTTAACGGCCAATTCATCTGCTTCACCACAAACTCAGTCTTCTTCTTCACCGTCTCTGCAGATAATCCAATGCACTGAGGAAAGTGCTTGACCATCATCGTAAACTCATGTCTAGAAAATCCTAGTTCCAGAAATGTTTCCATGGAGTTCGATATGTTCTTCTTCGAGAGTGCTAGAGAGACAGGCCATTTCCTGAAAATTGCCCATACATCATCCACAGCAAAGCCTAACCTTTTATAGACTTGGACTTTCTCTTCTATTGCTTTCTTGCTCACTGTTTGAACAATGCGTAGAGCTTCGATAAACTTTGAGGAGGTCGTATCAAAACCCATCTCAACAACCTTCTTGAGTGATTCTTCAAATTTTCCTTCTCCACAGACAAGTGAATGATCAGAGATGAGCAAGGCGAATAACAACCTCTGAGGCACGCCCAATTCTCTCAACACCAATACATTTCTGATTTTATTCTCCTGCTTGCTACCATGTGGCAAAGAAGAATGACATAAAGTTTCGAACTTTGAACTCTTATCCGCTTTGACAATCTCTTTGACGAAATTGTAGTATACGCTTGTAGCTTTGTCCTTTTTCATTCCCAAGATTTTTGGAACTTTTGTAAGAATCTCAGTGAGCTCAGACCTTGAAGCTCCTCTGGACTGCAGAAACTGAAGCTTGGGAGCAAGAGATTTCTCAGCATCTGCTATAAGCAATAGAGGATAATCCGTAATGATGTCTGAGATCTGAGAATCTGTGAATCCATGGCTTCTGAGAAGACTCAGAACAGAATCTGGATTTGCTTTGCTCTCGAAGCTGACTTTCCTGGAGATTGATGCTGCGAGCTTTGTGGCTAAACCCAATGAATCAACGAGGTAAGAGACTGTAAAGTTCTGACCTTTTCGACCATCTCTAAGGCTAATATCTGCAGCAGCACTTGCAGAGGAGAACGAATTAGAGAAAGCAGACGCATTTTGAAAAAGGTTCAATGAAGAAACTCTCAAATTACGACATTTCTGCTGCTGGACCAACCTTCTTCCATGGAGAATCAGAGAATTCATGACAGAAATAGGAAATGCAACAGCGCAGAATTGATACAGGGAAAAAGCTCAAAATCTAACGAGTTTGGCATGGAAAAAGAAACACCAAAATCGCAAAGAACAAAGTTTGAGAAGGAAATGGAAGAAAACCCTAAATACCTAATTTCGTTTAACATGACCAGAGGACTTATTTGGCCTCTTTCTCAGATAAGATTTTTTATACACACAAGTTAGGCCCAAATAGTTTTTGGTAAACAATACAAATAAAATAAGCCCAAATATAGTAACCCCATTGAAGAACAAAAAGAAAACAAAGATCAAGAAAGACAAAAGAATCTCCGGTTGAAACTCCAGCGGTTGTATTAATACCACGATGCTTCAAAGAGAAGTATTTACAGCATCCACGGTGAAAAATGGGTCCCCATTTAATATACAGATGGAACTTGTTTAAAAATATCTCCATTTTTTATCAACAATGCATGTTCGCATATAGCTTTAAGCATAGAAATCTCTAACAGTAATCATTGTTTTAGCTGGTTTCCACAAGCATCACATAGCATATGTATTTTAAGATATGCTCTGACAGCAACTCCGACAGTTTGCAATAATGTCGAAATTTTGGAACTCTCTTCGTCATCAAAAGAAAAAGCACATAACCAAGAGAATTCCTTCCCCAATGCAGCTAAAATGTTTGCTCGTAGACAATTCTTCAGGTACAAAACCAACTGTCTCAAGGTCTATGTACACCCATGTGTCATCCTTCTTCCTATATTTTTGTCGAGTCCGACGACTTTCGACAACCGTAAACTTATTGTCTCCACCTTCATTACCCTGAGATCCACTTTCGACGCATTTGCCTTATCCAGATGAACCTGATGAACCTCCCTCTCTAAAAAATACAAATAAAATAAATTTGACATAATTTGACGAAATCCAGGTAAAACACTACAAATTTGACGAAATCGAAACAGTTAAGTAGAAACTATGGCATTTTGTGGTTAATCCAAAGCTGTAAATCTTGGTTGAGCTATAGTTGTACCAAAATATGATAGAGGATATGATCATACCAGGGTGTGCATATTTGGGTATTCTCAAAATATTTTGACCTTTGAATAATAACAAGAAGTATGGAAACAAATTTGAAATAGTCGAATGTGATTAAATATTTTGTCAAGACAACATATGTTTGTTGAAATATTTTGGACCTTGCAATGGCAGCGACCAATTCGACGGCCTTGGAAGTCGGAATTGCAATCGAAGGAAGCTTCGCCATCTTCGCCATCTTCGCCCCTCCCTTATGATTGATTTCATGCTTCTGGACTGAACTTAGCCTCATAACCGGGATGAGGCCGAAAAGCTTGTATTCTATGAACGTCTCGTTTGTCTTGTAGTAGAGGATGACATCAGTCTTTGATTCTCCCTTTTTCGATTCGTCGCTCATTTTTGCCATGATCTGGTCGGAAAAAAAAATCAGACCTGATGCGAAAGAAAAATTAGAAAAAAATAAGAGGGAAATTGTATAGTTATAGTAAATGCTTGAAATTGTAGTTAACCATAATGCCAGATTACATGTTATTGTCAGTTTTAACACTGCTGTTAAGTTGCATATGCTGGCATGATATGAGCTGCTTATAGGATAATAATTACGTTCGAATTTGTAGCAACTGTGGAATAATATAAACGGAGAGCAACTAAAAATAGTGGAAACGAGAAAATTAATAAAGACACATTATCATTTATTTAGATGATAAGATGTAGAAGGCATATACAAAGGAGCATCAATAACCTTGTACGACTCATACATATATAAACCAGCAACAATCTTATTCAAATACTAGCTCGAGAGTCTAGCATTTTTGGCACATACACGGCATTTATTGAAAATAGGGAAACATACACAAACACTTAGGTACGTCCGTACGTGATATCTTTTTTTGTGTGGATATGAGTGTTTAGGCAGTACTTTCAACTGCTGTAAGAGATCCCTTGTTGCATAGAGTAGAACACACCTTGGTGCACTGTTCAACCGCTCCAGTGGCAATTTCATTTGCGTCTACTCACGGAATCAAAACTCAGATAGATTAATTCTCTTATCATATATATTATTCTAACAAAAATGATACTATCTAGTAAGCTTGTGAAGATTGCATTACCGGAGTTCTGGAGAGTGGTCATGGCACCACACAATGAGAATCCACGCACCCTAACTTGCATTATTCATTGACAGCATTACCTTGAGCTAAAAAAACACACGTGCATAAAAAATGAAATCTCCATCGATCTTGTAACAACTAAAATAGTTAAGCACAATTAATGCAATATAATAGCGAGGTCAATGTACCAGTTTTTTTTAGACTGTCATAAGGATATCTCGGGGGGCAATCTCCAGACACAACTGTGCATTCACACAAATCGGGACATAGATATTGGAACTTTGTAAGAATACATAGAAGATAGCAATCTTCGGCACTTTTGCTCGGGCAGCAGACCGTTGCTTCTACTTGAATTTGCGCCATGACGAGAGTCATTATGACCACACTTAAAATCACAGTTTTGCCTTCCATCTTTTGCTTGATTCTTGTTTATCACAAAATTTTACGTAGAGGAAACACTTATTATTATTAAGCTTTGTATGGATGAAATGGTGATGAAACTAGACTTGCTTAAATACTAGTTGTTCTATACGTACAATTTCAAACCGATATTTTCATTTTTAGAATGCCCTAAAATCTGCACATGCAAATTAAAGGCATCCACATGCTTCACGAATCACAACCACCTTGTCTCTTTTAATCATTTAATGATTGGGTCCTTTCAAATTAAATGATTTTATTATTACGTCATTTCGCCCGGTTGCAAAAGTTTGGAGTTACTAAGTTTATTTTGTCACTGGCCCCAAAAAGGCGGTTCCTTAAAACAGAAGAAAATATTGGCTTTGGATGGGTTCGTAAAATGGGATTAAAACGGATTGTAAAACCTCATAAAGGATTGATCAAATCACTC
The DNA here is from genome assembly GCA_026724425.1 of Erythrophleum ivorense. Lineage (NCBI taxonomy): Eukaryota > Viridiplantae > Streptophyta > Magnoliopsida > Fabales > Fabaceae > Erythrophleum > Erythrophleum ivorense. The sequence continues at coordinate 38,426 of JAIUCV010000259.1, read as the reverse complement.
TCTTGGACATTGGCCATCTAGATTTTAAATGGATAGATGATGTTTGTAGCTCAAGGTGATGCTGTCAATGAATACGTTTCCAAACACACATAAAATTTTACGTAGAGGATCCACTAGTTATTAAGCTTTCTATCGATGAAATTGTAATGAAACTAGACGTGCTTAAATACTAGTTGCTCTACCATATTCACACCAATATTTTTCATTTTAAGACAAAAGTTTTGCTAGTTTGTAAATAAAACACGATCGAGTGTAAATCATTTATCAGTAGTAGAAGACGTAGATGAATGTTAAGGTAAGATTTCAAAAATATCTCTAATTAAGCTTGTAGAGAGAGTGATAGATATTCTAGACATGACTAGATAGACAATGAATGGCTCTCATTCCTCATTTTACTCGTTTCCTCCTTTGGCCTCAAACTCAGGGACCCTACAGAGAGAAGATATGGTTGGATCCAGTTGAGTAATTTATTACAAGGAAAGAGTAGAGAAGCTGGATTTCAAACCTTTGGATATGATCTAGTATCACAAATCTTGGCCCTAGTGGAATGCTCACTTCTTCTAGCGCCCTGGATTCATAATAACCTCTAGTTTTAGTTTACTACATAAAAAAAAAATAATAATAATTAAAGGAGAGATAGATAGATATATAGACACGCACATACCTATAAGTGAGCATTGGCAAAGTGGCATCTCTTATACGTCCAAGCTTGAAGTTCTTGCCGTATTCCTCAAGGCCTAGCGTCAACAGCATGGCTCTTGGTTGCGTGAATTAACTTTGTGAGGAAATCATAGTGTATAATGCTTATAACTTTGTCCTCTTTCAAACTTTTGAAAAGAGTCTTTGTGGTCGTTGAGGAAACAGAGAAACCGATTGAAGAAACAGAGTAAAAAACAAAACAGAGACTAAGGAGCGGTTATGGAAGAGGAGAGCGAAACAGAGACTCAAAGAGATCAAATTTACAACTTTTTAGCGGTCCCAATGTCTACAAATCTAACATCTAATGATCAAATAGATGTTAGATATCAGTAATATTCAGAAGCTCCTCTGGTCTGCCAAAACCTAAGCTTGGAGCCAAATTAGACTGATTTACCACAACCAAAGTCAAGATTCTATAGACTACGAGACCCTCTACTTCGTTAGGAGTTTTTAACCGTTTGTTCTCGTCTCTCCAGTGAAGATAGACATCAACTGAGCCACAAGCTCCTTATCATGGTGCTTCCTCACGTACCTTTTCAAAAACGAATCATCTGTACATATCAAAACAGACGACATTGGTGGGAGTTGGCTTTCGAGAAACCCTTTGGACATGAGAGCTTTGATTACGTTACACCTTGGCACAGTCCTCTTCTCCAAGCTGTATCCATATACCGCAGGGTTTGAAACAACAGCCTTTAGTGGCCAATTCATCTTCTTCACAAGAAACTCAGTCTTCTTCTTCACCGTCTCTGCAGATAATCCAATGCACTGAGGAAAATGCTTGACCATCCTCACAAATTCATCTCTGCTGAATCCTAGACCAAGAAATGTCTCCACGGAGTTGGATATATTCTGCTCTGAAACACCAATGCATTGCGGAAACTTCTTGAAAACCGAGCTAACCTCGCCGTTGTCCAGTAGTCCACACTGCTTCAGGGTTTCAAACTTCTGAGTTATCTTCTTCTCCGAGTATATCAGAAAATAAGGCCACTTCTTGAAAATCGCCCAAACATCTTCCACAGCAAAGCCAAACTTTTGATAGACTTTGATTTTCTCTTCTATTGTTTTGTCGCTAAAACTGTAAACAACATGCAGAGCTTGGACAAACTTCCGGGTTGTGGGATCGAAACCCATTTCGACGACCTTCTTGAGTGATTCTTCAAATCTTTCTTTACCACAGACAGGTTGGAACTTGGAGATGAGCATAGAAAACAAGACCTTCTGAGGAACACCTAACTCTCTCAAAACCGATACGTTTCTGATTATGTTCTCTTGTGCACTACCTTCTGGCAAACAAGAATGGCATAAAGTTTCGAACTTTGAGCTCTTATCAGCTTCTACAATCTCTTTGACGAAATCATAGTATCTGCTCATAGCTTTTTCCTTTTTGATTCCCAAGATTTTTGGAACTTTAGAAACAATCTCTACAAGCTCAGAGCTTGAAGCTCCTCTGGATTGCAAAAACTGAAGCTTGGGACCAAGAGATTTCTCGGGATCGGCTATAAGCAATAGAGGATAGTCCGTAATAATGCTGGACATCTGAGAATCTGTGAATTCATGACTTCTAAGAAGACTCAGAACAGAATCAGCATTTCCTTTCTCCTCGAAACAGACTCTCTTTGAGATCGACTCAGCGAGTTTTTTGGTAAAACCCAATGAATCAACGAGGTAAGAGACTGTAAAAGTCTTACCTTTTCGACCATCACTAAGGCTAATCTTAGCAGCTGCAGTATCAGTAGCAGAGGAGAAGGAATTGGAAAAAGCAAATGCATTTCGCAAGAGATTCACTGAAATTCTCAAATTGCGCCGTTTCTGCAACTCAAGAGACCTTATTCCATTGATTATCAGAGAATACATGACGTGAACCAGCAAATGCCACAGCGTAGAGTGTGGATTCGAGAAAATTTGGAGAGGAAAAGAGAAAAACCAATTTGGGGTTTTCCGTTGATAAACCCTAATTTAGTGGTTGGTGGGCCTTATTTGGGCGTATGTGTCTGAACCTTTATGATCGTCCAAGAAAGTCTTAAGAACAAAGATTAAAGCCCAAAATTGAGTAAGACATCCACATTCTGTAGTACCAATTCGGAGTGTAGCTGTAGCATACCAATTATGGACAATGATTGATGTAACACTACCATACAGCTATTGACTACAACCATACAGTTATTGAATACAATGCCTTTACATGTATAGTAGGATAACGAAGAGAGAATAAATACAATAAAAATTCTATAAATTAATAAAAAATTAATAAACACTCGATAAATTAATAAACACAAAAAATTAATAAAAAATTTCGGTCCTAAGTTAGGCTGATGTAAAATATGCCACAATTCGATAAGATAATAAGATAATAAGATAATAATTTCTTAAAAACTTCTATGTAAAATATGGTCTCAATAATATTATAAATTAATAATTATCATATAAAAAACGTTATATATATAACTAAAGAAATATGAATTTTATGTTGTTTGCTTTTTCTTAAAGTTGAAATCTTTGAAGCTCGTCTCTAGTTTTTCTTATTGCATCAAAAAAAATTTTAAATGCAAGAAATTTTGGGAATGATTTTAATGAAAATAAAAGCAATAATTTTACATATCAACGAACGTGTAATAAGTGAAAGGTTGTGAGTTTCATAAATCTTACACACCCAACTACATAAATATCTAAGAAAAAAATGGTAATATATATTTTTGTTAAAGAAAATTACAAAAGTTAAGAAAACTAGGAAACTTCTTATTTAATATAAATAAAGTTTTAGAAAATTATCATAATTAAAAAAAATTTCAAAATCGATTAGTTAATAACTCTATAAATTAATAAAATATTAATAATTCTAAATTAATCATGTAATGTTACAATGATAAGAAAATAGAGCGATCATGAGCCTTAAGACAAACTTCATAGTTGAAGAATCAAATATTCCGAGGAGGAAATAACTGTTAAGAAACAGAGTAAATTTTGCCTGGTAATAGAAAGGACAGTGAAATTTGAAGATTGAAAAAAAAAGAAAAGAAAAAAGAAAAAAAATTGAAGATTGACGAAGACGGAGTAGAAATGGTTGACTAAAGTCCACTACTCTTTTTTTTAATTGTTCAAAATGGTTTTATTTTCCAATATATTGAGCATATATGTCTTGAATATTTAACATTTCTTCACATGTGAAGATTCCTTGCAACTACCGACGCTCGTAATAATTGAATACTACAAAAAGAAGAGTCACTGTCAAACCGAAGCAACCATAAACGTTTTTGTATTATATATGGGAATATGGAGCCTACTTGAACGTCTTCCTTGGGTTACATTGACATGGTCTTGTTTGTGTAGCTGGATTTGTGGAAAAACAAAAGAGTGCACATGACATCTCAAGACTTGAGGTTTATTTCATACAAGTAAAAGACTTATGGAGATGAGAGAAAACTGAAACAAAGAACAAAGTTAGAGAAAGAGAGAGAAAGAAACAAAGGTAGAAGATGAAGTTACAGTGTCTGTTCTTGTTGGCTGTTTTCTCTTTAGCTTTTTCGCAGCTGGTCAAGGGCCAACTCTTGCCCCATTGCCGAACTAGTTGTGGTAACGTCACAATTGGTTACCCTTTTGGCACTTCTCCAGATTGTTTTTACGCCCAAGATCGTAGTTTCAACGTCACCTGTAACAAGGAAGGGAAACTAATCTTTGGCAGAAACATCGAAATCATCAACATGTCTCACAACGGCGAGCTGCGTGTCAAGTTTAATAGATCATACACTTGCTACGACAGCCAAGGAAATCGGAGTGGTGACAGTTACTACAACTATACGCTGGGTAACTTATCTCTCTCCAGCAACAACAGGTTTACTTTAGTAGGCTGCAACGCTTACGCACTTCTGACAACTTTTGGGAACCAAGGTTACTCTACTGGATGCACGTCGTTTTGCAACTCTCGCCCTGCACAAAGCACAAATTGTAACGGTCAAGGTTGCTGCACGACAGACGTCTCTATGCCTTTGGACAAGTTAAAATTCAGAACTAGGTCATCTCGCTTTGCTAACACGACTCCTTCTGTGTATGAGTATAACCGTTGCACCTACGCTTTTCTTGTTGAAGATGGTCAGTTTAACTTCAGTTCTACAGAAGATCTTTGGAATCTTCGGAGTGTCACGGATTTCCCTGTGGTACTAGATTGGTCTATTGGAAAACAGACATGCGAGCAAGTTGTAGGCACTAGCGGACACATATGCAGTGAGAACAGCGACTGTTTCAACTCTGCTCGTGGAACCGGGTATATTTGTAAATGTAGACAAGGTTTTGAGGGGAATCCTTACCTTCGAGGTCGAGGAGGTTGCAAAGGTACTTCAGATTTGTTTTCTTTTTCTTTTAATTTTCTTTTCTTCTTCTGAGTTGTTAATTGTTGTTTTACTCATAACATTTCTTGTTGCTTCTTACGCTGCCAGATATCAATGAGTGTGTGAAAACAGATATCAACAAACATAATTGTTCGGATCTCAGCACCTGTGAAAACACGCCTGGAAGCTTTCTTTGTACGTGCCAATCTAGTCACCACTTAAATACCACCACTAATATATGCGTGCCTAAAGACAGGCCTATATACATTGGATGGACTCAAATTTTTCTTGGTGAGCTCTCTCTCTCTCACTCATTATAGATTCATGTTTCTTGAGACAACTATGCTCTAATCCCTTTTTTTCTTTCTATGATGTGATTAGGAACAACCGTCGGCTTCTTGACCATCCTGCTTGTTTTTGGCTGTATACACCAAAGGATGAAGCACCGGAAGGACACCAAACTCCGACAACAATTCTTCGAGCAGAATGGCGGTGGAATGTTGATACAAAGACTCTCAGGAGCAGGGCCATCAAATGTTGATGTCAAGATCTTTACTGAAGAAGGCATGAAAGAAGCAACTAATGGTTATGATGAGAGTAGAATCTTAGGTCAAGGAGGGCAAGGAACAGTCTACAAAGGGATATTGCCGGACAACTCCGTAGTTGCTATTAAAAAGGCTCGGCTTGGAGACAACAGCCAAGTAGAGCAGTTCATCAACGAAGTGCTCGTGCTTTCACAAATCAACCATAGGAACGTGGTCAAGCTCTTGGGCTGCTGTCTAGAGACGGAAGTTCCCTTGTTGGTCTATGAGTTCATTACCAGTGGCACCCTTTTCGATCACTTGCACGGTTCCTTGTTTGAATCTTCCTTTACATGGGAACACCGACTGAGGATAGCAATAGAAGTCGCAGGAACTCTTGCATATCTTCATTCCTATGCCTCTATTCCAATCATCCACCGCGATGTCAAGACTGCCAATATTCTCTTGGATGAAAACTTAACTGCAAAAGTAGCTGACTTCGGTGCTTCAAGGCTGATACCGATGGATAAAGAGCAGCTCACAACAATGGTGCAAGGAACTCTAGGCTACTTAGACCCAGAATACTACAACACAGGGTTGCTGAACGAAAAGAGCGATGTCTATAGCTTCGGGGTAGTCCTCATGGAGTTGCTCTCAGGTCAAAAGGCATTGTGCTTTGAAAGGCCACAAAACTCAAAACATTTGGTGAGTTACTTTGCTTCTGCCGTGAAAGAGAATAGATTGCATGAGGTTATTGACGCTCAAGTGATGAACGAGAATAATCAAAGCGAGATCCACGAAGCGGCCAGGGTTGCGGTTGAGTGCACAAGAGTGACGGGAGAGGAAAGGCCAAAGATGAAGGAAGTAGCTGCAGAGCTTGAGGGATTGAGAGCCACAAAAACCAAACATCAGTGGTCGGATCAGTATCTCGAGCCGCCAAAGGAGGCTGAACATTTGCTCGGTCTCGAAATTTTATCAGCACAAGGTGAAACCAGTAGCACTGGCTATGACAGCATCAATAATGCAGCAATAATGGACATTGAAGCTGGCCGCTGAAATGTCTCAGTAGACCTCTTACTAAATGACTTAGACCGTTGGCCACATAATATTTGGTTAGATTGTATAGTACTCTATAAATTAATAATGTTATTAACCAAATATAAATTAATAAAATATGAATATCAATGAGGTAGACAATATTGCGGTCATCAAGGTGAGTAGCATAACACTTATGATCATACGAAATACCAGTCTATCCGGTCAGTGCCGGCTTAAGTGGGAGGACGGGCAGTGCGACCGGTCCGGGTCCACATGTCCATTTTTTTTTTTTATAGTTTTTTAGTTTTAAAAAATACAAAGCAAGATAAAGAAAATTGAAATATACATGTTTTTAACCAATTTTTTTTTTCTCCCATATGAAAATTCATAAATGAATGAGGTAAACATGAGTTCAAAGCAATACAAAAAGAAGCAGAAGCATAATATAAACTTTTAAAAGAAAAGATTGACTAGATGCTCAAAACAACTTCTTGCAGAATACGGTCACGAAGCCAAGATGGTCCTCTTAGGGAGAGAAGACTGGAAACATCTGCCCCTGTAACCTGTTAACACTCTTGGAAACATCTGTCCCTGTTAACACTCTTGGAAATCTCTCTTGTAGTCTGATTTGAGCTTGGACTATCCAATTCAAAATTTTACGAATCAAAACCAGAACTTTGTCGTTTGATGTGCTCTATGAAGAACCGAAAGCGTGGCCGACAAATAACTGGTTTGACAATAGCATCGAAAACCTTCTAACAGTCTTGAGACGAGCAAAACATTGTCAATATGAAGGTCTTGAAGACTTTGTAGGGCCCACAAGAATTTATGGGTGTTCAATCCGGATATCGGTTCGGTTTCAGTTCGGTTTTTTGGTTTTCTGTTTTTTTGTCAATTAAAAATAGTTATCATATAAAATCATATTGATTTTGGTTTGGTTCGGTTTGGATATTATTGGTTTTTATTTATCCAATTTAAAATCGAGAACAATTTTTTTAATTTGATTTTATATTATTAATATATTATGTAGGTTTTTTTTTTTTTTTTAATTGTAATCAATAAAACATTGAAATGATTAAAATTTAAAAAAAAAAACTCAAGTCTTATTTAAAAGTTAAAATCAACAAGTCTCTAAGATTCGTAAAAAGAACAAAACTGATGTCTTATTTGGATATACAATAAAACTTTTATTATTATATATTATATTATAGCATTTGTGAATGTTATCCCTAATATATTAAAAAAATGTATTATAAAAATAACATTTCTCTCATGTATTAACAATATATTATCATTTTTTCCATTTCTTACAAATATATCATATTAATTAGTTTACTTAAATACTACATTTTCTTCTCTCATTTTTTGGATGAACTAATTTTATAAAAACAAATAAATTATCATATGATATATATATATATATTAATAAAATATACATTTTTTTTACAGAAGTTGTAATTTGAATTTTTTAAACGAATATCAATAAATCAAATGATGTAAATATGAGTGCTTCAAAGTCTCACATTGGAAATAAATATGTCTGGTGTTCACTAAACTATTATAAAAAAAAAATGATAAGAAACCATAAAAGTAGGAAATTTGATTTAATAAGCGTCCAACTTCATTAGTATTTTTTGTTTAATATGGATTTTTTAATGGAACCATATAATTAAGTACTTATTTAATGTTTGTAAATTTTTAATGGTTTAATATTAATTTTTAATAAGCATTCAACTTTATAAGTATTTTTGGTTTAATATGAATTTTTTTAATGGAACCATGTAATTAAGTACATATAAAGTTGGATGCTTATTTAATTTTTGTAATTTTTAATGGTTTAATATGAATTTTTGGTGGTATACTAAGACATAAATAAACACTAATTCTAAAGTCTGAAGACATAAATCATAAATTATAAGCAATTTTAAAGTCTGAATCCTAAATTATAAATAATTTTGGTTTAATATAGTTTTTAAAAAATGGTTTGAGATACTAAATTTCCTCATTATAAACAAAGACAAGAACCAAACAAGGTAAAAAATCAATTTCATAAAATTTTGAAATAGTTAAATAGACATCTTTTAATAAAAATACAAATTCAGAAACCATCACCCTGTACAGGGCGCAAATCCAACCCTAATATACTATTATATTAAAATATAGAATTAATCGATTTTTTCGGCTTATTTGGTTAATATACAAACCATATTCATATCCACGTTTGCATAAAATTGCATCTATACGATTTATACAATATTCGAAATCCATATTTCTGTTCGGTTTGGTTCGCTTCGATGCGGTTCAGTTTTTCCAGATTGAACACCTCTACATAAGATGCATTTGAACTCTGCAACATATATGTTTGGTGAACATGTGAAGGCTTGTCTAGTATGAAATAAAACCGATCGTTAAGTATGAATCCACGAGCCTTAACTATGCATAGAACTGTGCCTCCAGTTTGTATCCACGTAACATTTTACCGTACCAGCAGACGGAGGTTGCCAACATGATGTTAATTAAGAGAGGAGTTGTTTGAACAGTCTGCAATTTCCTAAGAATCAAACAGTTAACCAAAGGTGAGCATCTTCTCTTGCTCTTTGGACGATGAACAACCAAATTTTGTTTAGGATATTTTTTATAAACATTAAAACAAAACAAAAAATCTCATATACAAACAAAAATACAAAATGTTATGTTAAATACTTGATGGGCTCTCCTTTTTTAGCTACATACGAGTGTCTATGAGGTTGAGACAGAGAAAGGAGACAACAAAGAACATAAAAAACAAAAACAAAAAACAAAATTGAAGACATCTCTATCAATTGTTCCTCATAATACCATAGGTAAGACTTTGATTTCAGATTTCACGAAAAAATTGATTTTGTTTTGTGACTTTTCCATGATATTATATTTTTCGTTTCGTTTCAGATTAGTGTACCAGGTTTCAGAAGAAATCATAATTTTTTTTCACATATATTCTCCACTAAAAATACTTATTTCTACGAATTTAATATAGAAAAAATTGGTGAAGTAGGCACATTTTAAGTTTCTAATTGGGAAAAGAGGCAACACCAAGTTTTTATTAGCAAAAGAGGCAACTTTCTCGTGGGCCCCGCCATGTGTGGTTGGTTTGGGTTCACTTTTTGGGACTTAGGGTTTATTTTTTGTTCATGGAAAAGTGTTTTTATTGTGGTGGGACCCACCGATTTGCCTCTTTTGCTAATAAAAACTTGGTGTTGCCTCTTTTACAAATTAGAAACTTGAAAACATCCTCTTTTGCTAATTCACCCTTTAATATACTCACACACACAAAACGATACAAAATCGTTGCACGTCATTATTAATTTTGATTTGTTCTAATCTCTTCTTCTTTCTTCAACATAAGTGATTCTGTGAGCAAATGGTCTTCATATTTAACTGCATAAGAATCATTTTTTTTTTGTTTATTGTATAAACCCATAACCAGGAAATCATGCTTTCGATTTGGTGATTAGCTGGACGAATTAGTATTTGTTTTCCATATTAAAATAATTGTAAGAAGCATCATAGTTTTAATTAAGTTTGTTTAAGTATTGTTTCAAACATTAATATTTTGATAAGAATCAGAAGTAATTACTTAAAATTAGTCTTTAACCAAGTAAAACAAGAGAAACTTAAATTGAGTGTATTTTAGGTTCAAGTTTATAAGTTGTAGTTAAACATTTTTCAAAAATAATAATAATGGAAAAACACGCACATAGCTCATGTATTCATCTAGTATCCACTAACAAGGATTTATAAGAATTGTTAAAATTGTCAAAAACCTTTGTTAATGGTCAAAAGCATTTAGTGAGAGGTCTACTGAGACATTTCAGCGGCCAGCTTCAATGTCCATTATTGCTGCATTCTTGATGCTGTCATAGCCAGTGCTACTGGTTTCGCCTTGTGCTGATAAAATTTCGAGACCGAGCAAATGTTCAGCCTCCTTTGGCGGCTCGAGATACTGATCCGACCAGTGATGTTTGGTTTTTGTGGCTCTCAATCCCTCAAGCTCTGCAGCTACTTCCTTCATCTTTGGCCTTTCCTCTCCCGTCACTCTTGTGCACTCAACCGCAACCCTGGCCGCTTCGTGGATCTCCCTTTGATTATTCTCGTTCATCACTTGAGCGTCAATAACCTCATGCAATCTATTCTCTTTCACGGCAGAAGCAAAGTAACTCACCAAATGTTTTGAGTTTTGTGGCCTTTCAAAGCACAATGCCTTTTGACCTGAGAGCAACTCCATGAGGACTACCCCGAAGCTATAAACATCGCTCTTTTCGTTCAGCAACCCTGTGTTGTAGTATTCTGGGTCTAAGTAGCCTAAAGTTCCTTGCACCATTGTTGTGAGCTGCTCTTTGTCCATCGGTATCAGCCTTGAAGCACCGAAGTCAGCTACTTTTGCAGTTAAGTTTTCATCTAGGAGAATATTGGCAGTCTTGACATCGCGGTGGATGATTGGAATAGAGGCATAGGAATGAAGATATGCAAGAGTTCCTGCGACTTCTATTGCTATCCTCAGTCGGTGTTCCCATGTAAAGGAAGATTCAAACAAGGAACCGTGCAAGTGATCGAAAAGGGTGCCACTGGTAATGAACTCATAGACCAACAAGGGAACTTCAGTCTCTAGACAGCAGCCCAAGAGCTTGACTACGTTCCTATGGTTGATTTGTGAAAGCACGAGCACTTCGTTGATGAACTGCTCTACTTGGCTGTTGTCTCCAAGCCGAGCTTTTTTTATAGCAACTACGGAGTTGTCCGGCAATATCCCTTTATAGACTGTTCCTTGCCCTCCTTGACCCAAGATTCTACTCTCATCATAACCATTCGTTGCTTCCTTCATGCCTTCTTCAGTAAAGATCTTGACATCAACATTTGATGGCCCTGCTCCTGAGAGTCTTTGTAATTGTATCAACATTCCACCGCCGTTCTGCTCGAAGAATTGTTGTCGGAGCTTGGTGTCCTTCCGGTGCTTCATCCTCTGGTGTATACAGCTAAAAACAAGCAGAATGGTCAAGAAGCCGATGGTTGTTCCTAATCACATCATAGAAAAAAAAAAAAGGGATTAGAGCATAGCTGTCTCAAGAAACAATATAGAATCCATAATGAGTGAGAGAGAGAGAGAGCTTACCAAGAACTATTTGAGTCCATAGAATGTATTCAGGCACGTCTTTAGGCACGCATACATTACTAGTGATATTTAAGTGGTGACTAGATTTGCACGTACAACGAAAGCTTCCAGGCGTGTTTACACAGGTGCTGAGATCCGAACAATTATGTTTGTTGATATCTGTTTTCACACACTCATTGATATCTGGCAGCATAAGACGCAACAAGAAATGTTGTAAAACAACAATTAACAACTCAGAGGAAGAAAGAAAATTAAAAGAAAAAGAAAACAATTTGAAGTACCTTTGCAACCTCCTCGACCTCGAAGGTAAGGATTCCCCTCAAAACCTTGTCTACATTTACAGATATACCCGGTTCCACGAGCAGAGTTGAAACAGTCGCTGTTCTCACTGCATATGTGTCCGCTAGTGCCTACAACTTGCTCGCATGTCTGTTTTCCAATAGACCAATCTAGTACCACAGGGAAATCCGTGACACTCTTAAGATTCAAAAGATCTTCTGTAGAACTGAAGTGAAACTTACCATTTTCAACAAGAAAAGCGTAGGTGCAATTGTTAAAGTCATACACAGAACTCATGTTATTAAAGCGAGATGAGCTAGCTATGAAATGAAGCGAATCCAAAGGCATAGAGACGTTTGTCGTGCAGCAACCTTGACCATTACAATTTGTGGTTTGTACAGGGCGAGACTTGCATAACGACATGCATCCTGTAGAGTAAACTTGGCTACCAAAAGTGGTCAGAAGTGCGTAAGCGTTGCAGCCTACTAAAGTAAACCTGTTGTTGCTGGAGAGAGATAAGCTACCCAGCGTATAGTTGTAGTAAACTTCATTAATTTTAATATCTTGGCTGTTGTAGCAAGTGTATGATCTATTAAACTTGACACGCAGCTCGCCGTTGTGAGACATGTTGATGATTTCGATGTTTCTGCCAAAGATTAGTTTCCCTTCCTTGTTACAGGTGACGTTGAAACTACGATCTTGGGCGTAAAAACAATCTGGAGAAGTGCCAAAAGGGTAACCAATTGTGACGTTACCACAACTAGTTTGGCAATGGGGCAAGAGTTGGCCCTTGACCAGCTGCAAAAAAGCTAGAGAGGAAACAGCCAACAAGAATAGACCATGTAACTTCATCTTCTACTTTTGTTTCTTTCTCTCTCTTTCTCTAACTTTGTTCTTTTTTTGAGTTTGATCTCATCTCCATAAGTATTTTTCTTGTAGGAAATAACCCCAAGTCTTGAGATGTCATGTTCACTCATTTTCGCAGACTTTTTTTCCACAAATCCAGCTACGCAAACAAGACCATTTCAATGTAACCAAAGGAAGACGTTCAAGTTTGCTCAATATTCACGTATATAATATAACAACGTCTATGTTTGCTTCGGTTTGACAGTGACCCTTCTTTTTGTTGTATTCAAAGCTTACGATCGTCAAGGAATATTCAACTGTGAAGAAATGTTAAATAGTCATACATATATGCTTAAGATATTGGAAAAGAAAACCATTGGTACTCCGTCTTCATCAATCTTCATTTATGTCTGAATATCCTCTTGCTGTTAGAACGTTTCTCTTTGATTCTGTCTAACAGTTGGTTTAATTTATTTTCATGAAGAAGGATTCAGAGAACATAACGGCTGGGTCGTTAACATATGACGAAGTTCTCTAGATATTATAGAGTAGAAACCCATATGACACTAAAAAAAGAAACAAAAACCTATAATTTTTTTTTAAGAAAAGCCTATCAAGGTCTTACTTATTCAAAAGCTTTATCTGTTCTTTTTTTTTTTTTTTCCTTTTCTCTCCAAGAATAGCCATCAACTCAGCCACAACCTTCTTGTTATCGTGTATTATGATGATACATATCTAAGTTAATATATTTTTAATGTTTATTTTTTCGTAGGCGTAATTTTGTAATATATGGACAATATTGTGAGTTGTAATTGGTTTGAATTAACAGTAAATTTTTATGATGTCATACACACACACAAAAAAATGAACGAAACCAAAACCATATATATAGCGAAACTTAGACTCTTTTCTTGTGCTGTCGTAATCACTCTAGGAATCTTTTCACAAGATTCTAGCACCCCTTATCGCAAGGTCACCTCGAGGGCTTTGTTCCCTACACCCATTTCTCCAGGTCCGCATATTTGAACTTAGGCTTTGATACTAATTCTTGGGTTATTTTAAGCCCGTGTCTAACCTTTCACTAGTATAATATTATCCGCTTTGGGTCCATGTATCTAAGCTTGCACGGATTTGTTTTTGGGCTTCCCAAAAGGTCTCATACTAGTTAAGGCTAGACACTATTTATATATTATAAACTTCTTATCTGAACTTTCCGATGTGTGGGACTTGAATTGATATATATAACATTATTCTCCTTCGTTTTCATTACCATTCCTATATCATAAATATTAAAAATAAACATTAATCTGGATTTATAGTTATAAAATATAACATGATATAAATAAATAAAAATTGTAAATTAATGGTAAACATGTGAAAAATAATAAATATCAAATAACAATTTATAAGATGTTTAGAAAATGGAAAAAGAAAAGGAAGACGAACCTAAAACAAGGATCATCATGAAGATAGCTAAAATGGAGGAGGTTTTAGTCATCTTTGATATACAGTTGAATGAATATTTTGAAAGAAACAACGAGTGTAAATTTGTAATGGTGAATCGGTGATGTACATGTACACCATATTTATAGGAAACTAGTATTCCCCCCGTACTACGTACGGGATAACAAATAATTAGATTAACTTAATATAAATTTAATAAATTTTGTTGGTAATGTTATGGATAATCAATTTTTAAAAAATAAAAAGTAGATGCGTAATATAAGGAAAATAAGGAGGCAGTTTTCAAGCTTGGATCAAGGTATTTTTTTTTTCCATAAAACTATTTTTTTAATTTTGAATGATTTTCCACATGTCAACTTTTTATTGCTCATGTGACTTGTGATTTAGTATATAAAGGATTCCGAAATTAGATGTATACATATCATTTACAACATTTTGACACGCTATGAATCAATAAAACCAGGAAACAAATCAATGAGATATTTATAGTAATAAATAGGAAGGATATTTACCAAATCAATTTTGTTTAAAAAGGAAATTAATCAAATCAAACGTCACTAGTCTCTGAATACATGCCAAATAAAAGCTTGGATGCGTATTTATTTGGTAAAACTTCTTCAACTCTGTTCTTTAACTCTGTTTTTCAACTCTGTTTTTAAACTCTGTCCTTCAACAGACCCATTGAAGCAAAAGATTCTTAAATGGAAGACTGGGTTCAACATAATGGAAGGAATTTGTAGAGGTCTTTTGTACCTTCACAGAGATTCAAGACTTAAGATCATACACAGAGATCTAAAAGCCAGCAACATTTTGTTAGATGAGAATCTGAATCCGAAAGATGTTAACCACTTTAATGATTTCTATTACTCATGAAATCTATCCCAAGATAATCTAGACTTGATTTAATCCAACCCTAATTTGTTTCTTAGAGAAGAAGAAAGCAACACTAACCTTGATCCATGCTTTCCTTGTGTTGTTGTGAGATCAATACTTCAATTGATCTTCTCCTCCCTTTGACCCTTTCACCTTGTAATCCCTTTTGATGGACAAGGGATCAAAACCTTTTTTATCTCTTTCTCTTTGCTTTCACGAGTGTTTTTGGTGTGTAATTGTGATTATCCCTTTTTTGATGTCTCTCTCTTCTTCATTATGAGTTTTCTTATATACAATAGAATCACATGTAGCATACGGTTACGTAAGTAACTATCACGACCATTCTACACACCCCTTCACACATGACCTTTAATGAAAGATGTTTATAACATAATAGGGTAAGGGAAGAGGGTTATCAATACACCCAGATTCTAATGTCTTTCATTGAAACCAATCCATCATGGTATCATCTTTTATATTAGAATCATTAACTTTAATATGAACTTGATCTTTATATTAAACTGAATAAACACATAGGTCACATAAATATTCTTACATTCTCCCACTTGACCTTTGTGTTAACTTAATAGTTTAATACCTATAATGCGCGCTTTTATATCAAATTCATATAACTTTAATTTTCAACAATAAAATCAGAACTAATTGAATCATGGCGGTCACACATCATTAAATGACATGATTCCTTCCATGTATCACAAACTAATCATAATTTTATAGGTTTCCTTACATTTGAGAAGAACCTTAATTCTCAAACTAAACATATGCTATCTATAAACCATAAGTGTATACACATACTTTGATAATAACATACTTAATAAAATCAGAAACATAACTTTAAGTGAATTCATAGTGTCACACACATAATGAGCATTCCATATCTAAAATAGCAAGGCTTTATCTATAATACCCATACGTTCTACATGGCCAATGAACGCCTTGGGTGGTAGTCCTTTAGTTAACGGATCCGCAACCATCATATCCGTTCCTATGTGCTCAAAGGACACTCTACGTTTCTGTACTTCTTCTTTAACAGACAAATACTTTATCTCCATGTGCTTGGCACCTGATAAAACGTTCTTTTCTCGCGAGTTTGATAAAACGTTCTTATTGTGGTATAAAAGATTTGAGTCCAAGGGACCAGCGTTGCACAATGAACTTATGAGACAAGAAATAGAGCTAAGACAATGATATGGTTTGGTTGTGGTATTGTAACAGTAACAAATGTAAACAACGATTAAAATTCAATAAAGATAAAGCACTAGACCGAGGTAATTCGCAGGAGCTCATGAAAGGTAACCAAACGACTATTCAGGAAAATGATTGCAAACAGGTTTCGAACTCAAACATGAAAGTACGTTAATCCACTGTCGCGGTATTAACGACTTTGCTAAACAACCTAGATGTCTAAACTATCGTTTGAATCTAGCAGTTGAAAACAAGCAGTAAAATCAGGTTCGATATGTTCACGATCCGCCTTAGCATCAACTCTCGCAGGCTAAGGACGGATCGCTCACCAATGATTTATCTAGCACCCTATAACACTTTTGATGAATAGGAAGCCTAGGATCTAAAACTGAGCGATCAAATCAATCTTAGCATTAAGATTATCAAAGGCGAAAACAAAGAGACTCTTTTCATCAAGGATCCCGAGATACGACGATCTTAGCTGATGGTCGAAGTTGCCACAATCCGAAGATTGGGATTCTCGTTGAGGTATGTATCCGAAGACGCACTCTAAATGATCCTTGATTCAAAGACAAAGTATCCTATCTGCACTCAGTTTTCTAAGTCATGAAACTCCTTTGAAAAACCTAGATCTAGCAAGGCGACTACTCAGACATGATCAAGCAAGCAACGACAAAAGATGAAACAGTTTTCATTGAAATAACGAATAGTAAACAAGAGGGTTCAGAAATCTTCTCCAAACTGTCACAAAGGATTCAGAGATCTTCTCCCTCAGATCCACAATGAAAAACTCCCCGAAAAGCGTCTAAGAAAAACGTAGTCGAAACAATGGTTCAAAATAGGTCTAAGTAGTTCGGGGTTGAGCGTGTTCGATCGGACGGCTCAGATGGAAGCACGTGATCGAACGGTGTGTAAGCGTCGTGACAGTACTCGACGAAACGACGTCGTGGGCGCGCTCGACCGAACGACGTCGTGTAGGCACGCGATCGAACGACGTCGTGCAGGCACGCGATCGAGTGACAGCATGCATGCACTCGATCGAGTGACAGCATGCATGCACTCGATCGAGTGACAGCATGCATGCACTCGATCGAGTGATGTCTTGATAGCACTCGATCGAGTGGTGTCTTGAAAGCACTCGATCGAGTGGTGTCTTGAAAGCACTCGGTCGAGTAGTGTATGGGGCTGAGCGGTCGAATGCACCAGTGGTCTTAGCGGTCGAGTGCACCATTGGGCTGACATGTCTTCACAAAAAATGTCATAACTCTTCAACCGCTTATCGGAATGACCTCAAACCGGTGCCAAATGAAAGCTAACTCAATTTCCTGTCTTGGAGTCGCTCGATCGAATGGTATTGTGGAGGCATTCGACCGAATGGTGTTGTGTAAGCATTCGATCGAGTGCTGTAGTGGCTGCTTGACATGTCTTCACAAAAACCGTCATAACTCTTCAACCGCTAATCGGAATGACCTCAAACCGGCGGCAAATGAAAGCTAACTAAATTTCCTATTCAGATCGATCGAGTGTTGTTGAGGATGCACTCGACCGAGTGGTTTAGGAGCACTCGTTCAGGTGGCTGCAGTGGAAGCGCTCGGTCGAGTGGTACAATGAGGCGCTCGGTCGAGTTGTGCATGGCGTTGAATGGGCACTCGGGCGAGTGGTCGAGCGGTTGTGATCGAGCGGTTCCGAATGACGGCCTTTTTACTCTTTTTTCCTTCTTTCACCTCTTGCTACTCCTTGTTGCCGAAACTCTCCTTGGAACGTCTTTAGACCTGAAAAGACTCAAGAAAAACTAGAAAGACTCGGAAAACTCGTGAAAACAACGGTTAGAAAGCGTCAAAAACGCAAGACATCAACTCCCCCGGACTTATTCCTTTGCTTGCCCTCAAGCAAACATAAATTCCAAGAGCAGGGAAGAGGTTTGAAAACGCGGGAACTCACAAATCATCAGCAACCATACCCCAAAGGAAAATCATTAGACCTCAATAAATAAGGCTTGAACAGCGCATAATCACTATAGTCCCGTCAAGGTCTCGCAATCCATATCCCTTCATGAACCTCCATCCTGCAGAAACTCTAGCTACACATTGGTTAACTCTCTATATTCATTTAGATTAAGCGTGGACCTCTCATCAAGAACATTACACAGGGTAGACGGTGTTGGGTATCAAAAGGTCTATTTATTGGTGAGGTTAAAGTGTTTAAGGGTTACCAGATACGCCGGAGGATGCATGATATCGCGCAAAACCGCAAGAGAGAATGGTTCTGTTGACAGCCACAGTTCCCAACCACTTCACTCCTCAACTCCTTGTATGTTGGATTTCACCCAATGTTGCTTTAACTCCACGCCTTGATGTATGGTATGCCTTGGAGATTTTTTGCACCGAGCTTGTCATTTTATTGAATCACTAGTTCCTTTCCTCAAATTTTTCGGTTTTTTTTTTTTTTTTTTTTTTTTTTTTTTTTTTTTTGAGGGGAACTAGTGTCAATGAGCTCGAAATTATTACCGTGTATTCGCGCTTCTCCAAGGAGTGACCATCTTTTCGGCCCAGACTCCATATTCCACCATCTCTTCCCATTCTCAGTGTTAAAGATGAACACTCGTCTTGAATGCGGTTGGGAAACTGTGTCGAATCTTTCTCTCCGACGTTTTTGCACATATCTGCATATACGACAAAGAAGAACAGAGTGCATGAGGTCTGAAAGGGGATAAGGTTCGAGGTGGGGTACCAACCAAAAATGGGTTGGCCACTCAGGATCAACAGAGAGTGGTGAAGTGAATAAGAAGTCCTGAGTGTATGATCCGTTTCCCTGACATAACGTTCCTAATGAGAAGAATTATAAATCAGATTAGAAGTCCAAAATCATTAGAGTCAACCAAATGCTTCACTAAAAATTTCTGCAAAGCAAAAAATTCCTGGGGGAAGTCCGACCAAAAGGGCATTCCAGCTTTTTGCACCTAACAAACCCTGCAAAATTGGTCACTAGATCGAAAGAATTCAAGAGCATAAGTGGTTGTAAATCTTCAGATAAGTTCATTCCCTACAAATTTTGACTCAATAAAACGTTGACTCGATGAAAACATCAAATGACTCAAGATGAAAAGGTAAACAAAAGAAAGAAAATGACGTTAGTAAACACAAAGACTCTCCCTCGGACTTACTTCACACCGTCTCGGTGTGAAAATAAACCAGAGAGAAAGTTAAACAGACTCAACAGATATAGTACAATGGGAAAGAGAGGTGTTACAGCGCGTGGTCCACTAAAGTTGGGGAGGGCATCATCCTCCAGGTGAGGGTGGGAAGTCGTAGATGAACTTCCTCTGTCAGAACGATCGATCCCCGTGGTCGGACTGATTGGTCTGTCAACCCTCTGTATCTTTTCTCTCCGCGAGTCCCCTCCGGATTGATCGGTCCACCAACCGATCGATTGGTCCTTTCTTTTTTTTTTTTTTTTTTTTTTTTGAAACATGAAAAACAAAACAAGAAGTTAGTAACTAAAAACATAAAGACTCAAGTTAGAGACTCTTACCGGTGGGTTGCCTCCCACCAAGCGCTTGGTTTAAGTCTTAAGCTCGACTTGTATGACATGCCTCAGTCAGGATGAGCAGAGGAGCTTGCACCAAAGCAAGTCCCGCAGTCAGACATTTGCAGCTTGAGTACTCTGTTCAACAGACTCTTCACGGCATCTTGTCCTTTCTCTTTCAGCTCTGATGTGAGGATAGCTCTAACCTTAGAGAAAGGCTTAGAGGTACCTCTGCACTTCACGTCGTACTCAATGGTATCTCCGACACGTCTCTGAGGCAGCAAGGTTATGTGAGGATCTCCCTTGACTCTCTTGCTCTTTATATTTCTCTCCACCTTTTCCTTCTCGCTGACTTCCTTGATACTGACGCGAGAGTCTCCATCCAGGACTTCTTTAACTCTCATGTTGCAAGGTTCTTTCTGAGGACAGACCCCAAGCCTCTCTCTTTTGACAATGCTGACACAGGAGGCGAGTTTGGTAGTTCCAGTAGTGGGGATGGCCTGATAGAAGACCTTCTCGTCGATGAAAGAGAAAGAGACTCTCTTATTAGGCAGATCAACAACTGCACCCACTGTAGCCAGAAATGGTCTTCCGAGAATCAAAGGCACGTCAGAATCCTTGCTCATTTCCACGACTTGGAAATCAGTTGGAACAAGACAATTTCCAACTTGAACGGATAAATTCGGAATGGTCCCGTATGGAGTCGTGGTTGAAGAGTTTGCGAATGTGAGAGTGAAACCAGGAGGGTTTATGTCAGCGACTCTCAACCTCTCTGCAATAGCTCTTGACATCAGATTCACGCTAGATCCAGAGTCACAGAGAGACTCGTCAAATCGAACTCCAGCAATAGAGCAAGGAACAACAAACTTCCCTGGGTCTTCAACCTTCGGCAATTGCTTCAATGTTGACGGTGAACTCTTTGCCTTGATGAAGAGAGCCTTGATATCTTCCAGACTTTCTCTGCAATTCACAAAGAAATGACACAAGGGACGAATCTCTGAGGCTTCTTCGAATGAGATCGTAGAATGAAGCCTTCTCACCATCTTATTGAATCCAGCCAGCTTCTCTGCACTGATAGGCTCCATCAGGTGTCTGGGAGGAACAGGATATGGGACCTTAGGGACATAGGTTCGTGTTGTATGAGTCTCTGCAAGTTGAGGAATAGGTCGGTCAGAGTCAGGAATGGGTTCCTGAGATGATGAAACGCCTTCTAGAACTCTGTTTACGCTTGGAGCAGGTGCTCTGGCTTCTGCGGGCAGGTGCTCGGTGACCCTCTCCACCTCACCGTGAACGGTAACTGCATGACAGTGCTCTCTGGGGTTCGTCTCCCCCTTCCCAGGAAGAGTTCCATGGGGTCTCTTGACAGCCTCAGCCGTCTGAGCAACCTGAACATCCAGCTTCTTCACGTGAGCCCACACAGTCTCAATCTTCCCATTCAGATCGTTATACATGGCGTCTATCTTCGAATTGGTCTCTACAGACGACTTCTGCTGGTTCGTCAACATCTGTTGCATCATACCCTTCAGCTCATCTTGTGAACTGTTCGATGAACTCGAAGGTTGCTGCTGATTTCCTGCTTGAAAACGATTCTGGTTGGGAACAAAGGACTTATCCTGGAAGTTGTTAGAGTAGTTCTTCTGATAACCTTGCTGGTTCTGGTTGAAGCCACGGTTTTGCACAAAGGCTTGCCCGTTCACGTAGTTAACCTCCATCTGATCAGCTTCGTCCTCTCCAGCTACTCCGAACGCCTGACAGAGAGGCGCGTCATCAGTTTCGTCTACAAAGTGAACAGACTTATGCGAGGCCTTCAGTAGCAGATTCACCTTCGCCGTGAGCTCTTCAATTTTATCAGCTTCAACGCTGATCCCCTTGACAGACACATTACTCATTGTTCTGTCATACTCCGGATTCTTGTTGCTAGAGCTTGCAGCAAGATTTTCGATCAGCTCGAATGCACCCTCTTTGGACTTAGTCATGAAATCTCCATTACTGGCTGAGTTCAGAGCATTACGGTAGTCCCAGTTGACCCCGTCGTAGAAGATGCCCAAGACCTGCTCATCAGAGAAACCGTGATGAGGACAATCTCTCCGGTACTCCTTGTACCTCTCCCAAGCTTCACAAAAAGCTTCTCCATCATACTGGTGGAATGATGCAATCTTAGTGCGCAGAGCAGCCGTTTTAGACTTGGTAAAGAAGTGGTCTACGAATGCAGACCTACATTGGGCCCATGAAGTCAGCGACCCAGCTGGTAGCGACTTCAGCCAGCGAGAGGCTTTGTTGGCCAGTGAGAACGGGAACAATTTGCACTTCAGGAAGTCAGGTGGTACACCGTTCGAGCTGGTAGTACTGCATATCTCTTCAAAGCTTTCGATGTGGTCCATCGGATTCTCAGCGGGCAGTCCATTGAAGAGGCTCAACTTGACTAGTGAGATCAAGTATGGGTCGATCTTAAAATCCTGCCTCTGGATTGGTGGAGGAACAATTGCAGACCTGTTTTGGTAAAAGGTGTGCGGATTGTCCCTCTCACCTATAGCAGCTTGAGGTCGCGGCTCTCTATCCTGTTGAGCCTTCTGCATCAACTCAATCTGTTGCTGGAGCTGCTGCATCTGAGCAGCCATCTGAGCGTTAGCGTTCTGATTGCCTTCGTCGCCCATATTGGCGGGATTAGGCCGGTTCTGTCTGTTTTCTCGTTCTACTCTCGCGAGTTCTGTGTTGGACAAGACAAGTAGATCTTCTGTGCGGTTTCTTCTTGTAGACCTATGAGTCATGCACCTGAAACACACAGAGGCAAGCAGAGAAAGAACAAGTTAGAAAAATCTTAGACTAAATTTCAAATCAAAATTCGAAGGCAACGAGTTGGTCCCCGTCGCAACGGCGCCAGTTTGATAAAACGTTCTTTTCTCGCGAGTTTGATAAAACGTTCTTATTGTGGTATAAAAGATTTGAGTCCAAGGGACCAGCGTTGCACAATGAACTTATGAGACAAGAAATAGAGCTAAGACAATGATATGGTTTGGTTGTGGTATTGTAACAGTAACAAATGTAAACAACGATTAAAATTCAATAAAGATAAAGCACTAGATCGAGGTAATTCGCAGGAGCTCATGAAAGGTAACCAAACGACTATTCAGGAAAATGATTGCAAACAGGTTTCGAACTCAAACATGAAAGTACGTTAATCCACTGTCGCGGTATTAACGACTTTGCTAAACAACCTAGATGTCTAAACTATCGTTTGAATCTAGCAGTTGAAAACAAGCAGTAAAATCAGGTTCGATATGTTCACGATCCGCCTTAGCATCAACTCTCGCAGGCTAAGGACGGATCGCTCACCAATGATTTATCTAGCACCCTATAACACTTTTGATGAATAGGAAGCCTAGGATCTAAAACTGAGCGATCAAATCAATCTTAGCATTAAGATTATCAAAGGCGAAAACAAAGAGACTCTTTTCATCAAGGATCCCGAGATACGACGATCTTAGCTGATGGTCGAAGTTGCCACAATCCGAAGATTGGGATTCTCGTTGAGGTATGTATCCGAAGACGCACTCTAAATGATCCTTGATTCAAAGACAAAGTATCCTATCTGCACTCAGTTTTCTAAGTCATGAAACTCCTTTGAAAAACCTAGATCTAGCAAGGCGACTACTCAGACATGATCAAGCAAGCAACGACAAAAGATGAAACAGTTTTCATTGAAATAACGAATAGTAAACAAGAGGGTTCAGAAATCTTCTCCAAACTGTCACAAAGGATTCAGAGATCTTCTCCCTCAGATCCACAATGAAAAACTCCCCGAAAAGCGTCTAAGAAAAACGTAGTCGAAACAATGGTTCAAAATAGGTCTAAGTAGTTCGGGGTTGAGCGTGTTCGATCGGACGGCTCAGATGGAAGCACGTGATCGAACGGTGTGTAAGCGTCGTGACAGTACTCGACGAAACGACGTCGTGGGCGCGCTCGACCGAACGACGTCGTGTAGGCACGCGATCGAACGACGTCGTGCAGGCACGCGATCGAGTGACAGCATGCATGCACTCGATCGAGTGACAGCATGCATGCACTCGATCGAGTGACAGCATGCATGCACTCGATCGAGTGATGTCTTGATAGCACTCGATCGAGTGGTGTCTTGAAAGCACTCGATCGAGTGGTGTCTTGAAAGCACTCGGTCGAGTAGTGTATGGGGCTGAGCGGTCGAATGCACCAGTGGTCTTAGCGGTCGAGTGCACCATTGGGCTGACATGTCTTCACAAAAAATGTCATAACTCTTCAACCGCTTATCGGAATGACCTCAAACCGGTGCCAAATGAAAGCTAACTCAATTTCCTGTCTTGGAGTCGCTCGATCGAATGGTATTGTGGAGGCATTCGACCGAATGGTGTTGTGTAAGCATTCGATCGAGTGCTGTAGTGGCTGCTTGACATGTCTTCACAAAAACCGTCATAACTCTTCAACCGCTAATCGGAATGACCTCAAACCGGCGGCAAATGAAAGCTAACTAAATTTCCTATTCAGATCGATCGAGTGTTGTTGAGGATGCACTCGACCGAGTGGTTTAGGAGCACTCGTTCAGGTGGCTGCAGTGGAAGCGCTCGGTCGAGTGGTACAATGAGGCGCTCGGTCGAGTTGTGCATGGCGTTGAATGGGCACTCGGGCGAGTGGTCGAGCGGTTGTGATCGAGCGGTTCCGAATGACGGCCTTTTTACTCTTTTTTCCTTCTTTCACCTCTTGCTACTCCTTGTTGCCGAAACTCTCCTTGGAACGTCTTTAGACCTGAAAAGACTCAAGAAAAACTAGAAAGACTCGGAAAACTCGTGAAAACAACGGTTAGAAAGCGTCAAAAACGCAAGACATCAGCACCCTTCGAGTACTTGTCATTCTTTGAAAAGAAGACAGCTGCAGAATTATCACAATAAATTCTCAGCGGCTTCTCAATATTGTCGACAATTTGAAGCCCTGAGATAAAGTTCCGCAGCCACAATGCATGAATTGTGGCCTCAAAGCATGCCACGAACTCAGCCTCCATAGTGGAAGTAGCAATGACAGACTGCTTTCCACTTTTCCACGATACTGCTCCTCCAGCCAATTGGAACAAATAGCCAAACGTCGATTTTCTGCTATCAACGCATCCAGCGTAATCTGAATCTGAATATCCAATGATCTCTAGATGATCGGATCTCCTGAATGTAAGCATGTGCTCTTTGGTGCCTTGCAAGTACCTGAGAACCTTCTTTGCAGCTTTCCAGTGGTCCATTCCGGGATTACTTTGATATCGACCCAACATACCAACAGCAAAGGTGATATTTGGCCGAGTACATGTCTGAACATAGTTCAAACTCCCAACAACTGATGCATACGGAATTCTTTCCATTTCCTTACGCTCCAATTCATTTTTAGGACATTGCATTTTACTGAACTTATCCCCTTTCTGAATTGGAGCTATCCCTGCAGAGCATTTTTCCATTTTATATCTCTCTAAGATCTTATTAATATATCCTTTCTGAGACAAACTTAACAAACCTTGTGATCTATCTCGAAATATTTCTATTCCGATCACATAGGATGCCTCACCCATATCTTTCATTTCAAAGTTCTTAGAGAGATACTTCTTTGTATCATGTAACATTCCCATGTCATTTGCAGCAAGCAAAATATCATCAACATATAAGACTAACATTATAAATTTGCTCCCACTGATCTTAACGTAGATACATCGATCAACAATGACCTCTACAAAACCATATGACGTGATGGTATCATTAAACTTTAGATACCATTGTCTGGAAGCTTGTTTAAGTCCATATATTGACTTTCTCAGCTTACATACCATATGCTCTTTTCCTGCGACCACAAATCCTTCAGGTTGGTCCATATATACTTCTTCCTCAAGATCTCCATTCAGAAAGGCGGTTTTCACATCCATTTGGTGAAGCTCAAGATCATACTGAGCCACCAAAGCCAAAACAATCCTTAGAGAGTCCTTCTTAGAAACTGGAGAGAAGGTCTCTTTATAGTCAATGCCATCTTTTTGGGTGAAACCTTTAGCTACAAGACGAGCCTTGTATCTGTCAATGACACCTTTCGAGTCGCGTTTAATCGTATAAATCCATTTAGAACCAACGGTTTTGAAACCGTCAGGCAACTCTACTAAGTCCCATACTCTTATATCACCCATAGACTTCATTTCTTCTTTTGAGGCATTAAACCATTTTTCAGAATCGTCAGTTTCCATGGCTTCATGGAATGACTTCGGGTATTCATCAATACTTATGTCATATTCATTTTCAATAGCATAAACCACATAATCATTAGAAATGGCAGATCTCCTTTCCCTTTCAGATCGCCTTAAAGGTTCTTGTGGTGCACTATTCTCTTCTTGAATTGTGACAGGTTCATTGATAATATTATCATCTGGTGGGATTAGCTCATCATCATGTTGTTCTATTGTGCTATTTGTCCGTGATGCAACAATAGGAACAGCTGTCGTAGGTGAAACAACAGGTGAAGAAACTTCAACCTGAATTTCTTGAATGTCCACCTTTCTAGATTCACCACTCCCACTAGTTTCACCGTTCTCAATAAACCTAGCATTACCCGTCTCAACTATTCTCGTACTATGTTTAGGACAGTAAAAAGTATACCCCTTAGATTTTTCAGGATAGCCAATGAAAAATCCACTGACAGTCCTAGAATCAAGTTTCTTTTCATGTGGGTTATATAACCTTACTTCTGCTGGGCAACCCCAAACACGTAAGTGCCTTAAACTAGGTTTCCTTCCCGTCCACAGTTCATAAGGTGTCTTAGGAACTGCCTTACTAGGAACCCGATTCAGCACATACGTTGCAGTCCTTAATGCATATATCCACAAAGACCGGGGTAAAGAACAATTACTTAACATACTCCTAACCATTTCTATTAGAGTACGATTCCGCCTCTCAGCTACACCATTCTGCTGAGGAGTACCAGGCATTGTATACTGTGCACAAATGCCTTTACTTTCAAGTAACTTTGCAAATGGACCAGGACATTGTCCACTTTCATTGAATTTTCCGTAAAACTCACCACCTCTATCAGATCTCACAACCTTTATTTTTCTTTCTAACTGCCTTTCCACCTCATCAATGAACACCTTTAAGACATTCACAGACTGAGATTTTTCATGCAGAAGATATGTATATCCATAACGTGAGAAATCATCGATAAAAGTGATAAAGTATTTTTCGCCACTCCAAGAGGGAGCATCGAAAGGGCCACATATATCGGTATGAATTAACTCAAGAAGCTGAGTGCTTCTTGTGGCTGGTTTCTTTACAACATGTTTAGTCTGCTTTCCTTTAATGCAGTCTATACACACATTTAGATCACTTAAATCCAACTGAGGTAGAATTTCATTCTTTACCAACCTCATCATCCTTTCTTTGGAAATGTGACCTAATCTTTGATGCCACAAGAAAGCAGAACTTTCATCTGATGCACTACGTTTAATGCCTCGACTTTCAATATTAAATAAGGATTCAGAGAACTTTGCATCAAGGTTGAACCGATAAAGTGAATCAAATAAAATACCACTACCATAAAAGTAATCATTTCGGTACAATGAGAATACACCATGTCCAATCTTAAAATCGAAACCTAAATTGTCCAACCTACTTACTGAAACAAGATTTCTAGCACACTCAGGTACATAAAGACACCCTTCAAGATTTACATGACAACTAGTGTCCATGATCAATTTATATGTCCCAATGCCTTCTATTCGCGCTTTCATCCTGTTTCCCATGAACAAGTACTGTTCAGGTCCTCTTATAGGCTGGATCGAACTGAATCCCTGTTTAATATGAGACACATGAGTAGTTGCACCAGAATCTAGCCACCAAGTATTATTAGGCACTTCTATAAGATTCAATTCAGAGCAAACAAAACTATGATGTTTACCTTTCTTATCGAACCATGCCTTTCTTTTAGGGCAATCTTTCTTGAAGTGTCCCACTCGCTTGCAAAAGAAACACTTCCTCTCCTTCTGGATTTGACTCTCAGGTCCCTTCATGAAAGTCTTATCCTTCTTTTTACCCATTTTACTCGGTTTTCCTTTGCTGCTGCTGGCACTTCCATGACCCACGAAATTAGCAACTTGATCTCTCATCTTCTTTAACCTCCCTTCCTCTTGAACCAGCATAGCCTTTAACTCCTTAAAGTTCCATTTATCTTTTATGGTGTTGTAGTTCACCTGGAACTGGCTAAACTCAAAAGGTAGAGAGTTCATGATGAATTGGACCAAGAAATGCTCATTCACTTCCATTCCCAAGGTCGATAACTTTGCTGCCAAGTTAGACATGTGTGTCACATGATCATGGATTGGCTGAGACCAGTCAA
The DNA here is from genome assembly GCA_026724425.1 of Erythrophleum ivorense. NCBI lineage: Eukaryota > Viridiplantae > Streptophyta > Magnoliopsida > Fabales > Fabaceae > Erythrophleum > Erythrophleum ivorense. The sequence goes on along the minus strand of JAIUCV010000259.1, from coordinate 10,125 downwards.
ACTTTCTCGTAGTTAGCTCATTCATTAAGCTTCCTACAATCGACTTGTCAGCCAAATCCGATTGTGAACACTCCTTTATCTTCTGTAAGAATTCCCTTGCTTTCTCTGTCTTAGGCATAGATGGCTTTACACTTTCCGCCATCGTCATCCTCATGAGGTTCAAGCTCAGCCTGTTAGATCGCTCTCATCTCTCAAACCGAGATTTTTCAGCTTCGGAGCTTTCTGCCGTAATGGCTGCGGGCTCTTCATCTGTTAGTATTGCGGAGTCCAATGCTATAACACCCAGTGCAAACCGGATCTGTTCGGACCATTCCGCATAGTTGAGCCCATTGAACTTCACGACAGAGTTAGCAGATGCAAACAAATTTGATGAAGCTGCAAGCATTAATACATGCTTACCCATTAGTGCTTTGAAACTTTAATACAGATTCATAATGGAAACTATAAAATATGAATTTAAGCAACCTTTGGGCAATACTTAAACACATACACTATCAGCGATGCTAAATTATACTTTTCTAATTAATCAAATCATACATAAATCAAATAAGCATACTACCTTTGGGTATATATATACTATTGACTAAAGTAAGAAATGATCAATACTTTTCACATTACTAACTATAATCAATGATCTACCTTTGGGTAATCTCCTAGAGTATAGATAGTAAAACAATTAATCAATCAAACTTTTATGTCATTTATAGCATCCTATAATCATGATCAATCATTCCATTATAATTATTTTCAATGTCTATACGTAAATAACAAAGTCACTTTGGTGACTAACATGTCATAGACAATATAAACATTAAAACTTTAATGAGTAATATTGTATTAATATTGCATAATACAAAATACCCTTTAATTATAATGCACAGCGGAAACCAAATACTAAATTCTTCTATACTATATTATTCCAGTATATTCTCAAATAAAAATAAGCGTGTTCATAAAACTATATGAGATAGCAAACCACAAACTAAACCAATGGTTTATTCCAATTCACTATCCATTTTTCACATACGCTTAACGGTTACGTACTTCCCCTCTTATAATTAATTGAGACTGTTCCCAAATAAACGGTTACCAAAAATGAAACAAATTCCAGAAAAAGACAAAATACTCAATCTTACATGAGCGCCCACATGTCATTAAAATTCCAGAATATGTGAGGAGAAGCACACGCACATGCATGCATGCATATTAACAGAACAAAAATCCAGAACAAGAGAAAACCATTGACGTACGGACTAATTCAAACATGTCATGCGATGCCGTACGTTCATTAACGGTGAATTAAACAAATCTAGAATGGCTCTGATACCAATTGTTAACCACTTTAATGATTTCTATTACTCATGAAATCTATCCCAAGATAATCTAGACTTGATTTAATCCAACCCTAATTAGTTTCTTAGAGAAGAAGAAAGCAACACTAACCTTGATCCATGCTTTCCTTGTGTTGTTGTGAGATCAATACTTCAATTGATCTTCTCCTCCCTTTGACCCTTTCACCTTGTAATCCCTTTTGATGGATAAGGGATCAAAACCTTTTTTATCTCTTTCTCTTTGCTTTCACGAGTGTTTTTGGTGTGTAATTGTGATTATCCCTTTTTTGATGTCTCTCTCTTCTTCATTATGAGTTTTCTTATATACAATAGAATCACATGTAGCATACGGTTACGTAAGTAACTATCACGACCATTCTACACACCCCTTCACACATGACCTTTAATGAAAGATGTTTATAACATAATAGGGTAAGGGAAGAGGGTTATCAATACACCCAGATTCTAATGTCTTTCATTGAAACCAATCCATCATGGTATCATCTTTTATATTAGAATCATTAACTTTAATATGAACTTGATCTTTATATTAAACTGAATAAACACATAGGTCACATAAATATTCTTACAAAAGATATCTGATTTCAGACTTGCAAGAGTTTTCCGAGCGAATGAAGATGAAGATGAAGCTAACACAATAAGGGTTTAGTTACTTATGTTTAGAGAAAAGAGATAACCAAAATGTGTTCAGATCAGATTGGTTTGTTATTTGTGCAAGAAGTTGCAAACGATAGACACAATGTTTCAACCGTGATTTGGATACTAACAACCAATAACTCGAACCTCCCGGAGCAAAAGATGGACACAATTTTTCTTCTCTTCTTTCACTCAAGATAGCCATCAACTCAGCCACAAGCTTCTTGTCATCGTGCTTGCCCACATACTTGTTTACGAAAGCTTCATCCGTAATCGCCTCAAACACAGACGACATTGGTGGGAGCTCACTTCCGATCAATCCTTTGGACATGAGAGCTTTGATTACATTACACCTTGGCACAATAAACCAATTCTTGGTGAATCCAAGTACCTGAGGAAACAAAGCCACATCCTTTGGTGCCCAATTCATATGCTTCACCAGATACTCAGTCTTCTTCTTCGCCATCTCTAAAGGAGGATATCTAATGCACTCAGGATAACCCTTGACAATCATCACGAATTCATCTCTGCTGAATCCTAATTCTAGAAACATTTCCATGGAGTTTGATGTATCCTGCTCTGAAACCCAAAAACAAAAAAAATCCGGATACTTCTTGATAAGTGAGCAAACCTCGTCGTCGAGTAGTCCACACTTCTTCAGGCTTTCAAACTTCTCAGTAATCGACTTTTCCGAGTAATGCAGAAAAGTCGGCCACTCCCTGTAAATTTCCCATAGACGTTGACCTTTCCTTGCATTGTTTCGTCGCTAAAAATTTCCAGAGCGTCTACAAACTCTCGGGTTGTGGGATCAAAACCCATCTCAACAACCTTCTTCAAAATTTTCTTTTTCCCAGAAATTTTGGTGACCAGAGAAGAATCCGGGGACTAACCGGTTATCAGGAACACCTAATTCTTTCAAAACCGATAAGTTTCTGATTTTCTTCTCCTTTGACATAGAAGAATGACATACCTCGGAACTCTTTTTCCCCTCTGTAACACCTCTGAAGTGATTAGAGTAACTATTTAATTTTTCGAGACTGACTCTAGTCGATTCAGCGAGTTTGTTAAAAGTAGGACCTTTTCGATCATTTTGAGGACTTGCGTCGGCAGAGGAAGACGAAGACGAAGAGGAAAAAGCAGCAGATGCGTTTTGCAAAAGGTTCGCTGAAACTCTCAAGTTACGACATTTATTCTGTAACTCGATGGCAGACCTTCTTCCATGGAGTATCAGAGAATACATGATGAACAATGCGATGCGATTAAGAAATTTGGGAGAGGAAACATCAAATTGTTTAGACGATAAACCATAAACATCAGTTATATGGAAAAACAATTTGAACCACAAACTTATTGAAAAGTGTTAGGATGATGAACCTAATAGTCTAGGAAGTGAAAACTGGTATAATGTCAAAAGAAAAACCTTATAAAGTAATGTGATTTCAGGAAACAATCATTTAAGACAAAAAAAAAACCTCCAAAATCGCTCTCATGCAAACAGAATTTAAACTCCTTACAGAGAAGCAAATGAGTTATATGGAAAAACAATTTGAATCACAAACTTAGTAGAAACATTGTGACGATGATGAACCTAATAGGAGAGGAAGTGAAAACATAAAGTATGACCACAAAAGAAAAAATTATAAGACTAAATTAGCTATAGATTATCATGTTCACGAAACAATCATTTGATATATATTTGAACATCAAAGAAGAGAATCATGTTAACTTCGGTGTAAACTAAATTAATATCCTTCGAACAGAGAGACAAAGCAATTTGAGACAAGACTAAGAAGTACCTTTTATACAAAAATGAATCTTATTTTATAGCATGAATGTCATATTAGCACCATCGAGTTTTGCTCCGTCCAGCTGCTTCTAAAATAATGGAGAAGACTTTTAAAACTCTATAGAGAAGATGCAAACATATTTCTTTCAATATGATCTAAAACAAAAAAAAAAAAAAAAAAAAATTTGGTACAACTTGGTGAATTTGCAAAACGAAAATGCCTTATTTACTAAATGAAAACATAATATTTCCTCATTAATTCAATTTAATTGTTTTAACTTCAGGAAACATAATATTTTCTAGAATTAACATTGTTTTACGCACAGGTAGGAAACATAATATTTTATTTTTCAAGTGCCAACATGTAAGTAGTTCTGGACAAAAATGAAAAGTTAAGAATAATACTTTTTTGAATAAAGTATTATTTAATATATAAATTAAACATAATCTAATTAATCCTGAAAAAAACTGTAGAGTATAATTGGTCACACAGTATCACATAAAGTAAAATATATATTGGTAGGAGAAAACTGCTTATATTTTGAAACAATTTTTTTTTCCAAAACTGATTACATTTTGGAACAGATGGAATATTAATTAATGAGAAACTAGATTCTCGATTTTACATTTGTTGTTTGGTTTTTGTACTGATTTGTTTCAATTTCATTTATATAGAAATAATGTATATTTTTAAGTTTGTGGTAGGGGTAATTTTGAAATATATGGAGAAAAATGTGAATTGTAATTGGTTTGAATTATAAGTAAAACTTTATATAAGAGTTTTTGTGGCATGTTAGACATATTTAAGTATTCAACATATTATAGAACTAAATGTTTTTAAATTCTTAATGTGAATACTTTGTTTGGATACGTTTACATAATCTGATGGTAATCATTTCCTCTAAATGATCATTATTGTTTTGTAGACGATTGAGGAAGTGCAAAGACACGCTAATATGATTAAAATCTCGACAGCAAAAACAGCTAATGACATGGTTGTTGAAAAAAACAGAGAAGCCAATTGAAGAAACAGAGGAAAACAAAACAGAGAGAGCCAAAACTTTACAGAAAGTCAAGACTTTGATATAGACTACGAACCCTCTTCATTGTTCAGAATCTTTATCTGTTTCTTGCTCGTCTTTCCGTGAAAATCGCCATCAGCTCAGCCACAAGCTCTTTGTCATCATGATTCCTAACATACTTGTCTAAGAAAGCTTCATCAGTAATCGCCAATACAGGCGACATCGGAGGGAGTTCGCTTCCAAGCAATCCTTTTACCATGAGAGCTTGAATTACGTTACACCTCGGAACAGTCCTCTTCTCCAAGCTGTATCCAAGCACTGCAGGAGTTGAAACCACAGCCTTCAGTGGCCAATTCATCTTCTTCACCAGAAACTCAGTCTTCTTCTTCATCGACTCTGCAGACAACCCAATGCACTGAGGATAACGCTTGAACATCATCGTTAACTCATCTCTGCTGAATCCTAGTCCTAGTAGAGTTCCAATCGAATTCTCTATCGTCTGCTCTGAATAGCTAATGCACTGCGGAAACTTCTTGAACGCTGAGAGGATCTCGTCTTCGTGAAGTCCACACTTCTTCAAGGTTTCAAATGTCTGACTTATCTTCTTCTCCGAGTGTGCCAGAGAGACTGGCCATTTCTTGAACATCCCCTTCACAGAAAAGCCTAACTTTTTATAGACATCCACTTTCTCTTCTATTGATTTGTTGCTAAATCTTTGAACAACGCGTAGAGCTTGGATAAACCTTAAAGTTTTGGGATCAAAACCCATCTCAACAACCTTCTTGAGTGATTCTTGGAATTTTCCTTCTCCACAGACAAGTGAATGATCAGAGATGAGCAGTGGGAGTAACAGCTTCTGAGGCACACCCAATTCTCTCAAAACCGATACGTTTCTGATTATGTTATCTGGTGGACTACCCTCTGGCAAAGAAGAATGACATAAAGCTTCGAACTTTGAGCTCTTATCAGCTTCTATAATCTCTTTGACGAAATCATAGTATACGCTTATAGCTTTCTTCTTTTCGATTGCCAAGATTTTTGGAACTTTTGACAGAATCTCAGTGTGCTCAGAGCTTGAAGCTCCTCTTGACTGCAGAAACTGAAGCTTAGGGGCAAGAGATTTCTCAGCATCTGCTATAAGCAATAGTGGATAAGCCGTAACGATGCTGGAGATCTGAGAATCTGTGAATCCATGACTTTTAAGAAGTCTCAGAACAGCATCTGGATTTACCTTCTCCTCGAAACTGACTTTCCTTGAGATCGATTCTGCGAGTTTTGTGGTTAAACCCAATGAATCAACGAGGTAAGAGACTGTAAAAGTCTTACCTTTTCGACATCTCTTAGGCTAATATCATCACCACCAGCAGCAGCAGTAGCAGAGTAGAACGAATTGGAAAAAGCAAACGCATTTTGTAAAGCTTCACTAGATTTCTCGAATTACGCCATTTCTGCAACTCGATGATAGAGCTTCTTCCATGGAGTATCAGAGAAAACATTACCGAAAGAAGGAGAAGCGAAGAAACGATTGAGACTGACCACAGTGTAGAAGAAACTGAAATTGGGATTTACAGGAATGAGCAGAAGAGGAATCAAAACACCGAGCCAGCAAATTCCATAGTGTAGAAGCGATTCAACTGTATTAATGCGAGAAAATCACTCATACTTCAGTGATGATCCCATAAGATCGAGACGGCAAAGATTTACAAGTTTTTCATCGTAGAACAACATTTGGGGAGAAAAATCAAACGACATTTTGGGGTTTTTGATGTTAAAGAACCCTAATTTCGTCGTGATTCTAAGATTATGGGCCTTATTGGGCCTAAGAGTGATCGCATTGAAGCCCGCAATAATCTAGTTACAAGTTAGTTACAAACTTACAGCGGAAAACAAAACAGAGACCGAGCAAGATATTTCAGAAGAAGAGAAATCAAACGTGACTATCAATGACCAATATCGCTAGATTAATGAAATCATTATTAAGGTTTAAGCCCAAAAACTTTACAGAAAAGTAAAGACTTTTGAGACTATGACGAACACTCTTCACTGTTCAGAAGCTTTTATCTGTTTCTTGCTCGTCTTTGCGGTGAAAATCGCCATCAGATCAGCCACAAGCTCCTTGTCATCGTGCTTCCTCACATACCTGTCTAAGAAAGCTTCATTCTTTATCGCCAACACAGGCGACAATGGAGGGAGTTCGCTTCTGAGCAATCCTTTCGCCATGAGAGCTTGAATTACGTTACACCTCGGGACAGTCCTCTCCTCCAAGCTATATCCAAACACTGCAGGTGTTGAAACCACAGCCTTTAATGGCCAATTCATCTTCTTCACCAGAAACTCAGTCTTCTTCTTCACCATCTCTGAAGAATATCCAATGCACTGAGGCTGGCTCTTGACCATCATCGTGAATTCGTCTCTGCTGAATCCTAAGCCTAGAAATGTTTCCATGGAGTTCGATATGTTCTTCTCCGAGTGTGTCAGAGAGAATGGCCATTTCTTGAACATTCCCCCCCCCCCATACATCGTTCACAGAAAAGCCTAACTTTTTATAGACATCCACTTTCTCTTCTATTGATTTGTTGCTTAATCTTTGAACAACGCGTAGAGCTTGGATAAACCTTGAAGTTTTGGGATCAAAACCCATCTCAACAACCTTCTTGAGTGATTCTTGGAATTTTCCTTCTCCACAGACAAGTGAATGATCAGAGATGAGCAGTTGGAGTAACAGCTTCTGAGGCACACCCAATTCTCTCAAAACCGATACGTTTCTGATTATGTTCTCTTGTGGACTACCCTCTGGCAAAGAAGAATGACATAAAGCTTCGAACTTTGAGCTCTTATCAGCTTCTATAATCTCTTTGACGAAATCATAGTAATACGCTTATAGCTTTCTTCTTTTCGATTGCCAAGATTTTTGGAACTTTTGACAGAATCTCAGTGTGCTCAGAGCTTGAAAGCTCCTCTTGACTGCAGAAACTGAAGCTTAGGGGCAAGAGATTTCTCAGCATCTGCTATAAGCAATAGTGGATAAGCCGTAACGATGCTGGAGATCTGAGAATCTGTGAATCCATGACTTTTAAGAAGTCTCAGAACAGCATCTGGATTTACCTTCTCCTCGAAACTGACTTTCCTTGAGATCGATTCTGCGAGTTTTGTGGTTAAACCCAATGAATCAACGAGGTAAGAGACTGTAAAAGTCTTACCTTTTCGACCATCTCTTAGGCTAATATCATCACCACCAGCAGCAGCAGTAGCAGAGTAGAACGAATTGGAAAAAGCAAACGCATTTGCAAAAGCTTCACTAGATTTCTCGAATTACGCCATTTATGTAACTCGATGATAGAGCTTCTTCCATGGAGTATCAGAGAAAACATTACCGAAAGAAGCAGAAGCGAAGAAACGATTGAGACTGACCACAGTGTAGAAGAAACTGAAGTTGGGATTTACAGGAATGAGCAGAAGAGGAATCAAAACACCGAGCCAGCAAACTCCACAGTGTAGAAGCGATTCAACTGTACTATCTTCACAATTGCACCCAAAAAAAAAAAAAAATTCAACTGTACTATCGCGAGAAAATAATTCATAGTTCAGTGATTATCCCATAAGATCGAGACGGCAAAGATTTACAAGTTTTTCATTTCAGAACAAAAATTGGGGAGAAAAATCAAACGACATTTTGGGGTTTTTGATAGTTAAGAGCCCTAATTTCGTCGTGATTCTAAGATTATGGGCCTTATTGGGCCAAGATTGATCGTATTGAAGCCCGCAACAATCTAGTTAGTTTCCTCAAGTTGGGCTAATGACAATGTTGTGGGAAAAACAGAGAAACCAATTGAAGAAAAACAGAGGAAAACAAAACAGAGACTGAGTAAGATATTTCAGATATCCATCTATAATACCTTACTCTCAAGCCATCCACGTCAGCATGCATCTAGAGTTCTGATGCCACGTGTCATTTTTTTTATCACTGTCTTTTTGTCTTCTTCCTCTCCATCATTTAATTAGGCATACGTTAACGTCAAGAAAAGGACGTGATTTCCGACGGATTGTTTTCCGACGACATTTTCCGACGGATTAACGACGATTTAACGACGTCCATGACGTTGTCGGAAATCACGTCCTTTTCCGACGGATTTCTGAGGGAAATATTCCGTCGGAAATAACGTCCTTTTCCGACGGATTTCTGAGGGAAACATTACCGTCAAGAATTTCCGAAGACAAAGTATCAAGGTTTGGAGGCTGCTTACCAAAGAACTCGAAATGAAGTCACTCAAATGAAGGGAGGTTATGCAATCAAGCTTTCCAAATCTCTTTAATAAGTAGTTTGTTAATCCTTTGTCTTTAGGGATTACTTGGCGTAAGGATGTTTAAAGTTGGTGTTAGATGTTTAAACATGGTGGTACTGGGTGTTTTGTTGTTTAAGTACTTGTGTTTTATTGAATGGAAAATGGTTTATGTTCCAATTCTTATTTTCTTTTATCACTTTCATTAAATTTTATATTTTTATTATAATTTCGCTGTATTTTGATTTTTTTTTTTAATTAATAAAATATTCCGTCGGAATTCTGTCAGAAAATGAATTGAATTTCCTCGTAAAACCGTCAGAAGATTTCCATCGACTTTCTGACGTATTTTCGACCCCAATATTTCCGATGGAATTACGACAGTTTCCCGACCATATTATACGACGGGAAATAGTCGGAAATATTTCCGACAGAAGATTAGCCGTCGGTGTTTCCGACGGATTACCGACAGATTCTATCGGTCGGAAATTTCTGACGGATTTGCGATGCATGCAACTTTTCCGACGAACTGTAAGTGACGGCCGGTATTGGTCGGAAAGCCGTCGGAAATTAGGATTTCCGACAAAAACGGCCGTCGGAAATTGGCTTCTGTGTTGTAGTGGTTTCTCTTGGCTTGGTTTAGAAAATGTATCTTTGCCTAACACATAAATCTGATTAAAGATCATGGGCTTTATCCTATCATTCAATCTTAGGTTGTGCATAAAGAAAGTGAGACTTCCTGAAGATTGATCTTTCTGTTGTTAGACTTCCCTCAAATGGCTTTGCTGCATCCTTCAGAATCATTACTTTTGCTTTGTCCTGTCATTTTTCAAGGTCATTCTGGTAGTTGTATAGTCGGTTTTGGAAATGTAATACCCTCTTTAGGTTTGTTAAAAAACGATTTATAAAATCATTCTTTGTTACCCCCTTCAAATTGCTAAGCTCTCGAGTAGTTTGTCCATGGATGTGTTAAGTGATTCCTTCACCAGCTGGATTAATCAATGATGACTGATCTTGAGTCAGCTTTCATGTTGCAGAAGCAGAACATA